>JAUPFT010000013.1:31954624-33154624 GCA_036936625.1 Parnassius smintheus behrii | reverse complement strand
ACTAAGTGTCCGCGCGTGTGAACTATAAGAGAACAACGAAACAAGTGCTTTGATGTCGATATAAACCTCAAGTTATTTTGATTGCTTGGGCCATAGATGAGAGTGTATATACGGAAAGCTTGGGTGCCTTATAAACTTGAGTGGCTGACGTCATCAACTGTCCGCTAGGTTGAGTTGTCGTCAAAATCTCCCAAAGGCGTCGCAATGTGACGCATCAGCATATTTTGAAGAAAAAGAATATAAAATGAAGATTCCGAAAGAAATGATAGGTTCAGAAGGGCTAGAACCCAGAGACGTAAAGCCAGTAAATAAAAAGTTATATTTAAGTTATAATTAAATATTAATTTCTTTAGTATAATATAATGTGTGTAGATTTGCCTTTATCGTAGGTAGTAATTTATAATATTATGCTCTGTAGAATTACCTATGAATTTCAAACCCTTTTAATACGATGTCACCCACGCGTGCGGCTGGATTAGTAATCTTCAGGTACACAAATCAAGCAATACAGTTCCTTCTGTTACAAACGTCTTATGGTGAACATCATTGGACTCCTCCGAAGGGTAAACTATAAATTTAAAATATTAAAAAAAATATGTGTTACTTAAAACCATAATTTCATATTATTTCTTATAAATATAGGTCATGTAGATCCAGGAGAGTCAGACTGGGTAACTGCATTACGAGAAACTAAAGAGGAGGCTGGGTTGTCAGAGAATGACTTGGAAGTAAGTCCTAACGTGTCACTAAAGTATTTGTTCTTACTTTGTGTGTTAAATTTTATTAAAGTATAAATATTTCTATGTTTGTCTGTAACTATAATGATATTTGGAAAATAAAGCCCATAGAACTATACAAAGGATAACAAAGCCAAACCTGCACATTTGACCCAGGCTGGACATCAGTCTTTATCACTTCAGATTTACCTTAATCGTCATGACTCATGTGTTCCAGTGCCAGTGCCAAATGTCTTACACCTTTGACACTGCACCCGATTCCCGGGCCATTTTTATCTGTCATATATTAGATTATATACTGGCATCTGTAATACTGGTAATATATTATACATTTTACTTGTAAAAAAGGAAGAATTTTTTTTTAAAGAGTTTATTCATTATTATAGTTACTGACAACATTTTAAGCCAAAAGGAAGAAAATAATATTAATTTAAATAGGTAATTCATTCATAGATGCTTTCTTATGTTTGAATTGCTTTAATTATGTGGACTATCATTATTCAGTAGAGTTATAGAGTTGCTATGTATCAAATTTAAAATAAAATAAAGTTGACACAACATTCAACTTAACACCTTAAGGGCCTATGCTCATTGCCATGCACAGTTTGTTCTCGGTCTGATTTATTATAATGGAACGGGATTCGACCGAAACTATACTGTTACCAGAACCAGATAGTATGAATGCACACACATATTTTTTACTTGATAATATTTTATCAGACCGAAATTGCACCAAGCATGAACTGTGAATGGCGTTATAATGAGCATCGGCCCTTAATATGATAGCAAACATGAATCTGATATTTCAAAATTATTTTAATATTATATTAAGAGGGAAATTAATTTGCAGATATATCAAGGTATATCAAAAACACTTAACTATCAAGTTGAAGGAAAGCCTAAGAGTGTTTTGTATTGGTTAGCTAAATTGAAAAACCCAGATAAAAGTGTTACACTATCAGAAGAGCACCAAGACCTCAAATGGTTGCCTTTGCGTGAGGCACAAGAACTGTCAGGATATGAAGATATGAAGCAGTTACTTTCAGAATTTTATGAAAAGGCATTGAAACTAGTGTAGATTTATTTATTTAAACATCTACAATACATAAATTAATTGATAGAAAACTATATAAACATGTAAATGTAAACATTTTTTAGGGGAAAAATCATATTATATGAAATACAAAATATAATATTTTCATTTTGTTTAAGGTACACCCAGTGATGTTACATACCTTTAAATATAAGTTTATTGTGTAGGGTAGAATAGAAAATATATAGTATAGAAATGTCAATTGTCAATGCTTTATGCAATCTTATGTGTAGCTGCTGTCAGCAACATCACACTGAATAGGTTCCCGTCCTGACAAAGCAGAATGGCTTGGCTACTCATGGTAAATAAAGGTGAAACACACTTGGCTAGCCCAAGGTGACGACTCCTATGTGTGGGCTATTTTGATACATATAAATCAGCTCACAGAACTGAATATTGAGGGTGGACAAGTCTTTTTGTTTGCCGATGACACTGCTATTGTGTTTACTGATTAGTACTTGGAAAAGTTTAATTGAGAAGGGTAAAAAAGGCCTTGTTAAGGTCTCTAGGTGGCTTAGACATAATTTACTGACAATTGCTAAAACGAAATCTGCGGCTGCCAAACCACCTGACATGCTTGGTACTATAGAAAATTCCCCTATGAGTCAATCTGTGATATAAGCCCATGTTAAGCTGTCGGCTTTTAATAGGCTGTAATGCACGAATGAATCATGTAGATCAAATGATATTCAAACTAATTTAAAAAACCTGTGATTGTCAATTTATCAACTAAGTGTGGCAACTGTGGCAAACATCATCCTTAGAGAAAATATATGGAGGTCTATATTCAGCAATGGAGCTTTGATAGATTGTATTAAAACAATGTAAGTAAATAAATTCCTTGGAGGAGGCCTATGTTCAGCTGTGGACTTGTGAAGGGCTGTAATGATGACGATGATACTTTCTCATTTCCAAAAACAGCGGTTTAGTTGGTAGAGATGGGGTAGGGAACATATGACACTAATAAAAAATATATCGCAAACGGATCTCTGAATCGAAAAAGTGTTGTGCCATACTCCAAATCAGTGGCGGCCCTAGCAAAATTTTTTAATTAGTGCGAGATCTCATAGTGGCGCCCCTCTAAATACAAAACCTTAGTGTTCCTATACATTGCAGTTGCTTTTTCCTGATTTTAAATACTATTAGACCTATTAAATATCTACAGGCGTATATGCGGGGCAAGCACAGTTGTGTCTGTCGCTCTTGCCACAGTAGTTGTTCTGCTTATTCGCGTTAAAGAAATTTCCATTCCGCTCGCATTACTCTGGTGCGCCCGACAACGCCACGATGCTTGCCTTGCTGCGTTGACTAGTTGTACAGATTATTTCTCATAATAAGAGTTAATAATCGTGTTTGACAACTTTTATTTAAACTGTTGTTCTGCAGACAGTGTTACAACAGATAAAAGAACTACCAACAACAAACTTAATGAAAAGCCTAGATGGCCAGCTTTCTGGCTTATGCGCTTGCAATTTTTTTAATTTCTAATAATTTAACTTCTAGGCAATATAATTCTCTATGGAAAAGTGTGTCTTTCCTGACACGTAGTAGAAACGTAGGTAAATTTTAAATGGTTTAATGTAGGGTACTAAAACTTAGTTTCCATTTAGTGATAGTTATAATATAGGTATAGTGAGCAAGATACGAAGTACTGTACACATTTTTGAAAAATATCCTGCCAATCATTATTTTTAATAAATCTGAGAACTTTATGTGGCTCCACTGATTGAAGATCTTAAAATAATGGGTTCAAGCTCATAAGTTCCTGAACCAATTTACAACTAGAAAAATCACATTATGCCCATCTGTTCAACTCATTTGCAAATCAATACAGGCTTTTTGACCTTTCAGGAGTTAATTTAGGTAAAAAAATTAACACGTATCATAGAATTATGATAGTTTAAGTCAAGTAACAAATACACTTTTAATTGTTTCAATCACAGGGTAAAAAACGTTCATCATTTTAAACAATTCTTTAGGACCAGTTGGTGTCTCACCTACGGCTTCGTACACAAATATCTAATAATAATAATTATTTATTTCTCACCACAAACGACATGGAAGATACATTAGTGTTACATCTCTATTTTAACAATATTTTGTCATTCATGGGAGACTGGTGCCCGTGTAGGTTCAAAGATCCGTATTACAGGTCACTAGCCCCCCCCCCCCCAAATTTACTTGGCAACAAGTATAATATTATAAGGAGATCACTTATGTTATGGTTAGAAATAATAATATTTAGAGGAAAAATAAAAATATAAAATAAAAGATACAAAAACCACGTATTTTTGTAGCGTAAGTATGAGAGTTTGTGACTGTTAGCATGATGAGATAATTTGGAGTAATTGTTCAGTATCTGTGTATGAAAGAGTCTGAAGATATTCCACAAGTCTATTTTTACATGACCATCTGTTGACTTCATAAATAGATAATTTTTGGTGTAATTTATTATATAAATACGGACCCAAAAAAGTAAAGAATTTCCTAGCAAAAGATGTGAAGAAAGGCACTGACTGAGCTACCAGATGATGAGTTATTTTTGAAATTGTATGTTGTCTTAAAACTCTATGTAGCACAAATAGTTGTCGAACTGTAAGAACTTCGCTAATTCTATACAAATCTAAAGTTGTAGGGCTTAAAATGGATAACTTTTAAAAGTGATCTTTGCGCACGCTCTAGTTCAATAATATGTGTTTTGGCTGCACCACCCCAGACTTCAATTCCGTATGTTAATAAAGATTGACACAAAGCATAATGGGCCAATTTTAGTACTTCTCTATTAGCAACATGTCTTAATTTTTTAAATATAAAAATCAGTTTACGCACTCTACCACATAGTGTTTTAATATGAGAACGGAATGTTAAGGTGTTGTCAAATAATATGCCAAGATACTTGATACTATTAGTCTTCTCTAAAACGGGACAGGAACAATCTAAAGTGTTAGAATTAGCACAACAGTGAGCAATGATTTATGCGCGTCTCCAGGTAAGGATGAGGTACGGATTGCAAAAGGCATATATTTAGTTTTCTTAAAACTTAGAGTTAGTAAGTTCTTCCCAAGCCAAGCACATACCATATTTAACCCAACCTAAGATTGCCGGAAAACATCCTCCCAGGTGCTTCCAGAAAAAAGGAGAGCTGTGTCATCAGCAAATGTAATTATCTTGCCATTGTGAAGATTAAGGTTACACAAATCATTAATAAAAATGAGGAATAGGGTCGGACCAAGTATACTGCCCTGAGGAACACCAAAAAAGACAGGAGAATCAGAGCTGATGACACTATTAGACAACTTGACACACTGACATCGGCCACTGAGATAGCTAGAAAATAATGTAAGTTGACAGCCTCGCACGCCAATATCCTCAAGCTTTTGGAGCAACAGTGGAATTGAAACGGTGTCAAAAGCTTTCTCTAGATCGAGAAAGATGGCTAAACTCTTTCTACCCCTATCTAAGTTTTGCGTAATGTAGTTGGTAACGGAAAGTAAAGCATCTGATGTTGATTTTTTTGCACGAAAACCGAACTGGACATTTGATAATAAATTCTTTTGCTCAAGGTAGTTCACTAGTCTAGAGTTTATGATTTTTTCAAAAACCTTAGAGATTTACGGCAGTATTGATATAGGACGATAATTATTAGGTAGATTTTGATCGCCATTTTTGTAAATTGGATGAACAACAGCTTTTTTCAGCACCCTTGGAAAAACACCTACCGTCAAACACAAGTTGATAATAAATGTCAGAGGAGGCACTAGGATGTCTTTGTACTTTTTCAGAAGACCAGTGGAGATACCATCCCATCCAACAGCCTTATCTGATTTTAAAGCAATGATAATCCGTTCAACTTCTTCTTCGTCTGTATTTAAAAGAACGAAAGAGTTTTCTATTAAATTAGGACTTGAAACCGTAGCATGGGTTGAGATAGCTGTCGTCTGGTCAAATTTTTCAGCAAGGATTTTGCCAGCATTGATAAAGAAGGAGTTAACTCTATCGGCCGATTCACATGGGAATGGACACAATTGTAATAATTCGTGGCCTGGTGTTGTTCTAGGGCTAGTATTGGTAACTTGGTTTATTGTCTCCCAAATACGTTTTAAGTCTTTTCCAGCCTCAGCAAATTTATTTCCTTCATAATCGCGTTTAACGCTCTTGAGCAAAGAATTGCAATAATTTCTGTAGCGCTTGTAGGTTACTTTGAGAACCACGTTATCGGGTGATTTATTAAACTTTTTGTGTAAGTTGTCTCTATTTCTAAGACACTTTAGGAGTCCTGAAGTCATCCACGGCTTAAGAATTCTGCGCCTGCGGGATGGGATATAAGTTATAGTCGCGTAGGAGATGGAGTTACGTATAGCATTTATAAAATATTCCATCGCAGAATCGGGGTCATCTAAATTTAACAAGCTCTCAAAATCTACACTTAAGAGACTTTGACTCAACTTTTCTTCATTTATCTTGTGAACTCTTAGGTGGAATGTACTGTACTTTCTTTGAAAGAGAGAGTATCACCGCAAAGTGATCAGTCACAGTGGCTTCAACAACAATGGTAAAAGCTGGGTAAGTGGTTTTGAGCAGAACATGGTCAAGACACATACGATTGTGCGTAGGTATTAAGTGGGAGGGAAGAAGACCATGTTCAGCAGTCAGATTTAGATACGCAGGAGAGTTAACATCATTATTAGTGGGAGATATATCTATGTTAATATCTCCCACCAAAATTACGTTTCGAAATGAGCTTAGACTACTAAGTAAAGTATCCAACGATTGAAAAAATGAGTCAGTTTGTTTACGGAAGGCATCAGGTCGATAAATTGCTAATACGGCGGTATCTTTACCTATTTTAATTAAGAGAGAGCTTGAATCTTAGAGCTGCGGTTCCTCCACCGAAATCCTCTCTATGTTATTTTTTGTAAAAACTATCACACCATCATTTTGGTTATATGGATTCGCAGATGCCACATACTTATATCCCTGCAAAGAAGGAACACAATAATTGTACCGTAACCAACATTCGGTAAGGACTATTATGTCAAACTCGATATTAATTCTTGTCAGTAACAATAGGAAACCATCAATGTTAGCATTTACACTACGAATATTTTGGCAAATTAATTTAAGTGACTTAGAGCTGAACTTTGCTAGTAAACGCATACAATTTTCTGGTGAGCTTAAGACAGCCTCAGAAGAAGAAATTCTGTCCAATGCATAACTAATATCAGATTGAGAATTGAATTTTAATATATAAAAAACTGGTGTTCAAATAACTAACATATAACAAAAATAATAATAAATAATTTACATATATATATATACATACACATATATACATACATATATATATATATATATATATATATATATATATATATATACATACATACACACACATACACATACATATACACATACATACATATACATACATACATACATGTTTGACACGAAAAATCGGGAGAGTCATGGTATTTCTATTTTTGCAGAGACATAATAATATTACATGTATAAAAATGATGTGCCATTGCTGAAAGCACAACTGAGAGCTCACTGTAGATGATTTACGCATAAAGCAAGAAAAATCGTTAAAAATGTAATGCAGCATTTCAGATGAAAGCAATTTGTTATTTATATTGAAAAAATTGTTTCCTTTGCAGAGTGTTAAACTATAAGGGGAGCCAAAATTGACTTGGATCAATAGTAAACAAATGAATAATACTATGCTATTCCTAGACAAGTTAATACTTGGACACCAATTATAACCTATATAAATATGGTTATTATTGTTCTCCAGAACCGTTATTATGACAGACGCTAGTTGTTGAGTAAATGTACTTTTTATTTTTAAAAACATGTAAAAATTGGTTAAAGAAACTTGGCCATGTAGATGTTATATTTTAATACTGTGCGCGTTATTTTTAACATGAGTATATTGTTTAAATATGATATGAGAGTGGTGTGATGTAAGCAATTTTGGTGTTGTGTTGTGGTATCGACGCACAAAAGCAAAAAAAAGTTAAAAATCTATTAACTAAATGACAAAACTTTTACAAATTGCAACGTATGTTTACAGACAAAAACAGAGGCAGACATATAATATCATAATAAATTGAAATAGTAACAAATAAAAGCAGTCAAATGATCGGTATTTTGCTAATATCTTCTTGGGATTTTATTAGTATAGGCTTATCTCTATCTGTTTTCTTTTAGGAATATTCTACCAGCAGTATGCATAATTATTTGCCTTTCGGAAATTTCTGGCTACTGCAAACAATCGCCTTGTTTTCTGGGGAAGATTTTCAGAGATGAAAATGGGAGTAGGAGGGCCCGCAATGGCTGCGTCGGTCGAAGTCAATTTTTTGTTCTTATTTCTCTTATTGTATTCCTTTAAATTAGCGATAAATCTTTGCTTGGTAATGTTACTGGTGAACTCGGCTACTATGATTTTATTACCGTCGTTTTTTTTATTTATTCGAAAAATACCTCTGACATCTGAATGCTGTAAGGTCGATCCAAGCACTTCACCTGTCTTTACCAAAATATTTAGTAGGTCTTCTTTACTTTCGCGGCCCTTTTTAGGCACATTACGCAATTCTATACGATAAGAATGTGAAGATCTTTTAAGCCCTTCAATTTTTTGTTCTAACATTTCCATACGCTTACGATATGCTTTATTTTCATCTTGTAAACTTTGTACACTCGACAATAAAGTGTCATATTTTTCAGACATAAACGTAATAGATTCCCTGATATCATCATTTTGTTGTTTAATATTACCGACATAATCTAAGATTTTTGTTAATTTAGAGTCCTGTTCACTCTTGAGAGACATAAACATGTCAGTAAACTTATCCTGAATGGCGGAGAATTCATCAGACAAGTTATTGGAAAATTTTCTCTTTCGAACCGCTGTCTTGATGTAAGCTTCACATTCTGTTGATTTTAAATTTGGTTCCGAGTCACAGTGCTGTAATGAAGGACTACGTGACGTCGACGGATTTATCGGCGGCGACCGTTTTAGTGGCATCGCAACTGTTTAAGCGTAAAAGTACCAGGGAAGTATAAGTCTCGCCGCAGTGAGCAGCTAGTAAGCACAAAAGATGACTAAAGCGCTTATTACACTATACAATTTTTAGGAAATCTAATTAGGAACCTAAATTGGAAGCTAGTGATCACACTACACTAAATTGAATTCTAAATCGTGACGAACCGCACTCGTAAAGTAGTATCGACGGGGTTGCACGTTTGATCGATGGCGCCGTATTTATCAAAACAGCAGAAAATAGGACTTGCTTTAGCCGTGGTGGGAACAATGCATATTAAAAAAAGAGAAAAGAGTAGGTACTTGTCATTGAGAAAAAACTATCCAATATGAATATAATTATATATTTTTAGATTCTAAGCAGTTTTTTTATAGGATAGGGTGACAAACGAGCACACAGTCCACCTGATGATAAGTGGTTGCTGCGGCCCATGGACATCTACATCTATCTCCGATTACAAATCAAAATGCAGATGCGTTGTCACCTGTGACGACTAAGATGGAATACCTCGTTTCCAGTAAAAAGGGTCTCCGGTTCTCTACACTCGCCATACGAAACACAGCAACATTAAGCTACTATTTTACGCTGTTATTCTGTGGGAGCGTGGTGCTTCCTCGGTCGAGCCGACCCATTCGTGCTACAACTATACTACTAATATAACTGCAGCATGGCTCTACCACCTATAAACAGTTTGAATATTTGTTAAGTTTGGCATCCAAACATATCGAAAAAGAAGTCACGATATTTCGATAAAGTGTGAGAACCAAAGAATGTTTGATGGTGACATTACGTTTTATAGCCACCGGAAATTAATATTAAGATTTAAAGTACTGCTCTCTGATATCAGACTTCTATCAAAACTTCAAGACATCCGCTTGTATCAAAACGCGGGCGCCGACTGGTTGTTCTAAATCGTAACGTTGCGATTACACTGTCCTAAATTGTAAACAATTTAGGAAGTAGAGCGATTGGGACCTCCAATTTGACTAAATCGGATCCTAACTGTTCTAACTATGATTACACCTTCCTATTTCCTAATTAGATTTCCTAAAAATTGTATAATGTAATAAGCGCTTAAGCCAAGGCACTAGTAGCGCTGCACACTTAACACGTACCTTCTACAAGCGTAGAGGATTGGTTGATCTTCGTGACGCCTCTGGGGGCGGGCAGCAGGACAAAGATGGGCGGCGTTGATGCAGCGTATGAGTCAGCACGGCAATCTACCGGCGCCGGGTCGCAAACTCTTCTTAATTATGCACTCTTATTTTTTAACTCAATTTTCGTAATAGAAACTTTAATTTAAATATTTATAATAAAAAAAAAATAGGGATTTAGTGTAACACGTCTGAACTACTCAGCGGTCCGGGTGGAAGGGGTAATATATTCTCTCTTTGGGATCGGGCTAGCTGAAAAATTGGATCTATCTCTTATTAGAGCAGATGAAAAGGCTCGGTACTGTTTCAAATTTCTGACAAAATGTTTAAACAATACGACATCTTTGGTAAATCCATAGATTCATTCTGCATAGGTTTTTTTTCTGGAAAAAGCAGTATCACTGCGACCTAAAAGATCTATTGTGATCGCTGCTACGACTGAAGCCACAAAATAATAGTACTACGTACAAAGCTCACTGCTAAGCCCTATGTCTTCAATGAATAGGAGTTGCTTAGCTGTGAGCAATTTCACTTCTGGGTGAAGTAGATAATTTCCCAGATATGTTACGTTTGCGCATTAATGGTCCACAATTAGTGAGGACGTGCAGAGGTGTTTCTTCCATTAAGGAACAAAACCCGTACACCCTTGAGTTGCTTAGTCCCAGGATGGCCATGTGCTTTTTCAGACAACAGTGTCCAGTCTGGGATAACTGCTAAAACAACAAAACTATATCTTGGGCTTGCCCTAGTTTGGAGCCCTAGCTTCGCCACAGAGGGGTTGTGAGAAGCTCTTCAGACTGGGTAGAACACATCATTTTATTTTATTACGCGATTATAAGCAAATTAAATTATAATAACTTCAACCACATGCCCGAGAATATTGAGTAAAATTCTGGTTTGAACACGTTTAATTTTCCTGCCATGTTCGCACCATTATTATACCCTTGACCTCGACAATCATTTAAGTCTATGTCACTTGTACAATTGCATCAGGAAAGAGGCCCGTAAGTCCTTTAGCCGAAGAGTCACTTACTGGCTAAGCAACAAAATACTTTTTTTTGTGCTTCGACTTCCTAATTAGCGTCAACAAAACGTAATGTTAGTGATAAGAGTGAGTGAATTGGTGACCGGTGCCCGGTAGTAGCGTTTCGGTTGATTTCCCGGTGCGGTGGCACCGCTCGTATCGCCCTAGGGCCGCCACTGCTCCCAATATTTTTGCAAAACCTTTCCAATGACACGTCATATGATGGAATAGATGGGTAAAAAAATCACACATATATATATATATATATATATATATATATATATATATATATATATATATATATATATATATATATATATAGCAAAGTTCACTTACTTTTATTCCGTTAAATTCCTACGTGTTATTACAGAGTATCTTTTTATTTTAGGAGGAGAAGAAAAATACCTGAATGCGAATTTGACGACAAAAATAATTATTCAAGTTTACCAATAATTGAAAATGATAATGGGTAAGTCGGGCGCACTTTGAGTCCATAGAGTTATGAAATTATAAACAGAATTTATGAAATTTGAAGTGATATTTTTGTGGTTACCATATTATAATATGAACCTTTTCAAATATATAGCTAAAATATGATTTATTACAAGTAATTCCGTTTTGTTGTCATGCGCTGCACTCGAGCGTCCTCTTGCCACGCGCCGCTAGTCTGAACCGCATCACCTGGAGCAGTCGCGCTCCAGAAGTAACCGCCTCACATAGTGTGAGATATCATCGCGCACCGCTCTCTTCCTTCGCACCACTGGCCTGGATCACATCTCTGGGGCGCCCCAGAAGAACCTACTTCACGAAGCATCACCGCAATGGAAGCGTCGTCTGCCGTATCAGAATCACACCCCGGTAATTGTGTTTCCCGTAATTTTGTTCCTACTTGAGCATTTTGTTTATTAGGTAACCAGTCCCATTTTGATTCTCCTAATGTGCTCAAGTAGAATTCCCTCCTAACCTTGGCAAGCAATAGATTTGGAAGAGCGAGAGCATTGTCCAAGGTGCCGCGTCCGCCATCTTGTTAAGGCATAAGAAGCCATCGCGTATACAGTCCACTTAGTATAACATCTCACACAATAAGGTCAAGGCTCAACCTGGGAATCGAACTCGGGATCCCTTAGGCCCGCCGACCGACCATTTTTCTGGTCATTCGAGCGGATTTGGAATTGGTGCCCTGTAGCCTCATCGAGTCGAACTGCTGAACCAAAGCCTTGGACAATACACTCTAATTTAATATTGGATAGATTTATGTAGTTTTTGTTTTATTTTAAATTTAAATTTTGGTTAGTTTATTCGGATAGGTAAATAGATACTTATTTATTTAAATAGTTAGACCCGCTTAATTTTATTTACCTTACCCGCTATTTGTAATTATACGAGCTTTAAATTCTTATCTAGTCGACTCGTGTTATCTCGTTTGATTGCAAGTTACCTTCACGAAAAAAAATATTACTGACAACGTGTTCAATTTAACGACGTAATATGGCACGATAGGACAATAGCGTGTTGTGAGATATAGTTGTAGCGCATTGTGTTCATCTTTCCAACGTTGTACGATATTCTTTGTGATTAATCTAATATTAATTATAGTGATTCAAGATGGCAGTTAGTGGAAATGAAATTAAACTTAAAATTCTTTACACCAAGAGGGACGTACTCTTTTCACGTATACAATATATAAGTGATCAGATAAAAATATTAACGTAGATTCAGTGCGGGAAACGTTTTTATGTGAAATCGAAACGGTGGACTCTTTGCGATCGGATCACGAAAATATATTAGACAAAATTAATAGTTTAGAATTACAAATCCACCCTAAGTTTACAGTGAACTATCAATCACTTCTATCATTTGAAGATATGTTGTGTCGCATAAAAGGAACGGCAAAGCTCTTACAGTCTCCAGCCCAAAGCGAAACAAAACCATAAATCCAGGTACGCCCACGTGAATCACTTAGATTGCCCCTCATAGATATTCCGGTATTCAATGGTGATATTAAAACTTGGCCGTTGTTTATTAATAGCTTTCAAAACACCGTACATAATAATCCATCGTTATCGGACGCTGAAAGATTGTATTGTTACGAGCTTGAGGTTCGTGACAATAAAAATTGCCGATAAAATTACCTAAATTAATACTTTAATTTACTTTACACAAATTAAAGTTAAAAACACTAATAATTAAACACACTAATTCACTTAATTCCGCTCCGAAGCTTCGCTTGTGTCGCCGAGTTCAACTCTGCTCGATCGTATCTTGCAGCGCCTATTTATATAAATTAGCAAAATATCCAGAACGTTCAAGTAAACACGCGCAAGGTACCGAGAGTTCGAGTTTTAAACTTCAAGAAGTTTAGTTCTTCGGTTCGAGACTAGATGGCGCTAGTGCGTCGATTTGAGCGCGTAACACTGCCCCCTCCTAAGACATGCTCGTCCCGAGCATTATCGGCCCCATAATAACGCGCTGGGCGATCCACATGGACGATCTTAGGAGTCCCTCTTGCGCCTTTCTGTATCCGGTAGGTTACATCGTTGATCCTGGTCACAATCCGGTACGGGCCGTCCCATTTAGCTTGAAGCTTAGGAGATTTCCCTTTGCTGCGGACTGGATTGTGCAACCACACAAGTGAACCTTCGTCGAACCCTTTGTTGTTCATTTTGCGATCATACCGGGTTTTCATCTTTTCAGACATTTGCTGGCCCGATTGTCTGACGTGCTCATAAACGTCATTCATTTTGTTCCGCAAGTCATTTGCATAATCGGTTATACTGCGTGGAGCATCAGGTGGTATCCCGGTGATCAGGTCTGCAGGCAGCCGTAATTCTCTTCCAAAGTTTGCGAAAGCTGGTGTCACTGCTGTACTTTCGTGAACAGCGCTTCGATATGACAACAAAAACGGTTGTATGTGCTTGTCCCAATCTCGTTGCCGATTGTCTACAACTTTTGCTAGGTACCTCTCCAATGTCTGATTAAATCGTTCTACCATTCCATCAGATTGCGGGTGATAAGAAGTCATTCTTGTTTCATGAGTACCCATAACTCGGCAAGTTTCCTGGAATATTTGAGACTCAAATTCCTTCCTTGATCGCTGTGAATCTCTAAAGGTACTCCAAAACGACAGAAGACTTCATGAACTAGTTTATCTGCAACTGTTGAAGCTTCTTGATTTGGAATGGCGAAGACTTCTGGCCACTTAGTGAAGTAATCCATCACAACCATGAAATACTTGTTACCGCTTTCACTCTCCGGAAACGGCCCCGTCACGTCAATGGCTATTCTCTCCCATGGTGCACCAACATTGTACAACTTCAATGCACCTCTACTACGAGTCTGAGGTCCCTTTACAGCCGCACAACTTGTACATTTGCGACACCAGTCCTCGACATCGTTTCGACAGTGGACCCAGTAAAACCGTTCTCGGATCTTCAGTAGAGTTCGTTTAACTGCCAGATGGCCTCCTGAATAATCATTATGGTACAGCTGTAGAACATCCGGTACTTTATTTTTAGGGACAACCATTTGTGAATGACAGCTGTCTCCCCGAACATTTTCCCATTTACGGCACAGAACTCCATCCTGAAGCAGCAAGCTGTCCCACTGGGCCCAATAGCTTTTAGTGGTCGAACTTATCGCTGAGACGTCGCTCCACTTGGGCTTGGGAGCACTGGCCTTCATCCATTCCAGGATCGGCTTGATGTCTGGATCTTCCTGCTGTGCACGTTGAAAGCTGTCCTTCCACTCGTTGCTGAGGTGGTCTGCCCTGAGCATCCTCACGGATACCACTTCCTTACTCTCTTGCCTAGTACAATGCTTGCAATCTTCAGGACAAGGTCTTCGTGATAATGCATCTGCGTTGCCATGAGATTTCCCGCTGCGATGTTCGATCTCAAAGTCGTATTCCTGCAGTAGTTCAATCCACCTCGCAACTTGTCCTTCTGGATTTTTAAACTGCAATAGCCATTTTAGTGCAGCATGGTCAGTTCGTAAGTGAAATTTTCGCCCCAGAAGATATTTACTAAAATGCTGCAACGACTTTACCACAGCTAGCAATTCGCGTCTTGTGACACAATAGTTCCTTTCCGGTTTTGACAACGACTTGCTGAAGTACGCTATCACGACCTCTTGGTCACCATTCCGTTGAGACAACACACCGCCAAGTCCTATATCACTTGCGTCTGTGTCAACTATAAATTCTTTGCTAGCATCTGGGTATCCCAAAATAGGTGTTTTGCACAGACGGTCCTTGAGCTCCTGGAATGCGATATTACAACTTTCATCCCAGCAGAAATGTCGCTTCTCCTCGGTTAGCTTATGCAGAGGTTTGGCTATATCTGCAAAGTTCTTCACAAATCGCTGGTAATAGGAGCACAAACCCAAAAATGCTCTAACCTGCGTCTTGTCTTTTGGAACCGGCCAATCCTTTACAGCTGCAATTTTCTCTGGATCCGTGCGGATACCTTCTTCCGACACTACATACCCCAAAAAGTTGACTTACCGTTTGAATAGTGAACATTTCTTCGGACTCAGCTTGAGATTGGCACTCTGAATCTTCATGAGCACGCGTCCCAGGTTTTCAAGGTGTTCCTCAAACGTACGACCCACGATGATGATGTCATCCAAGTAGACCAGACAGGCATCGCCAATTAGCCCGGTAAGTACAAGTTCCATCAGCCTTTCAAACGTTGCTGGAGCATTGCACAACCCAAACGGCATTACTTTGAATTGCCACAGACCCTTTCCCGTTGAGAACGCAGTTTTCTTCTTGTCCTTAGGGTCAATTTCAACTTGCCAGTAGCCACTTTTTAGATCCAGCGTGCTAAACCATTTTACTCCTGTAAGCATGTCCAACGTGTCATCAATTCTTGGCAAGGGATAGCTGTCCTTCTTTGTAACGTCGTTGAGACGGCGGTAATCAACACAGAACCGCATGCTGCCATCCTTCTTCTTTAAGAGCACCACGGGTGAACACCATGGACTAGATGAAGGTTCAATAACACCATCCTTCACCATTCCCTCAATCATGGTTTCCACTTCCTTTTCACGTGCTACCGGCAATCTTCTTGGCCGCTGACGGATAGGCAATTCCTCTCCTGTGTTTATTTTGTGTTGAACTAAGCCAGTCTTTCCTATGTCAGCATCGTTTGACGAGAACACATCGGCGTACTTGAGTAACAACTTCTTCGCCTTGACCAATTCGTTCGGGGAGAGAACACTGCGACAGTCTTTCAAAAGTGTGGTCACTCTCGTTTCTGAATCCTTGCTGGGGGTCCCACTCGATATATATTGGTACCGACGTAACCAATCCACTTCCTCACAAGTGCCATCCAGTGTGCCTTTTTCTATAATCTGTTCCCGGTCGCAAAGGTTCAGCACACGTATTCTTGAGATGTCAGTGGTTCTGACCAAGGTTCGAGTTACTTTCCATGGAAGGTCATTGTTTACCCTTTCCACAAGTACACAACGGTGAGCTTGCCCAGCGTTTCGGGGAAGACTAACCGGAACAATCGTTTACGATCTCGGCGGAAGAACAATCTTCTTAATGCTGTACACGTTCCCTGGTAACGCACCTTCCATAAAAAGTTCCTCCTGTCCACATTTCAAAACACCTTGCTTAACGTCGATCTCACAACAATTATTCCTCATAAAGTCTAGGCCTAGGATGCAGTCGTCCATTATATCAGCCACGATGACATTATGCAGGTAGATCACGTTGCCAAGCTTCAACTCCATCTCCTTCTCTCCACGGACGGGTATACGCTGACCGGTGGCTGTTACCAAATTAATGCGTTCTCGGTTGTATGCGGAGTCCCCAAGGAACTGGCTTATAAGTTGGGAACTAACAACCGTACGAGAGGCTCCAGTGTCTATGGTCAGTTTACACGGCATTCCGTTGACCTCGCCCTTGATGATTAGACTGTTCCCATCATGGGTTTGTGAGATCGAGATCCTTGGGGCTCTTTTAACATCAGCCAGCACCCGCCCCGCAGTTCTGGCTTTTACTCGTTTCCCTGCTGCTGCTGGGCGGTGCTGTTGGCCGCACTACCCTCCTGGGATCGTTCACCTTCCCTTTCTAGGGTTCGCTTAGGACAGCTAGATCGAAGATGGCCCTTTTCCCCACAGTCATAGCACCTAGGGCTGTATCCTTTGTTGCGGTCGCGAACTGTAGCTGCTGCAACCTCCCTGACGCGATGGGAACGATGATCCTACCGCACGGCTTCTACCTCCAGTGCATGGGCCAAGGCGTCCTTAAGCGTCTCGTGGTGCCCGAGCCTCACAGCAGCTCTGACTTCCAGGTCGCGGATGCCGTCGATGAATATCTGCACCAGGTTCCCTTCAATGAGCGCAGGTACAGACTGGTATGCTTTTCGAACCATCTTCTCCACCTCAAGGGCCCACTGCTGCAGGTTTTCATTGCTGCGTTGCACGCGATCTTTAAGCTGTGCGCGAAAGACGTGTTCCAGGTGAGCGTCACCATATCTCGCTTGCAAGGCCTCAAGAAGCTGCTCGTAGGTCACTTTCTTACCGAGAGCTTCCAACACAGTTAAGGCTTGGTCGCGCAGGCCTAGGGTGAGTGCAGTCATGGCTTGGCTTTTTTTCCAGCCGTTCGCCTCCATGACGGCCTCGAACTGGATTTTGTAGGCCGACCAGGAAGAGGTCCCGTCGAACGGCGGCACTTTGAATCCACGTAGCGAAGGTGTTGTAGCTACTACGGGAGCTGTAGTTCCGTCCCCAAGTTTGAGGTCGTTCAGCGTTTTCTTCACGTCAGCCATCACGTTGTCAACCCGATTGTTCACATGGTTGATTCAGGTTTCATGTTCTTCGATTCGGGTTTCAGCTTCCACCAGGCGGTTGTCATGTTGAGCAACCCTATCCTTCACCTCCCTTATCTCTTTCCCAAAGGTAGCATGAAGGTCCTTCATGAGGAGCATCTGTTCCTCCTGTCGGCGGGCCTGTTCCTCTTGTCCACTCTGAAGCTGCTCTTTCAACTGACGAACCTGTTCCGCCTACTGGCGAGCCTGCTCCTGCAGCATCACCATCAGAGCACCTAAGTCAGGTGCTGCAGATGTAGGATCAACCGACGGGCCTGCAGCCGGTGGCTGGCCCTCCGACGTCTGCGACGTTGCACCACCAAATCTTCGTTGGTCCGTCTCCTGCTGGCGTTGACTTCGGGTACGGACACCCTCCGTTTCCTCCTTAGGTAAAATCGGCATGATTTTATCCCACTTCTGACACCAATTGTTACGAGCTTGAGGTTCGTGACAATAAAAATTGCCGATAAAATTACCTAAATTAACACTTTAATTTACTTTACACAAATTAAAGTTAAAAACACTAATAATTAAACACACTAATTCACTTAATTCCGCTCCGAAGCTTCGCTTGTGTCGCCGAGTTCAACTCTGCTCGATCGTATCTTGCAGCGCCTATTTATATAAATTAGCAAAATATCCAGAATGTTCAAGTAAACACGCGCAAGGTACCGAGAGTTCGAGTTTTAAACTTCAAGAAGTTTAGTTCTTCGGTTCGAGACTAGATGGCGCTAGTGCGCCGATTTGAGCGCGTAACAGTATTATTTAATTAGTAAATTGAGTGGTAGGGTACAGTCCATTTGTTCGGGTTTCACACCAACAGCAAACAATTATTCGTTAATATTCGAAACGCTAAAAAACAAACATGAAGATAAGCGAATGTTAGCCTCTTCATATTTAGACCAGATATTCGATCTTAAAGCTATATCATCCACGAACATCTCTGGCTTAGAGCAGTTTTAGATAATTTTGTAGCATCGGTGGCTGCGCTCAAGAACCTGAAATTTAATGACCTTATGGACGTGGTGTTTCTCCATTCCGCCTTAAAGAAACTAAACTCGGACACCGTCCGTGCGTTTGAAATGGAGCATCGTAGCTCTGAGTTACCGTCATTCGACTCCTTAGCATTCTTTGTACGAGATCAAATTAAAGTGATACGGCGCTCCTCGAATGTCAAACAAGAAGTTAAGAAATGGGTCTCTGACGTACGTAACCGCTGCGCCTACATCGCCTCATAGCGCCTGTGTTCTATGTAAGAATAAACAACACGGTAATTTGTATAATTGTGCGACCTTCCGTAAACATTCACCCATCGAACGTTATGGAATAGTAAAGACGAAAAACTTATGTTTAAATTGCCTAAGCGATAGACTTTTAGTTGCTAAATGCAATTCTAGTTCCGTGTGTAACAAGTGCGCGAGCAGACATCACACGTTATTAGATTTCGAAGGTGGCAACATATTCGCGTCGAGCAATTCGGACAAGGAAACTACACATACTAAAGTCGACGCTTCTAACGGTCGACCGGGTGACGTCGCCCTGTGCTCACTGTCGAATACGGGAACGCAGTCTCCTTCCACCGTGTTGCTGGGTACAGCCCGTATGGTAGTTAGGAATTCGCGTGGAAACGAACAAAGTGTCCGTACGTTGCTAGATAGCGGATCACAGAGTAGCTTTATAACGCGACAATGTTGCCAGCGTTTAGGTTTGTTAATAAATAAGATACCTTCATGTCCAGTAGTCAAAGGCATTGGAGGTACTAATAAAATTACCCAGGGCTCTGTAAATTTGAAATTTTATTCTCGGCTAGATCGTAGTATTAACTTTAATATAAATGCATTAGTAGTAGATAAAGTCACCGAGCGTTTGTCAACCGTTTCGGTCGACACCTCGGCAATGATTGATTTTGAGAATTTGACTCTGGCAGACGATACTTACGCCGTCCCCGGAGATATAGACATGCTCATTGGAGCATCGCTTTTCCCTCATCTTTTGTTGTACAATAGGGTTAGGGGCAACCCCTCGCATACCGCGCCTTACGCACTGGAGACCTCCTTGGGCTACGTCATCGTTGGTTCCGCCCCTATCATGGATAATATTTCGGCAACCTCTTATTGTTGTATGGCTGTCGAACCGCTCGAGTCGTTACTTCGCAAATTTTGGGAGATGGAGGAGGTGAACGTTCCACCTATAGTTAGCCCAGATGATAGATTATGCGAGGAAATTTACGTCCGCACGACCGTTTGTGATCGCGACGGTCGATATAGTGTAGCGATACCCTTTAAAGGAGATGTTTTGTCTCTCGGCGACTCGCGTCAAATGGCGGAAAAACGTTTCTATTGTTTGGAGCGCAGGATGCTCGCTTCGCCTATATAAAAAAAGCTTATGACGGCGTCATTAATGAATATATAAGGGAGGGTTACATATCACTTGTGGCTCCAAAATTAGATAACTACGAAGACGCGCCGTCGTATTTCATACCACATCACGGTGTCATTAGGGAAGACAAACTTATTGCCAAGTTACGTGTAGTGCTCGATGCTAGTGCTAGAACTGGCACCTTTCTCTTAACGATATCCTCTATAGTGGGCAAAATTTACAAGTCAATTTATTTAATATAATAGCAAATTTTCGTTTGTTCAGTATAGCACTATCCGCCGATATTCGCCAAATGTTTCTTTGCATAGGGGTCCGTGAATGCGACCGTCGATTTCAACGCATTTTATATCGCTTTGACCCAAAGGAACCTCTAATAGTGTTTGAATTTAATCGCGTTTGCTTTGGTTTAAAGTCGAGCCCATTTCATGCGCTACGCACGGTGAGACAGCTCGCCTCTGATGAGAGTCCCTCTTATCCTAAAGCTAAGAGGGCAATTGAGAGAGGGTTATATATGGATGATTTTGTGTACTCGGTCGATAGCGTGGAGCAGGCCATCCTAACCACCGCCGAGGTTATAGAACTCATGAAATCGGGTCAATTCGATCTCGTCAAGTGGACTAGTAATTCGCGTACGGTTTTGGATACAATCCCACTATCACACCGCCTTTCGGTGATAAAGGAATTCGACGATTCTGATACGCACAAGGTGCTCGGTTTGTGTTGGTCACCGGAGTCCGACGTGTTTAGCCTTAAGGTAAACCCGCCCGCAGAAACGTGCACAAAGCGCACAATGCTGTCATGCGTTGCTAGATTATAGGATGTCATGGGTTTCGTAGCCCCGGTGGTGCTATACGCTAAGCTTTTGATTAAACAACTTTGGTTATGTGAATGCAATTGGGAGGACCCGCCGCTTGATAGCATTGTTCGTTCGTGGCTACGTTTTAGAGAGGAACTTCCTTTATTAAGCGAAATTAAAATACCACGTCATATAAACGTCGATAGAAATAGCGTCATCACTGTCGTTGGGTTTGCAGACGCTAGCGAGAAGGCTTACGGGGGCGTTGTATATTTTCACGTCCAGAATAATGGTAGAAATTCGATCAGCCTCATTAGCTCTAAGTCAAGAGTCTCCCCCCGTAAGGTTGTCTCTCTCGCGCGCTTAGAGCTTTGCGCGATATTAGTCCTTGCCAAGCTTATCACCGCAGTTATTAGCGCATGTAGGGACAGAGTTCACATAGAAAGGATATTTGCCTTTTCTGACTCAACTGTCGCTTTATGTTGGGTTCATTCTTCACCCTACCGTTGGGATACGTTGGTCGCGAGCCGAGTGGCCAAGATCCAAGACGAGTTAGGATCGCGGAACTTTTATCACGTGACCGGTACGGAAAACCCTGCTGATTGTCTATCCCGTGGACTCACCCCGATGCAAATAATGGACCATCCGCTTTGGTTCCACGGACCTTCTTGGGTTCACTTGGAACCCTCGCAGTGGCCAATAACCGACTTTGACCCTTCGTCAGTGTCCCAACCACCGGAGGAGAAGAGGCACGCTCTGGTTGCGAACGTTTCGAGCGAGGTTTCTCCAAGCATTGCTTTGGCGAACCGTTTGTCCTCTTGGTCTAAATTATTGCATAGCGTGATTTACGTTTGTCGATTCGCGAAGCTTTTACCGCGACGTTTGTATATCGTAGCATCCGATTACAGCTATGCCGAGTTGCTAGTATTGCGTGAACTTCAACGTGCGCATTTTTCCGATGAAATTACAAGATTACAATCGAATAGAACTTGTAGTCGCGCTTTTCAACGTCTTAAGCCAATTTTACAAGATGGAATCGTCAGGTTAGGTGGGCGCTTGTCTAACTCGCAGTTGATTTTCGACCAACGGCACCCTATAGTTTTACCGCGTAAGGACCATATCATGAATTTATTAGTAGATTACCACCATAAATTGAATTCTCACGCTGGCCCCGACTTGCTGATGTCAATCTTGCGTCAGAATTATTGGATTCTTTCTGCACGTAATTTAATCCGCAATCAGGTGCACAGATGTATGGCTTACTTTCGAGTACGTCCTAAGCTGTCATTTCCCGAAACGGCGGACCTTAGATCTTGTCGAGTAACACAATCCGTAAAGCCCTTTATGCACACCGCGGGCGTGGTATATGATCCACAAAAGCTTACGTTTGCATTTTCGTATGTCTGACTACCCGGGCTGTGCATAAAGAACTCGTTGGTGATCTAAGCACAGCGAGCTTCATGGGTGCATTTAAAGGATTTCTTTCCCGCCGTGGCCCTGTAAGTAAATTGCATTCGGATAACGGTACAAACTACGTCGGCGCGAAACGTATTTTATCAGAACTACATGAGCTTTTAACCAGTAAATATTATATTTCGGAGTTCGCTCACACCCTAGCCGAGAACCGCATTTAGTGGTCTCTGAACGTCCCGGCCACGAGCCATTTAGGAGGAAATCGGGAGACTAATATTAAGAGTCTAAAGAGTCATTTATACCGAGTAATAGGAGACCAAATTTTGTCCTTCGAAGAGTTAAGTACTGTGCTCGCTCAAATTGAGTGCGTCATAAATAGTCGCCCCCTTTGTCGTACGTTGTCACGTGACCCCTCGGAGCCGCTGGCTCCCGCCCGCCATAGACATGGACGAGAATAAACTTAGTATTTCCGCACGCCATAAATTATTTGACCGGTTGGTACAGTCGTTTTGGAAACGATGGAAGATGGAATATTTGCATACGTTGCAGTCTCGGCAAAAATGGAACACAACAACTGAACCTTTGACTGTCGGAACTGTGGTTGTGCTTACAAAGGAGAATACGCCACCTCTCCATTGGCCATTAGGGATCGTCGAAGAAGTTTTTCCCGGTTCCGACGGGATAACTAGGGTAGCTCGCGTTAGGACCACGACTGGGTCTTCCATGCGCCCTGTTGTCCATTTGTGCCCTTTGCCCATTCAATAGTTTGAATTAGCTTTCTAGATTAGAAATTGTAGTCGAAAATTAGGTTTAATCTTAGCGTTAGTTATTTTGAAGGGGACCCTTCAAGCCGGGGGGGATGGTTACGCGGAGACGATTCGTGTATTTTAATTTTATTCGAGGGTATATTGCCAAGTGTTTACCCATCCTTTGACCTAATATCCCTTCCGTACACACTGACAGGGGAAAGGGGGGAGTCTAGAAGGTGACGCGATTCTTTCGACCAATGAGAAGCGCGCCCGACCGAGGTGCTTAGTGGGAAAAGCCGAGACAATAAAGGCTCGCGCGCTGCACTCGAGCGTCCTCTTGCCACGCGCCGCTAGTCTGAACCACATCACCTGGAGCAGTCGCGCTCCGGAAGTAACCGCCTCACATAGTGTGAGATATCGTCGCGCACCGCTCTCTTCCCTCGCACCACTGGCCTGGATCACATCTCTGGGGCGCCCCAGAAGAACCCACTCCACCTCGCATCACCGCAACGGAAGCGTCGTCTGCCGCATCAGAATCACACCCCGGTAAGTGTGTTTCCCGTAATTTTGTTCCTACTTGAGCATTTTGTTTATTAGTTAACCCGCCCCATTTTGTTTCTCCTAATGTGCTCAAGTAGAATTCCCTCCTAACCTTGGCAAGCAATAGATTTGGAAGAGCGAGTGCATTGTCCAAGGTGCCGCGTGCCACATCCGCCATATAACATCTCGCACAATAGGGTCAAGGCTCAACCTGGGAATCGAACTCGGGATCCCTTAGGCCCGCCGCCCAACCACATAGAATTACAGTATACCCTGTCTTGGTTCAACTGAAATGGTTAAAGATGTAAAGGTTTGTTTATTTATTTTTTTGGTTTGTAGATATTATGGTGCACAAATGTGTACTTACCTAATCAAAATACTTTAGTAGGAATTGTGATTAGGTACACACTTGTGCTTGTGATTAAGTAAAAGATATCTAAGTAATTACCGTAAAATTCCCTAATTTGACTTCTAGCCTTACTTTGCCTAAACCGATCATTTGAATTTCATTAGTAGGCTATTCGAGCTAGAGTTAAAGTTAAAGTTACAGCCCATATACGTCCCACTCCTGAGCACAGGCCTCCGCTCATTTCTGAGAGGGTCATAGGGCAAGGAATTGTCCACCACGCTGCCCCAATGCGTGTTGGCGAACTTCACATGTCTTCGAAATATTTTTTTTCTTCTTTCTCAGACATGCAGGTTTCCTCACGATGTTTTCCTTCACCGCTGAGCACGTGGTAAATCAACACTTAAAATTGCAATTACAATTTCATTGGTGCCGGCGGGGATCGAACCCGGTTTGTTTTGCGCACTGTGAAATTTTCAGCGAGCGTTAACCATTTGAGCTACCACGGATCCTCTCCACTCGAGCTAGAGACTATTTTATTTATGGTACGATTTTCGCATGCCAGCGCTTACTTTTGGTTCTGGCAAAAAGTTGTGAAACGTCTGTGAACGTCAGAATTGTGCAAATGGTGGTCGCAGATATTTTACCTGCACTTCAAAATTTTATTGTGTGAGTATTTTAAAATATTTTTACGGATATGATGAACCATATTAAATAAAAATAGTCTCCTATCCTTCTATCTATGTTTTGATCTTCTTAAACGAGTTTGAGTTGATAAAATCAAGGCAAACTTAAGGTAGGGTTGTCAATTATTATTTTGATAATAAAACTAGTGAAATTCCGTCGTTTTATATACGCAAGCGTGAACGTAGTTAGAACATATTACCTTTACGTTTTACATAAATATCCTAAAAAATTATTATTTTAATATGTTACTAACTACAAAGTTAATAAGTTTATTGCATTTTTGTTTGAGAATAGACTTGCGTTTGACTACCATCTATTTGTTAAGATACCTACATTTTAGAACTCACGTACTTAATAGTCTTAAACGTACCTTATAATTGTTAGAAGGTAGAAGGTAGTCAAGCTGCGGGAGCTGCCGAGAGCTTTTTTAAAACTAATTAAAACTACGTGTTCACAGAGATAGATGTGAATTTATTCTGACCATTGTCTATTACAATTCTTAATCCTATGCTTACAGTCTACTTAAATTACTACATACTCAGCGTTTATATATTTATGCTGATGGACGCTTTATACGTATTATGGGTGGTGCTGGTGTAATCATAACTAGATGCCTCGAAACAAGAAAAATACCAGTTCTCAAAACAAAAATAAATGAAAAAATTGGCGGCAGTACGTGAATTATTCTACCAAAATGCTAAACTTAGTGGATGATCTCATAAAATCTAAGAAATTATCATCGTATCAATAGCAATTATCATTCTCTAAACCATTTCCCATTATCTGGGGTCGGCGCAGTAAACCTTCTTGTTCCATTCCTCTCTATCAGCCGTCATTTCCATACTTACTCCTTTCGTTCTCATATCACTCTTCACACAATCGATCCATCTTTTATTCGGCCTTCCTCTGCCCGTGTGTCCCTTTATAACTAGCAATTAATCAAAAGCAATTCGGGATTTCCAGGCGTATCATTTTAAATAAAGTCAACATAAATACGTTTTAATGCAGGATGAAGATAATATTTATTTTTATTGATTATAAATTTTAAGCTTATAAACGTAATTTTCAAATGTTTTTAAGTATATTTTGTTAATTTATGTACCTACCTACCTTATCATTTTTTAGTTGATTTGTAAGTCTAAAATCATGCCTAAGTTGTCAAACTATTACAACCTATTCGAAATGTACCTAATTGGAATAGAAGATTTTTTATGGACTTTATTTATTTACTATTTTGTTATCATAAATATAATATTATTGCGTAAATACAAATTGTTACTTAGGTACTTAATATAACAAAATAAAATTGATATTTGAATTTTTAACGGGTTATTCCGTTGATCCACCCTGAGATGTATACTACTTAATATACTAATAATAATAAATAACATATTTAACTTATTTTACCTTAGGGTGTATAAACTGAATGACCTTTTTTTTGAAAATAATTTGTTTTATTTTCCTTTGATTACAAGGTGACAACCCTAAAAGATTTCCCATAAAATGACTAAATGTTCAAAATCATTGCTTACCTTCTTAATAATAAAAATAAAAATTTTTACACTTTATGTCGTGGGTAAGTAGGAATAATAAACCAATACTTCATGGGAGCGAAATCTGTTTATTTGGAAACGCATTTTAAACTGCGATATTTTTGCCTAGGCAAAGTAGAGGAAATGCCATTCACTTTGCCTGGATATTTAGAAGCTTATTTCTCAGAAAATTTGAGGTGTAGACTATAGTATGTCATTTTGCCAGGCACAAAAATTTCTGATTTATATTTTTCTTTATATGTGATATGTCACTTTTTCTATGTGTGTCAAGAAATATCACAAAAACCTCTAAATTCGGGCAAAGTTAGGGTATTTTACGATACCAATACTAAGTAGGTATTAGCACTAAGCAGACCAGTAGGTACTAATGCTTACCCAGTACAATCTAATCACAATACCTTGGTAAGTATTGTAATTAGGTATAAATAAGTACTAAGTAGGTAGGTATAAATACCTCTTTATCTACGTCTATTTTTAGGAACCTTTATTTAGTCTGAATCATACATAACACTATATTACTGATTTACTTACTTATACGTAGTTTTCTTTTTTGCAGTTACAAATATCTTGTGAGGTTGAAAAAGGCAGTAGGTAATGAAAAAATAATAAGAAGAATAATAATTTAAGTCAGCCACTTTTTTTTTTCGGAATTAATAAAAATTTCAAATAATGGTCTATTAGGTTGCAGCTTGCAGCTTCACCGAACTACAACTTAACAACTTATCGGAGAAACACAAAAGGGCTTAGAGCATTGATTTTCTAAGTGGGGGGCGCGCCCCACTAGGGAGGCGCGAAGACATCTACAGGGGGGCGCGGTTGCGGGCGGTGGTTATCACTGCGGTTACTCGCGCGCATACGTGTCGCACGCTCCTCACTGCCTGCGCCGCTCGCGCCTTGCAAACACGTGTACTTTTGTTTCAAAGCGACTTGCTATTGTGTGTTAGTTAGAGAGTAGTGACAGTGAACGGTTATTTCTTTTATTTCACCATGAGTTCAACCAAAAAACGCAAGTATAATGATGATTATATTAAATACGGTTTTGTTTCTATGAATAAAAGTGGTATCGACCAGCCGCAGTGTGTTATTTGTTATGAAGTATTGAGCAATGATGCCATGAGACCTTCGCGTCTGGAACGACATTTGTCAACAAAACACAGCGCTTTAAAAGGCAAGCCGAAGGAGTTTTTTGCTTCAAAATCTGCAAGTTTGAAGCGCATGAAATTGGATAGTACTGGATCCTTTGCTCAGTCATCTGAGAAAGTGCTTGAAGCATCATATGAATTGTCGCTACTCATTGCAAAGGCCAAAAAAGGCCATACTATCGGAGAAACACTCGTCAAACCCTGCTTACTGAAAGCAGCTGATATTGTTCTTGGACCAGAAACTAAACAAAAATTTTCACTAATACCTCTTTCTGACAACACTGTTAAACGTCGCATTGATGATATGGCTGAAGATAAATAAAAAATCAGGTAGTTGAGGCCGTGAAAGAATCATGTTTTTTTGCAATACAGTTGGATGAGAGTACAGATGTTGCGCAATGTTGTCAACTGTTAGTTTTTGTCCGTGTCCGTTTTTGTCGTGATACATACAAAACGAAACAATTAAAGACGAATTGCTGTTTTCAACAGAGTTAACGACAACTTCGAAAGCAATTGATATAATGACAGCAATCTCTGAATTCTTTGATAAACATGAACTGTCATGGAAAAAGTGTATAGGCGTATGCACAGACGGCGCTCCGGGCAATGCTTGGATCTCGTTCAGCATTCGTACAGTTGGTCAAAGAAAAAAATCCCAACGTAATTACCATTCACTGTTTTGTACACCGTGAAGCCTTGGCAGCTAAAGCACTTCCAAATGAACTCTATGACGTCTTAAAATTACGAATTAAAATTGTTAATTATATTAAAAAGAGTGCATTAAACACGCGGCCTTTTGCGGCTCTCTGTGAAGATTTGGGCACAGAACACAAGACATTGTTATTTCATACAGAAGTGCGCTGACTTTCAAAAGGAAATACGTTGAAAAGATTGTTTGAACTGCGAGATGAAGTAATTCAGTTTCTAGACATTCAAAAACAAACTGAATTGTTTGTGGAATTTAAAACACCATGGGTCCAAGTAATATTTGCTTATTTATCAGATATTTTCGATTCATTGAACACTTTAAACTTGAAATTACAAGGTGGAGACTCGAACATAATTCATCATCGGGATGCTATCACAGCATACACTGAGAAGTTGCAACTGTGGAAACGCAAAATTTTGGCGTCTAACTATTCCTGCTTTCCTAAATTACTTGCGATCACAGAAGAAGCGTGTTTTAAGGAGATTTTGGATGTAATTGATACCAAGAATCAAATATCAAACCATTTGCAACACCTCACGGACGAATTCAAGCGCTACTTTCCCGACTCGTGCTACAATATTATGTACCGATTAGCGACCGATCCTATTCACGTCGACATAGACATGCTGCCAGATACATTACAAGAGCAAGCATTAGAAATCAAAAATGATTCTGCTGCCCAATATGATTTTGAGAAGATGGATAAGGCACTATTTTGGATTAAATATCTCAAAGTTTATCCCAGCACAGCAGAGCGGGCACTAAAATTATTTCTACTTTTTTCAAGCACCTATTTGTGCGAAAAAGCATTTTCAGCAGTTGTAGCAATAAAAACAAAGTATAGAAGCAAATTAGATATTGCTAGTGATCTGCGTTGTGCACTTTCTTCTACTGAACCCAGAATTGGAAATCTTGTGAAAACTATGCAAGCTCATCCATCACATTGATTCTTCTTAATCTGAAGTGTGTAAAAGCCATATTTTTTTTAAATAAATAAAACATCTGAAAATGTATTTGTGTACTTTATTTTACTATACAACGTTATTCTTCTTACTTTTTGACGAAAAATATAACATGGTTTAAAAACGATCGATTCTGTAACGGATTCCGAACAAACTACTTTCAGGTTTCGCATCAAGTAGGAATAACCTTGTATACTCGTATTACACCCTTATTATATAAAAAAATATATTGTTACGCCGCGCTCAAATCAGCGCCATCTAGTGTCAGGAACGAGAGCTAGGGGAGCGTTGCAGAGAATGACATCACACTCTCGACCAACAGCGCCGCCCGAAGAACTAAGTTTCTAGAAAACCTATACTCGATTTCTCGGTACCTTGCGCGTGTTTACTTGAACATTCCGGATGTTTTGCTGATTTGAATAAATAGGTGGCGCAAGATGCGATCGGACAGAGTTTAACTCGGCGACACAAGCGAAGCTTCGGAGCGAAATTAAGTTAATTAGTGTGTTTAATTATTAGTGTTTTTAACTTTAATTTGTATAAAGTGTTAATTTAGGTAATTTTATCGGCAATTTTTATTGTCACGAACCTCAAGCTCGTAACAATTGGTGTCAGAAGTGGGATAAAATAATGCCGATTTTACCTAAGGAGGAAACGGAGGGTGTCCGTACCCGAAGTCAACGCCAGCAGGAGACGGACCAGAGGAGATTTGGTGGTGCAACGCCGCAGATGTCTGAGGGCCAGCTGCCGGCCACGGAAACCGGTCCGTCAGCAGCTTCTACGTCTGTGGCACCTGACTTAGGTGCTCTGATGGTGATGCTGCAACAGCTGCGGGGCGGACAGGAGGAACAGGCCCGTCAGCAGGCGGAACAGGCTCGTCGGTCGGAAGAGCAGATGCTCCTCATTAAGGACCTTCATGCTACCTTTGGGAAAGAGATAAAGGAGGTGAAGGATAGGGTTGCTCAACATGACAACCGCCTGTCGGAAGCTGAAACCCAAATCAAGGAAGCTAAAACCCAAATCGACCAAGTGAACAATCGGGTTGATTACGTGGTGGCTGATGTGAAGAAAACACTAAACGACCTCAAACTGGGTGATGGAACAACAGCTCCCGTAGTAGTTACAACACCTTCGCTACGTGGATTCAAAGTGCCGCCGTTCGACGGTACCTCTTCCTGGTCAGCCTACAAGATCCAGTTCGAGGCTGTTATGAAGGCGAACGGCTGGAATAAAAGCCAGGCCATGACTGCTCTCACACTAGGCCTGCGCGACCAGGCCTTAACAGTTCTGGAAGCTCTCGGTGAGGAAGTGACTTATGAGCAACTCCTTGAGGCATTGGAGGCGAGATATGGTGACGCTCACCTGGAACACGTCTTTCGTGCGCAGCTTAAAGATCGTGTGCAGCGCATCAACGAAAACCTGCAGCAGTGGGCTCTAGAAGTGGAGAAGCTGGTGCGAAAAGCATACCGGTCTGTACCTGCGCTCATTGAAGGGAACCTGGTGCAGACATTCATCGACGGCATCCGTGACCTGGAAGTCAGAGCTGCTGTGAGGCTCGGGCACCACGAGACACTTAAGGACGCCTTGGCCCATGCACTGGAAGTGGAAGCCGTGCGGCAGGATCATCGTTCCCATCGCGTCAGGGAGGTTGCAGCAGCTACAGTTCGCGACCGCAACAAAGGATACAGCCCAAGGTGCTATGGCTGTGGGGAAAAGGGCCATCTTCGATCCAGCTGCCCTAAGCGAACCGTGGAAAGGAGAGTTGATCGATCTCGAGAGGGTAGTGCAACTAACGGCACTGCCTGGCGGCGACAGGATCATCGTTCACCTCACGCTAGGGAGGTTACAGCAGTTACGGTTCGCGACCACAATAAAAGATACAGCCCTAGGTGCTATGGCTGTAGAGAAAGGGGCCATCTTCGGTCCAGCTGCCCTAAGCACACCCTAGGAAGGGAAGGCGAACGGTCTCAGAAAGGAAGTACGGCTAACAGCACTACCCAGCAGCAGCAGGAATACGACTTTACTATCAGACCCTGCAGCGGGAAATCTCACGGCAGCGCAGGTGCATTGTCAAGAAGACCTTGTCCTGAAGATTTCAACCACTGTAGTAGGCAAGAGAGTAAGGAAGTGGTATCCGTGAGGATGCTCAGGACAGACCACCTCAGCGACGGGTGGAAGGACAGCCTACGGCATGCACAGCAGGAAGATCCGGACATCAAGCCGATTCTGGGATGGATGAAGGCCCGTGCTACCAAGCCTAAGTGGAGGGACGTCTCAGCGATGAGTTCAACCACGAAAAGTTATTGGGCCCAATGGGACAGCTTGCTGCTTCAGGATGGAGTCCTGTGCCGTAAATGGGACAATGGTCGAGGAGACAGCTGTCGTTTGCAAATGGTTGTCCCTAAAGCTAAAGTGCCGAATGTTTTACAGCTGTGCCATAATGGTCGTTCAAGAGTCCATCTGGGAGTTAAACGAACTCTACTGAAGGTCCGAGAACAGTTTTACTGGGTCCATTATCGTGACGATGTGGAGGATTGGTGTCGTACATGTACAAGTTGTGCGGCTGCGTGGGGACCTCAGACATGGAGTAGAGGAGCATCGAAATTGTACAATGTTGGTGCACCACGGGATAGGACATTGCGGAGCCGTTACAGAAAGGCGCAAGAGGGACTCCTAAGATCGTCCATGTGGATCGCTTGGCGCGTTATTATGGGGCCGATAATGCTCGGGACGAGCATGTCTTAGGAGGGGGCAGTGTTACGCCGCGCTCAAATCAGCGCCATCTAGTGTCAGGAACGAGAGCGAGGGGAGCGTTGCAGATAATGACATCACACTCTCGACCAACAGCGCCGCCCGAAGAACTAAGTTTCTAGAAAACCAATACTCGATTTCTCGGTACCTTGCGCGTGTTTACTTGAACATTCCGGATGTTTTGCTGATTTGAATAAATAGGTGGCGCAAGATGCGATCGGACAGAGTTTAACTCGGCGACACAAGCGAAGCTTCGGAGCGAAATTAAGTTAATTAGTGTGTTTAATTATTAGTGTTTTTAACTTTAATTTGTATAAAGTGTTAATTTAGGTAATTTTATCGGCAATTTTTATTGTCACGAACCTCAAGCTCGTAACAATATTTTACAATTGCTTGGCGAGCCCACTTGCTGCTACTTGCTGGGCCCTGGGCCGAGGGGGAGGCGTGGGCATATTAATTTTAAGCTGTAGGGAGGCGTGATACTTATAAGTTTGGGGACCCCTGGCTTAGAGCTTTGAGTATTAAACCAAAGGAGACGGCATCGCAAAACATACCCCTCTGTAAAAGGTACGAGAGTCCGACTCATACTCGTTATATAAAACTAGTTGCTCCGCGTCGTGCGTCATTCAGAAGTGATCGTGCCAGTAAATCGAGCTCCGACAAAATGCCGAATTGCAGTGTAGTTACATGAAAAAAACAATCAAAAACGTCAAGTATACAAAAGGACAATGTGACTTTTCATCTGTGAGTAATTTTAACATAATATTAAAGTAATTTTATCATTAAAACTCGTACTTTGTGAATATTTTCGTCCAATACCAAGTGTGGCCATCATAGTTCATAAAGTGAAAAATAATCTATTTTTAAATAAATATAATTTACTACACAAGATACATATATTTACGAAAATATATTTCCTAATAACTAAATTAGTTTGTGATGAATAATAATCACTATATATAGATGTGTAGTGGATTTTGTGAAATGATTTATATATTCAGCACAATTTCAACAAGATACTGAATGATTTCTTATATTTACGCGAACACTACACATTGAAATAATACTAGTTTTTACGGAATTTATCGCATATATTTAACTTTTAAATACCCGACGTTTCGAACGCTTTACAGCACTCATGGTCACGGGCGGGACTGAGATGTTCAACGTCCATATATCATAGTTAACCGCGGTTACCATAGATTAAAATTTAACTTTTGTTCCGATCTATGCAGTATGAACTTATGGTATCTTGAAGTCTTGCAGTTGTATGCTTGGGTTGGGATTTAATTTTATTTATTATAGGATCCCAAGCAGATGGTCGTTATAGGCAAACATACTAGTAAAGTAAAATTGAGTCGCACTAAATACAACATCAAACCCTGGATTACTCCCGGGCTAATAAAATGTATGCGACACAGAGACCATTTGCATAGTCAGGTCCGTGCGAACCCTAATGACGTCGTGCTTAATCTGACCTACAAACGATATCGCAACTATTGTAATGACCTGCTGCACCGACTCAAGGCTGAGCACGAGAATGGAGAGCTAAAAAACAATAAGCGGAATCCTAAAAAGCTTTGGCAGGCAATAAGAAATGTTTGCGAGGTCCCCCAAAGGAGTAAAGATTCTGAGGAACTTTTGAAAAGTGATGTTGACATCAAGTCTTCATTAAATTTCTGTAATAGTCATTTTGTCTCCTCCGGTCGAAAATTGGCTGATCAAATCCTGTCTAAGCTTTCAACCTCAGAGGCCAAATTAAGTGCTTCCGTTGGGACTCCCAATCCTCTGCTTAACTCTTTCTTCTTTAAACCAACTGATTCATTGGAAATCAAGAGGCTGATTGAGGGTTTACGTAATGATAGTGCGCCGGGGGTTGACGGATGTACCCCTTTCCTTATTAAATCTATTAAAGAGTCAATTTTGATTCCTCTTACTCATATTTTCGACCTTAGTCTTAGTAAGGGCGTATTTCCTGACAAATGGAAGTGTGCGGTAGTAAGTCCGATTTACAAAGCTGGACCAAAGAGTAATCCGGATAATTACAGGCCTATATCGCTCCTAACAATCTTCTCAAAACTTCTTGAGAAGATAGTTAATATCCGTCTGCTGAAGTATATCGAGAAGTTGAAGCTAGTTTCTGATAGACAGTTTGGGTTTAGGGTAGGGAAGTCCACCGAGGATGCTATTAATCTGCTGATAAATCAAATTTCATCGAAGGTGGATAATGGTAAATGCAATCTTGGTATTTTTCTGGACCTTTCTAAGGCCTTTGACACTGTGTCTAGACAAATATTGTTGAAGAAGCTCGAAGGTTTTGGAATCCGCGGTACTGCTAGGAATTGGTTTCAAAGCTATCTCACTAATCGATACCAAAGCGTGCAAATAGGGCCTGATCACATTAGTTCCCAGCTTCAGGTGACCTTCGGCGTGCCCCAGGGCAGTATTCTCGGGCCGACCCTCTTTGTTCTATATATGAATGACCTTCTAGAACTCAAAATACCTCAGTGTGAAACAATTTGTTACGCAGATGACACCGTTGTCTTATGTCATGGTCGATCCTGGAAAGAAGTAAGAAAGCTGGCCGAGAACGGTATGGGCCAAGTGGCTGGGTGGCTGAATCGTAATTTGTTGACACTTAATGCGAAAAAATCCAAATACATGTGTTTCCACAAAACCTGTGCATCGAATCCGTTGATCCAGAACGACATTCCAGTCCATACTTGTGACATTCTGCAACATTGTGACTGTGAGGGTATTGCGAGAGTGGAGACGATCAGGTACTTGGATGTAATTGTTGACCACAATCTTTCCTTCAAACAGCATATCTCATACCTCTCAAATCGAGTCAAGAGGGTTATTTACATAATGAAGTTGCTCAGGAACTGTGCTGATAAAAAGACACTTCGTATGGTTTATTTTGCCCTCTGCCAATCCTTAATACAATATTGTATATCAGCTTGGGGTGGTGCCTCCAAAACCACGATGTTGCAGTTGGAGAGGGCACAGAGAGCAGTTCTCAAGGTCATGTATAAAAAGCCCTACCGGTACCCTACGGCCGATCTTTATCGGGATAGCGAGGTTTTGAGTGTACGCCAGTTGTATATTCTATCCGCAGTTTTAAAAACCCGTGGGCAAGTGATTCAGTCGCCTATTTACGACAACCTAATCACTAAACGAATATTTAAAATCCCAATTCCGGCTGCCAGGTCTGTTTTCGCGCAACGTCTTCCACAGTTCTCACATCCTCATATTTATAACAAAATACTTAAAGTCTGTGACATCAAAAATTGTACCACTTTGAAAGCTAAACATATAGTAAAAAGATATCTCGCCACACTAAATTATAATGATACCGAAAACTTAATATTAAAGCAAAAATAATACCAAATTGTATCTACGTTCCACACTAGAATATTGTATTCATATTTTTCCTAGGAATAAAAAATAAATATTAATATAAGCGACAAATACTCAAAAAATATCTTCCTAAATTAAGAAATAATTTGTTGTTCTGTATAATTTTGGGTACTTTTAATTACGTAAGTAAAACTGATAACCGTACTCCTGGTCCCCAAGATACAGGCTATGCCTAGTTTGGGGCCCGCCAGTACCTTTTTTATATGTAATAAGCATTTATATGTAATTAGTATTGAATTTAATATAATATAAGTTAAAATTAATTTAATATAAGTTACTTTTTTCCCAATGTTCAAGTCTGTAGCTCTATTTCTAGGAATAAATGATTTTTTTTATGTAGGCCAATCCTAAGTCGTGGCCGATATCGCCTCCTTAATTGGCTGGCAGGAGCAAAAATGCAGCCGATGCTTCCTAGATCGGGGCTCCGGCCCCTCCGTACTGCGTGTGTGTAAACGCATCAGCCCGATTTCTTTTGGCAGTCGCTGCCTCCGATAGGAGTAATAGTCTTCTGTGGTCACTGCCGGCAGCCCTCGCGGGAGGACGGTAACGAAACAGTGATACTGAATGATCTTTTCTACCGTCGTGAAAAAAAGGGGTGTAACATGTGAACGGAGTAGAAGCCTATGGCACTGATATTTTACAAAAAATTAAAAACAAAAACTTGAATAAAATAAATAAATTAATTAAAATCTATCGAAATTCAAATCATATCCACCCTAGCCTATGACCATGCGAAGTGACATGGTCAAGAATGCCTGCTAAACTAATTGTTTTATTGCCGTTTGTAAATTAGGGTGTATGAAATAAGCAAGGAGAGGATGAAACCTTTCCTCAACAACTAACTCCTATTCCCACGCTATCAACACAAGACCGCACTCAGATCTCTTACGTGCCTTCATCCTCTCATCAACAACTAACTCCTATTCCCACGCTATCAATACCAGACCGCACTCAGATCTCTAACGTGCTTTCATCCTCTCATCAACAACTAACTCCTATTCCTACACCATCTCCACAAGACCACAGTTAGATCTCTTACGTGCCTTCATCCTCTCATCAACAACTAACTCCTATTTCCACACCATCTCCACAAGACCACAGTTAGATATCTTACGTGCCTTCATCCTCTCATCAACAACTAACATCTATTCCTACACAATCTCCACAATACCACATTTATATCTCTTACGTGCCTTCATCCTCTCATCAACAACTAGCTCCTATTCCTACACAATCTCCACAAGACCACATTTATATCTCTTACGTGCCTTCATCCTCTCATCAACAACTAACTCCTATTCCCACGCTATCAATACAAGACCGCACTCAGATCTCTTAGGTGCCTTCATCCTCTCATCAACAACTAACTCCTATTCCCACGCTATCAACACAAGACCGCACTTAGGTTTCTTACGTGCCTTCATCCACTCATCAACAACTAACTCCTACTCCTACACCATCTCCACAAGACCACATTTATATCTCTTACGTGCCTTCATCCTCTCATCAACAACTAACTCCTATTCCCACGCTATCAACACAAAACCGCACTCAGATCTCTTTCGTGCCTTCATCCTCTCATCAACAACTAACTCCTATTCCTACACCATCTGCACAAGACCACATTTATATCTCTTACGTGCCTTCATCCTCTCATCAACAACTAACTCCTATTCCCACGCTATCAATACAAGACCGCACTCAGATCTCTTAGGTGCCTTCATCCTCTCATCAACAACTAACTCCTATTCCCACGCTATCAACACAAGACCGCACTTAGGTTTCTTACGTGCCTTCATCCACTCATCAACAACTAACTCCTACTCCTACACCATCTCCACAAGACCACATTTATATCTCTTACGTGCCTTCATCCTCTCATCAACAACTAACTCCTATTCCCACGCTATCAACACAAAACCGCACTCAGATCTCTTTCGTGCCTTCATCCTCTCATCAACAACTAACTCCTATTCCTACACCATCTGCACAAGACCACATTTATATCTCTTACGTGCCTTCATCCTCTCATCAACAACTAACTCCTATTCCCACGCTATCAATACAGGACCGCACTCAGATCTCTTACGTGCCTTCATCCTCTCATCAACAACTAACTCCTATTCCCACGCTATCAACACAAGACCGCACTCAGATTTCTTACGTGCCTTCATCCACTCATCAACAACTATGAGTCGCTCGCGTCCGTAGGCTTCGACCACCTAACCTTAGGCCCACCCTACACGTGTCCCCCGGGTGGTGCTAAACGAGCGACAAAGCCGATAAAATGGACTCGGCTCCTCGCCGTATGGTAGCGGCGTAAAATCTACCACCAACCCTTGTTCGCACCATGACTCGAGAAATAAAAGAAATGGCCCCGAGTTCCCAGCGCCCCTTAAATGGGGCAGGGGTGCGAAGAATCTCCGGGAGAAAAACCGGCGACGTGGTTCGCCACCCGTCACGTTCTGTCTCCCGGAGGGGCGAAAAGTGGATTGCGGAAACCCGTCTGGCTACGCTGAATGTATGTGGAGGAATGAATGATAAGATGGATGAACTATGCGAAATGATGAATGACAGAGGAATAGATGTGTTATGTGTGAATGAGACGAAACGAAAGGGAAAGGATGCCACTGCACATGGCACGTATACCGCGTATTGGTCTGGTGTGGGCGAGACCGAACGGGCATGCCAGGGAGTCGGTTTCATCCTTTCAGAAAGAATGGGACGATGTGTGAAAGAGTATGAATGTGTAAGCCTGAGACTGCTATGGATACGAATGAAAGTGGGCTTAAAGAAGCTGTTCCTACTAGGGGTATACGCCCCAGACATGTCTAAGCCCACTTACATCCGAGAGCAGTTTTGGGACATGGTAAGGCTGGTGTTGACAAAATGTAAGGAAAATGAAAATATTATTATGTTAGGAGACTTTAATGGAAGGGTTGGGGTGAAGAGGTCTGGTTATGAAAGGATATTGGGAACGTTTGGTGATGAAAGTATAAATGAGAATGGTGAAGACCTCCTCACCGTATGTGCGGAAAAGAATCTTTTTGTGACGAATACTTTTTTTCGTCATAAGAAGATTCACATGTATACATGCGAAAGAGGTGATGATAGAAGCATGATAGATTTCGTAATTGTGGATGAAAGAATGAGGAGCGCAGTCGTAGATACAAGGGTTTACCGGGGGTCCAACGTAGGGACGGATCATTACTTGGTCTTATGTTGAATTAATGGTCTTTTCAAGCGTTGGCGGCATCGGACATCTGTATCTACCACTGCGTTACAGCGTATAAGAATAGAGAAGTTACTTACTTACTTACTTACTTATCGTCACGCACAATCCCTAACGGGGTAGCCAGAGAGAACAGATCGCCAAGTGTCACGATCCTTACATACCTCTTTCGCTTCTTTCAGGTTCATTAACTTCTTCATACATGCACGTCTAGGTATCCGAGTACTTTTGACCCTCCCCTCTTCGAGCAATTTGCTCACATGGTCTTCGAAAGTTAGTCTCGGTCTACCTCGACACCTTTTAATATTTACTTTCGCTCTATATATTTTCTTCACCATTCGGTCTTCACTCATTCGTTCAACGTGCCCAAACCATTGGAGTACGCCCCTATCAATTTTTGTGATAAGGTCATCTTTCAATCCTGCCATATTGCGAATCTCTTCGTTTCGCTTTCGGTCGGCTATGGTAACGCCACACATTTTACGAAGAGATCGCATCTCCACTGCATTCAACTTGCTTTTATGCTTCTTCTGGCATACCCAGGTTTCGCTGCCATATAACAAAGTCGGTACCAAAACTGCGTTATGTATTGCAAGGCGTGCACTCTTCACCACGCCTTGCCTTTTGACTAATGCATTCAGGGCACCATTGACTTTGTTTCCGGCAGCGACACGCCTATCCACATCTAAATCACATCTTCCATCCCGGCTGAAAGCACTCCCCAAGTATACAATTTCATTTACCTGTTCTAGACATTCCTGATTTACCCATATTTCACATTTCGTTCTCTCTTCGTCCTTTTCAAATACCAGAACCTTAGTTTTATTAGCATTCAAACGGAGACCTTTAATTTCACATTCCTCTTTCATACACGTGACTAATGCCTGCAGTTCTGCTTCTGATGGTGCAATAAGCACTGCATCATCAGCATACAGCAGACAATTAACTTTTATGTCACCCAATTTCACACCCAAACAGCTATCTTTCAGCTTCTGTAAACAGCTGTCGAGATACAGTATGAACAGCCAGGAAGACATGACACAACCCTGTTTTACGCCCGCTTGGACGCTAAACATGGGTGACAGGTCATGCCCTACCCGCACACAGGCTTTACAGTCATAGTAAAGTGACTGCACAGCCCTTAGCAATCGACCATCCACACCATATCCCGGCAACAGTTCCCACATTTTCTTCCTTATAACCTTATCAAATGCTTTCTCTAGATCCACAAAAGCACAGAAAATCCTCTGGTTAACACTCAGAAGCTTCTCCGTGATCATGCGGAGAGAAAACATTTGATCCGTGCATCCTCTTCCAGGTCTAAATCCGCATTGTGCCTCCCATAAGAATCTTTCCGATTTCTCTTGCATCCTGCGTGTCAAAATCTTCGAATAAACTTTACTTGCTAAACTGGTCAAGCTGATCGCCCGATAGCTCCCGCAGTCAAAATGTGAACCTTTACCTTTATATAAAGGCACAATGACCGCGGATCGCCAATCATCCGGGACATCTCCCGTCCGCCAGCACAAATTGCACAGCAGATGAAAGCTGTCCCAGACGCGAGGCCCACCGTACTTGACCATTTCAGCAGTAACTCTGTCTAGTCCCGCAGCCTTACCACATTTCAAACTTCGAATCGCACGTTCAATCTCTTTCATGCTGATGACCTCAGTGTCATCGAGGTCCGTGTCTGGCGTGCCAGTCACGGCGTCACCCCCGGATCCTTCACTGAGATCATGACACGCATACAATTCTCTATAAAATTCACTCCATCGCTGCATGACGTCCGATTTTTCCGAGAGGACGTCATTGGTTCTCGAAAGCACTTTGTTCATTCTTAAAGCTGTCGCACCACTCCGGGACCCTCCAACCTCTTTCCAGAAGAGTTTGGAGTTTTCCCTAAAGTTGTGCGACAACCTCTCGTCCGCTTCTATTCTACACCTTTCACGTACTTCCTCAATCAATGTTTTCGCATGAACTTTCTGCAGCTTATATCTTTCTTTCATCTTCTCTCTCATATGCTCATCGTTACTAGAGGCTAAGTAGTCTAACCATGCTTTTTTCTTCTTTTTTACAGCTTCTTTCTCTTCGTCATTCCACCATGCATCTCTTCTTTTACTACTACCTCTTTTTGTCTTACCACATACTTCTTCCGCTGCACTTACCATTCCATCCCTAAGGTTCTGCCATGTTCTCTCCACACATTCTTTCCTGCCATCGATGGTGTCAAGCTTTTCGGCTACTCTCGTGTGATATTTGTCCCTAGTATCCGCTTCCTGAAGCTTCCAGCTTCGGATGCGACAGACCGACTGTGGTTCTGTTACTGCCGTCCGGTGGCGTCAACCCGCGAACAAACCCCTAAATCTAGTAATTACTAGATAATGATCCGTTCCCAGGTCAGCACCCCTGAACACTCGTGTATCCATCACCTGTTTTCGCAGTCGGTCATCCACCAGGAACAAATCAATCATACTTCTCTCATTCTTTCTTTCTCTAGTGTACATATGGATCTTCCTGTGATTAAACATAGTGTTTGTCACAAGAAGACCCTTTTCCTTGCATACAGCCAGTATAAGCTTGCCAGCATCATTAACCCTTTTATCTCCAAACTTTCCAAGCACCGACTCGTATCCTGGTCGAGCGATGCCTACCCATCCATTCAAATCACCACATACAACAGTTCTTTCGTTTCCCTTAACCAAATCTAGAACTTCTCTTACATTCTCCCAAAACTCCTCCAGCTCAGCCCTGGACGACGAAGCTACCGGCGCATAAACAGCCAAAAGGAATAACTTCGTCAGTCCCATTTTGAAGCGAACCCAGAGAAGTCTTGAGTTCACAACCTTGTATTCAGTCATAAGATCGACCAACCGGGACGACAACAGCACTCCCACTCCTTGGCAGGCGTTCTCGCTTTCCGGGACTCCGGACCATATAGCTAACGTCCCGCCAGGGAGCTCTTCAATACCACTGCCTTTCCGTTTGGTCTCCGACATACACACGACATCTAATTCTCTTTCTTTCATTATTTCGATCAACTCATTCGTCTTATCTCTCATGCCGCCTCTAACATTCCACGTGCCAACTCTGCACTCCGTCCTCCAGCTTCCGCCGTGTCGGGCTGTGCGTGACGGGTGGCGGTCCCCATCGCCGCTTTGCGCGCTGCAATCCACACCAACGGGGACGAGCTGGTGTGCGTCGCCTTGGGGGGACGCCCTAACCCTCGTTCGCATGGGTGCGCAGCTGTGTAGAATTGCAGCCCTGAAAAGGGCTGGCAGGGGTCGCTACGAGCACGCTTCTACAATGACCCCCGAGATAGAATAGAGAAGTTACAAGATGAAGATGTGATAGAGAAGTATAAATGTAGACTGAGAGAAAATATTAGATGTTTGAATGAGTTGTGTATGAATGATTTAGACTTGAATACTGTGTGGGATATTATTAAGAAAGGTTTGGTGGATACCGCCACCGAAGTATGTGGTGTAAGTAAGAGAACAAATGAAAGGAAAAGTAATACGTTATGGTGGGATGATGAGGTACGGGTGGAAGTTGAATCAAAGAAGAAAGCATGGTTAGATTTACTAGCAACCAAAGCTGGTAATTCTTCTGGTATGAATGATGAGATTGAAAGAAAAAAGGCAGAATTTAGACGTCTAAATAAGAGAGTAAAAGAAGTTGTTGAAAGGAAAAAGAAAGAAAGAACGGATAAGAATGATAGAAGGATATCTGATAATTTCCAGACTAACATAAAAATGTTCTGGAAACTCGTAAGAACTGCCAGGGGAAATACAAAACAGCCTATAATAAATGCTATAAGAGACGAGAATGGATGTATTCTGAATGATGAAGTTTCGAATTTAAACAGATGGAAGGAATACTTTGAAAGCGTGTTTATGAGTGAAGAGTCGTATGAATTAAATGAACTAGAAATTCCGAAAGAAGTGGAAAGGGGTATGGAGATAAGTGTAGATGAAATAATGAAAGCAATGAAAAGCATGAAAGCAGGTAAGGCAGCTGGATATGATAGAGTATCACTCGAGATGCTAAGGGCTGGAGAGGGAGTGGTGGCAGGCCTGCTGTACACCTTGTTTAATTTATGTTGGGAATTAAAACGGGTACCGGATGACTGGTGTAAAGCAGTTATAGTACCAATATATAAAGGAAAAGGGTCACAGCAGGACTGCAAAAACTACCGCGGTATCAGCTTGCTTAGTATTGTGGGTAAACTGTATGCTAAGGTGTTAATTGAAAGAGTTATGAAAGAAACTGATGGAAAAATTTGGGATGTGCAAGCGGGTTTTAGAAAGGGAATGGGGTGTACAGATCAAGTCTTTTCCATGCGCATGATTGCGGAGAAGTTTTTGGCCAAAAACCAGAAAGTTTTTTGTGCGTTCATGGACTTGGAAAAGGCTTATGACAGAGTGGACAGGAATGTGTTATGGCAAACACTGAACTCATATGGGTTGAGCGCTGGTTTGATACAGGCATTAAGGTCTCTTTATAGGGACTCTAGTGCTTGTGTCAGGATCAATGGGGTCTACTCGGACTGGTTTGGCATCCAAAAAGGTGTCAGACAGGGCTGTGTGGCTTCCCCTTGGCTGTTCAACCTATTTATGGACCGGTGTTTGCAAACTTTGAAAGATGAAGAATGTGGGTTAAGAATGGGCGAGTTAACCGTCAAATGCCTTTTGTATGCCGATGATCAAGTCATACTTGCGTCATCGGCGGCAGAGTTGCAAATGATGGTTACATTAATGAACTGGGAATTGAAAGAAAGGGGAATGAAAGTGAACGCAAGTAAGACGAAAGTGATGGTTTTTGAAAGAGAAGAAAGCAAAACGGTATGTGAAATAAGAATAGAAGGAGAGTTAATTGAGCAAGTGGATGAGTTTGTGTATTTGGGATGTGTATTTAGCAGGGATGGTAGATATGATAGGGAAATAGAACGACGAGTAAATGCAGGGAATAGAGTGAATGGGGCACTACACTCTATTATGAAGAACCAGAATGTGTCAAAACAGGCACGTATGGTAATTCATAATGCTGTGTTAGTCCCTACTTTATTGTATGGTAGTGAAAGCTGGGTGTGGCAGAAGAAGCACGAAAGTAGAATAAATGCTGTAGAAATGCGGTCGTTAAGGAATATGCTAGGGTTTAATCTGAATGACAGGGTGAGAAATTGCGTGATAAGAGATAAATGTGGTATGCAAGATGATGTTGTGACCAGGATTAAGAAAGGAATGCTTCGGTGGTTTGGTCACGTAGAAAGAATGAATGAGGAAAGAGTGACAAAGCAAATTTATATGGCAGATGTGAATGGCCGAGTCGGGAAGGGACGCCCTAGAAAAAAGTTTATCGACCAAATTGGCGATATTTTGAAAATGGGCCACGTTAGAAGTACCCTTAACCGACGAGCATGTATGCGTAGATATATGGATGTAAAGGAGGCGAAAGAGGTATGTCAGAATCGTGCCAAATGGAAGTCCGTAGTCTCTGCCTACCCCTCTGGGTGACATGCGTGAGTGTTTATGTATGTATGTATCAAGAACTAACTCCTATTCCTACACCATCTCCACAAGACCACATTTATATCTCTTACGTGCCTTCATCCTCTCATCAGCAACTAACTCCTATTCCCACGCTATCATCACAAGACCGCACTCAGATCTCTTACGTGCCTTCATCCTCTCATCAACAACTAACTCCTATTTCTACACCATCTCCACAAGACCACATTTATATCTCTTACGTGCCTTCATCCTCTCATCGACAACTAACTCCTATTCCCACGCCATCAATACAAGACCGCACTCAGATCTCTTAGGTGCCTTCATCCTCTCATCAACAACTAACTCCTATTCCTACACCATCTCCACAAGACCACAGTTAGATCTCTTATGTGCCTTCATCCTCTCATCAACAACTAACATCTATTCCTACATAATCTCCACTATACCACACTTATATCTCTTACGTGCCTTCATCCTCTCATCAACAACTAACTCCTATTCCTACACCATCTCCACAAGACCACAGTTAGATCTCTTATGTGCCTTCATCCTCTCATCAACAACTAACATCTATTCCTACACAATCTCCACTATACCACATTTATATCTCTTACATGCCTTCATCCTCTCATCAACAACTAACTCCTATTCCTACACCGTCTCCACAAGACCACATTTATATCTCTTACGTGCCTTCATTCTCTCATCAACAACTAACTCCTATTCCTACACCATTTCCACAAGACCACATTTATATCTCTTACGTGCCTTCATCTTCTCATCAAAAACTAACTCCTATTCCTACACAATTTCCACAAGACATCATTTATATCTCTTACGTGCCTTCATCCTCTCATCAACAACTAACTCCTATTCCTACACAATCTCCACAAGACCACATTTATATCTCTTACGTGCCTTCATCCTCTCATCAACAACTAACTCCTATTCCTACACCATATCCACAAGACCACAGTTAGATCTCTTACGTGCCTTTATCCTCTCATCAACAACTAATTCCTACTCCTTCACCATCTCCACAGCAACAAACAAGCTATATAGAAAAGAGTATCTCCGAAATTAAAGGTTTCTTTTATGTTTTAAAAAAAGATAAGCTAAGCATAAATAAAGATTACATTGAAAAATAAAATAAAAGTATACATATTATTATACAAAAGTATTTTATTTCTTTGTTTGTTGTGTGTAGTACATAACCCGATTTTGACCAAAGCAGAAATGAACAAAGAGAAGAAATAACTAAATAGCATTGGTAGGAGAAATTGATGTTTTTATATTAGTGGCGAAATCATTTCTAGAAGGTTGTAAAAACGGTCTTCATCCATCCGTCTTTGGATTACAGACCGTTTAGTACGTTTATGTGGCTTAATTTTTGTCACTTTTGGAGCCATTTTTCACCCAGCAACTCCTCTTTTTCTATTTTCGAATTAATAAACCGAGAGGGCTAGTGTCAAACCAACACGTTGGTGTTTTAGGAGCGTTGGAGGCATTTTGAACCGCTCTACCGCATATGCGTTCCGCTCCAAGTCTGAACGCGCTTTAATATTGTAGTCTTTGGAACGCGCTTTGGAAAGCCCCGATTTCTTTCCACCGTAGATCGCCACCGATATCATCTCGTATGTAGCCCACTTAAATTTTGTTCTCTGCCGCCCGACACGGACGTTCACTCTTCACTCAGGCCCGTGATAGCTTAGTTCCATTCTACTCCACTTGGCGCTACCGTCGCACTTGGTCTTCTTCCTACGGACGCCATACTGTGTTAATATCAAATCATATTGTCAAAAATCAAAATTATCGATATTGGGTGCGTTTGGCAGAAAAAAGCGCTAGCAAGCGTTTGTAAGTAAAATGGCAAAACTGTCATAGATAAATTATTTATTTTGAGTTTTTGACCGAGTTGCCACCTCAAAAATTATCTTGTCACTAGACTTAGAGTAAAATGTCGCCATATTTTCGAAATTAGGATTGAAGAAAAACCACCAGTCATCAATGACACTTAACAGAAAGTTATCGATATGTGCGTAGCGCTGCACTATGCCGAATCGCGCGCAATGTCATTCTCAGTTATTTGCACACGTTAATTATAGTCCGTGTAGTGGCGGCTAAGAATATCAACTACCCATATCATCCCGTGGGTGTCGTAAGAGGCGACAGAGGGAGACAGGCAGGAGATGGGCAGTAGCGTCTTCCTGATAACAACAGTGGTATAATAAAAAAACTGCGGTTGCCAACCCGCTCGCCAAGCATGGTAACTATGGCAAATATCTCACCATGAATAACGACGTAAACAAACGGCCCCCAGTCCCCGGCGGCCCCGCTATTCCTGACTACGGTGGCGACCATGGTAAGGGCGGCGCAGGGGGTGCTAAGAATCTCCGGTGGGGGTTCGGTAGCCACCTACGACGACTCGACCTGGCAACATATAACGCAAGCACCCTGAGGACTGACGAGAAGATACTGGAGCTGGAAGAAGAGGTAGACAAGTTGCGCTGGCATATTATTGGATTATCCGAGGTCCGAAGAGAGGGGGAGGACACGGTAATCCTCGAGTCCGGCAACTTGTTCTATCACCGGGAAGGCAACCATCTGTCCCAAGGAGATGTCGGATTTATCGTCCACAAGTCTCTCGTCAACAACGTTGTAAAGATTGGGAGTGTGTCGACGAGGGTCGCGTAGCTGATAATCAGAATCACCAAACGGTATTCGATGAAGGTCATACAGGTTTACGCACCAACCTCGGCACATCCCGATGAGGAGGTGGAGGAAATGTATGAGGATATTTCCAGAGCCATGCATTCCTCCAAAACCCACTACACGGTGTTGATGGGAGACTTCAACGCAAAACTAGGCACAAGAGAAAACGGTTAGCTGAAGTTAGGGAAATTTGGAGTAGGGCAACGGAACCGAAGGGGCCAGCAGCTGGCCGACTTTATGGAGAAAGAGGGACTCTTTATGATGACTTCTTTCTTCCGGAAGCGGTCCCACAGGAAGTGGACCTGGTCGAGCCCCGACGATTCGACAAAAAATTAGATTGACTTCATTATGACGACCAGACGCCAACTGTTCAGTGATGTCTCGGTGATCGCAAGGGTGAAAACTGGCAGTGATCACCGAATGGTTAGAGGCACACTGAACCTAAACGTTAATTTGGAGAGGTCTCGTCTAATGAAGTCAACGCTCCGTACCCCTCGTGCTCTAATCCAGAATCCCGAAACCTTTCAGCTCGAGTTACGTAACCGCTTTCAGTGCCTAGAAGATTGCAATGCAGTGGAAGATATGAATGACAAGCTCGTAGAAACTGTCCATGCGGTCGGAGCTAAGTTTTGCAAGACCCGCCGCAGTAGAACACAAAAACTCTCCGATCACACTCTTAATCTCATGGCTGTTAGACGGGAGATGAGGCTGCAATCGTCAACAGATTTGACAGCATACAGCCAACTGAACAGGCAGATCTCCAAATGCATGCGGCGAGACTTACGCAACTTTAATACTGCTCGAATTAAAGAAGCGATCGAGCGGAACCAGGGCTCCAAAGTCTTTGCCAGAGATTTGTCTGCCAGAAAGAGCCAACTGTCAAAGCTCTGACTGAGTATGGCAGCATCGTTTCCGGGACACCTGAGATTTTGAGTGAGATTGAGAGGTTCTATGGGCAACTGTACACATCATCGTTGGAGTCACACGCAAGTGTGAGTAACGATCCAAGAGCAAGTCTTATCCGACACTATTCCGATGATATCCCGGACGTCAGTCTGAGCGAGATTAGAATGGCTCTCCACAACCTTAAAAACGGCAGGGCCTCAAGCGAGGATGGAATTACAGCGGAGCTTCTGAAAACGGGTGGAACATCGGTACTTGAAGTCCTTCAGAAGCCCTTCAATTCCGTCCTCCATGGTGGCACTACTCTGGAGTCGTGGAGCAGAAGTGCGGTGGTCTTGTTCTTTAAGAAAGGCGACAACACTCTCTTGAAGAACTACAGACCGATTTCCGTTCTGAGCCGCGTCTACGTGCTGTTTTCGAGAGTCATTACGAATCGTCTTGCACGCAGACTCGACGACTTCCAGCCTCCCGAACAAGCCGGTTTCCGAAAAGGCTTCAGTACCATAGACCACATACATACCCTGCGGCAGATTGTACAGAAGACCGAAGAGTACAATCTGCCCCTTTGCCTGGCATATGTGGACTATGAGAAAGCCTTTGATTCCGTCGAAATTTGGGCGGTGCTACAGTACCTTCAGCGGTGCCAAGTTGACTGTCGGTATATCGAAGTCCTGAAGTATTTGTGCAGTAGGGCTACGATGGCTATTCGCATACAGAACCTGAGTTCGAAACCTATTAACTGCGGAGAGGTGTAAGACAGGGTGACGTTATATGCCCGAAACTCTTCACCGCTGCGTTGGAAGACGTTTTCAAGCTACTGGACTGGAAAGGATGCGGTATTAACATCAATGGCGAGTACATCACTCACCTTCGATTGGCCGACGATATAGTCCTTATGGCAGAATCGCTAGAGGACCTTAGCACTATGCTCAATGACCTCAATGGTGGCTCCCAATGGATAGGTCTTAAGATGAACATGGACAAAACAAAGATCATGTTTAATGTCCATGTCACACCTATGCCGGTAGTTGTTGGGAGCACTATGCTCGAAGTTGTTGACGAGTACGTTTACCTGGGACAAATAGTCCGACTAGGTAAGTCCAACTTCGACCCAGAGGTCAATCGACGGATTCAACTCGGCTGGGCAGCGTTCGGGAAATTACCGACACATCTTCTCGTCAGCTATACCTCAATCTCTGAAAACTAAAGTGTACAACCAGTGCGTGTTGCCAGTGATGATTTACGGATCTGATATGTGGTCCTTCACTGCTGGCCATATGAGGATGCTCAAGGTCGCTCAGCGAGCTATGGAGAGGGCTATGCTCGGAGTTTCTCTGCGTGATGGACTCAGAAATGAGGATATCCGCAGTAAAACCAGAGTGACCGACATAGCCCAACCGATTAGTAAGCAGCAGTGTAGGGCGACCCTCCACTAGATGGAGTGACGACCTGGTAAGACATGCAGGAAGTCGATGGTTGCAGGTGGCACAGGGCCGTGCTTTGTGGCATTACTTGGGGGAGGCCTATGTTCAGCAGTGGACTTGTGAAGTGCTGTAATGATGATGATGATGAATTATTGCCCCGAGTGGCTACCCTTCCTGATATTTTGCGTTTTTATGAAATATTCCTTAACGCGATAGTTTATAGTTTAATTTATATATAATATATATTATTTTTTAGTTTATAGTTTAATTAATTTATTTATTCTTTATTGCACCAAAGATTTTGTACAAAAGGCGAGCTTAATGCTATATGGCATTCTCTACCAGCTAACCTTGGGTAGAACAGAGAGTGAGTTATGGGCAGTAAAGTTCTCATGATCACATTCAATTCAAATATGTACATGCTACACATACATAATTAGAAAGAAAGAAGAAAGAAAGAAAATAACTTTATTCGTAGCTACGCTAATACAAACACATAAAAACAAACAATTAACTCAAACATAAAAATAAACAATTAATAGTAAAAAGTATTTATAAAAAGTATTTAAATTTATGTTGGATTGCAGCAACGAAAAGGACCCGACTCAGCATTATGCTACAGCAAAGAGCCGCAGCGCTGTTATTCTGTCGGGACCACTAATCTAAAACATGCGAGCAGCTGTCAGACAGATTTAATGCAAAAAAAAAAAACTAAAGATATTTTAAATGTATATGTTTATGTAATATAATATAGAGATAATATTCTGAAAAACGATAAATAATGAAAAATAAATAGATAAATATATTACTTTTAACTATGTTGGCAATAGTATATAATAGAATAATGAAAGGAATAATAATAAATTAAAAATATTTATACTATGTTATAGAGCTAATTCCTGGACAATGGTGTACATCATTGACCAATATTCATTTTTATCTGTGTAAACCACGTCAAAATACTGCTTGTACAGGAGTTTTGGCGAGAACTTGACCTGGGGCGGTTTGTTGCTCCTGTATTATTGTTTAAATAATTGTTTGAAGTGGACTTTGATATATAAAAGTGGTGCAATTTTGTGTATTAAGTGTCTGCGCATGTGAACTATTAGTGGAAGCTGTGAAACAAGTGCTCTGATGGAGATGGATTCTCAAGATAAGCTGTTTGCATAGGCATCTTTGGATACCATCGCCAACTGTCTGCTGCCTGCTGGCTCAAGTTGCCATCAGAATCTCCCAAGGGCTGCACAATGTGACGCATCAACATGTTGTGAAGCAGTGAATTACGAAGGATAATTTTACACAAAGACAAGGCTGTATGGCATAGTTCCTTTGCCTGCTCTCACGAGCGAATAACAAAAAACAATAACAACAACTGCTTGTACATGTCATCTACAAAGAGAATAAGTCACTACGGTCATCTATTTCAATTTCAATTATAATATAATAGAAATTGAAATTCATTATGTACTTTATTCTTAGAACATAGGGAACCATCAAAAATTAAAGTAAAATAATAATAACGCAACCACCTACCTAGTGTATCAACAACCAGTCTTTGTATTGCATAATTACACATATGTACACATATATAATTTATACACATACACATATAAATAATATAACTAATACACATATATAAATAAATATACATATTTATACATATATATCTCAATAAATGTATATACAAATAACTTTAATCATATAAAGTGGACTCAAATTTGTTGGTTACGGATATGTTCGTATAGTTTTTTTTTAAAAACGTTTTTGGCAGGTTTAATCTTTGTTATTTCATTGATAGTACCCGGTTGACCGAGCTTTGCTCGGTATCTTTCGCTCAGTTTTTTTTTTTAATTCGTGTGTTTTGGAAATTATATTTAGATACAAATTACATACTGATAAAATACGAATAATATTTTTTGATCTTAGCGACATAATAGAAAAAACTGAACTGGTTATTTGAATAAAAAATCATGAGTGCAATTAGTTTAATTTAAATTTTCGTGTTTTTAAAAAATACTAAAAAAAGAGCTCGAAAAAATAGATTTTCTCAAAAAAGAAAGAAGAAAGAAGGAACTTGAAAAAAAAACTAAAAAAAGTCGGTCGGTCTGGGCTTGAACCATTGTATTACGATTTTGTGATCGCCCAATATACCAATTAAGCTATTTGTAATCATTAATAAACTGTCAAAATTTACCTTCTTATTCTAACGATATTGTAGCAGTTTTTCGTTGCCTGAAAACACGGACAAAAAGACATTTTCTAAAAATAAATCCTAGCTAGATCGATTTATTGCCCCCGAAACTCCCTGGACACTAAATTTTATGAAAATCGTTGGAGCCGTTTTCGAGATTCCGATTATATATATACATATATACAAGAATTGCTCGTTTAAACGTATAGGATTAAAGTATATACATAAACTCTGTATTAGTAACTCTGTATTATATTACTCTCCATTAAATAATAGTACAAGAAGTATAACGTAACGTTTCATTATACTTCCCATAAATTTTCATACCCTGGGCTTATTGTGTATATGAAAATCGATTCTTAAGAAGTAAGCTGCAAAAAAAATCTTATAAAATTAGTTGAAACTTGTTACACTTCTTAAAATAAAATTGAGAGGAATCTGTTGATGTTTTGTCCCCAAATTGGGGAATTTGACATGGATTTTTTGGGAATTTGAAAAATCTGTGTTGGCAACGCTGATATATTTTGCAATAATATGACTAGCAAGAAGACACTTATTACATTGGTGTCAGTCTCTATCACATACGATATTCCCTAAACTTTTGGATTTTATAATTGTAAATTTCCAAATTATGGAACTAGTAAACAAAGATAAATTTTGATTGTGGGATAGGGATGGGCAAGTGAAAAAAGTTCGTTTTTAACTGAGTTATAATTAAGTTGAGTATAGATAGCTGAATATAAATAAAACCCACATAGTCCAATCTCCTTTTTATTCTATAATATTTTACCACAAAATCACTTTAGCACCAAACATTACTTACAAAATTTACAAAATTGTGCTATTTACCGATCACACCATCTAACAACATAATTAAAACAATCATCTATAATTTTTCTAACGTGACAAATTAACTATCAACAATGCAATTGCTTAACGTTAATTTAACACAAAAGTACAAGCTTTTTTATTTTTTTTATTCCTGAAACATATTCAACTTATTTTAGAATGTACAGACAAGTCCATTTACATTGTGGACCAAACGAGTCTAGTAACGAGTAAGAACTTTTCACATGAGGATATTTACAAGCTACTCAAGTTTGTAAGACGTTGCTTGTGAGTTTGCCCCCAATATTTTAGGCTATTGCACGTGATATACACGTGATGCATACGGCATCAGTCGAACGACTAAGCCAATCCCAGGCAACATGACTCTTAGTCGAGTCATGCTTATTTTATGGAATGAAATCTACTACTTTCCGGCAGTTATAACTAATTAACTGCCGGAATATCTTAAAAAGGATAATGGAATATGAGTGAATTTGGAGTAACCTCAGTTTGTCAAGTTTATGTTTTCTATTTTCTCTTCCTACCAGGCTTTTACTCCGTCTAAAGGGGAACCGCCCTACACTTCACTCACCTGCATATACACTAAACACAGATTGTGCATTTATTGGAACTTAGGTAACATTGTTAAATTCAACAAGAAGGAATAATCATAGAATAGTAGTATGTGAATATCCTCATGAGAGAAAGGCCTAAATATTTTGAACTTTTTTACGCACACAACAACATACGAAAAGACAAACACACATAGCAACATTTGACCTCTGTACTTTATAAAATGTAGCAAACTCATACAACTTCACACAGAGCAGTTTGTACAAAGTTAACTTGTTCTACAACATATTGTAATGTAAAAAATAATTTAATAATTATAACAATACTGCTGTTATATTTACAAAATAAAAATTCATAAATAATTATAAAATTACAAATACACATCTAATTGTGATAAAGCCTAATAAATATAATTGTGATATAACAATGATATAAATAACAAAAGAATCTCACAAAACTTGTAAACGTTTCAAATAATTTATGATTACATATTTACTGTCCATAAATTACGTATAATAATTAAACTATAATTTAAGTATGTTTAAAATTTCACGGTGAGTTACTTAACGAAGTGCGTAAATAACATAACTGTTCAAGATGATTTTATACTATGCCATATCTAAAAATATCAAGATTCATGAAAGCTAACCATTATATAGCAAACATAATATAAAGCACATCACTTATTCATATTTTCTTACAAGATTATAAATATTTAACAAACATTAGTTTCAAACACAATCAAGCAATAGACATTGATATATGTACCCAATTTATCATAGATACATGTGAATAAATTGTTCGCAAGAAGTCGATTAGTCTAGGTATTGCAGGGAAATACAGTCCGCAAAGGTAGAAAGTAAGTTAATTATTGTACACTATTTAGAACTTAAAAGAATAACTGCTTAAGCCGCATGTCTCATTGTAGACCCATGGTAGACTCGCTAAAATGTACTATTTATGGAAATAAGCGTAAAATTTATTCTCGTTTGTATATTCAACTTTAAGTTTAAATAATTAATTATGTTCTTCAATGTTGCTCGTCGTATTTATAATTACATAATTAATCTAAACTGATTTGCAACTTAAATGGTAATCTTTTAAAAATCATTACGTAAATATCGTTAGAAATATCGCCAACATTCATACATATATGACTAATGTTAAATTCTTAAACACTAACAATGTATACACGTCTTATAGCATTTTTAACACATTTGTATGCTTGAACTAGCTTAGACTGTAAATCGTTTACTTAGCTAATAATGTCATTAAGCGCTGTACATAAATTAATTCGACTAAGTATCTTCATAGTTATTATTATGTACAATATATCTCGTCATTCAAGTTCGGGTTAGTAATGGTAATACTACGTAGTAACGTAATGATTTTAATTTAATTAGGTACGTTATAGATTCAGTATTAAATGTCGAACAATAGTGACAAAACTCGATGCAATAGTATAACCGTATGGTTAGATGCACAACTCTAGTTTTTTAAATCGCCCTTATTTTTTAAAATTTCATTTCAAATTTATTTCACATAATAGTGCCCGAGTTTTTCGGTCGCCTTCGTGCTGGTCCATAATATTTTTATTCAATGAGTAAAAAGACAGTGACTTTTCGTAATAATTGCAAGTTAGTTTTTTTATTTATATCGATAGCATCCTATTGTCGCTTTTAAAAATTATATTTATTTTAGTAATTTATTAGACATTATTATATTTTCATGTCTATTTTGTGTAAAGAATAATAAAATGCAATTATTTGTTTGAAAACGTTGAAAGAGGCAACTGTTAGAAATGCCAGAAAAATCTTATCTACTCCGATAGATGGCGGTGTAACCATTGAGTTTACGCCACACGTAAATATCCAGAATGACGACGGGCAGCGGTGTTGGAATTTGCGATGTGAGACGTCTTGAATTGTACTGCGATTAAGAAACCGCCTGCAAATCATTCTTACAACGGAGGAGGCCCATACATTCCCACAGTGAGCTATTACGGGCTGATGATGACCAAGTAGTTTAATTTACGTAATACCTTTTAGGTGTCTTTTTTCTTAAATTTTATCAATGACGTATTATATATAGACACGTCATGAACGAACATCGCGGCACTTAAAAACGGCGAAAATACTAGAACTACTTAAACGCGTGAAGAAAGAGAAAGAAAATATGACACCGTAGGTACGGCGGGATGCCTGTTGCTTGACTACTAGCTGCATGCGCCGGCCGTCATTAGACAACGTCGTCGAATAAAATGAAATGAAAATAGGTAGTCTTGTGAACTTACGCATGAAATGACACATTTTTGTCTTTAACTTTTGGGGTATAATTTGTACATCGTCTGAAAACACGACGGCATGTTTTCTTTATGTTTTGCACAGGTTTACACACACGAATCACGATATAATAAATTAAAAACAAACGTAGCGTCGCGCGACAGGTTGGTGCGTGACTAAGCGCGATGTGGCCAATTGGCTTCATTTCATCTTGCCATTTTAGAGTGCGGACAACGTATCTATAAGTTTATACATCATTGAATTTTATATTGTATTTAAACGCTTGGGCTGGCTGGAGTCTAGCCTGGACCTGATCATTGATAATGAATCAAGGCATATAATAATATATGCCATTAAATCTTAGGTTCAATTATATATTGCTACTGATATTTATGTACCTACAATTTACTGTTTTCAATTAATATCTATGCCATGTTAAAACAATAATGTTTTAATCAATTTTGCTATTACTTTTTGAGACGCGTCATGAAAACAGGTAACAAACATCATTGCTTTGGTGAGGCTCGTTTCACCTACCTATCTGTGATCTTTTTAAAGAATTATACGATTATGTAACTTGAATTCGTATGGTGTTTTTACCAATCGTATATAATTAGATAGTAGGCCTTATCTGCATAGGAGTCCGTCTGTGAAGAGACCGCCTTCTTACCATTTCTGTCGCCAAATAGCAGTGTTGCACTGCTAGTGTTCCAGTCTTAAGGGTATAAAGAGCCAATATAATCACAGGCTGTTAGGAATCCCATCTTAGTGCTGAAAGGTGACAACGCATCTGTAGCCTCCTTGTATGAAATGGACTGCAGTAGCCGTATCATCAGGTGGACAGTAAGTTGATTTGTCATTTCACTTTAATAAAAAAAAGAAAGACAGTGAGTGTTCAATGCTCATAATTAATTGTTCGTCATATGAAAAATACATTCGTAGTCTAGGCGGGCGAAGCGCCGCGTTAGGCAGGCGAGGTGTCTCACTAGAGGCGTGCGAAGTTCCTTGCTAGAGGCGGGTGAGGTGCCGCAGTAGTTGCAGGCGCGGCGTCCCGCTAGAGGCAGGCGTGTGGGTTGTGTGTGCACCAGCGCGGCCAGAGCGGCGCCGCGCGCACGCCGCGCGCTAGCAGCCGCGCGCGCTGCGTGTCCAGACGCAGGTACACGTCCGCCGCCGCGCCCTCCGCGCGGTCCGACCACAGCCGCTCGGCCAACGCGGCCGTGCGAGGCCACACGCGAGCGTCCAGCCCCCCCGCGGCCAGCTGCTCGCTCCACTGACACGCCTCCCCGCCCTCCACCCGCCACCCATCCCCCACCGGCCCCATACCCCCCACCGATTCGTCCACCCACGGCCTGTGCTCGTAGATTTGCTGCCACGACCGATACGGCCCACAATGCCCGTCCGAACTATCCCGCCACGACCCGAACCCGCAGTCCAAATACCAAACGTCCACGTGCGATATTACCGACCGAAAGCCGGCGTCGAGCACGGCCCGCGACTCCGGCCACCGCGACGCGCCCCACACTTGAATGCCGAATTGTTTCATGTCTAGTCGTTCCAAATACGGCGAGCGCGTCAGTCGAGAAGACCACAGTAGTGTCATTTCTGGTGCTTTGCCGCCGTTGGCGCGCTCCAGTGCGCGCATCGCGCGTCGGGTGAAGTCTAACCATAGATCCATCGGATCCGTATCATTGAAGTACTGCGACCAGCAGCGTTCGGAGACCTCATCCCCTCCTAAATGAAAAATGTCGTCGACACCAGTCAGCTGAATTATCTCGGCGTAAATTCGTTCGAGAAGCTCATATACGTGTGGGTTCCGTGGATTTAACTGTCCGCATGGTGGTTCACCACAGTAAGCACTCCAGGGTTCGACTTCTACACAGTAAGCGAGTTGCCCTAGTCCCGCTTGCGGTCCCCAAGACCAAGCGCGTCCGACGTGGGCCGGCGCGTCAACTTCTATCAATACACGTATACCGCGCAATCTGGCACGACGTACTATCGCTCGAACCTCTTCAGTGGTATATACGGCTCCCGGCCCGTACGCCCCGTGTTGAGCTAGCTGTGGTGCACTATTCAACCTTAAAGGAAATGATTGTGAATCGCTAATATGCCAATGGAACGTGTTAAGTTTGCAGGCGGCCATAGCGTCGATAGTCCGTACAATTTCTCCCACGGGGAAGTAATTTCTCGCGGTATCTAATAGGAGTCCTCTGTAGCGAAACCGAGGGGCATCTTCCACGGTGGCGGCTTCAAGAGCTAGCAATGAACCGGCGTAAGGGTCCAGCCAGATTAACTGAGACAGCGTTTCAAGGCCGTGTCGTGCCCCGCAGAATGAATGAGCTGTGATATCCGCAACCAGTGTGTTACGCTTGGGTCGGAGGGACAGTTTGTAGCTCTCGTCGGTGTCGATTAGCATCCGCACGTCGCTACTGCCATTTACGGATATCCGCACGACGACCTCATGAGCTGGGCCGATGTCGCTGTGTTTGTCAGATATCATATTCTTTTCTAGAGCTCTTAAGTCTTCTCGAAATAAGCTGAATGCATCTTCAAGGTGTTCAGAGACGTGACGAGACGGTGATGTGACAACGTGTAAATTAAAAGCTGATGCTCGTACTGGTACAGCGGCGGTGGCGAGACTTACGGGACCGGTTGGCTGAGGCCACAGCTGGGTGGAAGCACACAGCATGTTGCAAGTAGGTAAGGACTGCAGTGAAGACATCTCCGCAGCCGGCAGTCGTTCGCAACGTTCGTTCCGACACACCCACGTCCATTCTGGCTCAACACCGCTGGAAAAAGATTGATTACTATTTTTAAATATGACTTAACTTTTACCTACAAAGTTAGAGGGTTATAATGGTAAGATATTTGTTAGCATTTTCACTACTCAACGACTTTGCAATTCTTCAACAGTAATTAATTTTGTAAACACTATGATTGCTTACGATCTATTTACTCCTCTCGTTTCGAAGCTAGCTAGAAGTTTAATGCAACATATATGTAGATATAAGCGACAGTAGCCTAATGGCAGGGCGCGGACCGCGAACTCATAAGGACGTGGGATCGAATCCGCCATCCGACTACTGGCGTGAACCACTCGTAACACAAGCAATTTAAGCTTACCACGAGTGGTTAAGGGGAATATTAGTAATGTTTATAGCATTGTTAATATTCTTTAAAAAAATATCATCATTGATGCTGGATTTAAGTTCTCGCCAAATTGGAGGTTTACTTACTCATTATCTTAACGATTATCTTTATCTTATTGTCTATCTAAGTACCACTTTATGGAAGAAATAAAGAAAAGAAAGAAAGAAACATTTATTTGACCAACATATACCATTAAGAAACATAGTAATTCGTACACATTAAAAATTGGTAACTATGCAGTTGTGTGATATCAAAAAGGATCCCGCCTCAGCGATAATCAGTAGGCAAAGATATATAAATATATTTAAAACTTTTTGTCTGTAAGGTACACAATACCGTAGGCCACAGCACTGGTTTTGAGTCAGGGCCTTAATTGGCTCGCGAACAACCGGACATTGATGTAAAAAAAGCACTAAAAATAAGCAATGAAAATTTACAATAATAACAATTTTTATTACAGACCCAGAAACTATACTGACGAAATACATGTATTGTGATGTACTATCAATGTCTTAGCCGTGTAACTATTTAGTTTCTAAAACGTTGTAACGCATAAAGTATACCAAAGATGCAAATTATTTGAGTACACAGAGATCAATACCAAGTATCTAATACAAAGTGATTTCTATTTTTTATATATGAAAGTAAAAAAATAAGTAATAAAGAATAAGAACTGTGTATAATTAGAGCTCCTGACGAGCAGAAGTAAATCCACTTTTAAGCGGCTGTAAGACATTCTATCATAGTCTAGAACGTGATAACGTTCATGTATTTTGATAATGTGAGTTGCAGATATAATTGGGCTGCAGTAGCCATTTAGCAAAAAGTGGCCATCACTCTGTTGCCAACAGTAAAGCAGGGAGACGGTTTGAAGCGCTGTGCTTTCGCTAAAGCAGCGTAAAGACACGAAACTTTAATGAACTTCTGATTGAACTCACGTGTAAAGGTTATGCAAAGGTCTGGTGGCGCGGTCATCGCTCTGCTGACGCCAGTAGAGCAGAGCTGCGGCCGTGCAGGCGGCGGCCGCTAGCAGCAGAAGTGCGCGCCGCAGCCGCGCCACGCGCGCGAAGTACGCCGGTGACCCGCGCCCCACCGCCTCGCCGCACCACTTCATCTCACCACCTTGAGCCACCTTCCTAACACAACGCATATTGTTATTAACAACGACCACTGTGTATACTACTACTAGATAAGCACTACGGCTACGGTCTCAGGCGACGCTGTCGTTACGCCACAGACGAAACGCACCGAAGCCTAAATCGCGCTATCAAAGTTGCGAACTATACACACGGAGCGTTGGCCGCTTCCCGAGTTGAATACCTTGCCCGGTGAGAGATCTCCCCCTTTCCTTTAGTCTAGACTAGTCCTTTGTTTAGTAAACCGACAACGTTGTTTTCGACAATCTAACACTGATTTTGTTTAATGTGAAAAAGGTAACGCTGTCAATATTTATATGCGCACCATAGACCTAGGATTACGCTTACGCTAAAGACGACCGATGCGTAGGAAAGAGACATTTGTATTCATAGGATACCCCGCAAGACAGAAAGAGATGCACAACAAAGTACCGATGTGTCAAGTTTTTTTCGAGTAAGAGGCCATAGCGGCCCGCTTGCTGTGACGTGGTGATAATTTTTGTAAAATATATTCAATTTATAGCAAATAAATTACAAAAGAGTGTTTTGTATCATCGTGGTATCATGTGCAGTGAGAAATTGTGATATGATAAGAAGAAATAACCCAAATAACTACACGTTTCACTGGTAAATACGATTTTTGTCATTGGAATTTTATGAAGCTTATTTACTTAATTTTTGTTGCAAATATGTTTAAAACAATAGTTTTAACAATAGTATATTGAATTACGTTGTTGCCTGTGGTTATATTTCATAATTGCAAGCGGAATTTAAGTAAAGGGTCCGCCATCTAACTTTTTTTTTCAACCAGTGCCTATTTCGTGAATGGCAACACTTAGCTCATGTCTAATTTGACAGATAATTAGTTTTATCCTTCCGCTGAACGAATATGGTTGTATATACGCTTGAACAACGCTGGGAAATATTGCGACTTTACTTTAAAAATCATGGTAATGTTGCAGAATGTGTGCGAAAGTTGCGTACGGATTTTGGAAGAAATGAAGCACCGTCAGCTCCGTATGTTCGTTACCTTGTGAAAAAAGTGAAAGAAACTGGCATCCTCATCGATAAACCAACGCGTGAAAAGCCAAAAACAGTGCGTACACCCGAGAATATTGCTGCTGTGGCCGAAAAGGTGCGTGAAACGCCATCAACATCAGTTCACCGTCGTTCTCAACAATTGGACATTTCGGAGACATCATTGAGACGAATTTTGCGTAAAGACCTTGATATGACGCCGTACAAAATCCAATTGGTTCAGGAGTTGAAGCCAACTGACCATCCAATGCGTTTTCGCTTCGCTAAGTGGGCCTGCGATCGACTTGCAGAAGATGCGGATTTTGCCAAAAAAATCATCTTTTCAGATGAAGCTCATTTCGAACTTGGCGGGTATGTAAACAAGCAGAATTGTCGCATTTGGAGCACAGAAAACCCGCACGCATTCATCGAAAAGCCGGTGCATCCAAAACGAGTCACTGTTTGGTGCGGATTTTGGTCCAGAGGCATAATTGGGCCATTTTTCTTCGAAAATGAGCAAGGTGTGGCCGTTACAGTCAATGGCGATCGTTATCGGGCCATGTTGAACGAATTTTTGTTCACAGAAATTGAAGAGGAGGATATTGGCAACATTTGGTTTCAACAGGACGGCGCAACGTGCCACACAGCCGACGCTACACTTGATGTTTTGCGCCCTGTTTTTGCAAATCGCATTATCAGCCGCAGAGCTGATGTCGTTTGGCCACCTCGGAGCTGCGATTTGACACCGTTGGACTATTATTTGTGGGGTGCCGTCAAAGATAAGTGTTACTCCGACAAGCCAGAGACAATTGACGCTTTAAAGGACAATATTCGTGAAGCCATTGGTGAAATACAGCTGCACACAATCGATAATGTACTCAAAAATCGGACCGATCGTGTAGGCTACTGGCCAGCCGAGGCAGCAATTTGAATGAAATTATTTTTCATCATTAACCGGAAGGATTGTACTTTCAAATAAAAAAGAAATTTGAAAAAATATTTAGTAGTTTTTTCAATAGCATTTAAAAAAAAGTTATTTGGCGGACCCGCTATTTTTCAGGAATTTATAAAATTTTGTGGTTACGCTAGGGCTTGACAAAATGCTGGCGACATAATTATCGATAACAGTCTTGTATAGGACCTTAAACTGAATAAAAAAAAAACATATTTAAGTCAATACTGTGTAATTAAAGTCCGTTATTAGTTATTTAAACCGAGTGTCTAAAAATGCATCAATATTAACGGTTAACTGCGTTTTGTGCTTGTTATGTTCAAATATGTGGCTAGCTATTTAGAATATGTTAGTCTGAGTATTCTTACGATTTTGACTTATGATTTTGTCTCTTTCAAAGTTACCTTCTCGACCTGCACTACGTGACAAATGGATAAGTATTATAAATAGGCCGGGTTGGACTCCAAGCAAAAACTTAAAAGTTTGCAGTAAACATTTCAATGAAAAATGTTTTATACGAAGAAACTGTTTACGTGTATTATTGAAAGATTCAGTACCCACTCTGTTTGTTCCTGTAAGTGTTGTATTTTATTTTTTCTGATTGAATATACAAAAATAAAGCTTTTAATGCATTATTCTCTCCTTATTAATGCAAAATTTCCTGCAGATTAAACCGAAACAAATATGATCAGTTTTTTCAAACGTCAATGGAAATATTACCCTTCCAAGAGAAGAATTGACCCAACCTGCTTCACCCACACCTGGGCCTAGGTCAAGTCAAGTACTTATAACGAGAAGAAAACTCATTGATAAGAATATGCGATTAAAAAGAAAATTTTCTGAAACAACAGGGTATTAAGGAATTTGGAAACCAATACTAAACGGATGAAAAAAATAATTTTAAATTTACGGGAAGTTGTCAAAGATCTTAATAATAGACCGGGCCTCGAAAATCACTGAGATGAGGTTCAAGCCGCGTGCCACAACAATTACTGCAGAAGTTAGTAGATAGAGTAAACGGCAGAGCTAAGGTAAAAATCAGTCACACTTTTTTTATGTGATTCTATTTACGTGGTAGAGCCATGCTGCAGTTATATTAGTAGTATAGTTGTAGCACGAATGGGTCAGCTTGACCGGGGAACGACTACGACGCTCTCATAGAATACCAGCGTCAAATAGTAGCTTAATGTTGCTGTGTTTCATATGGTGAGTGTAGAGAACTGGAGACCCTTTTTACTGGAAACGAGGCATTTCATCTAAGTCCTCACGGATGACAACGCATCTGCATTTTGATTTGTAATCGAGGATAATTAATGTAGATGTCTATGGGCCACGGCAACCACCTACCATCAGGTGGACTGTGTGCTCGTTTGTCATCCTATGTTATAACAACAGCACACTGCTGAATACAGCGAGAAGCTAAAGAAATTGGCCTTGACGGTTCACTTCTACAGCCCCAGATCTTATATATATTAGAGATAAATCTGACTTAGGTTTACCACATGTAAACACTCTTCGAAAATGGTATTCATGATTAGATTGCGAGCCTGGGTTCACAAAAGAATCTCTATACACGATATTTGAATTAACCAAAAATGGACTTGTATTCGTAGCTCTCACTTTTGACGAGATAAAAATAAGGGAAGAGCCAGAAAAATTTGGCAAAAAAATTATGGTTATGTTAACGTGGGGAATGATTTAAGTGGCGATGAAATTGATGTTGCAAAAGAAATACTGGTGTTTGTGGTAGTAGTCATAAAAGGGTATTGGAAATTACCTGTGGGTTTTGTTTCCTGTAAAAAACTTCACAGCTGTAGAAAAACTAGACTTTTAAAAATTTGCTTAGATTTATTGAAAGACACAAACTGTCACGTAGTTGCAATTACTTTCGAACTTGAACATGGTGCAAATACTTGGTGCGAGGAGTATTCTAATACCACCTTATAAACCATTTTTATAATTACAAGAAATACATGATTTTGTTTGATCCGTGTCATCTGATTAAGCTGATCAGGAATTGTTTCTTTTGTGACAACATTGGGCGCAGAATTGAATTTAGATTTTTAGAACAGTTGCAGGAATTGCAGAAAAACAAACGTCTACATTTTGCCAATAAATTATCAGCACCACACATAAATTATAAAAATCAAAAAAAGAAAGTTCGACTAGCTGCACAGTTATGTAGATCGGTAGGAATAGCAATTGCTGTTTATGAAAAAGATCTCTTCATACCTGAATTTCAGGACACTGATGCAACACTGCAATTCCTGCAATGTGTTAATGACATATTTGACATATTTAATTCTAGAAATTTAAACAATGTTGGTTTAAAAAAGCGTCTTTACCCAAACAATAAAAGGACATATTTAATTAGTTTGACGAAGTACATATATGAGTACTTTCAAACACTTAAACGTCCGAATGGGAAATTTCTCAAAAATACGCAGAGACAGCTAGGGATTTTAGGTTTTATAAATAATGTTACTACGCTGAAATGGATATATGTAAATTTCGTTGAAAAACAAGATGGTTTGAAATTTTCACTTACTTATAAAATGTCTCAAGATCATTTGGATACTTTTTTCAGCGCTATCCGATCAAAAGGAGGCTTTAACAATAATCTCACAGTTAAAAACTTTACGACAGCCTACAAAAGGTTCTTATGTCATACTGAAATAAAATTAAGTGAAAGTGGCAATTACTTGCCACTAGAAAAAATTGCAGTATTATCTACCAGCTCCATGTCAACAATTGATAGAATTAATAATGTATCAAATTATAATAAAATTTTCAACGAGCTGTTAGCAGGAAGGTAAGGAACCTATCCAAAACGAAAAAACAGATTGTGACGAAGATATGGTGCTTTTGGATAATAGTGCCTCTTTGTCTCAGATGTCTATAATGATAGTTTCATATATCTGATAATGTTATAAGACGATTAAGTAAAAGAATTAGGTGTGATATATGTGTTCAAAGTTTGACGGCAAGTTCTTTAGAAATGTTTCACAATGCATTAATTGTAAAGAGATTAATTCCTAAACCTACGAGGGTTATCTGACATACCCATCAAATGATGTTGTCAGATTGTGTTGCAGTGCTGAAAGTCATTTTAGACAAAATATGAAGAATAAAATAATGGATGACTTAATTTATACCAAAAATATATTGCACATTTTTGGAATACTGTTCCCATCTCTGGGCTGGGGCTCCCCAGTACCAGCTCCTTCCACTTGACCGCATCCAGCGCAGAGCGGCTCGAATCGTCAACTACCGAGTGCTTTCCGATCGGTTCGATTCACTGGCGCTGCGAAGAGATGTTGCATATCTTTGCATTTTCTTTCGCATATATCATGGGGTGTGCTCTGAGGAATTGTTCGGATTAATTCCAGCCGCCAAATTTCGTGAACGCACTACGCGGCAAACGTCCCGATACCATCCACACCATCTGGATGCTTGGTGGTCCACCACTGTACGTTTCAAAAGGAGTTTTCTTCCGCGTACAACCTCTCTGTGGAATAGTTAACCACCGGCCATTTTTCCGGACTGATACGACCTTCAAGAAAAGAGCTTACTCCTTTCCAAAGGGCCGGCAACGCACCTGCAATTCCCCTGGTGTTGCGGTTGATCATGTTCGGCGGTAGTCACTTAACATCAGATGAGTTGCATGCTCGTTTGCCCCCCCTTCTATAAAAAAAATATTCTGCGCAATAATGAGCACCGCTTTGATTCTTTGAAGAAACATGTTTTAGATCAAGACCCGTTGGACGATCACAGTTATCTCCTTATGAGATGTATTATTAAAATATACTCTGACCTTCGATTAACCTCTTAGCTACCAAGCGGTCAAATTTGACGGCGGCGTTAAACCATGAAATCAAATCGATAAAGATCGATAGAGAATCCTTAAGGACCCATTTGAATAAAAGTGTTACATTCAGGGGTCAACGAATGTTAATGTATGGTATCTAAAATGAGTATTAAAGGAATGAACCCGCAATATTTTTACTAAAATTTTTTTTGATTCGTTATTTTTAAATAAAATTTTATTACGCAATCTAGACTTTCACTACGACAAATTTCTGACGGTGTGTGACGCCTCATACAAAATATATGGAGACGGAGGGCCTCCCGTCCAGTGAGCGTTAGTTTCTTACATATACGGTAGGGTTTGCTTACATAAAAATCTCTAAGGTTGTCTAAGGTCGCGGTCATTAGACTCGTCGGTACCTGACTCCTAAACTTTATCGATACTATGATTTCGTAATGTTGACATCACTATGACACCCACACATGTGCATTTTTATTTTTGTATCGCCTTCGGCAAGGTCTTTGTTTATATTTTACATTGTAAATATATGATGCGCACATTGTCAACGTGATTTGAAGTTTATTTCAAATTGGCATATTTAAAAAAACACATTAAAAATATAATGCTTGGATACTGATTCTGATAACGCACTTAATGGGAACCACAGGGTTTTTCTTACATGTTGTATAGGTATCTTCCGAAATGTTTTCAATATTTTACGATAAAATAATATCTATTATCTGTGTCGTGTATACAGATGATGATAAATGAAGATGAATTTAAGAATGGATTAAAGGTCCTATGTCGTCCTAAGTTTGAAATGTCAAATAATTTTCCAGCGCTTTTTTCCCGGAATTTGCCTCGGCCTTGTTTTCATAATATATAACACGATATACACGAAATATGAGACAAGATATTTTGGAGCACACTATTCTCGAGCTCGAAATACAATACTATTTCTGGCCATCGCCTTAGTCTGGAAATCGAAAATAGGTTATGATTTACGAAATGAAGGTTCAACTATTAATAATTAAGCATATGTTCGTCTTCGATAACGATGCGTCAATCTTTGAAGACGGCTAAGAGTGAATTTCACAATATTAGTGGTGTAAAAAAAATTTATAACAGAAGACAAGGTTTTCATTACGTCGTCACCATCATAGTTGTTACTAGGTGATAAGACTCTTACTCTGCCTATTCCATACATTTCCATCTGGGTAAGTCTATAGAGAGCCAATATAATAACAGGCTGTAAAGCATTGCATATAGTCATTAGAGGTGACAACGCATCTTTAGACTTCTTTGTATAAGTTTGCTGCAGGTATCTATTTGACCTACGGAATCGAGACGTGGTCCTTCACTGCTGGCCGTATGAGGACGCTCAAAATCGCTCAGCGAGCTATGGAGAGGGCTATGCTTGGAGTTTCTCTGCGTGATAAACTTAGAAATAAGGATATCCGCAGTAGAACCAGAGTGACCGACATAGCCCAACTCATAAGTAAGCTGAAGTAGCAATGGGCCGGCCATATAGCTCGAAGAACCCTTGAACGTTGAACTACCGTTGGGGAAAAAAGGTTCTCGAGTGGCAGCCTCGTACCGGTAGGCGAAGTGTAGGGCAACCACCAACTAGATGGAGTGACGACCTGGTAAGACATGCAGGAAGTCGATGGATGCAGGTGGCTCAGGACCGTGCCTTGTGGCATACCTTGGGGGAGGCCTATGTTCAGCAGTGGACTTGTGAAGGGCTGTAATGATGATGATGAATGATGATCTATTTACCACCAGGTGAACAGTAAGTTTGTGTGTCAAGTCAGTTAAATAAAAAAACAGTTGTCAAATATTGATTATAGTGTACTAATATAATACTTCACACGACCCAAAAGCTTTACACACAATATACTGCTTGCACGTAAGCGCTCTCTGTTGATTCTATAATTTTACGTCACCGCTTCACAAGATTAATTAGGTAGTAGTGCAGTAGTAGGACAATGTAATTTCGTACGTTCTATGGGTACCAAATGGCTACAATGATAATTTTGACAAGATGTACAAGACATACGTTTTAGGCCGGCGCCAGACTTAGCCTCAAATAGCTTCAAATATGTACGTAAATATCTCCAAAGTCGCTAAGTGCGGCACGGCCATTTGCATTGTGTGCAAAGTATGAACACATATTTGCGGTTTGCCGTCCAGCGTTGGTTTTTCTGCGGATATCAAAGTAAAAAAATATCAAAGTTTGAGCGGCCCGCCACACTTATTACAAAATTGGCAAAGTTTAGTAACGCGTGGGCCGACGAACGTTACATGTGCGTGTCAACAATCGAGTATAGTACGGAAATATTTATTTCTACTCTATAACCTATATCACATTATATTAATATATCGAATAAACGAGCAATTCTTGTAAATATAAATATATATATATATATATATATATATATATATATATATATATATATATATATATATATATATATATATATATATATTCGAAAGAGTATACGAGGCGACTTGATAGTTTAGAGGATGATATTTTAGATAGAGGTAGAGGTAGACTTTGATAGTTATCAATTTCACCCCAATGGTGGTTGTTCTTAATCTTATAGGAGTAATATATACGTTATCAATTTAACATCCATTTCTTGTTTTGTTTTAGCTGCCTCATGGTTCGCACCTACAAAAAGACAGCGGGTACCCCGCAATTACAAAAATTATTCAGAGGAGTTAATGGAAAAAGCGGTAGAGAAAATCACCAATGACGAATTGTCTATGAATGCTGCTTCACTTCAATATACAATTTCGTATGGCACACCTAAGAATAAATATAAAGGATTACACGAAAAAACGCTTGGTGCCCAACCTGTTTTTACTTTACATCACACATGGTTACATGTGATGATTTTTTCTCTTGAGTCTGAGTCTGATAATGACAATATAGCACTGAATTATATTCTTACTCAACAGATTTGGCACTAAATCCTGCAATAAGACAGTTTACTTTAGCAAAGTTTGAATCACAAAAGGGAAAAAACCCTACATTCATTGTATGTATATATATATATATATATAATCGGGATCTCGGAAACGGCTCCAAATATTTTCATAAAATTTAGTGTCCAGGGAGTTTCGGGGATAATAAATCGATTTAGCTAGGATTTATTTTTAGAAAATGTCTTTTTGTCCGTGTTTTTAGGCAATGAAAAACTGCTACAATATCGTTAGATTAAGAAGGTAAATTTTGACAGATTCTTAGTGATTATAAATAGCTTAATTGGTGGTAACGCCAGTTAACAATCTACTTTATCAACATTACATTACATATCGCATTGAGTTCGTCCTAGGTTATATCTACTTTATCAACATGAATAGTGCATATTTTTTGTTTCCTTCCTTCCTTCCCTTTCCTACCGCACAAGCTGCCGCCGAGGTGAAAAAGAGGATCTCGGCGCGCGTCAGTATACTAAGTGACATTACGTTCTCCGCACCGCACGGCCAGCCGTCGCGTCTTATATATATATTAACCGCAAACCGCGCAGGGCGAACATTGAGTTCTCCTGTTTATCTTTAATACTCACCGCATCAGACATTGTGTCTTTGTAACTCATAAAAGTGTGAGACGCCCCCGTAAGGGCAAAGGTCGAGAGTGTGGGACTTCACGAAACTGTTAACCGAGAGTGCGTGTGCGCCGAACCACGTGGCGAGCTTGCTGTATAGCAGACACTCCAGGAGGAAGGCGCGGCAGCCCTCATCAGGTCAGTGCGTGCTATCCCACCTATTTATTTTCCCCTTTGCCGTATGCACCAAAATTACAGTCCACTAAATCTTTATCGAAGATACCTTAAGTTACTGGCGTCTCCATTTTAATGGTCCTTCTCGCTGGATTGACCTTGACTTTCCATTTTTAATGGTCCTTCTCGCTGGATTGACCTTGACTTTCCATTTTCAATGGTCCTTCTCGCTGAATTGACCTTGACTTTCCATTTTCAATGGTCACTTCTCGCTGGATTGACCTTGACTTTCCGCCCTTATTAGATCGTTATCGTAATAAGCGTTTATATAATTAATTATTTATATTTTAATCCGACTTCGGATTAACCCCGCCCTTATTAGAACACTAGAATAGGTCCTAATAGGTGACATTCATAGTAATTTTAAAACTATATTCATAGAATGAATAAGCATATAATTATCTATATAAATTATTTGTTGTATGTTCACATCACGTCATCAACTTTTAACTACATCTATAGATTATACTGTTAAATTACATTTATTATTTGCACATATATTTAAGCATTATATTCGTTATAAATAACTTCATAATTATTATAAAAGTTAACAATTAAAGTTCATCGTTAACAAAACTAATATTTAATAATTCAACCGCGTAGCGAGGTCGCTTACTGACTACCCGCTTATAATTATATTATTTTTGCCGCATAACTTAAGTTGTAATGCCGCCTAAAAAACAAATAGCATCGAATAATAGCGATTCCTCGGATAATGAGGGCACACCTGATGCTGAGTTGGTTTTATTGTTAGCTAAACGAGATGCTTTATTTGAAATAGTGCAAAAAATATATGATATGTCCTCGGACATCCACACAAACACTTCCACGATGGAGCGTTTTCTTGATGGAAGTTCTAATATTAATGCTTTACGTATTGAGTTTAAACAGGTCTTAGATAATTATAATTCACATTTATTAAAAATAAACCCTATTGCTAAACCTGATTATAACAGCCTCATTGCGTTTGAGTCTCTTTGCGGTAGAATAAATAGGCTTTATTTACAATATTCGCAATCTAATTTACAAAGTACTAGTACACCATCTAAAGCCAGATTCACACTTCCGCCTATCGAACTTATGCCATTTTCGGGTGACATTCGCTCATGGCCTTTATTTTATGCTAGCTTTAAATCAACCGTCCATGACAACACATCGCTTACCGACGCTGAAAAGTTATACTATTTGCTAGGTAAACTAACGGGCAAAGCCCTATCTGTATGCTCAGGTATAACCCTTGCGCTGAAAATTATAAAATTTTATTGCAAGCACTCGTCGACAAATATGAAGACCGGCGTATGCTAGCATCTACATATATTAATCAGATGTTCGAATTTAAGCCATTGCAATCGGCCACCGCAAATAATTTTGATTTATTTACTGATAACTTTATAAGTGCAGTGCGCGCTTTACAAAACTTAAAGTTAGATAATCTCGCGGACTTAATTGTTCTTCATATCGCGCTTAAGAAGCTGGACCCGGATACCATTCGCTCTTTCGAATATAGTCATAACTCGATGGTACCTACCTTTGATGATTTAGTAAATTTTATTAAGACCCGCTCCAAAGTTTGGCAACGCACCGATTCTAGTACAAATTCTAATAGCGCACCAAACAATCGACGAGGTAACGGTAATAATCGTCGCTGTAATAATACTTCGTCGCCGAAGTATCAGGCGTACGTAAGCACGACGACTAGTTGCTCAAAGTGTCTGTGCGATAATATTGTGCATCAACACCTATTTAAGTGTGCAGACTTTAATAAAATGACGCCGCAGGAACGATTTAAATGCGTAAAGAGTAACAATGCATGTGTGAATTGTCTCAGTTTAAGTCATCGAGTGTCTAGTTGCTCTTCAAATTATAGTTGTCGAGTTTGTAAATTTAAACATCACACATTGTTGCACTTCCACCGCAGAAGCGATAATGCTTCCCCTGCGCTGACGCGTTCTCCACCGCTTCAGCCAGTTACACTGAAGTCTACAACCCCCGCGCCCGCACACTCGCCACCCCTCACCGCAGGTACGCGTTCAGACGTCGCGCTGTGTACTTCGTTCAAGAATGTTTCTCAACGTTCACCGCCTCCCGCGCGCGCAAGTCGTTCGCAGAGAACTGTTTTATTATCAACCGCTCAAGTATTTGCTTACGATGCTAAGGGAGAGAAACAAATTATTCGTATATTATTAGACTCCGCGGCTCAAAGCCATTTTATGACTAAAGAGTGCTGTCATCGTTTAGGCGTTCAACAACACGATACCGAATGTACTGTAGTAAAGGGATTCGGTGGAGTTGAAAAAATTGTAAAATCGACATCGATTGATATTAAAATTTTCTCACGATTCGACTCGAATATTAACTTCAATATTTCAACGCTAGTTGTTGATCAAATCACCGACCTTTTGCTCACCGCTGTGGTAGACACATCTGTCTTATCACACTTCCATGGCATAAGACTCGCTGATGAATGTTATAGCATGCCTAATAAAATTGATGTTTTGATAGGCGCATCCTTTTTCCCGCACTTACTATGTCCAGACGTAATTTATTCGTCTAACGACTTGTCCGGGCCCTCGGCTATGAATACGGTATTTGGTTACGTTATTATGGGCTCAGTGCCGACACTTCAGGTAAATCATTCTTTAACGTGCTGCTCAGTTCTAGAGTCTCCTATCGTTGACAAATTAGTGCAACGATTTTGGGAGCCTGAACAGCCACCCTCCGCACCGCCCATTCAGTGTCCTTCAGACATTGAATGTGAAGAGTTTTATAAATCTACGACATCCCGCGTTTCTTTTACTGGTAGATATATTGTTGGCCTGCCATTTAAAGATGACGTTTACTCTCTCGGAGATTCTTATGAAACCTCTCGACGACGATTCATGTGCTTGGAGAGGAAACTTCAAGCCTCGCCTACATTAAGGTTAGCATATGATGACGTCGTAAAGGAATACTTAGCTAAAAATTATATATCCCCCGCACCGCCGTATGACTCTCATGAACCCGCTCCAATATATGTCATACCGCATCATGGAGTCTTACGCGAAGATAAGAAGTCAACGCGTCTGCGCATCGTCCTGGATGCTAGCAGTAAGACTAGCACTGGGCGATCATTAAATGATATTCTGCATTCAGGACCAAATTTGCAAGGCGACTTGTTCAATATAATTTTAACTTTCCGCTTACATCCAATCGCTATGACAGCCGACTGTCGCCAACAATTTCTGCAAATAGTTGTTCGCGATTCTGATCGTCGTTACCAATGCTTCCTATACCGCTTCCGTCCACAAGACCCACTTGTGTTATACCACTTCAATCGCGTGTGCTTCGGTTTAACTTCGAGTCCATACCATGCATTGCGCACGGTAAGACAGCTCATTGATGACGACGGCGCAAAGTATCCACTTGCGAGTCGTATCGCATTTACTTCGCTATATATGGACGACATCGCGTTCTCTATGCCCAGTGAATCCGAGGCCAGTGAGACCTCTCGGCAGCTGATAGACTTATTCAAGGGTGCCCAATGGGACCTGATAAAATGGCATAGCAACCGTCGATCTGTTTTAGATGACCTCCCTACTTCCCATAAAATTACAGGAGAAGTAGAGTTCGATAAATCAATGCCACATAAAATACTAGGCTTGCATTGGTCTACCGATAGTGACGCCTTTTATTTTAAGATATCTGTTCCCGCTGATGTGACGTGCACTAAGCGCGCCATCTTATCTACTGTCGCTCGCCTGTGGGACATAATGGGTTTCGTTGCTCCCACAGTCGCGTACGCCAAATTGTTAATAAAGCAGCTTTGGCAACTTAATTTAGATTGGGACGACATACCACCACCGCCAATTATTAAGATGTGGAGGCAATTCTGTGCTGAATTACCAGCTCTTAATGATTTACGTATCCCGCGACATGTTGGTGTATCCAAAAACTGTACTGCGTCACTCCTGGGGTTTTCCGACGCCAGCGAGCACGCATACGGTGCCGTAGTCTACATACATGTAAAGAGCGTCAATGATAACACCGTCCAGTTGATTTGTGCAAAGACTAAAGTCGCACCGACGAAACCACTATCTATTGCACGCCTTGAGCTTTGTGGAGCGGTTTTACTCTCAAAATTGCTTCGCAGAGTACTCGACAATTATTCTCTTGACGTTGCAATATCAGTCTATGCCTTTGTAGATTCAAAAGTAGCTCTGTACTGGATAAAGAGTTCGCCACACAAGTGGCAGACCTTTGTTGCAAACCGCGTTGTTCAGATTACCGACAATATTCGCGCTGATAACTTTTATCATGTCGCAGGTACTGAGAATCCCGCTGACATACTTTCACGTGGCGTTACGCCAAGTAAATTAGTTTCAAACCCCCTGTGGGCCTCAGTGGACTTCGTTAGATCCATCTCAATGGCCTCTTCGTACTTTAGACAATGAGGTTATTGCAAATATGCCTGAGAAGAAGATTTTGTCGCACACTGTGTGCACATCCATCTGTAATTCTGCGATTTATGAGCTCGCACTCCGCATCTCTTCTTGGAGTAAACTTCTACGTATAATTGCGTACGTGTGTAAGTTTGCTAAATTATTGCCCCGCCGCAGCACTACTGTAGTGACTGCTGATGATCTCAGTTTCTCTGAGGTTATAATCCTCCGCGCCCTGCAAAAACAGCATTTTGCAGTGGAATATTTAAATATTGAAAGTAACAAACCTTGCTCGCCCGCTTTCAATCGTTTAAGGCCTTTTATTGAGAATGGTTTAATCCGCATTGGTGGTCGTCTTTCGAACTCCGCATTAGATTACACGCAAAAACATCCAATTATACTCCCGCGCAGTGATCATGTAGTGAACATGATCATTGACTATTATCATATTAAAAATTTACACGCTGGGCCTGAATTGTTATTGTCATTGCTCCGTCAAAAATTTTGGATACTTTCCGCACGCCGCACTGTGAGAAGCAGAGTCTACAAGTGTAATATATGTTTCCGGCTTAGACCCCGTCCAACTTACCCTTTGATGGCTGATCTTCCCCATAGTCGTGTAAGACAAGCTATTAAGGCATTTACACACGGGCTGCGATTATTCCGGTCCTATCGCATACACTCCTGTACGTCGTCGTGGTGTACGCAGCGAGAAGGCGTACTTATGTGTTTTCACATGCCTCACGACTCGAGCTGTACATATAGAAATCGCTACAGATCTTAGTAGTTCTAGTTTCCTCGCTGCGCTTAAACGTTTCCTCTCTAGACGAGGGCCGATTCAGTTTTTATATTCGGATAATGGAACGAATTTTAAAGGTGCCGCTTCGTATCTTCGCGATCTCTATAAATTTCTAAACGTTGAATACCGCCCAAAGCTTGAGCAAGAGTGTGCTGAGAATCGTATAACATGGAAGTTCATCTGTCCCAACTCTCCTCATTTTGGAGGCGCCTGGGAGAGTATGATCAAAGTCGTAAAAACGCATCTGTTCCGAGTTATCGGACATCAGTTACTTTCAGTTGCCGTGTAGTGGCGGTTAAGAATATCCACTACCCCATATCTTCCCGTGGGTGTCGTAAGAGGCGACAGAGGGAGACAGGCAGGAGATGGGCAGCAGCATCTTCCTGATGACAACTGTGACGTAATAAAAAACTGCGGTTGCCAACCCGCTCGCCAAGCGTGGCAACTACGGCAAATACCCCCCAATGAACAAATACACAAAAAGACGGCCCCCAGTCCCCGGCGGCCCCGCTATTCCTGGCTACGGTGGCGACCATGGTAACGGCGGGGCAGGGGGTGCTAAGAATCTCCGGTGGAGGTTCGGTTGCCACCTACGACGACTCGACCTGGCAACATATAACGCACGCACCCTGAGGACTGACGAGAAGATACTGGAGCTGGAAGAAGAGGTAGACAAGTTGCGCTGGCATATTATTGGATTATCCGAGGTCCGAAGAGAGGGGGAGGACACGGCAATCCTCGAGTCCGGCAACTTGTTCTATCACCGGGAGGGCGACCATCTGTCCCAAGGAGGTGTCGGATTTATCGTCCACAAGTCTCTCGTCAACAACGTTGTAAAGATTGGGAGTGTGTCGACGAGGGTCGCGTACCTGATACTCAGAATCACCAAACGGTATTCGCTGAAGGTCATTCAGGTTTACGCACCAACCTCGGCACACCCCGATGAGGAGGTGGAGGAAATGTATGAGGATATTTCCAGAGCCATACATTACTCCAAAACCCACTACACGGTGTTGATGGGAGACTTCAACGCAAAACTAGGCACAAGAGAAAGCGGTGAGCTGAAGGTAGGGAAATTTGGAGTAGGGCAACGGAACCGAAGGGGCCAGCAGCTGGCCGACTTTATGGAGAAAGAGGGACTCTTTATGATGAACTCTTTCTTCCAGAAGCGGCCCCACAGGAAGTGGACCTGGTCGAGCCCCGACGGTTCGACAAAAAATGAGATTGACTTCATTATGACGACCAGACGCCAACTGTTCAGTGATGTCTCAGTGATCGCAAGGGTGAAAACTGGCAGCGATCACCGAATGGTTAGAGGCACACTGAACCTAAACGTTAAGTTGGAGAGGTCTCGTCTAATGAAGTCAACGCTCCGTCCCCCTCGTGCTCTAATCCAGAATCCCGAAACCTTTCAGCTCGAGTTACGTAACCGCTTCCAGTGCCTAGAAGATTGCAATGCAGTGGACGATATGAACGACAAGCTCGTGGAAACTGTCCATGCGGTCGGAGCTAAGTTCTGCAAGACCCGCCGCAGAAGAACACAAAAACTCTCCGATCACACTCTTAATCTCATGGCTGTTAGACGGGAGATGAGGCTGCAATCGTCAACAGATTTGACAGCATACAGGCAACTGAACAGACAGATCTCCAAATGCATGCGGCGAGACTTACGCAACTTTAATACTTCTCGTATTAAAGAAGCGATCGAGCGGAACCAGGGCTCCAAAGTCTTTGCCAGAGATCTGTCTGCCAGAAAGAGCCAACTGTCAAAGCTGAAGACTGAGTGTGGCAACATCGTTTCCGGGACACCTGAGATTTTGAGTGAGATTGAGAGGTTCTATGGGCAGCTGTACACATCATCGTTGGAGCCACACGCAAGTGTGAGTAACGATCCAAGAGCAAGTCTTATCCGACACTATTCCGATGATATCCCGGACGTCAGTCTAAGCGAGATTAGAATGGCTCTCCAGCACCTTAAAAACGGCAGGGCCCCAGGCGAGGATGGAATTACAGCGGAGCTTCTGAAAGCGGGTGGAACACCGGTACTTGTAGTCCTTCAGAGGCTCTTCAATTCCGTCCTCCATGGTGGCACTACTCCAGAGGCGTGGAGCAGAAGTGCGGTGGTCTTGTTCTTTAAGAAAGGCGACAACGCTCTCTTAAAGAACTACAGACCGATTTCCCTTCTGAGCCGCGTCTACGTGCTGTTTTCGAGAGTCATTACGAATCGTCTCGCACGCAGACTTGACGACTTCCAGCCTCCCGAACAAGCCGGTTTCCGAAAAGGCTTCAGTACCATAGACCACATACATACCCTGCGGCAGATTGTACAGAAGACTGAAGAGTACAATCTGCCACTTTGCCTGGCGTATGTGGACTATGAGAAAGCCTTTGATTCCGTCGAAATTTGGGCGGTGCTACAGTCCCTTCAGCGGTGCCAAGTTGACTGTCGGTATATCGAAGTGCTGAAGTGTTTGTACAGTAGGGCTACGATGGCTATCCGAGTACAGAACCAGAGCTCGAAACCTATCCAACTGCAGAGAGGTGTAAGACAGGGTGACGTTATATCCCCGAAACTCTTCACCGCTGCATTGGAAGACGTTTTCAAGCTACTGGACTGGAAAGGATACGGTATTGACATCAATGGCGAGTACATCACTCACCTTCGATTTGCCGACGATATAGTCCTTATGGCAGAATCGCTGGAGGACTTAAGCACTATGCTCAATGACCTCAATAGTGCCTCCCAACGGATAGGTCTTAAGATGAACATGGACAAAACAAAGATCATGTTCAATGTCCATGTCACACCTATGCCGGTAGTTGTTGGGAGCACTATGCTCGAAGTTGTTGACGAGTACGTTTACCTGGGACAAATAGTCCGACTAGGTAAGTCCAACTTCGACCGAGAGGTCAATCGACGGATTCAACTCGGCTGGGCAGCGTTCGGGAAATTACGACATATCTTTTCGTCAGGTATACCTCAATCTCTAAAAACTAGATTGTACAACCAGTGCGTGTTGCCAGTGATGACTTATGGATCTGAGACGTGGTCCTTCACTGCTGGCCGTATGAGGACGCTTAAGGTCGCTCAGCGAGCTATGGAGAGGGCTATGCTCGGAGTTTCTCTGCGTGATAGACTCAGAAATGAGGATATCCGCAGTAAAACCAGAGTGACCGACATAGCCCAACGGATTAGTAAGCTGAAGTGGCAATGGGCCGGCCATATAGCTCGAAGAACCGATAACCGATGGGGAAGAAAGGTTCTCGAGTGGCAGCCTCGTACCGGTAGGCGTAGTGTAGGGCGACCCCCCACTAGATGGAGTGACGACCTGGTAAGACATGCAGGAAGTCGATGGATGCAGGTGGCTCAGGACCGTGCTTTGTGGCATTACTTGGGGGAGGCCTATGTTCAGCAGTGGACTTGTGAAAGGCTGTAATGATGATGATGATGATGAGTTACTTTCATACGAAGAGCTTAATACTGTTCTTGCGCAAATTGAGTGCTTGCTAAACTCGCGGCCCTTGACAGTATTAAGTTCTGATCCTGCAGAGCCTTCAGCTCTTACTCCGAGTCATTTTTTGAATACCGCACCTTTATTGTCATTACCCGCACCCAAAGTCAAATCTGACTCTACCAGTCTGTTACACAGGCATTCTTTACTGGATAAATTAGTTCAGTCGTTTTGGGACCGGTGGAGGACGGAATACCTTCACGGATTACAAGTTCGTCAGAAGTGGAACACCCCGTCTACGGCTATCGTACCAGGCATGGTTGTAATTGTGATAAATGATAATGAACCGCCCCTTGATTGGCCATTAGCGATTGTCGAGTCTGTTCATCCTTCGAAGGATGGCGTAGTTCGAGTAGTGACCGTGAGAACTACTAAGGGAACATATCTCCGTCCTGTTGCTCGTATTTGCCCTCTCCCAAGACAATAAATCACGATTATTTTGATTATAATTATTTATCTAAATTAGGAATTAAGTTTATATTTATATATATTAAAAAAGTATTAAACCGCAATATTATATTTATGTATACATTTTCTCGCTTACCAAGTAAGGTTAGTAGATGAGACATGCGCATTGAGCGCATCATCTCACTTTATATACCGCTTATTTATTTGTTTTCCTTTTACTTTTATATTACGGTTGTCTTTTAAAGGTGACCCTTTAAGGGCGGGAGGAAATGGTAACGCCAGTTAACAATCTACTTTATCAACATTACATTACATATCGCATTGAGTTCGTCCTAAGTTATATCTACTTTATCAACATGAATAGTGCATATTTTTTGTTTCCTTCCTTCCTTCCCTTTCCTACCGCACGCGCTGCCGCCGAGGTGAAAAAGAGGATCTCGGCGCGCGTCAGTATACTAAGTGACATTACGTTCTCCGCACCGCACGGCCAGCCGTCGCGTCTTATATATATATTAACCGCAAACCGCGCAGGGCGAACATTGAGTTCTCCTGTTTATCTTTAATACTCACCGCATCAGACATTGTGTCTTTGTAACTCATAAAAGTGTGAGACGCCCCCGTAAGGGCAAAGGTCGAGAGTGTGGGACTTCACGAAACTGTTAACCGAGAGTGCGTGTGCGCCGAACCACGTGGCGAGCTTGCTGTATAGCAGACACTCCAGGAGGAAGGCGCGGCAGCCCTCATCAGGTCAGTGCGTGCTATCCCACCTATTTATTTTCCCCTTTGCCGTATGCACCAAAATTACAGTCCACTAAATCTTTATCGAAGATACCTTAAGTTACTGGCGTCTCCAATTGGTATAATGGGCGGTCACAGAATCGTAAAACCCCGGTTCGAGCCCAGACCGACCGACCGACTTTTTTTAATATTTTTTTTCAAGTTCCTTTCTTTTTTGAGAAATTCTATTCTTTCGAGCTCTTTTTTTAGTATTTTTTAAAAACACGAAAATTTAAATTAAAATAATTGCACTCATGATTTTTTATTCAAATAACCAGTTCCGTTTTTTCTGTTATGTCGCTAAGATCAAAAAATATTATTTATATTTCATCAGTATGTAATTTGTATCTAAATACAATTTTCGAAACACACGAATTAAAAAAAAATCGAGCAAAAAATACCGAGCAAAGCTCGGTCAACCAGGTACTAATATATTATTGAAGCAAGCGATATCATTATTATTACCTACCATCGAAATATATCAATGAATGCTACTCTTTGAAAACTCGTTTCAAAGGTACGTCGTACCAATCAAAATCACCTTGTTTTATTAAATTAAATAAACGCCCAATGTATGAGAATAGTAATTTTCGTTCCCATTAGTGTACATGAAATTTATTTAAATATTTTGAAAATGTGAGTCCAAACTTTGCTTAGGTGTCTGGCGCCGGGGTTACTGGAAAGATGCAGTAACGAAAATATATGTATTATGTACAAAATAAAATATGTAAGTTGAGAAGTGGATGCCATGGCCCATATCTATATTTTTTATTCCTTAGGACAAAGATGGAATACCTTGTTATGAATGAAAAGGGTCTCATAATAAATCTATTTATAGTAGTTCTGAGACATGTAGGTGAGATCACAAATTTTTATTTCAAAGCACCTGCTTATTCATCCATGTCTTTTGTACTTTACTTGTTGAAATATTAGAAGTTGTCGAGCCACTTATAACAACTTATGACCCTAAAACAGTCTAGTCTAGATTTTAAAAACAGAAAATATATGTATGGCATTTACTTTATGTGGTAGCGTAAAAGTTATAAGTATTACAATAAACACTACAACTACATTAACAATTTCTGGATCTGTTATACTGGCTCCTCAGCAGCCACCGTTAAAATTTTTATACGAGTCGGTGTGAACGGGCAACCTCACGTGCCTGTTGCGAAAATCTTTTAAATAGGTAACGGATACCGTCGGTCTTCTGGCTTCGTTTAGGGTATAATCCTTTTTCGTAGTCAGCTTATAGGGTTTCTTTGGCAACACCTAAGTGATAAGCGCGTTTGCTTGAGCTTAGTGCTGATTCATTGGTTTTTGCAAGGCTCACCATATCCAAAAACTGTATTTAATTTATGATACAAAATTTTCTTTTATGTAATTTGGCGATTGTCAGCTATTTATCAAACTCAAAAACACATATCACTAATACACGCGTAGGTACATTACACACTGACATTGAACAATAGACAGCTACGTCCGCCACGCCAGGACAAAATTTATACGTAAGATATTAACACAGTCCAAGTTACAAATAGATTATTTAGGACCGTCTGATTATATTGTATGCCATATCACTCATTACGTTTTTTGTTTCTTATCAGCTTAACAGTAATCATATATATTGTATAAGTGTACTACTATATACAGTAAGTATATAGGAGGGAAATATAGACGTAAAATTTTCACTAACAGAACAAAGTAAAAATAGACTTTAGTAAGCTTAATTGAGTAAACACAATCATTAATGAAGTTCTAAAAGAAATAAAGATAGAAGAAGACATTATGGCAGACGCACAAGTAATAAATAACAGATAGACTTGAAATGTAGTACTGAAAATAAAAAAATATGACAAATGATTTTAATATTCTTCGTCAGTATACCAAAGTAAGTTTTTATTTCAACTTTAAATTATTTTTGAAAGGTATAGCCTTGGAGTATACATAAGCAAGCTATGCTTATGTATACCCTAGGGTATAGTTAATTAGGCTAGTTCCAAAAATTTTGAGTGTCACGCTGATATTAGACAAGTGGTAAAATTAAAAATGTTGTACAACCGAATTCAATATAAATAAAATGAGATCATCATCGATGTAGTTATAATTAATACGCATTATGAAGGATAACCCAAAAACTACTGGTTAGATCTTGATCAAATTTATATGGGACCACATGAGAAGCACCTCAAATAAAAAAAGAATCATCAAATCAGTTCACCTGAAAAAAGTTCTGAAGTAACACATAAAAAATAGTCGAATTGAGTACCCACTCATTTTATAAGACGATTAAAAAAGGATTTGAGTTGATTTGCTGAGCCTGATGTGCTACTATTATAGTTTCTGTTGTGACATGAATTTTAGGTTTCATCAAAATAGATGTCTGGATGTCACGTGAGATGCTACATACATACTCGATGATCTTTTTTGCCATCTGGAAAAAAATAAAGTGTAAAATGTGAACGGAGTAGAAGCCTATGGCACTGATATTTTAAAAAAATTGAATTAAATAAATAAAAATCTATCGAAATTTAAATCATATCCACCCTACTTTACGAACGGTAATATGACAATAAATTTGGTAGGCATCTTTAACCTCACCACTTCGAAGGGTCAAGGCTCAAAGCCAAAAGGCAACGAAATTGTTTAAGAAAATTGTCAAACGATTAATTCAAATTTTTGTTTTTATTTTTTGTAAAATATCAGTGCCGACTACTACTCCGTTCACATGTTACATCCTATTTTTTTCCAGACGATAAAAAAAGGTCATCCAGTAGATCATTAAACTGTGTTTCGTACGGTTAGAGACGAAAACCGGAGAGCCTTTTTAGTGGTAATAAGGCATTCCATCAAATACCCAGCCGGGCCAGCATGAGCGGGGGACAATATATCCCCGGGGAGAGGATACAATTTTTATCCCTTGCTTAATTTTATCCACCCTGCGAGCATGGGCAAGAGACAAAAATTATATCCCCCGATTATATCCACTGACAAGAGATAAAATTGTCTTATCTCTATAGTATATCCCCGTTTGACATAACGAGTGGACATATATCTCCCCGTCCGTAGCATGAGGCCAGGGGAAAGAGAAAAAATTATCCCTTTTTGACATTTGAAAGGGACAATTTTATCCTTTTTCGCGGACGTGGGTTTAAGTTTATCTTCAAACTATTTTAATACGAAAAAGATGTCTCGAGCCTATTGCAACTACATTTTCGTGTCAGAAACTGAAAAACAAAAAAGAAAATTACACCAGCGATCGATACGTGATCAGAATACTTAATCTACCTATTGGAATTCTCCGACAACGAATTTCTACGCCGGTTTCGGATGCTCAAAGATTATTTTGTATTTGTGCAAAGAACTCTATGAGGCTTTAAAGCCTATTAATTCTGTGGATGGACTACCAGTGCATATTGAAGTAAGCATCTATTACAACCACCTTGTCCAAAAACATCGTATATTTGCAATCAATACAGTGGCTTATGTAACTTATCTTAATATTTTTATCTAAATATTATACAAAAGAAAATAAAGAAAGAATTAGAATAATAGAAAAAAATAAAAACAAGGCAGAAATACGCTTAAAATAAATACAACAAATATTATAAATGACATATTGTTTAACAAAAATTATTAACAGTTTAGCAATATAATAAACAAAAGGTAAAAGAAAATATAAGTTAATGTAAATCTACTTAATCTTAAAAGAAGTTTATAGCTAGTATAGTTTATAGCTTTATACTATCGTACAAAGATGTTTTATAAAACATCTTTGCTATCGTATATTATCTATGCCCGGGGGTAAGTTTATCTACTGTCGATATTATATCCACCATAGACCCATGCTCGCAGGGTGGATAAAGCTTTGACATAGGGATAAGACAATTTTATCCCTTGTCAGTGGATATAATCGGTGGATAAAATTTTTATCCCCTGCTCATGCTAGCCCGGCAGGGGTGAAAACGCATCTGCATTTTATTTCTTAATCAGGAATAGACGATAAGCGTCTATGGACTAAGCATTCATTCATCATCAGGTAAACTGTGTGCTCATTTGTCACTTGTTCTTTTTATATAAAAAATGAAGTTGAACACTTGTTCTTTTTATATAAAACGTTCTAAGAATTTAGACTATTCATCACGGCCAAGTTCTTGCAAACTCTACTTTGAAATAATTTTAATATTAAAATATTATATGTAGAACATAATACGTAGAGCCATGTTAATTTAAAGGCTTAGGGTACGCTGTAAATATGATACGGGAGCGACATTCCCGGTTTGATCCCCGTCGGCATCAATAAAATTATAAATTGCAATTTTAAGTTCTGATTTATATTGATATGGGGTGAATAAGAACATGCAAGTCAAAAAACCTGCACGTTTTGAGAAATGAAAAAAAATCATAATTCGAAGACATGTGAATGCCGTAAACACGCACTAAGACAGCTCTGGGACATTTCTTCGCTTAAAACTCCCTAAGACATAAGAGGAGGCCTGTGCCCAGGACTGGGACGTATACATGTTGTAACTTTACATAGTACAAGACACGTCTCGATTGAACACAAAACGCCCATTAGTTCTATCTCGTATATCGGTCCAAGACATGTAAACCAACATGCTGGACCAATTATATTGTAATGTCAATAATCAATAATATACGGTTTAAGACATTTATTGGATATTTAAAAAGAACACAATTCACATATCATGAGAAATAATAAGTTCATCTTAGATACTAAATACACGAGCTATGAATAAAACGGTAAATAAACTACGGGGTAGTAGTGGTTATGGACAATCATTTTACAGTGTTGTGCTTTATTCTGTGGTTGTGTAAGTATACAGATTACATATCGTTTCTTGAAGGCAAGTATAGCATAGCATTTATTGTCCGTTCACTAAGATAGTGTCGGTACACCCGGAGGTGAAAAACTACGGTTGCCAACCAAATATCCCTCCTAAGAGATAATCTATGGGGGAGGCCTATGATCAGCAGTGGACTTTAATAGGTTGTAACGGTAACGGGAAATAGGTAACTGTTAGTAACGGTAACCTATTTCGTTTTTAATCTTAGCAAAATACAATAAACTCAAGTAAAATAAAGTTGTCGCGCTTGCGAGTTCGTTTATTGGATCGTTGCATTAAAAATGCTTCAGAGTTCGTGAGAAATAGTGTGGAATCAAATATTTAAGTCCGTCGAAAGAGAACACTACAGTTATAGGTACTGTGTTCTTTATATTAGCTCACGGCATTAAAAGAAGGGAATACTTCTATAAGTGTGTAATTGTAAAAGTTTTGTTTTTTGAAGCGGTTAGAGCATTTAAAAAAAGATACTGGACTTTTCTGTAATTTTCTTAAAAGTTTTAAGTAAAGTTTGACTATTTACAAACAAAACAAATAGTCGGAACGGTCAGGACAGGACCAGCGTAAAATGACATGTCCCTAGGTGTACAGTGCAACACAAGGCTGTTAGATATGACGAGTCACAAGAAACGAAGACCCTTTTTCTTTAATAAGAGGCTTTACACTGAATAAATCAGATAATGATACTTAGATTGGTTTGATATCAATGTATTACAAGAAAATTATTTGAACGAAGGCAATGTATAGTCTGTTCACTAAGATAAGGGTCCATACACCCGGAGGCGCACTTATTATTTTGTTTTTATTTTATTATTTTTTACTGCTTGTTAAATAAATGCTTTTCAATTTATTATGGTTATTGTAATAAAATACGAATATTTTTTTTAAATATTAGTAATCTTATTAATTAACATTACTAATATTCCTTTTAACCACTCCTGGTAAGCTTGAAAATGCTTGTGTTAGGAGTGGTTCACGACAGTAGTCAAATGGCGGATTCGAACCCACGACCTTTTGAGTTCGCGATCCGCGCCCTGCCATTAGGCTACTGTCGCTTCAAATATAAAGTTAGGTAGCAAAGAGAATTTAAATGAAAAATATGAGTAGATAGGTAAACATAAATTAAAGTAAAATAGACACTATTCTTCATCACTCGAAGTCATTGCCACCTGTATTTATAAATAAGGCATTAAACGTCATCACGTTCTGAATCCATAAAATTTCTTGTTGAGGCACTTCACTGTTCTCTCAAGGACGAAAAACATTTTTGGATACGCAGCATAGTCAACAAAAACAACCTTTCACTACGGCGTTCCGTTTTAAAATGTTAAATTTTCCTGCAGGTGTACGCCGCACGCGGCGACCTTTGATGTCGCGGCGGCATCTTTGACAAGATGCGGCACGACACAAAAGCGACAGTATCTAAGCGAGCAGGCTATAAAAGAGTAAAAGCATTATTTGCCAAATTTAGAAAAGGCACCAACGTAAAAATACTTAATAAAAGTTGCGATATGAGTTCAATGAAAATCAATGTGAAAACATTTTCGCCTTTAAGCGAACAGACTGTATAAAAATATGTATTTTATATATGTAAAAAATATGTTCAATTCGTGAGGGTGCTTTTAGGTATTCGTAATATATTTTTGTACTTGTATTCTTTATTATTACTACTATCATTACATATTCATACCCTTTTCACAGAATAAACAACACGATAAACCGTAAAAAAATAGAGTAATATTTCTGTGACTTGGTGCTAAAAGGGCCCAAGTAGGTACGTTTTTAATAAACAGTAGGTACTGTATAGTAGCACTTATTTTATTTTATTAAACAGTATGGAAGTACACATTACATTGGCCTTTTATACTTAATATCTTTTGAAAGACGCACATTACACAAACAAATTTTATATTTTTCAAAAAAAATGGCTTTAAAATCCCAAACGTACTTTGGCCCTTTTCACAGACTTAATTCAATGGTAAACTCACAAGGAAATATGTTAATCGAATTGTGTGAGAAAACATATTATACTTTATAACTTTATGTGATGTTTTAATTTAATGGGTAATGTCACCGCGGTACCTATGTGCTCCTTTCGGATCGGACTTGGTGTTTTTTATATACATATTATTATATATTTAAAATGCAATTAACGAGATAAAGTCTTACCATAAATTCCGACGTAGGTTTCGATAAAACATAATCTATCCACTATTCATAACGGCACGACACGAACAAAAGGTAGATCATAACATTTTTATAAGGCAGTAGTTTCACTTACCAAGTGCCCATAAAGTATGTAGCGGTAGGAGTGAAAGTTTCGCCGGTGTGCGACGATGTGTAGATGCAATATTGATCAAATGTATTCACTATTCAGTTCTTGAAAAGTTTTATACCTTTACATACCACATTATAAATTATTTAATAAGGCGTTAAAGTATCTTTTGAAGTATGATATTAGTGTATTAAAATTACTGTAGTATGAAATAAATTTGTAACAGCGCCGTAAATATTAAGCGAATACATAGGAACTCGCTCGCCAAAATCGTATCCTCAGAATTATGATATAGGTACACATACACATGGCGAGTGATTGGGTAAGCAGACCAAGTTTCGAAAGAAATGACTAGGACAAACAAAACGAAGATTCTGGAATTTGAATCTGAATTCGGAATAAGCCAACTGTACACTAGTTGTATGCCAACACCAAGTGCAAGCTGTGTTCATTTCGAATTTAAAATTACTTTAGTTTACTAGACTTTTTAATATCTACATTAAAATTTATTTAAATATCGATATGAAAAAACAACGCTTAATTACAAGGCCAGCATAATTGTCGAGAAGTGCTACTACTGACGTGTATTGTTTTTATTCGGATTGACGTCGGAGGCGGCAGGCTGTGGCTCTCTAGGGAACCGCCACCTGTCGTGCCGGCGATATGTTCTAGTCACTTCGTGGAGGCTCGCAACTTTATTTTTATGTTTGGAGAGTATTCAATAATGCAATAATATGGAGCAAGAGACCATTATTTGAAACGCTTTTAGAAAATAAATATTGAAGATATATTACGGAAGTTTTCTCTGAAGTACTTACTATCTTTCGTAAAAATATGTTTTCAGATTAATAAATAAATTTACTAAATTCTAAAAATTATTTTTATCACAAAGTTAAACGCATGTGTATAATAGATGTTTCAATTAGAGATGGGCTGAATATTCGTTTTATATTCGATATTCGGCATATTCGGCATCTTTACCGAATATTCGTATTCGGCCGAATATTCGGCTAAATCACCGAACATTCGTTTTCATAGTGTCCAATGTATTGAAATGTACGAATTGAGTAATGCGATGTCTTTTACTGTTGAAAGTGTATTTTAATTAAGGGTTAAATCTACTTACTCTAGAGTGCCTCACATGCATAAATCTATACATTTATGTTTTTGAGGCACTGTAGATTTATTTCCGATTATGGCAAATAGAAACTTGATAAAATGTTTTTGGAATCAAACAAAGAAGCATTACATTACATTAGTCCATTTCACTTTACTGTGGTCGTCAGTGTCTCTAAAATAAGTCCAAATAGTAAATCTCCTGCCGCTCATTTTTATTATATAATTATCAATTTTCACTAAGAATAAAACAACGAAATACTTTTTTATCACAAGAAAAGTCAAAACATAAGTATCTGCCGGCAATTTGTTCAGTACTAGATGATGTCAATAACTGTCAGGTGTGGCGGCGAGTGAGAGGCAGGGTCCGGCGTTAATCCCGCACGCTTTACAGTTACAAGTTTCGACATAAATTGGTTGGGTCCCGAGGTAATCCTGCCGAATAATGTTCGGCCGAATATTCGTATTCGGTGAAATCCATATTCGGCCCATCCCTAGTTTCAATATTCTTTATATTATGTTTATAGTATGTGACTGCCTCGATGGTCTAGTGGTTGTAGTGGCGCGACTACTGATCATGAGGTCCTGGGTTCTAATCCCGGGTCGGGCGAAAAAATTAATTATTGAGTTTTTTCGTCAAGAAATTCTCAATAGCTGCCCGGAGTCAGGAAGTTGGCGGTATATCACCCCCATGCTTCGGAAGGCACGTAAAGCCGTTGGTCCTGCGCCTGATCTCTCTCCGGTCGTGTCGGTTTACCGTCCCATCGGATTATGAGAGTGAAGGAATAGAGAGTGCACCTGTGCTTGCGCATAAACTTGGGCACTATAATCCTGTCCTGCGCCGATGGCTAGTCTCCGTTGAGGCTGACCGCCGTGACCGAAATTCGGTCTGGAGGACATTATTACATTATGTTACGATTTTTATAGTATCTGTTATACAGACAAGTTATTTGTGAAAATTCGATTTGCAAGGTTCAATGTCTTGATCAGATTTTATAAAAACTATTTTAGCTATTTATTATATTATATATATACTCAATTACTATATATTATAGTGAATAACTATACGAATAGTTTTTTCCCTGCTTCCTTTAATCGTAATAATTTTAGTGATTCTGAATTCACTTACATCTTACAAAATATTTAATAGACAAATTGGTATATCACGTTTTTAATGATAAGTGTTAGATGGCTTTTGTATAAATTTTAAGATATTAACAGACAGTGTTTCTTCTATGCAACTTAATCATGCTGTCGCGATAATAAAAAGCTTTTTAAAGATGCGCTATAAGTAGATTAGGTCGACTACTTATTATCATAAGATATTTTCTTGCAGCATATATAGAGGGTAAAATCCATTTATCTATAAATAATTAAATGAAAACCACTTCGTATAGACGTAGGCACCGGAGAAGGAAACTAATTTTGAAACGAGCGTCTATCTGCTGAGCTACTCAACTTTTCTTCAGAACATTTATCAATAATTACAATTGTATATAATATTTATACATAATATTTATACATAATATTTATATAATTATATTATATAATAATAATCAAGTATGCGGCGTGTACAAGGCTGAACTAAAATTGCGTTATTATGCCATGCCAGACTTTTTTCTGTATCTGCGTAAAATTAATATAAATTAACCTACAAATCATAAAATTCTATTTTTATGACTCAGATTATTTAAGCGTAAAATATTAAGAAACCTTCGCTGTACTTTTCTGAGCGCAGCTTAAGTGTTTAAAACTTGACAAGAAACTTCTAATAGAAGTCAATGATCATTGGTAGAAGTCTCTTTATTTCTTTTATGTTAAAATACTATATAGTATTATCAGATTATCACATATAACATTTTAATATAATTTTTCAATAATAATAATAATTTTTAATTTTCATTTTAATTTATAATTATATATTTATAGAACCCAACCAGGTGAGAAAATTATATAGATACCACAATAATAATAAAATATTTATTCATTGACCAAAAGTAATAAAATATTTAAAAGTTAAACTAATACAAAAATAATATTTTTAGAAGGACAATGATGACAATGATGACAATTAAAAAGAAAGTGTTTTCTTTTTTATCTAAAAATTTTCGAACTTTGGAAAAAATCTGTGCTAGGGCACAAAATTTTTCATTAGGTATGATAGGTCAATTTTTTACAGGATAGGGTGACAAACGAGCACACAGTCCACCAGATGGTAAGTGGTTGCTGTGGCCCATAGACATCTACATCTATCCTCAGAATAAAAACGCAGATGCATTTTCACCCGTGAGGACTAAGATGGAATGCCTAAGTTTCAGCAAACAAAACAACAGCAAAAAGTGTCTCCGGTTCTCTACACTCACCCTTTGATTATATACTTGACAAGTAGATAATCAAAACACTCACCATATGAAATACAGCAGCATTAAGCTGCTATTTTACGCTGATATTCTGTGTTCTCTATTTTTCTGTATCGTCCATTACTGTATCCTGACGTTATTTGCTGAACAAATTTTAATTTTATCCATATCTTTATGAGCAGTGGGATCGTCTTAATTAATCATAATTTTTCATTTAGAAAGTGCAAATCGTTAGTTAAATTTAAATTGATGCCTTAACCAAAAGGACATTGATGTTTAAAAACAGACGTAAGTATTATTTCGCTGTAGAGATGATGTATAAAATGTTTTAATTTATGGGTAATAGTGTAAACCTACAGCAATACCTATACCTATAGAGTTGTTTATTTTAAAGGAAGTGCACTATATCGTAAACTCAAGCTGACAAATAAAAAGAACCGGTCGTTAGAACGTGCTTCAATCTAGAACTTTATTATGTTTTGCGATTGCAGGGTTAGTATTATTATAATAAAGTACATTTCACGATGAAGGAATTCGCCTTGATTGTAGTCACAGAAATCTAATAGGAATGCTCATAGCATATCAGCTGCGTGGTATGCTACGAGCATTCCCCACCTCCCTCCCCCGCTTTCCAGAGGGTTGCCCATATTTGCTTCGGGCGCAAAAAAAAAAGCACTGTAACATAGTTGCCGTGTTCCGCTTGGTGAGGAACTCAAGTAGGAGACGATAAATTCAAAATACAAAATGCAACGGTAAAAAGGTATGCGAGGAAATTCATCGCAGAGATATTTTCATGAAAATACGTAGTAAGATGTCGTGTGTGGAGCCGGTGTAAAAGAATACTTCACCATATCTATTCTGTCCTTGGAGACATTACGTTACATTAGTACATTTCACTTTACTTTGGTCGTCAGTTTCTCTAAAATAAGTACAAATAGTAAATCTCCTTTCGCTCATTTTTATCATATAATTATAAATTTTCACTTAAAATAAAACGAAATACTTTTTTTATCACAATAATAGTCAAAACACACGCATGTGCCGGCAATTTCCTCAGTACTAGATGATGCAATAACTGTCAGGTGTGGCGGGGAGCGAGAGGCAGGATCCGGCGCAAATCCCGCGCGCTTTACGGTAACAAGTTTCGACATAAATTGGTTGAGTCTCGAGGTTATCCTGCCGAATAATGTTCGGCCGAATATTCGGTTCGGTAAAAGTTTTACCGAACATTTGGCCGAATATTCGTATTAGGTGAAATCTATATTCGGCCCATCCCTACTTAAAACAAAAAAAACCGGCCAAGAGCGTGTCGTGCCACGCTCAGTGTAGGGTTCTGTAGTTTCCCGTCCGTCACAATAAGTGTTGCCACTTATAAGTTTAAAGGTGGGTATCCATTATGTTCGCGCTCCAGCAGCGCTCCGCGCTCCTGCAACTGCTCCCGGTAGTGGGTACTGTTGTTTCCATCCAAGTTCAAAGTGATTTTCCTAGAAGGTCCTTATAAAGTTCTACTTTTCAGATTTTTTTCATATTTTCTAAACTTATGGTTCAAAAGTTAGAGGGGGGGACACATTGTTTTTTACTTTTGGTGCGATTATTTCCGAAATTATTGACATTATCAAAAAATGATTTTAGTAAACCCCTATTCATTTTAAATACCTTTCCAACAATATATCACACGTTAGGGTTGACATTAAAAAAATCACTACCCACTTTACATATAGGGGGGCTACCCTAATAAAACATTTTTTTCCAATTTTTATTTTACCACTTTGTCGGCGTGATTGATACACATATTGGTACCAAATTTCATTCATATATTCTTTCTAGCGCTAACGGTCACAGAGATTAAGCGAGGACGGACAGACGGACAGATAGACATGGCGAAACTATAAGGGTTCCTAGTTGACTACGGAACCCTAAAAAAATTGAATTTTTGTCTGTCTGTTTGTTCCAGATAATCTCTGTGATAAATTTAATTGACGACCCATGATGCTCGCGTACTGTGTGATTCACAGCGAGCGCTTATTCCCTGAGCAAGCGAGGTTTGCTGAGCGCCTGTGGTTACTACGACTATCAAAACTGTGGACAGATATAATTCTATTCAGCGGTAAGATAATGGTATATATCCAAGGCAGAAACAGATCCTCCATCTTCTGTTACAGTTTCCCTTTGCAGCCTCTTACAACACCCCCGGGATAAATTGGGTAGTGGATTCTGTTTCACCACTCTACAACCCAGAATACATCTTATGTATTACGCAATAAATAAAGACGAACAAGCTACAACATATAAAACAAAACTATTTTGTTTTATATGTTGTAGCTTGTTCTTGTGTAGTGTTTAACAACGTACAAAAAAATTGTAAGCGACAAAATAAAGGTCTATTTTATAACACAACAGCAAATGCAATTGTTCTTTTATGTGTAGGCATTAAGTTCGGTGCTGACACAAACAAAAACCTTTTTTACAATTTTTAGATAGTTCATAAGATTTTTCTGAACTGCCCTCCTTCTGATAATGTGACTACTTTTTGTAATATTTAGAGAGGATAATTGGGAAAATTATTTATTGTTGACCATTACAGTCCATTAGCTGAAAATAGACCTCCAACATACATAGCCTCACCTAAAATCTGCCGTCCGGGGCCATTGTATAGCCCCCTCTAGTGCCTCATGTGCCCTTAGGGTAAGAACAGAACTGAATTCATGAAGACTCTGTTGGATTTCTAGTCCATCGATCTCCAAAGTAACCAAACAAAAGAAAAACGATTAAAACATATTTATACCTGCGGATTTTCCCTAATGACAAACCAGGAGACTATGGTAAATTTTTATTTCCAGAATTTGTAAGGCTTGTTTCTTGTTTTGACGACTCCCTAAAGCAGTGGCTTAGCAATGAGTGGCTGCGTTACGGGTCGCGGGTTCGAATCCCGCACGGAACAAGTATTCCGAAAATCCTAGTGCAGGGATAACGTTATAAAAAAGAGCAGTGTGAAGCGTACGCACAGGATATCTTAATTTGAAACTTTTTTTAATTTTAAACCAATTTTTCACAACAAGCTTGTTAAGGTGTGGACGTTGTATTACGTTACGTACTCGTGGCATTTAAAAACAGTCTCAGTAAAGTATTACATATGGTGATTCTACACCAGACGTCCGACCTACGCCAAACGTCACATCACGTTACCCGGCGGCCATAACGGCCCAGCGCAGCGGCCCGCCACACCAACTCGTTCATTATTCACGCCAATCGATCAGGGGGCATCTTCTGAGTGTTATTATGTAATACGCGCCTCATAGTAAGGACTCCCAGAGCTTTTACGAACGAAAATATTGGTAGTTTGTGGCAAGAGAAAAATAATTCTGTTACTCTTGCTAAATTATTTAACTTCACTTATTCTTTAACAGTTATCCGGATATATAGTATATATATATATATATATATATATATATATATATATATATATATATATATATATATATATAATCGTAGGAGATTGCGTAACCAAGTGACTAACAATAAAGGTATTCGTTTGTGAACTTGGGAACAGCGAAAATTTTTAGATCAAATTAAAAATGTATTTCTTGTACATCAAATAATATTATCCATACTAATATATTAATATATATATATATATATATATATATATATATATATATATATATATATATATATATATATATATATATATATATATATGATAGTTAATGAAAATGTTTAAATATTAACACGATACATCTAAACTGATTTTGATAAAATTTACCACATATAACCTATTCGTGAATTAACATATTATGTGCTTTTAAGACTGGAAATTAAATGTTAAAACACAATAAAACATATCAAACCATATGTGTACCTTAAAAAAGGGTAAAGTAACAGCCCAATACATCCCACCGCTGGGCATATGCCTCCTCTCATTTTTGAGACGCTTACGTACAGCAGTGGACATTTATAGGATGTAACTTATGGATGGATGGAAATATCAAGTTGTTAACAATTACGTAAACGGAATAAAACAGAACGTGAATATGTTTCGTTGCTGTTTGAGTTTGACAATATTGAAAAAGTTGTGCCCAGAGCTATTCAGATGCTCCAACTAGGGTTGCCTCCTTTTTTTGAACAAATATAGTATTTTTTTTTCAAAAAGGATGCAAAAATATAGTACTTCTGAGAAAGTAGACGGTCCATTTCAGACCCAGTCTATGTACACTATACCGTAAAAAAACAAAAAATTCAGGGATTTTATTAAAAATAATATCAGAGAATAAATAAAACTAAATGACTTGCTAAAAGTAAAAATACAATCCCAATTTTTGATGATTTTACTAGATGGCACCCTTCCAGTCATATGTCATATATGACATATGTCATGTCTGAAAAGTGACTTGAGTCATGAAATAATGTAGGTAGTGTGATATTTTTTTATTCCGAGCTTGTTCGTGCAGTTGTGAACTCGTGAATACTTTTATTGTATTTCTTTTGGATTTCTATGCCAATTTGTTTTTGTCTTTAATTAGAACTTTGGATCTGTTATTACTTATGTGACTCGGTTTTTGTTTTATGGACTTCATGGTTTACGTGAGATTTTGATTTCATTGATATCAGACATCTGTACAATCACATTTTGAATCATCAATAACCTAAGTTGACAGCTAACGTCAAAACGACAACAAATCGCCATTAGTGTTGCAGTTTTTGGTAAGAATAAAATATTAATACCACTGAAATAAAGGCAAATTCGTGGTTTTTAATGACCAAAAGTGGTGTAATATATTATTTTAAGTTATTTCCCTACTTGTACAAAACCAGGCCTACGCTTCATACAAATTTGGACCGTCTCCTTTCGGGGAAAAAACAGTACACATTTATTTATAATCTTTGTCTGTATGCAAATATAAATGTATTTTTCCATATATTCATTCTTGCTCTTTGCTTTGGTCATCAATGATCTTAGAAGCTAAGGTGGTTACCTTAGCTTCTAAACCTTACTTTTAAAATAATTATAGCAGTCTGAAATTTAGATTCATATTAAAATCAATTAAAAATGAATTTTTAATTAAATTAATACATGCTGTCTTTCTTTCTTCTTTCAATTTTACATTCATGATGGAAAACATTCTTTCCGTAAAACATACTTATTGCAGACTTCCAATCACAGTTAATATAAAAAAGCGACGGTTGAATTAGGAATAAAAATATAGTATGTTTCGTACTATACTATATTTCTATAATATATAGTACAATTGACTGAAATCTAGTAAGATACTATACCTATATTACAGTACGGGTGGCAACCCTAGGTTCAACTCAACTAATTTTAAATTATTACTTTAGTTTATGACGAATAAAGTTTTTCTTCGATAGAAATTACCTACTATTACAATAAGGAAGACTGGATAATTTGTCACTAATACTTTTACGATACATTTTACATGGTACATGGCACATTTATGTGTCAACATTGTGTCAAATAACATAAACCTAGTTCCTTGTTGCATCTAAGTGACACACGCGTTTGCTTTATTGCTAGTGAACGAAACTGTATCGTGTTAGATCTTACAATGTAGTGGAACATCGGTACATTAAAATTTTATATACGATTTATTGGGGAATACGGGATAATAATGAGCATCGAATAAACTCGTTATGTAGTCGTGTTTTTATGTTAGCCTAAGTATGGTAAGGGTAAAAAAAACCATGTCCATATAACACCGTTGGAATGGACCCTTATGCTGGAGAATCAGAAATATTTTGTTAGCCCTTGCATAGACATTTGAAAGAGGCTAAACATCGTGAAACACTAGTCCCTAGCTACGGCAAGGAACAGAAACTACATTTTTTTTAAAGGAATACAAGTAGTTGGGTTGTATTAGTTCTGGCGCACTGAGTTAGAAGTGGTACAAGTACGACGTTCGTCGACTCACGATCCTAAAAAAAAAAAAAAAAAAAAAAAAAAAAGAAAAAAAAAAAAAAAAAAAAAAAAAGGTTTTGGCATGCTCTGATCACGAATCTGCGGTCCATTTTTTTATTTATAAATTCAAATTTCCTTTTCATTTTATTTATAAATTCAAAATCCAAATTTTTATTTATAAAATACAAAATCTTATTACTTATTATCTATAAAATAGGAGCGAAACATCTCATCCACTAAAATATCGTTGTACAATGTGTTCCCTGTAAATATACTCGTAAAACTATGCATTGAACATCCCAGAAACTTATATAGCAAATACATTAAGCAATATTCGCCACAAACTGAAGTCCACTCATTCTGAATCCTATCAACATTCCAGTTCCATCTTTTACAATTTCTTTTAAAAAACTCTAGATGATATCGTACAGGTGCCCGTCCGAATGAATCAAAATATTGACCGACGTCATTCGTATCGATATATAAAGCTACCCAATGTGACCCTGGTTTATCATCTGTATCCAAATTGCATATTATATACGTTGGTACGTGGGTGTACATGGGTAGTTTATTGGCAGCATAAACATTATTTTCTAGAGTGGGGTGAATCTTTTTCAGATGTTGTTGTACATCTAGTGTATCCATAATATTACTGCTATTAGTAGATTATTACAATACCAATCTACTCAATGACTAATATAGGAATGATCAATTATAGTGATATCTAAATATTAAATTACATTCTTTGTGTTATACAAAACGTATTTGAGTCACCAATACACTGAACAAGACACGACAGGAAGGACGTAGGAATGTAGAGATAAGCAACAGAATGTAAGGTAAGCTTGTTGACGCATAAAGATACTATCAATTCTACTGCAGAAATTCTTTAGATTAGAATTATTACTCACTGGTACTATATAAGACCAAGCAACTGCAGTCATGGAGTTAGTGTATGGTCGTTTGACCGCAGTGAATCTATCAATACTACGTTTGTGTTACTTCAACGCATCAAAGGCCATGGATGTAAGTGTTTATTCTATTGACAAACTTACTTTTCTTTCTGTTATTTTCTTACGTGTGTATGATTTAGTGTTAACAAATTATATTTAAATATTACGTGTGTGTATATGGTTAAGCCGTGGTAGCTCAGATGGTTAGCGCAAAATGTAAAATTCACAGTACGCGACCCGGGTTCGATCCCCGCCGGCACCAATTAAATTGTTAATTACAATTTTAAGTGCTGATTTACCACGTGCTCAGCGGTGAAGGAAAACATCGTGAGGAATGCATGTCTGAGAAAATTTCGAAGGCATATGAAGTTTGCCAACACGCATTGAGGTATCGCAGCGAACATTTCCAAGCCCTAAAACCCTCTCAGAAATGAGAGGAGGCCTATGTTCAGCAGTGGACTTTAATAGGTTGTAACTTTAGCTTTTTTAACTTTTATGATTAAGTGTTAACAAATTGATATTAACATGATAACTGTGTTGTTGCAGAAATCATTGAGCTTCGATGAAAATACCTATAAACAGTATTACTACTCGCCACTCTCCCCTCAAGAAGAGAGTGATGACATCGTCATTAATAATAACACATGCGATGGTGGAAAAAGAAAATCGCATTCGATTGGTCATTTTTTTGAAGCTGAATCAAAAATAAAAAAGAGGAAGCTGTTATCATCAACCGTAGCACGAGCCGCTAGAGATGGTGTATCATACATTTCTACTAATTCTGACGACGGAGACCAAGCGACGCATCTCATCAAAATTGAAATGTACGATATGAAGAAGCTATCCAAGATTCCAACTACTGATCATTGGAAACATGCTTCCACGAGGATTAAATATTACGTAAAGACTAATAAGGATAGCATCTACGACAACACAAACGCCCTCGTATACAATATTACAAAGACAATAGCATAAAGTGAAAAAGTTAAAAAATACTTTTTTAACAATGACAGTCATTAGCTGATCATTAGTGAATGTGATTCTGTTTACTTAAATTACTTCCGTGTACTCATTATATTCTATTTCTAATCCTTTGTTAGACTTAAATATCGGACATTATTTGAAATTTGGGTATCAGTTGGTCTACCAACACTGAACTGTTACTTACTCTGCTACCTATTTTCTTCTTTACTATAAGGATGGCGAACTTCAGTGAAGTGTGCACCAGTGCTTTCTTCTCCACAACCATGGAAGAGAATACGGAACTATTCAACAGCGAATTAAATCAGGAGTTGTCTAAAGTTTGTGATGAAATGGAGAAGGATCAACTGTTCGATTCATCGTATGATGATGAGTTGTATAATCACTGTGCGATGGTTGAAACACAGTTTAAGTAAGTAAAATAAACATTCATTTCGATCATAATTTACACAATGTCTTGTACAGTTTTTAATAAATTTAAACATTTTAGTAGTCAACCACTACAACTTGGAAGAGGAACGAAGCGAACGAGCAGCAAAGAACCCAAGATCATCAAAAAACCAACAACGGAAGCAGAAGCGCCTACCTCTGCAGGGAACAGTATCAGTAACGATGATCAAGTGGAATGTCTAACGTGTCATGTATTTATCAAGAAACGGTATTTAGCTAATCATTTTAAAAGTAATGTTCACAAAAATAATCTTTTAAATTCACATAATTCTTTATCAAACTTAGTGTTATTGAATCTGCTTTTGGAAATTGGATTTTAACTTATAAAATCAAGAGTAGAGTAGATAGTTCGACATTGGTAAATTTTGAAACTCCTGAACTATTTTTAAATTCTATTAAAGATGATATTTTATTTTTAATACAAGAGTGTATTCATTAACACATAATTTTTAAAGTAAACTTCATATTGCATGCTGATTTTGTTCAACAAACTAAAGATATTCATGATACGTTCGATTTTCAAACGCTTAACTATATTATTTGTCAAGGAGATGACTTAAATATTTTTTTTCATCTTTAAATGATACAATTACTACTAAAATTAGTGCATTTGAAAAAAAAGATAGTGGATGGAGTCTAAAAAACATAAAATCTATAGACATGAATGTTAATAAATTTAACCCCCTACGCGGTACTTCATACATAGATCTTCCTCGTGACATAAAATTAAAAAAGGCTGTTATAAATGTAAAAAGCAAGGATTATTTTTGTTTTAAATGGGCGTTACTCTCGGCGTTATATCCCGTAAACAAAAACGCGGATCGTGTATCATCGTACGTTAAACATGCAAATAAACTTAAATTTGATGGTATTTCCTTTCCAGTTAAAATTTCTGACATAGCAAAAGTAGAGAAATTAAATGATATTAGTATTAATGTTTTTGGGTTAGAATATAATAAAGAAAAACGATGTAATTCTATAGTAGGTCCATTATTTTTAACAAAGTGTCGTAAAGATAGACATATCAATTTATTATTTTTTTCCAAGGATACAAAAAATCATTATTGTTACATAAAAAAATTATAGCGGTTAGTTAGTAAACAAGTTTCAAAAGACGGTCACATCATGTACATTTGCGAAGCATGTCTACTTCACTTTCCATCTAAGGAAAGTTTAAATAACCATGAACAATACGATTGTGCCCACATTTGTACAGAATTACCAAACAGTGAAACTTTTAAAAAAACGAATTGGTTTGGTCAACCTATTTCAAATGATAAAATTAAATTTGATAGTTATGAAAAAAAGTTGAAGATACCATTCGTAGTTTATGCTGATTTTGAAGCATTTTTAAAACCAATAGAATCATGTTCTAACGATCCTTCCAAACCTTTCACACACAATATTCAGAAACATGAAGTACATAGTTTTGGTTATTATATAAAATGTTCATATGATGATAAATTATCAAAATATGTAACGTATTGCGGACCCAACTGTGCACAAGTGTTTATGGAAAGTTTATCTAACAATCTCAAAGAAATAAATAGACTTCCAAAATATCCTCCACTTCCGCTAACAAATGAAGACAAAAACCAAATTTCAAATGCAACCATTTGTCATATTTGTGAAACAGAGTTAGCAGAACATTTTTATGATTTTGATTGGTACACCGGTAGTTTTATAGGTGTTGCTCACGAATCATGTAGCTCGAAGTTCAGAAAACCTCGTTATATACCAATATTTTTACACAACCTTAGTCACTATGATGCTCATTTTATTGTTCACGCGTTAAACTTTTGTGATGGTGAAGTCGAAGTTATCCCACAAAATAAAGAAAAATATATATCCTTTTCCAAAAAATTAAAAATGAATAACCACGAAATTATATTAAGATTCATAGATTCATTTAAGTTTTTATCATGTAAATTAGAAGAATTGGCCAAAAATCTCAGTAATGATCAATTTCAAGAATTACGTAGAAATTATCCTAATGATGAAGATTTCTTTCGTTTAAAACGGAAAGGCGTTTATCCATATGAACTTATGACTAATTATGATAGTTTAAGCCTAACATCGCTCCCCGAACAAAAATTTTTTTATAGCTCGCTCACAGATTCCCATATTTCAAATGATGATTACAATCATGCTAAAGATGTTTGGGAACACTTTGGGTGTTGTAATATGCTAGATTATTCAAACCTGTATTTAAAAACAGACGTTTTACTTTTAACCGATGTATTTGAAATTTTTAGAAAGTTATGTATTAATACTTATGATTTAGACCCTGCCCATTATTACACAGCACCCGGTTTAAGTTGGGATGCAATGTTAAAATATACAAAAATAGAATTAGAACTTTTAACAGATTATGAGAAAATTGCATTTATTAGATCAGGTATCAGGGGTGGTGTATCTCAATGTAGTAATCGTTATGCTAGAGCTAATAACAAATATATGGGGGATTATCATGCAGGGAAACCAAATTCATATATCACATATTTTGATGCCAACAATTTATATGGTTGGGCTATGTCTCAATGTCTTCCTACTGGTGGATTCGAATGGGAAAATCCGAATACAGAATTTAATGTGTCTGAGACATCGAACTTCGGTTTTATTTTAGAAGTTGATTTGGAATATCCAGATGAACTTCATGATTTACATTCGGACTTTCCTTTATGCCCCGAAAACATTTGTGCAGGCAATATTAATGAAAATAAACTAGTCCCAAATTTAAATAATAAAGATAAATATGTAATTCATTACAGAAATTTAAAGCAGTGCATAGAAATGGGGGTTAAATTAACTAAAATTCATAGAGTTTTAAAATTTAAACAGTCTCGCTGGTTGAAGATGTACATAGATCTAAATACAAAATTAAGAACGTTAGCAAAATCAGATTTCGAAAAAGATTTTTATAAATTAATGAATAATTCAGTCTTCGGAAAGACTATGGAGAATATTGAAAAAAGGGTTAACATAAAATTAGTTACACAATGGGAGAACCAGGGCAAAGCTTTAGGTGCTCAAGATCTAATCGCTAAACCACAATTTCATAGTCTTTCAGTATTTTCGGAAAACCTAGTTGCAGTTCAGTTGCGAAAAACAAAGTTAATATATAACAAACCAATTTATTTGGGGTTTTGCATTTTAGATATTTCAAAAACATTAATGTATGATTTTCATTATAACTATATGGTTAAAAAGTTTAGTAAAATCAAATTATTGTATACAGATACGGATAGTTTAATATATCATATATTTACAGATGATTTTTACTCTGATATAAAACCTGACCTTTCATCATACTTTGATACCTCAGCTTATGATGCAAATAATATTTTTGAATATCCAAAATTAAATAAAAAGAAATTAGGTTTTTTTAAAGATGAAAATAATGGTAAAATCATGAAAGAATTTGTGGGTTTACGATCCAAAATGTACGCTTTTAACTTAGAGAATAAGACTATAGCCAAGGCAAGAGGGGTAAATAAATGTATCACTAAAAAGATGACCATGGATAATTATAAGTCTTCTCTATTTAATAAAAAAGTGCAATATTATAGTATGCTTAGATTTAAATCAATTAAACACACAATTTTTACACAAAAATTAAATAAGATTGGTTTATCATATAATGACACAAAGAGGCATATTTTAGATAATAATATTGAAACATTAGCTTGGGGTCATTATAAACTGCGTTAAGTGTTGATAGTTTTTAATTTTATGTCTGCATGTAAATAAAATTTGTATTGATTGTAAAATAATGATAATAGTATAATATGACGTAGAGTTTATTACATATTTAATCGTTGTTTTATTGTAAATAATTTAATTGTTGTTTATATTTGCGTGTGTGTGTGCATTTATTTGAGGTTGAGTTGACTGTAAAATTATGATGTACTAATTGTGTTAGAAATAGTATACAGATCATTCTGTTTTATATAATGTTTGCATTATATATTAATTGTTAACACCAACACTTTCATTTTTTATTTCACCCCTTAGTACTTTAGACGTGTGTAATGTTTCACTTTATCCATCCGTTTACTGCTATTGTGGCGGGGCCAAGTGGATGTGGGAAGTCAAATTTTGTAACAAATTTCATAAAATCAGTTACAGAAATATGTAATTGTGATTTTAATCAGATCACATGGTGCTTTGATGAAATGCAACCTTTATATAATTTACCAAATGTTAACTACCATCAAGGAATTCCAAATGTTAATATGTTTGACGGTGAAAACCCACATCTTGTTATTATTGATGATCTAATGAGAGAGTCCGATGGAAGAATTGTGGATATATTTACAAAAGGTAGTCATCACAGGAATCTTAGTGTATTTTATTTAACACAAAATTTATTTCATCAGGGTAAAGGGCAAAGAGACATATCCTTAAACTCAAGTTATATAATATATTTTAAAAACCCTCGAGATAAAACTCAAATAAGATATTTAGCACGACAAGTGTCACCAGATAACCCAAAATTTATTGAAGATGCCTACAGGGATGCAACTTTAGAAGCGCATGGATATTTAATGGTAGATTTAAAACAGAATACCAATGATTTTTGTCGTATCAAGACAAATGTCTTCCCATTTAATGGTTTCTGCACAGTCTACGTCCCCACAAAAGAGTTTAAATACACCAAGAATCAAACATTTCAAATCATTGCTAAATGATGCATCGTCGACTCACAACGCATAAACATTTGCTAAACGCTTTGCATACGCTTAAACCAAAATATCAAAGAGCATTACTTAAAACGTGTGATGAAGAAGAAATTAACTGTATTTGTGAGTGTATTCATAACGTTTTACAAGGAAAAGTACCTCTTAAAGATCAAGATAAACAAAAATTGAATAAACACAAAAATATACTCCGTCAACTAGTGCGTAAGTGTAAACATAAACTAAGAAAAAATATAATTATACAAAAAGTAGGGGCTTTCTTACCAATAATATTAGGTGCAATATTGAGTGGATTATTAGAAAATGCAAAGAAAATAATACTTATCGAACCTGGATTGATTGAAAAATTAAAACAAGAAAATAAGGTTAATACGAGTAGTAGTTTATCTCGATTAGATATTGAAATGCAAAATATTATGAATAGTAAGACGGAAGACCGAAAGAAATGGATGTTATATTTACAAACACTGCAAAGATACCTTCATTTTACCGAAGAGGATCGTCAACCACTCAGATTACCAATTTATTCTGATACATCTAATGAAGATTCAAACGAGTCTAAAATTGGTTTTAAAAATAAAGATAGAGATCTAAAAACTTCAGTTGATGCTGAATCTTTGTTGGAGGAGAATCGATCCATCAAAAGTAAAGAAAATGTTGAAAATCCACTTTACACACCAGCTCAAATACTCAGTTTAATACCAAAAACTTATAATAAAAAAGGACAGTTATTATTAAACTTAGTTGAAACAAGTAAAGGTAAAATACATTGGGATAATGAAGGTACAGTCATAATTGATAATGAAAAAATTCCTGGAAGTAATATTGTTGATTTAATAAATGATTCACTAAGACCCTTAAAAAGAAGTGATCCAGTAGGGTGGGATAGATTTGCTGAAGCATTAAAAGATATTAAAGTACCACTTACTTATATTGGAAATCCAAAGAGATGTGAGTTTATTAACCAACTTCAAGCAAAAGATCTGAACAAACCCTCTGAGATTGAATTTCAAGAGTTTTCTACACCGAGCAGTAGAGATAAAAAGTCTACAACTAAAATACGTAAAAGGCTTGAGTGGGAAAAATGGACCCCGTACTAGAAGAAATTAACAGGATTTATTATGATCCATCTAATCCCGATGGTTTTGGTAGTATTGATAAATTATCAAAAGCCATGAAGGGTAAAATGAATAAAAAGCAAGTAAAGGAATGGTTAAAATCACAAGAAACATACACATTACATAAACCCATTCGAAAAAAATTCCCGCGTAATAGGTACATTCTATCAAATATTAATGAACTGTGGCAAGCTGATTTAAGTGATATGCGAACTTATTCTCAATATAATGATGGTTTCAAGTATATACTTTGTGTTATTGATGTATTTAGTAAATATGCTTTTGCAAGACCAATGAAAAAGAAAAACTCAGAAACAACTAAAGAATGTTTTGAAAGTATATTTACTGAAAGTAATTTAACATCTACTCACATACAATCTGATAAAGGTACAGAATTTGTTTCAAAAGATGTACAAAAATACTTTAAATCCAAAAAGATTAATTACTATACCACTAACAATCCTGACATTAAGGCCAGTATTGTTGAACGATTTCAAAGAACACTAAAAATGAAAATGTGGCGTTATTTCACTCATAATAATACTTATAGATATATAGATGTTTTACAAGATTTAATATACTCTTACAATCACAGCTTTCACTCTAGTATTAAGATGTGCCCATGTGATGTAAATTCCAACAATATTATGACAGTTTGGACTAATCTTTATGATAGACGGTCAAACAAACTTTCTTTAGAAAATCCTAAACCAAATTTCAATGTGGGTGATTATGTTCGAATAACTAAATATAAACATGCTTTCCAAAAAGGATATGAATCAAATTGGAGTGATGAAATATTTATTATATCTTCAATAATTGATAGATCTCCATGGGTTGTTTATACAATAACAGATTTACAAAATGAACCAATAGTTGGTACTTTTTATGAAAGAGAATTACAGAAAATCACTTACAACCCCACCTCACAATATAAAATAGATAAAATAATTGACACTCGTTACTCAGGTAACAGAAAAGAAGTATTAGTGAAGTGGAAAGGTTATCCAGATAAATTTAACAGTTGGATTTTAGCTTCTAGTTTAAAAGAAATATGAATAAAGAAAGTTTTTATTTAACTTTGCTCAGCAATAGTTCAATGGAATACTTTCCTGATAACAAGACCACAAATTTTTCAACGAAATTACCGAAAGCTATTAAATTAGAAGGTGAATGGTCGGTTGGAGTTGTCGAGTTTCAATATCCATGTACCATGTTTACTGTTCAAGATCATGAAAATGTTATATACATTACAAAATCTATGTTAATGCCTAATGAAGATAAACCATCCACAGTGTACTACAAAAAACATATTCCAGCTACCAACTATGATAACGTTGAGCATATTTTAAGAGTGTTAAATGGTATCGGAGAGAACTTGAAATTTCGCTATGATGAAATAACAAAATTTGTGTCTATTTCTGTTTTGGATAAAAATATAACATCCGTAACATTATCACCCAAATTAAGTTTACAACTAGGTTATGAACCAAATAAAAATCTCCTAGAGAGAAATTTTGGAAAGTGTCCTGCTAATTTACACTTAGGGTTACCATCTCAACTCTTTCTATATTGTGACATTATCGATCCTCAGATTGTGGGTGATGTTATGACTCCTTTACTAAGAGTCATTTCATTAGATCCTACAAAATACATTTATGGTGCAAATAAAATGCACGTTTTCTCTCAACCTCACTACTTACCTGTTATGCGAAGAGAGTTCGATACGCTGGAAATAGTTATAAGATCGAGCACGGGACAAAAAATACCATTCCAGTTTGGAACCGTGTGTATTAAACTACATTTCCGAAAATTATTATAATGAATTCTCTTCGTGATCATCATAAATGTCCATATGAAAATTATTATACACATCAAGCTGGGTCAGGAGTTGGAGTAATTTATAAGGGTGCACCATACCAACGCGGTCATGGTATTGGGAGCTTCTTAGGGGGGTTATTTAGATCAGTTTTACCTTTACTTTCAAGTGGTGCTCGAGTGATTGGTAAGGAGGCATTAAGCGCTGGAGTAGGACTTTTATCGGATATGGTTCAAGCGCGTCCTATGGAAGCCTCAATAAAAGATCGTCTAAAGCAAGTTAGTACGAATTTAAAACGAAAGGCTGATGAGAAAATTGATCAATTTAACATGACAGGATCTGGGTATAAAACTAAAAGAAAACGATTGACCTCGTTCATTCCACCATTAACTGCTAAAGTGAAAGCTGCGAAAAAACTTGGTCTAAAACCAAAAAATAACAAAGATATATTAAATATGTCTTTCCTTCATAATCATTCTTGCGAGTGCGTTAAGTCAGAATTGGATTTGTTTGCACTACCGTCTACACAAACTAGCATTGAAAATGGATTGTGGATTCATTATAAACCAATTTCATCTCTTGGTGATGATTGACCTATCGAGTTTCAAGTTCCTGGGACAGGCGATGACTATATAGATTTGTCTCATACATTACTCCACATAAAGGCAAAAGTATTAAATCAAGATTCAACTAACTTGATATCTACTACAATAGTAGCACCTGTAAATAATTGGCTGCATTGACTTTTTAGTCAACTAGATGTTTATTTAAACCAAAAACTTGTATCACCACCTAATAATATCTATGCATATCGAGCATACATGGAAACCCTTTTAAACTATGCTTCTGCTGCTAAACAATCTCATCTTACTTGTAGTCTTTGGTATGATGATACAGCAGGAAAAATGGATTCTACGGATGGTAAAAACATAGGATTTGTTAAAAGACAGGAATTGATTAGTGAAAGTAAGGAAATAGAAATGATTGGTCATCTTCACGGTGACATTTTCAACCAAGATAAATTTTTAATTAATGGTGTTGAAATGAGTGTTAAATTGGTTCGATCGAGAGAGAGCTTTAATTTAATTGCTGGGTCAAACGATGTAAAGTTTAAAGTTTGCATTACGGACGCAACTCTTATTGTTCGACGAGCACGAATTAATCCAAGTGTATTACTCGCACATCAAAAAGTTTTAGCTTCTACCACTGCTAAATATCCTATTACTCGGGCTGAAGTAAAAGTTTTAACAATTCCATCGGGTGTTCAAGGAAAAACTCCTGATAATATATTTTTAGGGCAGGTACCCAAAAGATGTATAATTGGATTTGTGAACAATTCTGCATTTAATGGTTCCCTTACTAAAAATCCATTTAACTTTGAAAACTATGGTATTAATTCTTTCAGCTTATATATTGATGGTCAACAAATACCTTCAAAAGCTTTGCAACCATCTTTTAATAATAGCATATTTACATCAGCATATCATACTCTATTCTCGGGAACTGGTATTCACTTTCTTAATGAAGGAAATGGAATCTCTTGTGAACAGTATGCCAGAGGTTACTGTCTATTAGCATTTGACTTAACTCCTGATTTATCAGCCAACTCATCAGCTCATTGGAATCTCATAAAGCATGGTAGTGTAAGATTAGAAGTACGATTTGAATCCTCACTAATACAAACAATTAACTGTATAGTTTATGCTGAGTTTGATAATATTATTGAGATAGATAAAAACAGAAATGTTACTGTAGACTATAGTAGTTAAGGTTATAATATGTGTTGTGTGTTGGATTTTATAAGTTATGTGTAATGCATTTTGTGTGTATGTAACTATGTGAAACATTATAAAATTAAATAAAACAAATTGTATGCAATATATTATTTTTTATTTCTTTATAAATATTCTATTTAATCTAATACAAAACTCTGTTCGAGTTTAAATTTTACATAAGCACACTGACTAAACCACTGAACATGCTGCTGCCAAGGATCATCATCATCTTCCCAATCTTTTAAGCCACCACCACAATGGAAACACTTGGTCCTGTCTGCATGGCCAGTATAAAAGAAACCGGCTTCTGCAAGATCTTCAGGTTTCTGTCGCATAACGAGAGGCCAGTTTTCGAAACTGAGCAACCGGCTAGATTTTGAACTGAAGAATGGATATTCAGCTCTTGAGTACTGCATATTCTTCTCGTTTTCATCTCCACTCAGTGTTGTAGTTTTGTTCTTCAATGATGTGTTCTGTACACGTATGCCACACTCATCTCTTTCTTCTGCTCTTGTCTTCCTGTAATTTAAGTAAACAGAATCACATTCACTAATGATCAGCTAATGACTGTCATTGTTAAAAAAGTATTTTTTAACTTTTTCACTTTCTGCTATTGTCTTTGTAATATTGTATACGAGGGCGTTTGTGTTGTCGTAGATGCTATCCTTATTAGTCTTTACGTAATATTTAATCCTCGTGGAAGCATGTTTCCAATGATCAGTAGTTGGAATCTTGGATAGCTTCTTCATATCGTACATTTCAATTTTGATGAGATGCGTCGCTTGGTCTCCGTCGTCAGAATTAGTAGAAATGTATGATACACCATCTCTAGCGGCTCGTGCTACGGTTGATGATAACAGCTTCCTCTTTTTTATTTTTGATTCAGCTTCAAAAAATGATCAATCGATTGCGATTTTCTTTTTCCACCATCGCATGTGTTATTATTAATGACGATGTCATCACTCTCTTCTTGAGGGGAGAGTGGCGAGTAGTAATACTGTTTATAGGTATTTTCATCGAAGCTCAATGATTTCTGCAACAACACAGTTATCATGTTAATATCAATTTGTTAACACTTAATCATAAAAGTTAAAAAAGCTAAAGTTACAACCTATTAAAGTCCACTGCTGAACATAGGCCTCCTCTCATTTCTGAGAGGGTTTTAGGGCTAGGAAATGTTCGCTGCGATACCTCAATGCGTGTTGGCAAACTTCACATGCCTTCGAAATTTTCTCAGACATGCATTCCTCACGATGTTTTCCTTCACCGCTGAGCACGTGGTAGAAGAGTAGTAAGAGTGGTAAATCAGCACTTAAAATTGTAATTAACAATTTAATTGGTGCCGGCGGGGATCGAACCCGGGTCGCGTACTGTGAATTTTACATTTTGCGCTAACCATCTGAGCTACCACGGCTTAACCATATACACACACATAATATTTAAATATAATTTGTTAACACTAAATCATACACACGTAAGAAAATAACAGAAAGAAAAGTAAGTTTGTCAATAGAATAAACACTTACATCCATGGCCTTTGATGCGTTGAAGTAACACAAACATAGTATTGATAGATCCACTGCGGTCAAACGACCATACACTAACTCCATGACTGCAGTTGCTTGGTCTTATATAGTACCAGTGAGTAATAATTCTAATCTAAAGAATTTCTGCAGTAGAATTGATAGTATCTTTATGCGTCAACAAGCTTACCTTACATTCTGTTGCTTATCTCTACATTCCTACGTCCTTCCTGTCGTGTCTTGTTCAGTGTATTGGTGACTCAAATACGTTTTGTATAACACAAAGAATGTAATTTAATATTTAGATATCACTATAATTGATCATTCCTATATTAGTCATTGAGTAGATTGGTACTGTAATAATCTACTAATAGCAGTAATATTATGGATACACTAGATGTACAACAACATCTGAAAAAGATTCACCCCACTCTAGAAAATAATGTTTATGCTGCCAATAAACTACCCATGTACACCCACGTACCAACGTATATAATATGCAATTTGGATACAGATGATAAACCAGGGTCACATTCGGTAGCTTTATATATCGATACGAATGACGTCGGTCAATATTTTGATTCACTCGGACGGGCACCTGTACGATATCATCTAGAGTTTTTTAAAAGATGGAACTGGAATGTTGATAGGATTCAGAATGAGTGGACTTCAGTTTGTGGCGAATATTGCTTAATGTATTTGCTATATAAGTTTCAGGGATGTTCAATGCATAGTTTTACGAGTATATTTACAGGGAACACATTGTACAACGATATTTTAGTGGATGAGATGTTTCGCTCCTATTTTATAGATAATAAGTAATAAGATTTTGTATTTTATAAATAAAAATTTTAACCAAATTGGGTAATGTGTTTTATTAATGAGTCAGATTAGTGTAGATAGGAACAAAGGAGTATATAACAATATCACCACGCTGAGGAAGAATAGATAATGACGGTATTGAATGAACAATAGATAAGTAGATAAGAACAATGGAGCGCTAATGACGGTGGAGGCTCGAAGCGGATATCAATTAGATAAGAGTTAATTGATCTGCACATCTCCGGAACCGTGCATCCTACGCAAAAATGGACCGCAGATTCGTGATCAGAGCATGCCAAAACCTTTTTTTTTAGGATCGTGAGTCGACGAACGTTGTACTTGTACCACTTCTGACTCAGTGCGCCAGAACTGGTACAACCTAACTACTAATACACGTGTCAAACGAGCGCAGTCCACCCGATGGTGAGTGAATGCTGTGGCCTATATACATCTACATTTATACTCAATTAACAATGAATCTACAGATGCGTTGTTGCAGGACTAAGATAGAATGCCTCGTTTCCAGTAAAAAGGGTCTCATATACATTTCAGTAGAGACGCATTTGCTCCATACCTCTTTAAGGTTCTATACGTCAAAAGTAAAAACCGTTGTATAACTGTCCTTATGTTTGCAAATTAATGTCCTTTATCTAGGGATTAAAATTACTAAGGAATTAGGAATTTAGGAAGGATTAAAAATACTAAGGACTAAGATGGAATGCGTCACAATTACTACTAATTATACTGGGTCTCTATACCCTTCGACTGCCTCGTTGGTCTAGTGGTTATAGTAGTGCGACTGCTGATCGTGAGGTCCTGGGTTTGAATCCCGGGTCGGGCCAAAAAATTAATTATTGAGTTTTTCCGTCAAGAAATTCTCAGTAGCTGCCCGGAGTCAGGAAGTTAGCGGTGTCTCACCCCCGTGCCTCGGAAAGCACGTAAAGCCGTTGGTCCTGCGCCTGATCTCTCTCCGGTCGTGTCGGTTTACCGTCCCATCGGATTACGAGAGTGAGGGAATAGAGAGTGCACCTGTGCGCATACTCTTATCACTATAATCTGTCTTGCGCTGATGGCTAGCCACTGCGCCGTGGCCGAAAGTCAGTCTGAAGGACATTACTACACCCTTCAGACTAGAACACTAGCAAGTACTGCTAGGGTAGAAGGGCTGAAGGGCGGACTGTTAGGCATACATATCAGTAAACAAACACTAGGAAACCGATACCTGTAAAAAGTAAACGATTTCTTTTTAAATATTAACATATGGTCTTATCTATATTAAATGTCATTAGAGCAACGTAATAACAAAGATCGAGGCCAAATTAAATAAATTATTATCAAACGGATTGGTGATATCAGTTCGTTTGGTGTCATATCTATGATGTAGAGGGACGGGCCTCAAAACAATAACACAATCTAATCAGTTATGTTTACTTTAATAATAAACGAAAATATATTAATCCAGAGTCTGTATGGTGCTTTGCGGCGTTCTACATACAAAACAACGTGATACATGGTGCTGAACGTCGTGGCGAGCACTGAGCAGTGAGCACTTTTCATTAATTCATACATTACAGCTATTCAAACATTCATACATTACATCTATTTCGTCACCTGCTAAACATACGCCTCTCCCATACATTGTTTTTTTCTTTCATTGCCCTCTATCGCCTCTCACGACACCGACGGGCGGATAATATGAGGTAGTGGATTATCCTACGCCGCAACAACAAGACGGCAGTGATGGACCATGTGATTAGTTGGGCGTTATTCATAATGTCCGGGCAATACGAACAATGCCCGTCACTACAGGTTGTTGATACCACCATTTTTCTTGGAATCACACTGGACGCAAAGTTTCAATGGTTCCCCCATACATCAAAACTAGCTAGCAGACTTAGTTCTGTAGCATATGCTGTGAAAAAGATTAGAACTCTTACCAGTGTTGAAACAGCTAGAATAGTTTACTTTAGTTATTTCCATAGCATTATGTCGTATGGTATTTTGCTATAGGGACACGCGACTGACACTGAAATTATATTTATTTTACAGAAGAGGGCCATTAGAGCAATATATAATTTAAAACCAAAAGAGTCACTGAGACAAAAATTTAAGGAAATTAATATATTAACTCTGGCCTCTCAATACATTTATGAAAATGTAATGTACGTACACAAAAATAAAAGTAGTTTTGCGAAAACAAGTGATATTCATTCTGTAAATACTAGGAACAGACACAAGCTAGTAGTACCAGTTACTCGACTCCACCGAGTCAGTAATTCATTCTTGGGGCGATGTATATGTTTTACAACAAAATCCCAGAAAATATACAAAATTTGTAATTTTTTTTATTATGTCCGAGCAGCTATGCAGGTCTAGTTAAAGAGACCAGTATCACTGCGACCTATAAGATCTATTGTGATCGCTGCTATGGCTATAGTTCACTGCTAAGCCCTATGTCTTCAATGAATCGAAGGAGTTGCTTAGCCGTGAGCAATTTCACTTCTTCTGGGCGGTGTAGATAGTGTCCCAGATGAGTGTTACGTTTGCGCATTAAGGGTTCGCAAACGGTTAGGATAGCGTTTCTTCCGTTACGGAACAGAACCGACACATCCTTGAGTTGCTTAGTCCCAGGATGGACATGTGCTTTTTAAGACAACAGTGTCCAGTTAGGGCTCTTGCCAGAATGCGCAATTTATTTTTAAACAATTTAGTTTTAGAATGTTTTAAGCCTGGTGTATCAGACCAGATCTTAAGTGATTTATTGTGATAAAGAGTTTCAAGGGTCAATCGGGCTAGGCTTCTTGAGATTCCACAAAATGGCTCGGGTCCAAATTGTGCACTTTGAGCCCTCCCGTGCAAGTTTGTCGGCAAATTCGTTGCCTACAATACCCTCGTGACCCGGAACCCATCTTAAAACGACCCTGTTTTTACAACCCAGGGCGTTTAAATGGTTCACGCAGTCTCCAACTAGCTTTGAGTTCACTAAGTTTGATCTCAGCGCTAGGAGTGCTGCTTGACTATCAGAGTTTATGTAAATTTTTTGGTTGACGTAGTGTTTTTGCAGATTGATTTCCGCACACCGAAGTATGGCAAAAATTTGTCATACACGAAGTTCAAAAATGTTATTAAACTAAGTTTGTATAAAAAGGGTTATTATAATATTAAGAAATTTATGGATGATAATAACCTCTGGGAAGGGTGATCGCTACCAAGCTATTTCTAATTTGTCTTGTGTTGTTGATTGTAAACATGATTGTAAGCTATTATTGGAAAAAAATAGTCCCGCTGGGTTTCTTGCTGGTTCTTCCCAGGACAGAGGTTTTTTTGCGAACCAGTGGTAAATGAAAAAAGTGACTTTCAATAAGTATTGTTATAATCTACATTGAATAAAAAAGTTTTTGTTTCTGTTTCTGTTTCTGTTTCACTAATTGGGAGGAGCAATAAAAAGATGGAAGTCTATTCATACGATAATCGAACTATTTTTGTTTACTTTTGTGATTTATTATTGATTTCTTAGATTTACGCGAACACTACACATTAAATTAAACTATCTAAATGGATTTTATCGCGTTTAATTAACTTATATTTTGCTTGTACTTGATTCCCGACGTTTCGGGTGCTTTACAGCACCCATGGTCACGGAGGGGACTGAGAAGTTTGACGTCCCAATGTCATAATTCGCCCGGCTACCTTCAGTTGAGATATTTTTATTTAAAAAATATATAATATAAAAAGTAATTGCATAAAATAAATAATATATATGAACAAATTACCACAGAGTGCTGACAGTACTGACAGAATAACAGCGTTGTAGATTCTCTGCAACATATACAGATTCAGAGTCCTTTCATTGTCCCCTTTACATTAATATTGTTGTATCTATTTGTTTAACTTTTTATACGCATTGCTATGTTTGGTCAACATCAGTAAAAATATTAATTATGCAAGTTGCACTAGGCCCAATACGTGTTGGCTCTAAGAACAAATTAACAAGGTTGTATAATATGAGTAATGAATAATGATACTTAAACTTAACACTCATGGAAGAAGTTTCATTATTATACATTTAACTTGTAGGTAGGTTTAAAATGTTTAGTTGTATAATTTATACTGTGTTTTAGAGCGGGTACAAACAATCCGTACTCAAATGTATAATATGAAAAAATTATAACATTTTATTATAATCATCATCTGAATGCAAAGATTAAATTACAAATACGTAAAATTCTGCTAATTGTAACCTTACTTTTGTAGAGATTGACATTATCGATAATATCTTATCGAAATGTCCTTATCAGGCATGGGTACACCTTGCATGAAGCCTTGTAATATTTATTTTTATTTTTAGGGTTCCTTAGTTAAATATTTTATAATCCTATGATAAAATTTTGTTAATTTTCACAAAATATTGGTGTTCGACAAAAATGGTTGAAAATAATGAATAGAGAAGAATGGGTTACCAAGAGAAAGTATTCGACTATTAAAAAAAATTCTTATAGGGGTGCCCACCGTTTAGTGGCAGTGTAAGAATATCCTCTACCCCATATATCATCCCGTGGGTGTCGTGAGAGGCGACAGAGGGAAACAAATCACGAGATAGGCAGCATAAATAAAACTGCGCTTACCAACCTATGAGTCAACTACCAACTATGAGGCACTCTTCGGGGAGGCCTAAGTTATAACTATAACACATCCACCATAGTTTTTTTTTAAATAAAATTACATATTAAAACATATTTTATTATTAGAATAAAGCATGTGGCAGGATTGCAAAATATCTTTAAGGAAAGCTTACTACTTTTTTCGCTTTGTAGAATTTTAGAAAGTTGAAATCGTAGTCTCTTTTAACATCTTTTTAGTGTACGTTTCCTATCGCAGTTTGGTTTTAGATATTCATTTTTAATTTATATACGAATACGCATACAATTTTTTTAAGAACAGCGTTTTTTCAGCGAATTTATATTAACAATTTTCGAAGTTTATGTATGAACTATGTAGAAGGAACCTATTTCTGTCTGGGTGGTTATCATCCTCTTACTTAGTAACGTTATAAATACAGGCCGCAAGGCATTCCATCTCAGTCCGCTAAGGTAAAACAACCTCTTTGTTTGAAGTTAGCGGCAAGTTTCCGCGGACTGCAGTAGCCACTTACCATCGTCAGGTGGACTGTAAGTTGGTTTACTTCAGTTTTACAAAAAAAACTTTAACAAATAAATATTAATATACTTAACATGTTTTGTGATAAATATTTTCGGAATATCGAGAATATTTTGAATGACACTTTTTATTGAATACATAAACTGGAGTAGTACTGTGCAGTTAGTTATCTAGTTCAGACACAGATGTTCACTGAATTGTATTTATTGTTAAGCTGTATCTTAGTGTATCCTAGAAATTAAGATACTCTTTGTTTGTTTGAATAAATAAATATAAAATTGTTGCCTTTTTGCATTCAGCACTATCTTTAATAAATATTGAGCTATCATAAAATCATTCACTTTAGGTAAACTGTCAGATTGACCTTTTTCATAGCCAGCTTCCATGTAAAATTCTTAAACTTTTATTAGATAGGAAAAAGTTGCAGAAAACAAGCGTGTTCGACCGTTGCGTATGTAGGCGAATGGCTGAGCAGTGAGAGACGCGAGAGATGAAGTATCACCACGAGCGCGCGAAATCTTAAAATTTGAAAAACCGCCTAAACTTCTCGTAGTAATAACTTCGGTATGATTGCATCTATTCACGTAAAACAAAAACTAGTGTGATACCAAGTTTTTACTTACTTATCAGGCTCATTAATAATTTAAGTGGTGCTGGCGAGGATCGAAATGGGAAGTTTCTCTGTACTATTAAAATTTAAGGCGAACTATTAAGCTTGTAAATAATCGCGGCTTAATGTAACAGTTGCCTATATTCGTTCATAGGCCAATGCTTCCATTCATTTCTGAGAAGGTTATCGCTTCGTATATCCTGTAAATTATTTATTTCTTAGACATGCAGGTGTCTATTCGATGGTTTTTTTCACCGCCGTAAATCAGTATTTAAAATTGTAAATTAACAGTTTCGTAAGTGCCTGTAAGGATCGTACTCAGGTTCCCCCGTCTATGAGCTTTCCAAATACTGGTGAAAGGTTCAGATGCATAAAAATTTTTCGTCTACTGACATGGACATAAGAAGTATCAGTATTTAGAGAAATGAAAATTATGTTACATAAGCTTCCATTCATTTTGTATAAAAACGTTCAATTTTTTTATGAGCTGTATGTCGTAACGTAACTACATTCCATCAATTTTCGTTTTATATCTTTCGAGGTAAGTTATAGAAGACATTTTTTGAATCGTCCATGATTCATTTATGTTTTATCATCTACGCTTTCTTGATAAGTTTAAAGCAATAAAGGTAATTAATAAAAATAACTTTTCTGAATAAATACTGCCTACTCCTCAATTTTAATAACGTGAAAAGAAACTTAACAAAATTGCATATTAAAATTAGTAGGAGTGTTACTTTGAAGTATCTAAGCCTTGTTAGTGAAAGAACTTGAAGTGTATTCAGCGGGACGGGGCGTTTTGCGTGCATGACAAACACGTTGTGTACTGTGTATTGACTGCCTCCCAGGTTCGAATCCCAGGTCGGTTCAAAATCAGTAATTAGGTTTTTCTGTCAAGAAGTTCTAAGTAGCAGTCCGGAATAAGTAAATTGGCGGTGTGTCATCCCCGTGCCTCGGAATGCTCGTAACAGTTTAAAAATGTAACTTTTCAGACAAGCCAACATAACTTTTAGTCAAGACAACTTTGTTTGTCAAAGTAAAATATTTTTACGTATTTTGGGGATATCGGGAAACAAAGCTTAAAAGCGAGACTGTCCCGCAATTATGACCACTTTATGTAAGCTGAACGCCCCGCCCCGTCCCGCCGAATGCTTTCTACTGAAGTTTTACCCCTAATCCAAAGCCTCTGTAGTTCAGTGGTGTGTTTGCCACTCAGGGCACTATACAAAAGCGTATGTATGTCATACGCTTCGAACGTCCTACCCCACACTCGCTTTTCCTTAAAACGTTTCAGAATGTATATTTTATCTAACAATCTTGATCACGATATATATTTCAAGAGCAGACGGTATTACCGTTTGTGTTAAAGCTGTTGCGAATATTGCTCTGAGATCTGACCTACCCTGGGAAATAATCATAGCAATTATGACGTCATTGCGGTTTTAGTTAGGGAGTAAAGATTTATTGAAAATTACGTGAAAGTAATCATAATATTGTATCCAAAGTAGCTGATAATCCTATAAGATATAATAATATGCTGCTTATATTAGTTTTATATCATTTCACAATTTCTAAGCAAACATTTAAAACGTTTGGTGACACACCGTCATTGATAATAATAAAGAAATTGGTTTAATTAGTAACTTTTCATATATATATAACTTCTCAACGATAAGTGATAGTGACTAGTCCAAACACAGGTTGTCATTGAACTCGCGCCAACTTAAGTTAACAGTGTCACCGTGAAATGACAAAGTTTGTTTAACTTACTACAATGTGTTGCTAGAAACCGACTCACTTTGACTCTAACTTGCGGAGTGTCCAACAAACAAGAGGTAGAAGCCCTTACAATTTAAGTGCATGTGAGCTGTAAATTCTACATTAACATTTAACCATATTTGTTTAAATAAAAGGATGTTATTGAAATAACGATTAAAATAATATTTATTACTTTATATAAGAAGGGGCAAACCAGCATGCGGCGCACTTGTTGGTAAGTGACTACCGCCGCCCACGAACAACTGCAACACCAGGGGAATTGCCGGCGCGTTGCTGGCTTAAAAAAAAGGAGAGGTTCTTTTCCGTGGCTTTTAGGTGTCGGTCCGAATGGAGGTAGCACCACATTTTCATAGAATACAAGCGTAAAATAGTACATTAATGCTGCTGAGTTTCGTATTGTGTGTGTGTAAAAAACCGGAGATCTTTTTTTACAGAAAACGAGGCATTCTATCATAATCCTCAAAGGTGACAATGTATATTGATTTTGATCCTTAATCGAGGATAAATGTAGGTGTATATGGGCCGCAGCATTAACCAAGAGTTTTTTACAGTTTCATCAATAACAGAGAAGAAAACTATTTTCAATCGTTATTATTAATCTATTATAATATTATTTATTATAAAACATTTCTCATGTAAGTGAATTTTAATTCTTTTGAGATATAAATATCTTAAACCACGTTATTAATTTATTATGGAATTCATAGCGAAATTAACAATGTTCAAATCGTCAAACAAAATAAGTGCCATATTTGTCAGTGTTTTATAAAGTCTTTGACAAATGTACGAAGATATCGTCGAGCGTCGAATGTACCGCACAACATAACCCTCGTTAGCTATCATCATGCCGATAACCTTGACAGCTAACCATTTTTATATCGCATTACAAGGGCTTAGGGCGTCTATATGTCCGGAGTATGAGCGACGACGCCACACTTTCAAATACATATATCACTACAAGGGTAGGTGAGAACGTGGAATTATGAAAAATCACCACATATTTGCATAAAACTATTATTTTGCGTGAAAATTTATTTCAACATGTCATATTGTTATATTTCATAACTAGTAAAAGCTGTCTATTGTTTATTTTGTAGACAAATAAAGACTTTTTTATTTATTATGTTTTTGAATCGTTAGTTTTTAAAATTAGTTAAAACAACATTACATGATACTTTTTTATGGGCTGGTAAAAGTTTACAGCTTGATGTGGCGTGGGTAGACTTTCACTCGGCAAGCGGATTGGTAATCGAAGTACTAGTCGTCTCACACTTCTTACATACATACATACATACATAAACACTCACGCCTGTCACCCAGAGGGGTAGGCAGAGACTACAGACTTCCATTTGGCACGATCCTGACACACCTCTCTCGCCTCCTTCACATCCATACACCTACGCATACATGCTCGTCGGTTAAGGGTACTCCTAATTTGGCCCGTTTTCAATAAATCGCCAATTTGGTCGATAAACTTTCACCTAGGACGTCCCTTTCCGACTCTGCCATTCACTTCTTCACCATAAATCCTCTTTGTCACTCTTTCCTCATTCATTCTTTCCACATGACCAATGCAATTCCACTTCTTACAATGCTTCTAATGGTCGGTAAGGAAGGTGTTTATACCCATATACGACCTTCCTGCCTTTTACTGCACTTACAGTACGGAATGGAATGATGGACTCTCTTTTACACCACCACACGGTAATTAATAAAGATACATTTTATAATAGCAAGTCATTTTTTATAGGATAAGGGTGACAAACGAGCACACAGTCCACCTAATGGTAAGTGGATGCTGTGGCCCATAGACATCCACATTTAACCTCGCTCAAGAATCAAAATACACATGCGTTGCCACCTCTGAGGACTAAGATGGAATGCCTCGATTCCGTAGCACGGGTATCCGGTTCTCTATACTCACCATACGAAACACATCAGCATCAAGCTGTTATTTGACGCTGGTATTCTGTGAGAGCGTGGTCCTTCCCCGGTCGAGCCGACCTATGCTACAACCATAATATGCGAAAAATGCGTCTACAACTTATGATACGACTACGGAGAAAAAGAAAATAATTTTATAATTACGAAAGTTTTATGTAAAAACGAAAATTAATAAATCCGCAGCGCTTGGTTGCTGCACTGCAAAACCGTGGTTTCTAATCTCGCACGGAACATGTCTTTGCATAGCCTGCATACAATAATTGTTCCATTAATTTTTTAATATCCATAATTGTACAAGGATGATTTATGTGTGTAAAACGCTTCCGCTCTTCGATATAGCAGAAAATCATACCGAGTCAATAAAATTATGAATGAGGATTATCATTTCTTTTCGAGATATTCGGGACCCACACAAAAATAGAATCAGTCTTTATGTGACTCAAAACATTAACATATGTTGACATTTGGTCCTTTTTATTTTATTTTTTGGTATATGACCTACACAGAAATATGGATTTATGTTTGAGGCATTCTCTACGACTCTACCCTAGAGTAGTGCAGATATAGAAATATATTTTTTGTTCAATATAGATTATAAATAATAGTTATTGAATGTCATTGTTATGTTCAATTAACCACTGGTTCGGAAAATATCTCTGCCCTGGGAAGAATTAACAAGAAACCCAGCGGGGTTTTTTCTTGATAAATAACAGTTTATAGTGTAACACAATTAACACATTACACAATTAACTTTACAAATCCTACAAGAAATAGCTTTGTAGTCGCTACCTTATTCCCAGGGATTATTGTCATTCATAAATTCCTCAATATTATAATGACCCTTTTTATACAATTCTTCTAATAAATTTTTTGTATTTTGCAATGGATTTTGTATATTTTCTGGAATTTTGAATATATTTCCTTTTAGTTTTTTTAACATTATAGGTACATGTTATCGCTTCTTGACTGTACAAATTTTAAAAATAGACCAGTAGAAGTTGTATTTGTACCATAAATAGCAAACTCTAAACTTCACGAATTTCATTAGGTATTCTGAAGTCGTTCCGAAAGTTTATTTGTGTTAATTTCCTATCGAATTTGTGAATTCCAATCAAGCTTTTATTTGCAAATTATGAATAATATTAGGATGTTGAAAAGTAAAATTTAAATTTTATTATATAAAAGACGTAAAAAATATCTACAACATATTATTATTTTTGTTATCCTAAAAAAGTGGGTTCTGAGTCTGAGAGACTTCGACGAGAGTCGAGAGTCGACGGCCTTCACATGTATTCAAAATATTTTTAGACATATGGAGCCGAAAAGCCAGGAAATAAATAAGTAAAAATAAGTCGTGGTAGCTCAGGGGCCAAGCGCGCGTTGTTGTTATTTTCACAACACGCGAGCAACCCGGGTTCGATCCCTTCGGCACCAACGAATTTGTGAATTGCAATTTTTAGTGCTGATGTATCATGTGCTCGGCGGTAAAGGAAAATATCGTGAGGAAACCTGCATGTTTGAGAATAACAAAAAAAATTCGCGGACATTAAGTTCACCAACACGCATTGGGACAGCGCGAAGGACATTTACTCGTCCTAAATCCCTCTCGGAAATGAGAGGAGGTCTGTGCCCAGCACTTTAAACCGTAAAATTGGTTTCATGCAATGTAGCTGTATATAATATGTGTAAATGTAAGAAAACATACTTTTATTTCTCAGACATGTAGGTTTCCTTACTATTTATTCCCTCACATAGTATAGTACATAGTAAATTAGCACTTTGCAATCAACAATTTTATTGCCGCCGTCGGGGATCGATCCTGAATCATCCTGCCCCGTGAGCTAATACGGTATGTAATAAAGCCATGGAAAATCTGAAACCATTTCGAGAGTGTTCATTTACCCCCCCCCCCCCCGATTTTGCTTTCTAGAAATCTTAAACTTAAGAGATAGTACTTATTACGAAGACCTTGAGGCACTTTTACACCATACCTCGTAAAACACGTAAACACACACACACACACACACACACACGCACGCACGCACGCACGCGCGCACGCGCGCACACCAGCAAGCGCGCACACGCGCACACACACACACACCATTCATCACCCATACCATTTGCGTTTTCATTTAAATACGTTCAAGTAATACATTAATAACCTTATTTAAATCACCGCTATTTTAGAACAATGTAAATCGTTTAATTTATAACAATGTAATGAAATACTTTCCTATTTGAGACTGTTATGGATAAGGAAGAGCGAGGAGTCCTGACACAGGTTTTCTTCACTAGTAGGATCTAACTTACTAGTAGGATCCATCTACTATATTGTTTATGTATGTAATTTTAAAGAAATAAAGCATTTATTATTATTATTACTATTATAGTACTTATTAGCAATCCGCTCCGGCTTCACACCTACCACGTCCAAATGTGAATATAAACCATCTAGGGACCCATTCAAACACACACAAAAAAGTTGTTGACGACTATGTTTACCTAGGACAAATAGCCGACTAGGTAAGTCCAACTCTGATCGAGAGGTCTATAGACGAATTCATCTCGGCTGGGCAGCGTTCGGGAAATTACGACACATCTTCTCGTCGGGTATACCTCAAAACTTGAAAACGAGATTGTACAACCAGTGCGTGTTGCAAGTGATGACTTACGGAACTGAGACGTGGTCCTTTATTGCTGGCCGTATGACCTTGAACTTTTAATTGGCCGGCCATATAGCTCGAAGAACCGATAACAAAAATATGGAAAAATTTCTCGAGTGGCAGCCTCGTACCGGTACGCGAAGTGTAGGGCGACCCCCCACTAGACAGAGTGACGACCCGGTAAAATTTGCAGGAAGTTGATGGATGCAGGTGGCTTAAGACCGTGCTTTGTAGCATTCCTTGGGGAGGCCTACATTTTTGGAGGTAGTGGAGTCATTTAAACAAAATCCAAAAATCAACTGATTTCATTACACCTCGAAACTCCGAATGACATGATAAAGTAGGTTGAATAAACTGCGGCCAATGTCCGGTGGTTTAAAAAATAAAATATTATTAGCTAAGTTGTTATGATAACGTTGCAGTTTTGTTCATAAAATACTATTATATCTTTCCTCGACTTCAAAACTGAATGCTTCATAACTTTTGCATTATTTTATTTATCAAAAACAGTTTATGAGAGGTCACTCCGCCAATTTATACAAAGTAAACAACAGTTATTTACAGGTACAAGTATTTGTGGCAATTATTTTAAATCATCCGTTTTTATCTTAGCCATAGGCTGTTCGCTCGAATTGATTATCTATCATAATACGGTAAAACCATCATTGGGTAAATTAAATATGTGTTATAATTTCAATTTATGAGTTATTATTACGTTTTTAGATTTGACAAAGGTTGCGAGCTCTCAGGCCTACTCCATGACGTCATCGCTAACAAATGTTTGAAAAGCTAATGAATCTAATGAATAAAAAAACAAAAATAATGAAAATAGGTGGTTGCAATAATTATGGAACAAAAATATAAAAATTTTACAAACCCCATTGCTCTATAAATAAGATAATCTCAGAAATAAGAGGAAGCCTGTGTCCATCAGCGGGAGGTATCAAAGCTGTAATATTACTTTTTTACTTTTATATTTTATAAAAACCACTTACCTACTATTTCACATCATACATAGGTCGTGTGTATGTCTATGTACAAAATATTAATTTTACATATTATGTACAAAAGTGAATTTTACAGTAAACCTTAAAATTACGTTTGTTGACTGTTTTTAGTTTGGCTAATGTAATAATAAGGTTAGTGATAAGAAAATATAATAAATAGAGTATTTTCGCATATCTCATACGAGGATATATGAAATGGTTGGTTCATATTGTAGGGTTCCATCTTAAATATTTAATTGAAATTCGAAATTGAAAGATGAACATTGAAGGTGTACTTGCATTAGATTGATAAAACGTGCATAATAATGCCGTGTAATTTCACACCTACGTTCTTAAATAGACAGTGTGCCTACACATTCTATACTATCATACGGGCAATATGTATATCTGATCTATATTATATAAGAGAAAATTTCCTGAGTGACTGGACTGACTCATCTATCAACGCACAGTCCAAAACGCCAGACCGGAATCCGGATAGATCCGGAATTTGGACATTAGATGATTTTATGACGTAAGTAGGAAATGCACTAAGAACGACTTGAAAAATTAAATAACACCTTATTTCACACTAACACTTTGTATGAAACGTTGTCTTTTACGAGACAATTGACTCAAAACTTACTAAAGAAACTCCGTAAATAAAATAAAATAAATGAAAACGAAATTTTACGATTTTTCAAAACAATCCCTTCGGGTAACAAATATAGTATTTTTTTAATTTATAAACCGGTGCAAATACTCTTACATTAAAATAATAATATACAAATAATAGAAGCTTGAAATTGGAAAAATAGATTTCTTTTATTACTAAGGCATCCACTAAGAAAGTAATTAGGAAAATTCAACCCTTAGGAAGGTGAAATAGAATGTTATAATTTCTATGAAACTATTTATTTTACAGAGTGATTAAGATAAGTTGTAACTTTATAACTTACTGAAAGTACTCTTAGATTCTTCATAACTATCCAACTACCCCTAGAGCGCTAGACGCAGTTCAAATTTTTATAGTTAAATGGGCAAATACACTTGAATAAATATAATAATTTTCTTTTTGGGTGCAAAGTTTGTATAAGAAAGGATTTTCAAAAATTAAAACCTTTAAAAATAAATGACACCACATGTAAATTGCATCCGTGCGAAGCCGGGGAGGTTTGTTAATAAATATATATGTATATATATATATATGTATATATATATACATATATAGTTTTTGTAATCGTATATATATATATATATATATATATATATATATATATATGTGTATAGTTTTTTGTAATCGCGTTACCGAAAACAGCACAAACGAATTCAATGAAATTTAAAATAGGTTTGAGAGGGTAAAAATTCGTTCTAACGAGATATCATTTCTAGGATAATTAAGTTTTTTCTCACAATGCAATGACCATTTTTGATCGAAAAATGCTGTTTAATTACTGTTTTTCTTTAAAGAAAATCATAGCGTTATCTATATTTTTATAAATATATTGCGTAGTAGTGCCATTCCCAGCTATATTAAGGTTTGTAGCACGAACGGGTCGGCTTGAGCTAAGAAGGACCACGGTCCACAGAATAGCAGCGTAAAATGGAAGCTTAATGCTGCTGTGTTTCGTATTCGTATCGTATTCGTGTTTTTGAGAACCGGAGACTCTTTTTACTGGATACGAGGCATTCCGTCTTAGTCCTCAGGGGTAACAACTTTTGATTCTTAATTTAGAATAGATCTAGAAGTCTAGTCACAGCATCCCTCTATACTCCATCGCCATTACCCTCAGGTAAACGGTCGTTTGTCACCCTATTACTCTACAAAAAAGTATACTTATATAAATATACTTATTAATAAATAATTTTGATTCTCTGATAGCATTTCGTCAAATATGTTTTGGAAGGATATGCTGTATGCGTAAGACTTGCGTCGAATCGGGTTGAGGTGATATATAAAAGATATGAAAATGCAATGTCTGCTTTTCAGAGGTACTCTTTAGGACTATAGAACTCAGGGTGAATCTCTGCCTCTGCATTTTGATTTGAAATCATAATGCAGGTGTTGGCAACGCTGAGGTAAAATGGATCTCTGGTTTTCTATACCGTTTATACAAAACACCATCGCTACGACGCATTCAATAACGCGCAGTTGCGGCGCGTCTTTACCTTGTCTATACAAAAGGTTACACAAACTTGCGTTGTTATTAAATTTCGCAACGGACGTGGCAGATAACTCTATTAGTGCGGAGAGAGCTGCGTCCTATCCTACGTGAACCACCGACGTCAACGTCGGTTCTCCCGTGGGAAACTCGCGTCATACCCAATGAATCGAACCAAATGCTTCCAGCCGATGGGCGACTGTGGGGGTGACGTGAATTAATTCTATTATGATTGTATCACAAAACAAAGGCGTGTTTGCTTTAATCAAACAATTAATATAAATGTCTTTAAATTATAAATAGAAATTTCCAATAAAATAATTTCATTGATTTTCATTCTGTTAACGACCTGTGAGTGTAAAGGACCGGAAGCCCTTTTTATTGGAAACGAAGCATTCCATCTCCTCAGGGGTGATACTTAACACATTTTGAGATAAATTTAGTGTGGGTGTGGTGGAATGTGCGCTCGCTTGCCACGCGTATTTTTTAAAGCAGAAGGGGTAAAATGGCATGCAGCTCACCTGAATGTAAGTGTCGACCGCCGCCCACGAACAACTGCAACACCAGAGGAATTGCAGGTGCGTTGCTGGCCTTTTTAAAAGGAGTAAGCTCTTTTCTAGGATGTCCCTAAGTCATATCGCCAGTGCTAAACAATTTCACTAAGAAGTCGTGCGAGAAAGAAAACTCCTAGTAAATCGCACAGTAGTGGACCGCCGCGCATAAAAATGTGGATAGTAACGTGAGTTTTGTGGCAAAAAATGTTTAAAAGGATTACTGATTCTATTAAAAAAGTCGGAAATATTTTTCATTTTAGCCATAATAAGCAAGCGGATAAGCAATCAAATTACCAAAACCTAGATGCAATTTTTCGTCACTGAATATTAATTTGATTTGTTAGTTTTGAAAATAGTTATTCCAATTGTCGGATACGTCACGATTTTTACTGGTCGTAAAGATTAAGAGTACAATAAAAACATTATGTTCGTGCTTCCATTTACGAATCATATAAATACACCTTCAGTTCGTGCAGGATATGAATAGAAATGAGTTTAATGTCAACTTCACTCTCCAAACATCTATTTTCATGATACGCCGACATTTTAAGACAGTAATTTAATTCATTTTAAAGGGAATACAGCAATGTGCGAACACAACATACATTGAAAATAGCAATATAGTCTAAGCTTTATTTTTTATACAACGCACTTAAAGCTTGTGCGCGATACAATGCGATATAATATGGCATATGATATGTAACCCAAAACTAATGACAATCGGTTAATTCCAGTGCACATAAAAATCCAAAAAAAAATATTTTTGCTTGCTTATGTACCCACTAAATCAGCATAAAAATATCATATAAATAGGCTACGATTCTCGGGAGATATGAACTTTATTTGAATACGAATCATCAAAGAGATCAAAATGGAGCATAAAAATGGAGAAAACGAAATTAGAGCTGTCATCAAGTACCTGGTTTGAATTGGTGGAAACATTGCGGGACTCTGCTCCTCCATATTTCACAATTGTACGCCGGGCTAAGGAGTTTTGGGTAGGCGACGACGCCCATCCACATCTCTCTCTGAAGATAACGTTAAAAAAGTCGATGATGGGATTTCACATGGCAGTGTTACAAGTTCAAAGTGTTAATGGTTTTGAAACGAGCCTCTTCACCGACGCCAAAGAAATTCAGTTATAGCGTCGTTTTTTTCGTACGGTGAATAAATAAATATGGTGGAATATTTGGAGAAGGGAGCCACTATTTCATGCTCTTATTACGCAGGCCAAATAAGAAGAGTGCAAGAGGCAGATTTATACGCGGTAGGGCCATGCTGCAGTTATATTAGTAGTATACTTGTAGCACGAATGGGTCGGCTTGTTCGGGGAAGGACCACGCTCTCACAGAATACCAGCTTAAAATAGTAGCATAATGCTGCTGTATTTCGTACGGTGAGTGTAGAGAACCGGAGACCCTTTTCTGGAAACGGAGCATTCCATCTTAGTCCTCACGGGTGACAACGCATCTGCATTTTGATTTGTAATCGAGGATAGATGTAGACGTCTATGGGCCGCTGCAACCACTTACCATCAGGTGGACTGTGTGCTCGTTTGTCACTCTATGCTATAAAAGAAGGCTATTAGGGAAAAAAGACGCGGCAAACTGCGAGCTGGAGTGCAGTGCTTCACCAAGACAACGCTCCGGCTCACAAAGTCGCAATTGCAATGGCTGCCATTCAAGAAACGGAATTCGAACAGCTCGAACACCCGCCCGATTCACTAGATCTAGCTCCTAGTGACTTCTAACTATTTCGTCAACTCAAGCAACACCTTGGAGGCAAGAAATTTACATACGATAGCGCATAGCAATACGATCGGATGCAACTATGATTAACAATAGTAACACCTAAAAATGTTATTGAGCCAGATAAGTTAAAATTGCTAGATCAGTTTTAAAATAAACGGACAAGTTGTCTACAAGTTCGCAAGCAAAAGTATCTAAGTTCAACAAGTTTTCTAATGGTATAAGAAAAGCATCTATACTCGTCTAAAACTTGCCACTAACTATAAGATTCACATGTTATAAATAACATAACATAAACATAAACACTCACGCCTGTCACCCAGAGGGGTAGGCAGAGACTACAGACTTCCATTTGGCACGATCCTGACACACCTCTCTCGCCTCCTTCACATCCATACACCTACGCATGCATGCTCGTCGGTTAAGGGTACTCCTAATTTGGCCCGTTTTCAATAAATCGCCAATTTGGTCGATAAATTTTCGCCTAGGACGTCCCTTTCCGACTCTGCCATTCACTTCTGCAACATAAATTTTCTTTGTCACTCTTTCCTCATCCATTCTTTCCACATGACCAAACCACCGAAGCATTCCTTTCTTAATCCTGGTCACAACATCATCTTGCAAACCACACTCTTCTCTTATCACACAATTTTTCACCCTGTCATTCAGATTCAGCCCTAACATACTCCTTAACGACCGCATTTCTACTGCATTTATTCTACTCTCGTGCTTCTTCTGCCACACCCAACTTTCACTACCATACGTTAAAGTAGGGACCAACACAGCATTGTGAATTGCCATACGTGCCTTTTTTGACACATTTTGACTCTTCACAATAGAGTGCAGGGCCCCATTTACTCTGTTTCCTGCGTTCACTCGTCGTTCTATATCCTTATCATATCTCCCATCCCTGCTAAATACGCACCCCAAATATACAAACTCATCTACTTGCATGTTATAAATAGAACAGAATAAATGTGACAATTCACGTTCTGACTTATCACGGAAATTTCTATTATAGCACGACGATTGATAGAACCATCGCAAGAAGACTTTCGTTTAAATACACAATTAAAACACCTTTAGCAATTGGTAATTTACGTACCTTGCGGCATGAAGAGACGGCCACGGGCGAGGGAGTGACAACATCCACAGGTTTGCCGCCATTATCGACAAGCCATATTTGTTACAAATATTTGCCCAAATTAATCCAAGATCAAATGAACCCAAGAGTGAAGCACACTGTTAGATGACGAATTGTGAATGTGAGTCTGAAAATACTTGCGATAGCTACACACTTGTTGATATTGCTATTATCATTTGTGTATCTATGATACTTAAGGTGAAAGAGAAATTACAATATGTTACTCACGTGTGCTATGCGCTGCATAACATTAATACGAGTATATAATAAACTAAATAATGTTTATATATGTGTCCTGGTTTTGATTATCAACTGGAGCTAATTAAAAGCTAATGAAGTATTTTTACGTGGTAGAGTCATGCTGCAACTTTATAGTGATTGCAGCATGAATGGGTCGGCTCGACCGGGGTAGGACCACGCTCTCACAGAATACCAGCGTAAAATAGCAGCTTTATGCTGCTGCATTATACGCCGGTATTCTGTGAGAGCGTGGTTCTTCCCCGGTCGAGCCGACCCATTCGTGCTACAACTATACTACTAATATAAATGCAGCATAGCTCTACCACTTACAAATATTGTCATTATCATATTTCCTTTATCATGGCCATGATTTAAAATATTTTAAACCTTTAACTAATGTACCAATACGCACGGGCAAAAATAATTTATTGGGTTCTCTGTCAAGAAATTCTCAATAGCAGCCCGAAGTCAGGATGTATGACGGTGTTTCACCTCCATGTTTCGGAAGGCACGTAAAGTCGCTGGCCTGCGTCCGATCTCGCTTAACTTGGATTGCCGCCCCAAGTCCCAACGGACTATGACGGTGAGCGGATTATCTGATTTCCTTAGAAGCCTTTGAAGGCACCTAATGGAAAAATTAAGTTAAGGGTCGAAAAAAAACTAAAAAGAGGATACTTTTAACAGTTTCTTTCAAATTTAAAAACACGCACGAAAATGAAATATTTAATAAGAGAAAGCTATCAAAATGAGAAAATAAAATAAAACCAATAAAACTCTCTCCGGAAAGTTTCGGTTCACATTTAAAATGAGGTGCAATTGAAACCCATAGTTAAAACTTTTTCGGGTAAATTTTTGCAATAAATACTTTTTAACTACAAATAGTAAAATTTGCCTGCAGTAAATTAAGTTAAATTTTAATAGTTTAATATTACAATCGGAAACTAGTGACGGTGAATAATAGTTAATCAGGATTAAAATATCACTATAAATTTAATTTTAATAGAATAAGGGTGACAAGTGAGTACACAGACCTACTTTGTCCTACCGCCCACGATGAACGAGAAGCGAGTAGAGCTAGAAACTCAATAAGAGTTGGCGATCAGCGAGAAGCGACCGGATAGTTCCGATAGTTTTCTCGCTGTGTTACAAGCGAGTGCACTCAGATCCGCACTGTAGAGTAAAATGACCGCGGGTTGGTCTCGCGGGGTGAGTTCCGACCGCCAAGCGAGCATTGCTGAGCAAGTTTTACTCACATCTTTGATAGCTCTTGTCACTGCGACAGGCTAGTAGAGAGAGAGAGAGTTCTCGCCTGCAGCGTGAACAGCCAGCGATCAACTTATAATATATGAAACTTTTTTATTGACACGGCATCTATATCTACTGTTCGTTTCTCGAGCGTGAAAATTGTTGATAGCTAATCGCTTCTTCGTCGGGGGTGGAACAAATGCCTGTTGGTAAGTGCATGATGTGGTACATAGACATTGAAATTTGGTTTGAAATCAAAAAGCAAAAGCGTTGTTACCTTTGAAGATTTAGATGGTATACCTCGTTACTCGTAAAAAGGGTCTTCAGTTCTCTACACTTACCATATAAAACATAGCGGAATTATTCTACTGTTTCACGCTGGTATTTAGTGGTCGTTCCCAGGTTGAGCCCATCCATTTGTGCTGTAGTCATCATATACGGCTGCAGCATGGCTGTACCACGTCAATAGTGCGATAGTTATGAATATCAATTGGGATCTGATTCCACCAGGCGTACTTACGTACTTTGCCTCCTCCTGTTAGCTAAGGGGCTAATAAATAATGGGTACTAAAAGATAATGTCTTGTTTATATGCAAGCTACCTATACAAATAAATAAAATAACAGCTTTTTACTAAAAGTATATGAAAGTATATACGTTACTTGTAACAAAAGATTTTTTTAATTTATGTGTGTCTGTCTGTGTGTTTGTTTGTTTCAGCTAATTGCCAAAACGGCTGGATCAATTGTGACGGGACTGATAGTTAAAGTGTTAGGGTTCCGCGCAAAACAAATAAAACCCATGAAATTGAATTTCACGCGGGCGAAGTCACGGGTAACAGCTAGTTATTTACATTCTTAGGATAATGTCCTCTTTGTCTTATCGTAGTTCTGCCTCAACTAAATAATTTAAAGTCTTGAAATTTTATCTTCCCTCCGTGAAGTTTAATGTTGAACAAATACTACATAGATTTTCTCTAAACTTCCACAGATTTAGGCTCGTGTAACGATTTCCCTAGTTGAAAATATGAAGCGTAGCGCCTTCTGCAATTTGTAAAGGTTGACGAATAGATTAAAGAGTTAGGATTTATTCGTTGGGACTTGCTAAAAATTCTCTCGACGGCTCTCGATCTCGACAGCTGCACCACCTACCGGGTCTAATTGTGAATCTAAACCATCCAGGGTCAATGATCCAATAATCAACCCACTTAAACGCACACAAAAAATTTCTTCAAATTCGTTCGGTGACAAACGAGCATACAGTCCACCTGATGGTAAGTGGTTGCTGTGGCCCATAGACATCTACATCCATCCTCGATTACGAATCAAAATGCAGATGCGTTGTCACCCAAAAGGACTAAGACGAAATGCCTCGTTGCCAGGAAACAAGGTCTCCGGTTCTCCACACTCACCATACGCAACACAGCAGCATTAAGTTACTATTTGACGCTGGTATTCTGTGAGAGCGTGGTCCTTCCCCGGTCGAGCCGACCCATTCGTGCTACAACTATACTACTAATGTAACTGCAGCATGACTCTACCACGTATAACGTTTTCGAGTTTTAGCGACAGTAACGGACACCATTTGATTTTTATATATACAGATAGAATACAAGTAGTTTTTATTGAAAATCATTTTTACTTTATCATTGGTTCGAAAAAAACACTGTCCTGGGAAGAACCAGCAAGAAATCCAACACGACTTTTTTTTTTCAAAATTTGCAAGCTATTATAAAGCCCGTAAGTTAATAAATATTAGCTCAAATGAGATAAAAGTGATTCACTTATTAAATTTTTAACTAATTAAATGACGATGTTAAAGACTGCTCACTCAAAAATTCATTAGTCCCTATTCATTGAAGTTAAAGTAATAAAGTATTCACAATTTAAAGAGAAACTATTCAGACGCTAATTTTGTAGGTAGTGTCTCCATTTAGCAAAAATATTCTCAAAAATAAAGTTAAGATTTTTTCTGTTTTGATTGTCCTGTGTTGATTTTGTCCAGTGTCGTGGTAGAGTTTTACAAATGCGCCACGCATTTGACGGCTCCGTGGCGCAGCGGTTTAACATTCAATTGCGACGCTGACGGCCGCGGTTTCGATTCCCGCAGTGAACAAGTATTTTATGACCTACAAATTATACCGGATCTGGATGTTAGTTCTTGTGCGATTTATACTTGTAACTGACAACAACTGGCCTCCACGACACAGGAGAAAATTCTTGTGTAATAGTAACGTTATCCTTGTAGTGAAAACTTCTTTAGAGTCGTTATAATTTTAAAATGGATTAAACGAAAAAGCGACACTGAAAAGGGATAAACGTATACATCTATAGGATTTAGGCGGCGAGAGAATCATATAGAAAATAGTATAATACAGTGTTTTCAATTATGTATGGAGATTATGCATGTGATCATATTATTTTTGAAACAGTAATAGATGTAACAATTAGGCGAGAGTAGTAAATCAATTGAAATTGCTGCTAAAAATTTTCATTTTGCAGCAGGCGATATAAGTAAGTTGTGTTTCACTTTCAATTGCAAATTAATATAAGCGACAGTAGCCTAATGGCAGGGCGCGGACCGCGAACTCAAAAGGTCGTGGGTTCGAATCCACCATTCGACTACTGTCGTGAACCACTCCTAACACAAGCATTTTCAGCTTACCAGGAGGGGTTAAAGGGAATATTAGTAATGTTAATTAATAGGATTACTAATATTTTTAAAATCAATAAAATAAAAAAAAATAAAAAAAATTGCAAATTAATACATAAAACACAGATATCTAATATTCAAAATGTAATATAATATAAAAATAATAATTGTTTGTTCGTATTTTATGCGTTGCCATACCGTTCATCAGATTGCGGATTGCGGGACGGGGCAGATCGTTAGTATACAATGAAACATTATTTTGCCTTGACATACACTCCAGACTATTGTAAAAGAGACACTTGAAATCACAAAAAATTCACACTTCATTCAGTCAATCTGTCAGCAATTATTTGCCTGTAACATTTTAATTTTTTTTTTGACTTTGTGACCGTTTAACCACAGACTGCTATGTGTTTGACATCAGCAGTATGTACGTGAAAAAAAATGGCATGCTTCTGAAATATATATAATGATCTATGGACAGACGGACGCAGATAATTAATGGTTTATTTAATTTAATTTAATGTATTTGTATATATATATATATATATATATATATATATATATATATATATATATATATATATATATGCATAAAAAGTTTTCCTCTACGTAGCTAAAGCTATATCAAATTGATAAAAACATACTGAATTTATATCTTACACTTTTATTAAGTAAAAAGCACTCAAACAAATGCACATTGCTCATAAATTTCTATTTTTGAATCACTTACGTATATTACAGAAAGGAGGTGTGTGCTCCAAACTATTGCTGCAAACGTTCGACAAACGTAGAAATGTTCATACGGCGAACGTTGGTGGAGTTGGGGCGGTTTCCGGCACTCGATAGTCACGGTCCGGGGGCGAAAGTCGCGTCAACGCCCGCCGAAGGTGCGCGAACTTGTGCCGCGTAAAGTGTAGTGATTTAAAGCGTATAATTTTAAGGTAAATTTTTTTATCATTTTTTGTTTAGTTCAATTCAAGATTGGTTTTATTAATTATTCAAAAAACATAACTATTCTAATCAACGTTCATTTAAGGACAGCTTTTTAAAAATTATGAGAATAAGTAAAAGAAAAAAGATAACTTCTCTTATGTTTTTTATCCAGGAGGAAGATGTTTAAAATAATCTTGGAAAGCATAATGTTTATTTTTTTTCATACAAGTGTGAGAAACTAGCACACAGACCACCTGTTTGTTATAAAACCGTCTAACCTCGATTATTAATCAAAACGTAGTGGTCACTACTGTGATGAAGTGTTTTCTTAAAGTAAAAAGGGTATTCGGTTCACACAATAGTAGAATAATGCTGATGTTATAAAATGTTCTTATGAGTAAATTTTTTCTCTATTTTATAAAAAAATGGTTATTTAAAATTTAAAGACTTAATTTTATACTAGTTAAATATGCAGATAAAACCTAACAGGAGGATGAGAAAATCGCTAATATTTACTAAATTAGCTAAAACGCAAAACGGTCTATGTAATTTGCCTTATAAATGTTTTGCAGCGTTTTAAAAAAAATAAGTGCCTTTAAATTATGAAAATTTGAAATTTCTGTTTTATCTAAAATAAGACTTTATGCATAGAATTTTAATTTAATGAAGTTGACTATTATTTATCAAGAATTAGAGACAAAAATTAATATAAGTTAAACGTTAAATATAATAAACAGTACACAGATGATAAATAGAAATAAAAAAAATATCTATAAACGAGAAGTTAAACATTTACTTACGTAGAGGATCTACATGTGGGACTTCTTGGATTTACACTAACTTTAAACTTCGAAAATAAAAAGAAAATATTTTTTACATAATAACTCTATCATTTTAACAATTAGTTTGTGCCAGAACGCTTTATCTTGTTAATAAGTCCGTAGAAGTCCAATTCAGGATTATTTAGGTCTGTGATGAAAAAACCAACCCACTATAGTCTATCTGATGGTAAGTAGAAACCGAAAAAATGTAGTCCACGGGCAACAAAATTTATCTAAGATTGACAATTGGCAATCAATAGGCGTTATCGCCTGTGAGAACTGAGATGGAATGCCACTTAGGCAACGAGGCGTTCTATCTTTAAAAGTTACTTTAGCTTTACTAACTGGTAGATTCTTCTACTGTCTTCGAGTCCGTGGGTTGATAGCACTTTCTCACATATTTCCGCCAAAAAACAGGTGCTGCAGTATTGATTCCTGGCTTGAAGGTACAGAGGACCATTAATTACAGTCAGCATTCTATCACACAACGCCATCTAGTCCCAAGCTAAGCAGAGCTTGTGTTATGGGTACTAGATAACTGATAAACTTACTTATATATTTCTAAATACATAAATATTATAGATAAATTACACCCAGACACAGAACAAATGATCGTGCTCATCACACAAACATTTGTCCTGGGTGGGAATCGAACCCACGACCTCCGGCATAGCAGTCAGGGTCACTAACCACTAGACCAACAGGCCTGTCATTTACATTACTACTGATGTGATAGTCTGATAGTGTTAAGCAAATAACGACATTTTAAGATTTTTGAAAAGAAACTCCCCTTAGAGCGACGGTGTAAGAATATCCTCGTATCATCCCGTGGGAGTCGTAACAGATGAAAGAGGAAAACAAATTAGGAAATGACCAACAGTGTCTTCCTAATAATGACTAAAAATAAAAAATCGCGATGACCAATCCGCTTACCAAGCATGACAAACATTGAAAATGTTTCCCCTATGAGGCAATATTGGGGAGGCCTATGTTCAGCAGCCATAATAAACTGTAACGGGATAAAAAGATAAAAGAGTGTAAAAGTAACAATGGTTTAGAATTTAAATAGATTTTTTTACGTCATAAAAGTGAAGAATGCATAAAATATTTCACTTATTATTAGCTTAATTGTTTAAGATAACAAATGGATAATTTTTTATAAATTACATATAACATAACTATTTTGGTTAAATCTAAAGAAGTGAATCGGAAAACTAAACTGTGTGTTTAAATAATAGAACTCGCCGTCTTGTAGTGGCGGCGTTAATCACTACCATATATTATCACCACGTGGGTTTCGTAAGAGGCGACAGAGGGAAGTGAAAAAGATGGACAGCAACAACTCAAAATAATAAATGCGGTTGCCAACTATGGTAACTATGGTTACCATGGCAATATATGGGGTAATCGTATATTCAGCAGTGGACTTTTGATAGGCTATAAGTAAATGAAAAAAACATAGGACCTACGAGTAAATGATTAACAACACTGTGAAACATGTTTCTCCAAACCGAGTATCTTAATATCAACAACATTAACATAAGGGAACAGATTCGCTTTCCAGATAAAGCAATCTCAATTTAATTAATTTTACCAAAATTTCCTAATTGGATTTTTAATTAACTTCCTAACAAATTTCAGTGAATAAATGTAGTATAATCTGTCTTGTTACAGATGTGTTTGGTCAACAGACGGCTTAAGTCGAAACCTAGTTGATATATTCGACTGAAAATTAGCACTGACTGGATAGAAAAGTGAAAAGACATATAGTGAAATAAAAAATTGCAAAAGAAAAATAAATAGGACGCGGCAGTCGCACCGGCGGCGCCGCGCGGTTCGGTGGTGGCTTGCTGGCGCCAGTGGTGGCTGGTGGCGAGCGTGGGTGCAGTCAGCGCACAGCGCAGCCCGCTCGGCTGGGCTATGGGCAGCTCGCAGCGGCTTGCCGCGGTCGCGGCCGTCTCCCATGCGAGGCACTACTACAACCACACTCAGCCTAATGTCGCGCAGACGGAGGCGGCGCATTATAATGTCAATGTATTTTTTGTAAGGTTCGTTCAATGATAAAGTTGTATTAGATATAAGAACTTTTTTACATACGACAAACGAACTCACAGTCTACCTAACAGTAAGTGACCATTGCTGTCCGTGGACACCTGCAGCCAGCTTCGAACAGTGAAGGTTACAGACGCGTTGTCACCTCTCAGGATTGAGATGGGATACCTCACAGTCTGTAATTATACTGGCTCCCATACCAGTGCTAGCACTAATATTTGACGGCAGATTAGGCAGACAGACTCTTTGGCAGAAGACAAGTTCTACCACCTCACGTTAGCTAACTTATTTTCACTAAAATGCCCTCCGAAGAATGTTATTTTATTTAATTTGATTTGTAGTATGTATTCCGATTTATGAATTTGTATTTTACATAATATACAACTTATTCAATCAGGAAACGTATACTATAAAATATGGCGTATGTATCTTGTTAGCCGAATAAAAATGCCGTCATCAAACTTTATGAAAGGGCGTAATATTTTCGTTGCGGAAAGCTCAGGGTCCATGAAAACGACTGGACATCCACGCTGTCAGTTTATAGTGTAATAAATGTTTCAATGGGACTCTAGCTCTCCGTCAGTTTATTGCTTATACGAGAAGATTATTCGTTTCAGGCAATGGATTAATGTTTACCTAATTGTCTGACTCGTAAACGAAACAACGGAATGATTCTTTTATTGAAGCAAGGAAAACAAAGAGAGCACAGTCCACCTGTTCCCAGACAATTACATCTATTCTCGGTTATAAATCTAAATACAAATGTACATATGTATGACACCTCAGACGGCCCGGACGGAATGTTGGTCTGATGGACGAAAAATCCCATCCCAGTTGATCATTTTATAAATTAAATTCACGCAAAAACTGTTGCACTAATAAACTTTAAAATGATTTTAATATTAAACCCTTTTCATATGTTTTGAAGTATGCATTATAGAAAATGGTGGTCTGGGACAACTCATCGCGATAATTAAAAAAAACCTAGCTATTTAAAGATCATCATTTACTAGAATTATATTTTGTGTATAAAAATTAATTACGTAAGTTGCTGTTAAAAGGTTAAAAATATGAAGAGCCTCTCCTCTTGTAAGGGTCAATGCGAGTGAATGTTCTTTGGAAATTATTAAGTCTTTTAGTAGAGGTAAACTTTAGCTGTGTTAAAACGTTTTATCAAATATTAAAATAGAGGTTAGGTGGTGAGATTTCTCATAATTAATACTTCTGTTTTTCTTTACAAAAAGAAAACAAAACAGAATTTTGTTAGGATAAAACTTTCCCTTTTATTTTTGAGATATTTGATTTTTCTTTACTAAACTGTTCTCGTCCGTTAATCTAATCTTTAAGTTGCTGCGACTGGCATGAACCCACGAAAGATTCGTGCACACTAGGTTAGTGAGCACAGAGTCAATATACTTAATATACTTGCACTGGTACTGTTGTATTCCGTCACCGGTGCCCTGTACACATTCTAATGCTTTTCAAAAGCGTTTGAAAGTACAGCACCCTCCGACACAAACATAACAGGTTTTCGAAGCCGGGCAGCTTCATGAAGATATTAAAGTAAGATTTTCGGTATAAGAAGTTGCATCTGTTATTAGAAAAATGGCAAGGGGGAAGTCCCATGGACATGAGCCTAAGCATCGAACATATTTTTTAACTTATCCTATTTGAGTTCGGCATTTTCGCATGGACATGGTTGTATATAATCAGATGCGAGAGTATTTGGAGAAGTTCTTAAATCCAACTTTACCTAAATATTAATACGTGAAGAGAAAATTTGTAAACCTTTTAAAGCATATTGCGCGCCCGGAGGAGTGTGATTTTTGGCATAGGTAAAGTTTATATGGCGAAGGCGTTCAGAAAGCTAAAATTTATATATAATATGCGTAAAAATAAAAGTAAAATAAAACAAAACATTTTTTACGTGCATACTGCGAATGTTAACGGTCAAACACATCGTTCAAACAGTCGCTCAAAAGAGGTTGTCGCCAAAGAAATATAAAATGTTACCAGCAAAATACCTAATTACTGAAAGTGTGACTGAATAAGCTGTAAATTTTGTGTGATTTCAAAATTTCATTCACGTCGCAAAGAGTTTATTGTATAGATATCATGTATATTTGATATCCGATAGAAATCTATGTTTTATTTGTTAAAATGCAATCAAAAGCACGTATAATAAAATAAATAAATATTATAAGAGCAGAAAGTGAAATACAGTTTGACTTATACATAAACTTAAAAAAATTCATGAATTACGGTCGAATTCCGACCACAGAACGAACACTAGTTTTTAAAAAAAAAACCTTATCGGTGTTTTACATGATATATAGTAATATACGTTGTACATACGTTCAGTGGCGGCCCTAGGTGCGACCACACCGGGCGCCGTCATCAGGGGGAGGGGGGGGGGGGGCGAACACCGAAACGCTACCACCAGGCACCACTTACCAATTCACTTACTCTTATCACTAACATTCCGTTTCGTTGAAGCTAATTAGGAAGTCAAAGCACGAGTATTTTGTTGCTTACAAGCCAGTAAGTGACTCTTCGGAAAAAGGACTTACTGGCCTCTTTCTTGATGCAATTGCACAAGTGTTTGACTTAGATATGAATGATTGTCGAGGTCAGGGGTACAATAATGGTGCGAACATGGCAGGAAAATTAAAGGTGTTCAAACCGGAATTTGACTTATTATTCTCGGGGCTCAATATTCATTTTTGAATCCATGTGGTTGTAGTTATTATAACTTAATTTGCTCATATTCGCGTAATAAAATAAAACGATGTGTCCTACCCAGTACGAAGAGCACCTCCAAACCCCCCTCAATTGCATGCACTATCCCCCTATACCCACCACTCCCAGTACCACCACACGCAACACCACCACACTAGGAACGACACACCACTCTCGATAATACGATACGTGTTTCGCCTCTACACGAGGCATCCACAGGTGAAGTAGTCCCTGCGGTGGCTGAAGGCTAAGTGAGCGGCGAGCCGATACAGTTGCTATTTATACAACTCGTTGATCAACGAGCTGATCACGAGGGTGGCTTTATTTCTTGGAGGAGTCTATGTTTAGCAGTGGACTTGTGATTATAACAATAATGATGATGACTATGATGATTTAAGCATAACAAAGGCAAGTGGTAAAATTAAAAATTTTGTACAACCGACTTCAATATAAATAAAATGAGAACATTATTAATGTAGGTAATCGAAGTCAATTAAATACGCATTATTAAAGATAAATTAAAAGCTACCAATCATATCTTGATCAAATGAGAAGCACCAGCTTTCAAATAAAAAAAGAATCATCAAAATCGATTTACCTAGAAAAAAGTTCTGAGGTAACAACACACATTGAAAAAAATTTGTCGAATTGAGAACTTGCTCCTTTTTTTGAAATACGTTGAAAAGTGAACTATCAAGATTAAATTAATACTAAACGTAGGCAGAAGTTGTTTTCTGTCAGTGGGTACTTCAACAGGCAGAAAAGTTCTAGTATTATAATTGAACATATTCTTACTATCTTATGAATTAAGATAAAGGATAGCTAAGCTAGATGACGTTTTTGGTAATAGAGAACAGTTATATTATAAGATCCTTAGATAAAACATGGCAAAATAACAGTAACGTGTTTTCGTGATCCTAAGATTACATAAGCTTTAAAGGGATCGCCCGATCTATGATGTCTTTAAAACTTAGAAAAAAATATATTTATATATTATTCACTAAAATTATTAACTCAAATATATATATAGTTTAAATATTGAATTCAATCTGACGATGTCAACACATAGAACTTTTTGAGAAATTATGATAATCACGACCATTGACAAGTTAATTTGTGACCGCGACTTCAAACATCGGGCGTAGTTCAGACGCTGCTTTAGATTCGAGTGCCAAGTGTGACGATTATAGCAAAATCTCTGTGCCTGAGAGATTCATAACAGTGAGCTAATAACAAGTTACTGATATACATAACTACACTTATCCATTTCGCTTATTCAACGAGCTTATTATATTCCGTAAGTAAACATTTTTTTGTCATGAAAAAATGCATGAATATTTATAGCAATGAATATTTTAGTAATTCAGTCTCAAAAAACAATATTACGATATTTTTTTAACTTATAATTACGTCTACCTTTAGAAGTTGCTTTGGAATCAAGTGACTGATAGTGACACACAAAATCCCACATGATTTCACCTCAAACACATGTAGGTATTACATACGAGTAAGTTTACACTCTTAGGTGTCATCAGAATGCGTGTATATTTAGTCTGTTAAAGGAAGCAGGGACATCGTAAAGGTGTTACATCTACGAAATGAAAGTGCCGGGAGGGTAACTTAGGGAGCTGCAATATTTTATTATTAGAGTAAATAAAAGGAAGAGTAAAGACAAAATAAACCTTTTATTACTTGGCTTTCAAGTATAACAGACAGCGTTATATTTTTGTTAGATTTTGTTATTAATATTACGTTTTTAATAAAGTTATATAATATTATACATTAATAAAAATATACTAAAGTAGGCCCCCTGAATTTACAAAATTTACCCATATTTATTTATAAAATATATGCAAAACTTTATTTCTATATACGGCGTTAGATGTCAGGTTACCTGAGTCACGGAGTTCGAGACAAGATACATTATATTTGTTTTCGTAATGCTCATCCGATTTGACGGAGGTTGGGAAAATATATTCTTTGCAGTTGACGTCTAGTGCGTTTGTTTAAATGAAATATATTGCCGAGGATCGCAACCGATCACTAACGCGTATTTTTAGTGAAATATATTAAACAAAACAAATTCATTGAGCCGCGACAGCTCACCTCATCTCAAATGCAACTTATTTCGTAAAAATTGAGATCAGAAAAATATGTACGCGAGAAACGTACAAATTCATTTTAATTTTACTATCGTTTAACCATTATTTGTTTCATGGTGACTTTTAATTCCACTGCTGGATGAGCGCTTTTACAAAAATGCAGCATTAGGAAAGCTTTTTTTGAATTCATTGCTTGTCTTGTTCCGAGCCGCTCCGGTAATATACCAGTAAGGCGGTACCCTGACCAAAACCTGGCAAAAGTGCGTTTTTCAGAGACTATTATCTCATTAGTTATGAGAAATAAACTACATCTAAAAGCACATTATTAATGTTCGATATCCTATCATCACATTCCACGTTCTAATTTGTTTTTATGTGTTATGAATACATTTAAAATCTACTTTTAAAAATGACTAAAATTATTGATTACATGCATCTGTTGCTAAAGGAAATGTTGCTCTAATCATTTGAGAATTACACTAATGGATAGATAATTTAAAAATCTATATTCTACACGTTTTATTTAATTTCTTAAGTTCGCTTATCTCTTTTAATTGAAATAATTCCAAATATTCGGGCGTATTTTTCCGTTATATATTGTAGCGAGAGCGCGTGGATTGTATGGGACCGAACGCTCAAGGTCTCTCGCTAGGGGAACCGTCTTAAGGATAGGTTGCCTCCAGACCAGCAGAATATCTTGCAGTTTTCTTGGTTTCTCGATGCACTCGGGTTGTCTTCTTTTTCCCAAAATAACACAAAATTTTAATATAACACTACGTATTTTCTTTCGAGTTTAAAGCGAGATTACTATTTTAAGTATTTTATTTGGCGGAGAGCGGCCACGCGAAACGGGCGATTGCTTTACGTTGTCTTGAGTGACACTGACTCAGTGTTGTCATTCGTGATATGCTTGCGTTTCATTCTTCTTGTGTTTAACATGAGAATTAATAGGATAAGGATATATAGAAATATAGATACTTTGAGTTAGGATATTGAAATTAAGGGGATATGTACCACTTTAATGTAAAAGTGAGTGCGATCGCAATTCCTCGTAAAAGAACATTGAAGTAATCTCTACCACGGATGATTAGTGGGGTTACTAAAATCGAACTAATATCACAATTTCATAGAGAAGGATAAAGATCCGCTGATAAATACATTTAGGTCAAGTATACTATTAACCATATAATGCAAGATTATAGCGTAAGCTCTTTTTTATATAAAAAGGGGTACAAACGAGCACACAGTCCATCTGATGGTAAGTAATTGCTGTGGCCCATAGACATCTATCCTCGATTACAAATCAAAATGCAGATGCGTTGTCACCCGTGAGGACTAAGACGGAATGCCTCGTTTCCAGTAAAAAGGGTCTCCGGCTTTGGTCTGGTTGCGTAGATTGAAACAAAAAAATTATAGGTCAAAGCTTTAGTTTTATTTAGGACCTTCTTGGCCATAAGTATTGCAAAGCACTCAAAACGTCAAAAAATGCTCAATACTAACCGCATAAAACTAATTGTATCATCATGCTCAGTCTGTGGCAGTCCACAGCTGGGCCATAGGCCTCTTTCAAGGCGATTGCGCAGATAGTCGCTCCATCTAGCCAGAGGGTATCCCTCACTGCGCTTACCAAATCGAGGTCTACACTCACGCATATTTAAACGGATATCGCTTCTGCGACAGATGAGGCCAGCCCATTGCCACTTCTCAGCTTGCAAATGCACGAGGCCATGGCGGTGACCTCCGGCAGATTCCTTCGTTACGAATTTCACTAAAAAAATCTCAGAACATTGCTGCATCCATCGCTCGCTGAATTGCAATTGTATACAGTGCAGAAATTATTAAAAACAGCTATATCCTAGCAAATCTTGTTTATAAGCTAATTGATAAACAATGGCGGCACAGTACGGCGGAAAAGTACTTAATGTTTATGTTTACATTTTACCTAAGCCCTAGTTTCGCTCGCGGCTAGAGCTTGGCAGAGTATCACTTAATCCGGTAAAGCAAAAACTATTCAATCAACAAACTGCACAAAGCCGGTAAAAACCTGTTTCCCCTTTTAGTTTACTAATCAAGCAAACAGGTAGCTGATAGTTTTGTAGGCTAGAATATTTTATAATTGGGAATTAAAAATGCCTGACGCTTTTGGCATCTAAGCGACATTTTCTGTTTTAAACAAAAATAATTGAAGGGAAACTGAATATGGACAGCAGCAACTTCCTAATAACAACTTAAACTTATAATAAAGTACGGTTGTCAACCAAGCGAGGCAACTATAGCAAAAACCTGCCTATGAGGCATTCAATAGGGCAGGCCTATGTTCAGTAGTGGGCTCTATAGCCTGTAATGTAATTAATTGCGTATTATTCTTAGTACTGTTTGTGAATACAATGTTAAGTAGTTGAAAACCATTGTGCTTTTAAATGGGAAGGATCTGGGCCTTGTTGAATACACTGTTTTCTCGGAATTACGGTTGACGCGAAGCTTCAATACATATATCTAAACTAGCTAGCTAAACTTAGCTTAGTTCTGCAGCCTATGCTGTAAATTAGGTTAATGGCCTTACAGCCGTGTTACAGTGTCCAAACAGCTAGATTAGTTTATTTTAGTTACTTCCATAGCATAATGTCACATGGAATCTTGCTATGGGGTAATGACGAGCTGACATTGAAACTATCTTTGTTTTGTAGAAGAGAACCATAAGAGCAATTTACAGTAAAAGTAAAAAAATGACTCGCAACTTGTTATTGATATACATAGAGAGTATAGAAATGTGTATGTTTTCGTGATTGTCATATATGTGTATTGTAAGTGTACTCGTTAAATAAAATAAATGCTACGATAGTAAATTGAAGGAAAGATTTTCACAAACGGATTTTATTTTTGCATTGACATATTTTGTTTAAACTTTAATTGCCATTTTTAGTGCTGATTTACCACGTGCTTGGCGGTGAAGGAAAACTTGGTGAGGAAACCTGCATATCCGAAAAATAAAATAACGTTCGCCATCAGGGACTGGAGCAGCGCCGCAGAAAATCGCTTTATAACCTCTCTCCGACATAATATATGTATGTTATGATATTTGTTTCTTGATTAAATGATTATAAACCGTTACAAATATAGGCTGGGAGATGGCAGCAGAAAACTAGGGGAATGTACGGTTGACAGATGCTACTAATTGAGCGTTCAATTTCGAATCTATCTCCTCCGTAATCCGTAGGCCAATTTACATATTTTTTTCGGCAATATTACAAATATTTCAACTCAACAAATAGGTCAACGCAGATAAGGTTTGTAAACAAAAAAATCTAAATTTTTTTTTCTTTAACTATCTAATCAATTTGCTAATTTACATCCGCGCAACGGATGCTAGCAAAAGGTTTTATCTTTGCATCTGCACCGACCCTAGTATTTAGTACAAACTCTGTCATTACTTTGGAAACGACAGCTTAATGTTTATCGGTGAAATTTGTTGAGTTTGGACGTATCCCAGTTTTAAAAACAGTTTCAACCTATCGAAGAGTCTTACTTGAGATTTTTTTTAATTTTTTATTTGAAATTTTATATTATAAAAAATTGTACAGCGCAAAATAACATCTGTTGGTATGTTCCCCAATTACGTTTCATTTAGTATTATATGAAGTGCTCATGTGTATGATCGAAGTAAAATATATGTGCTTCAACACAAACAACACACTGTGATTTATCACTTATGCGCTGTACCAAACCGCTACAGATTACATTGTTATTCAGTTAATTAGGCCATCATCAGATGATTTACACTGTATAATTTGAGACTATGTTTCAGTATTACACGAAAAAATATTATTACTTACAATTTTAATATTAAGCTTAAGATATAAGTAGCTGATTTATGATCTGAGAACGATTAACTTTATTCTATCAAACATTACGTTTTTTTTATGGAATAAGGTTGACAAATAAGCACACAGTCCACCTGATGGTAAGTGGATGCTGTGGCCCGTAGACATTTACATTTAACCTCGACTAAGAATCAAAATACAGATACATTGTCACCCTTGAGGACTAAGATGGAATGCCTCGATTCCAGTAAAACGGGTCTCCAGTTCTCTACATTCACCATACGAACACAGCAGCATTAAGCTGCTATTATACGCTGCTATTCCGTGAGAGCGTGGTCCTTCCCCGGTCGAGCCGACCCACACGTGCTAAAACCACAATATATATAAAAACATACAAATACATATGAAGTTTTATGTTATACGTAATTCTTATCGTTAGCTCTTATTCCAATTGCACCTAATACTTAAAACTACGTAAGGTTATCGCTATATAACTTAAGGCTTATAAAAATTACGAGATAAAAATGTTTAGTTATCGTATAGTAAAGTAAAACGTAAAGTTACAGCCTTCTACGTTCCGCTGCTGTGCACAGGTTTCCTCACGTTTATGAGAAGATTTAAGAGGTTTAAAGCTAGGAAGTAATCGCCAAGCTGCCCAAATGAGTGTTAGCGGACTTCAGAAAAGTCTTCGTTTTATTTTTTTTATTTCTCAGACATGCAGGTTTCCCCACTATGTTTTCCTTCACCAACGAGCATGTGGTAAATCAGCGCTTAAAATAGCGATAAAAATTTCATTTTAAAATTTAAATTAAGGATTAGTAGTTATTTTCTCGAAATCATTTTTTTTATTTCTCAGACATGCAGGTTTCCCCACTATGTTTTCCTTCACCAGCGAGCATGTGGTAAATCAGCGCTTAAAATAGCGATAAAAATTTCATTTTAAAATTTAAATTAAGGATTAGTAGTTATTTTCTCGAAATCATTCAGATGATATGAAATTGAAATTTAACACAAGGTTCTTCCGGGAAATTATATCACAAATCGATTCAATTCTGAGTACTTGGTAAATAAAAATACATAAACGTAATTATGTGTGAAAACATTGTGTGAGGAAGGTGCGAGCACAGTGAGGGTTTGCCGGAGGGGAATATTGTTATGACAAGCCACTTTGATATTTGATAGTGTTGTGCCGTGTTAATTAACATTAATTAAATTCAGTCGTGTTTATTTTGTTAAATGTTTTGTGAAAGTATATAAAAAAATAAGCAAATAAGGTTTAATAAAGATATTAGTAGTTACTTTGCAACCATCCGCTTAATTAAATACAATGATGTATTTTATCTAGATTGAAGAGCACCTCCGGCTCTCCCTCAATTGCGTGCACTAATCCCGTCACCACTAATCCCAGCACCACTACTCCCAAGCTCCCAACACCACTATTCTAGGAAAATAAGTTTTAAATATTTTTGCATATTAAACAAGAAACTAGCTTTCTAAAAACATACGCAAAAAGCTAGGATTGCTCAAAAAGGTTCTTTGAATTAGTATGCTGAAATTGCGTGTCTTTTGTTAATTTAAGTCGGCCGAAAAAAGAAATATGGCTAAATATAAGAGGTACACTTGAATTCATTGACCTTTCATGAATATGACATATTACTTCCTGTATTTATCGATTTCAAAAATAATATGTATGTATAAATTTTCTCGCGGTGAACAGATTATGATGATTATTTTTTATCTGAAAGCTGGTGCTTGTCCACCAATAGTTTTTGAGTTATATTTAATGATGCGTATTTAAATAACTTCGAATACATTGATAATGTTCTCATTTTAATTATATTGAAGTCAGTTGTACAACTTTTTTAATTTTACCACTTTTTTCTGTATCTGCCTGGTACATTTCGCAGCTGGATATGGACCTGAAGCTCGCACTTACCACATTTGACTGACACATATCATAAAACTTGTTGAAAGAATTTTGAAAAGCTTTTATGTATGTACTAGTATTTAATTTACCGCTTATTCGATAAATTACTATTGTCTTAGAGCATACATGATCAAGCTATACTTATACATACTCAGAGACTTTTATCCTGAAAAATACCCGCAAGAAACTCAGCAGGTTTATTTGCGTAAAAATATAATAGTGTTACGAGCTTGAGGTTCGTGACAATAAAAATTGCCGATAGAATTACCTAAATTAACACTTTAATTTACTTTATACAAATTAAAGTTAAAAACACTAATAATTAAACACAATAATTCACTTAATTCCGCTCCGAAGCTTCGCTTGTGTCGCCGAGTTCAACTCTGCCCGATCGCATCTTGCAGCGCCTATTTATTTAAATTAGCAAAGAAACATCCCGAATATTCAGGTAAATGCGCGCAAAGGGACGAGTGTGCGAGTATAGACTTTCCAGAAACTTAGTTGTTCGGATGGCGCTGTCAGTTGAGAGATTTGTGATGTCATTCTCTGCAAAGCTCCCATCGCTCTCGTTCCTGACACTAGATGGCGCTAGTTGACTTATTCACACAACAATAGTTAACAACAAGTGAAAATTAAAAGTATGTATTAATAATTAAATCAAACTTAAAGATTACACACAATATTTAATAAAAACTCATAAAGAAAAACTATAACAAAATTTTTTTTATCCTAGTCCCCGTGGTATCGTGTCAAGAACTTACTTAACTTTTGAGCTAGTAAAGAACCAGCCCTCTTATCACCAGCAGCAACAACCAGTCGCGGATACAGTTCCTTTAGGGACTTCTGCGCAAGTGGACCCCACGGACCGATAGTCTAACAATAATTTAAAAAAATCTCTATTAAAAGCTTAAAATGGCTTCTTTTTTCATATTCTTATATTGTCATCCGATTCTGAGCTATATTTAAAATTACACGTATCCTAGCTCAACGAGAAGTTAGTTAAATTCAATTACTAAATTCGATCCGACCATATACGTAAGCGAATTAATAAAAACGTGGTGAAAATGCATTATATATTTTAATCTCATCAAAATAAAAAACCGGGGAAGGACCACGCTCTCACAGAATACCAGCGTGAAATAGTAGCTTAATGCTGCTGTATTTCGTATGGTGAGTGTAGAGAACCGGAGACCCTTTTTACTGGAAACGAGGCATTCCATCTTAGTCCTCACGGGTGACAACGCATCTGCATTTTGATTCGTAATTGAGGATAGATGTGGATGTCTATGGGCCACAGCAACCACTTACCATCAGGTGGACTGTGTGCTCGTTTGTCACCCTATCCTATAAAAAAAAATTACAATTTAAAAAAAAAACTAACTTTCAATAAGTATTATTTGTAATTGATTTTGAATTAAAACTATTTTATTCCATTCTAATTTAATTTTAATATTATTTAATTTTGATAGATGATAAAATTATAAATTTAAATATAGATTGTCAGCGAACACCGCAATTCCAGAAGATTGTCATTCATTATGTATGAATAATTCTATTAAGCCCTATAAATGCAATTTTCATAGTATATTTTTTCTAGGAATTTCGAATTAAATAAACCTGTGTTTACGATTGTAATGACATTAATGTATTATATTGCTGGCTGTTGACTTTTATTTAAAAAAAAAAACCTTTTCGATTATCATTTATTTTCTAAAAAGATTATACATATTATCTACTTTTTCTCACTATCCCTTACAATATTTACAATTATACCTGCAATATTTTTTAACATTACACCAGAGCTTAATTGATACATATTATATTGTTAACAATACAAAAACCGCCTCGGTGGAGTGGTTAGTTTGGCTGCGAAACCTACTCCAGTAAATAGAACAATAGCAATGAACAACCTAAATATACGAATAATTTTGAGCGTTATTAATCACGCACGTACCAAAACAGGTGACATTTAAATACTTCAAGTGGTACAACACGCGACCACAGTTAATATATAGGAACGCGACGCAAGCAAGTTACAAGCTAAGTTTATATTCTTGCGGAAGTATCTCCTCTAGGCGTTAGCACCTTTTTATTTGAAATGAGTGGGAGGCAACCGTCAAAGGATATCGGGTGATTTAGTAATACGAAAGTTATTTAAAAACCATTAGTTTACGATTATTTAATTACTTAGTACACATTATTTACATTATAAATAATACTAGCTTGCCAAGCAGACGTTGTTCTGCCCTTTTCGACAACCCTTTGTCATTTCCTATTAAAATCCCTAAATTAGCAATATAAAATTGTGGGTCACTCATGGGTAAAAAAACTATCCCATCTCTCAAGTTGGACCAAACTGCACACGGTGTGCAAATTTTATTCAAATCGGTTAAGTAGTTTAGGAGTCCATCGCGGACAAACAACGTGACACGTAATTTATATATATTAAGATAATATGTGGTTATACTGATATTAATCTGAAAGTGATTTCAGACAATCTTTGTGTAGAGAATTGATATACTTAGAATAGAAAGGAATGTATAATTTTTTTATAGGAGATGGGGTAAACGAGCAAACGATTCACCTGATGTTAAGTGACTATCGCCGCCCATGAACAACTGCAACACCAGGGGAATTGCAGATGCGTTGCCGGCCTTTTAGAAAGGAGTTAGCTCTTTTCTTGAAGATCCCCAGGTCGTATCGGTCCGGCAAAATTGCCGGTGTTAAACTATTCCACAGAGATGTCGTACGCGGAAGAAAACTCCTAGTAAAACGTACAGTGGTGGATCGCTAAGCATCCAGATATATATTGATTTACAAAATTAAAGTAGTGAAACGTAAATAAGATTAATTAGGAAGATACAAATAATGAATTTTGGCTTAAGGTGTTTGGTTCAAGATATTTTTACTCAAATAGGTACAATAATACAATAACTCAGGAATTATTTTATAGTATTTCAGCATATTCGTGTGTTGACTATAAACGTCCAATATAGCAATGGGAAGCGTTTAACCCTTTGTGGCAGCCCTATTCTAAGCTAAATTAAGCGATATTAGCGTTTTACAAATATCCTTTGGGGGTTATCGCGTTTATCACGGCGCATTGTAACCTATAAATTGTCTTCAACGTTTTATTTTAGACATTTTGTTTTTTTATATTTCCTATCATTTTGTTTTAATTTATCCGCCAGCATCAAAAATTGGACTCTGAATGTTTGCGTCCTAGAAATATAAACCTAGCTCATGAGCTATTTACGCTTTAAATATGTATAGTTTAACATAGCAAACGATTCAAATATATGAAGTATTTTACTAGATAAATTGAAAAGTACGTAACTACTTTGAATATAGATTACTAAAACCTTTAGGTAATAAAACAGTGCATTTCACGACCTAGCTGACGGTAATAGGAAGTAAATTGAATATTTTAAATACCCCATCTGCCCTGTACGGGCACAGTCCATATGGGATTAAGTAGGGAGAATTTACCTTAATAGCTCGGCAAACGGAGTGACGGAGTTTACGGTGTTGCCCGTCACCGGTGTATATATATATATATATATATATATATCTCATGGCGGCTGTACACGTTCGTCTCGTCGCCTCGTGTGCCTCCCGTCGCGTAAAGGCTCGTGAACACACCATGTACACACTTGTTGTATCATTTGAACTTCGTATGTCCACTGAGATGGACCAAGATGAAACTGTTGCTGCGTTTTGTCTTTGAGCTATTATGATTTTTTAAACATTTACTAAAAAATTGAATTAATAAGCCATTGCGAAAAAAGAGATGGTGGATAGTTTCTATTTACCGTAACAGTACCATGTACGGTAAATAGCATAGAGTATGCTCTCGTTTTCATTGCGAGACTCACGAGACCTTTTAATGGTAAGGTATATTAGGTAAAACTAACTAATCTAATGTGGTGATTCTAAGTTACTATATTATTAAAGAAAGGAAGAAAAATATAAAAGTTTACGAGCAATATAACGTCGAGAACATTGTATTATGACGTCATATCTGTACTGTATATAAGTAACTTATTGAAAAATATTGAAATCATACACATAAAGCACAATAATGGGTTTATTATTAGGTAATACTGTGTAATTTTATTATTTTATACGTTATAGAGCCACGCTGCAGTTATATTATAGTTGAAGCACGAATGGATCGGCTCGACCGAGGAAGGACCATGCTCTCACAGAATACCAAAGTAAAATTGCTGCAGTGTTAAGTATGGGGAGTGTAGAGAACCGGAGACCCGTTATAATGGATTATAAAGCGACAGTAGCCTAGTGGCAGGGCGCGGACCGCGAACTTAAAAGGTCGCGGGTTCGAATCCACCATTCGACTACTGTCGTGAACCACTCCTAACACAAGCATTTTCAGCTTACCAGAAGTGGTTAAAGGGAATATTAGTAATGTTAATTAATAGGATTACTAATATTTTATTAAAAATATAAAAAAAATGGATTTGAGGCATTCCATGTTAGTCCTCAGGGGTGACAAAGCATCTGCATTTTTATTCTTAACCGAGGTTAAATGTAGATAGATGTCTATGGGCCACAGCATCCACTTACCATCAGGTGGACTGTGTGCCCGTTTGTCACCCTTATTCTATTTAAAAAAACATTGTGTATAATACTCATTAGGGAATTATTCATTTTAATTTAAATATAATTATAACGAGCATTGTGAAACTTGTTCGAGTAAACTTGATGTAAATTTAAAATGGATTGAGAATGAAACCTACAACTAATAACTGTAAAGTTTTAGAGTATTGTCTTTGTAATTTTTACTTAGTAAAAATTTTATATTCAGTGGGAACTCCCACAGAAGGAAGAATTTTTCGTAACCGCCACGTCAGCAGACGGATCGCCAACCGCAGTGTTAGTCTTATAGTACCGTGCATGGAACACGTTACTACCAGTAGGCAATCTTAGGTTTATCTCCTCAGACCCCAACTAAAAATGATTAACACCGCGCGCCCTTGAATTTATCGTACATTTATTTACAATGTTAAAAAGTTAAAAATGTATGTTAAAGACTTTGTACACTTACTCTATCATTGCCTCGTTGGTCCAATAAGAGGATGTAAACGCAGCTGCTCACCACGTGTATCAGTTATTGGGTTTATCTCACAAGAAATTCTCAGTATCAGCCCGGAGTCAGGAAGTTGGCGGTGTTTTCACCCTCGTGTTTTGGAAAGCTCATAAAGCGGTAGGTCCTGCGCCTAATCTGTAATCTCTATCCGGTCGTGTCAGATTACCGGCCCATCGGACTATGAGAGTGAGAAAATAGAGGGTGCACCTGTGCTGGTGCATACATTAGTGTGCTGTTCAGTGTTGTAGCTGGTCACCGAGACTGAAATTCGGTCTGGAGGACATTTTATTTATTATTACAGTTACTCTAAATATTATAACATGTAACCTTGTTTGGCAGTGCGACTCTATGCGGGGTGCTGGTCGCAGTGTGCGCAGCGTGCTGGCGGCGCTCACCCGCAGCCGACAAGCCTGACGACGTAATTGAGTGCCGAGGAGTCTACACAGTCAGCACTGATGCTCGCCTACAGGTAAACATTACTTTGTCTACAGTAAACATTTTTAGAACATAAAACAGTCTCATGTTTCGAGGCAGGTACTGAAATATTTTTTTTATAATCTACTCAATAATATTTCAATCCAAAATTCTAAAAAGATGTCCAGGTTCGGAAAAAATCAACCAATAATTTATACTACGCAAACACTTAAATAAAGGTAAACACAGAATAAGAATTCTTTGAAAAATGTTAATAGTAAAAACTTTTTGTCCGCGCTGAAATTCTTTGAGCTAAGTATTATTGCGAACATTAGAATTAGAATTTCTTTATACCTCTTAAATTGTTTGGGTAACGGCAAAATAACATGCGAACATTTACTTAGTACGAAGAAAATTCCTAGATACAAACTCTAAATGTATTATAAAAATGTTGTAAGTGTTTCAAAGTGTCCTCCGAATTTGAAATTGTTTCTTTAAAAATTTTTAACTTTAAAAATCAATTATATATCAGATATCCTTCATAAATCTGAAAATTGAAACAAATACCGTAAGCATGTGTATAAATTTTATCAAATTATAATAAAATCAAAACACTGTCACTTGCGCGCCCTTAAATCGAATGTTTAAAAAAATATTACGCAAGAATCAAATCAAAACAGTCTATCTTATCATCTTTTTTGATATTAAATTTTATGAACCATGTTCACAAAAATGAAGATATAAATAAATACATTTTTTTTTCATATTTATATGAAACAACCCCTGAAGTTATACCCCTTTAATATAAAAAGAATCTGATCAAAAATTTTATGTGGAAACAAACGTAACGTAAAACGTAATCGGTAAATCTACATAAAAACATACTCGTCAAATACAGATCCTTCTCGTTTTTTAATTCGGTTAAAAATAAAATTATCCATGGAATTTTTTCGTGACAGCTCCGAACTGAAATCTAAGATGAATAAAGATATAAATAACGATTATTTAAGTGTTCTTACGGCCCCAGGTGCGTGTTAAAGTAACAATGTGATTAAATAACAGCTTTTTCAATCTGTTGACGGTTGATGCTTAGAAATTTAATTGTATTGACCTAAAAACCCGATAATAACACATATCCAATTAGTTTGTTTAAAGTCTTAAAGACTAAGAGTTTTATCATCCACACTTTTCGGTTTACTGAAATGTAAACTTTATAGTTATAGAGAGAGTGTATGCAACATCTCTCTCTCTCTCTCTCTCTCTCTCGTTGTCTCTCTTTCACTTTTTTGTATGTGGAAGAAAAATCATGGCATCTTTGGTTTAGATACTGCACATAATACTCTTAGTCTTGATGAGCAACCAAATATACCTACAGCGCTGTTTCGCTTTGAAGGTATTGAGAGCCTTTACTGTATGACAAAACATACTAATATATTGGTCTTAATTATTAAATTGTTTAAAATGTATTATTTACGGCATTGGCCTAAACAGGATACATGACTGCAATTCTATATATTATTAAATTAGAGCTATTACTTGTCTTATTATTTTCTAATATACATTGTGACAATTATTAATTTATTCATTCTTATATTTATCCATTCGTTCATTGATTACAGCCTTTCACAAGTTTACTGCTGAACTAGCCTCTCCGCTAACTAGGTCTCCCCGAAGGAAAGCCAGAAAGCACGGTCCTGAGTCACATGTATCCATCGACTTCCTGCATGTCCCACCTGGCCGTCACTCCACTGTCACCTTGTAGCAGTACTCATGAATTTATAATTTTTCTTGCTTTTGTACAATGACCGTGAATACACGATAACTAGGGTGTAAAAAAAAAACTTGTGTAAAAACATATACAAATAGGTTTTATTTGTTATTCCTAAATAAAGAACGAATTAAAATAAAGTGTAAAAGAAAAATCAGAAATAGAAAATATACCTAACTTTGAAAATGTCTCTACTCTAGTGAGCTTCTCGGGACCAGTAAAATTATTATGGCACGGTTACATTATATTGTAATTTGTTTACTCTCTGTGGACATTCTTTTCCTTTTAAATTTAGTCAGGTAGACTGTCTTAGAAGAAAAGTTATGTTTTCATGTGTAAATATGTTTATCTGTACCTGTACCTTTATAGCCCCCTAGAGTTAACTCTATTCAACTTTCTTCCTAGAGAGTCACAGACTACATATACTACATTTTATGGTAGTATATGATACCACTCGCGAAAAACAGTACTTTTTAACAGTTTTACCGATATTTGAGATCACGTACGTTCGTGTTAATTATATTTAAAGGTACCACTAATAACTATGTTTTATAACGTTGAATTTGTACTCTTAACAAGACTTTTCAAACCATTAAATCGAATTCCCCAAGCACCTAGTTGGAACTTGCAAGACCTTTACGATCAATGCTGTGCATATCTCTACGCTCGCAGTCAAAAGCCGTAAATGTACCATTGATTACAGAAACTATGCATTCTGAATACTTCATATATCGATACTATTCATTCGACCATACTGCTTATTCCTCGTTTAGTATTTTAGTAAGCCTTTGTACCAAGTGACGTCCAATATCAAGAAATGATGCACATGTCGACAGACGTTACTTACGTGTAATCTATATGCGAGTTTGATAATTTAAAAATATGTTCTTTAAATTTTATTGATTCTCGAATTAGGGATATACAGACTTACGTGAGGCAGTGGTCAAATGTCCGCTAAACTCTTGCGAAATGAGGCAATGGAAAATCCTCTTATTATGTGAGTGAATTTTTTATGGGCTGGTGTTAAGGAAGAAGGAAGAATATGAAAAAAGAGTTACAGCACGATTAGGCAACCAGACTCAAAACACTCAGAACAATGATCTTCATAATATATAGCGAATTATATACATATTCTAATAAATAAACTAAAATAACTAATTCTATTCTAATCTACGACAGTTGAATTTTTTTATTCAATACAGATCATACATTATATTTACTGAAAGCATTTTTACTTTAACCACATTATTTACCGCAACTAAGATATCGAATTCAAGTTCCAAATTTAATCTATTTACTTAATTATTTAATTAAAATGTTTTGTTTTGCTTAAGAAGGTCTTATCGCACACATGTTTCAATTTCAAACTCGCGCTATGCGAAAGGATTGGGGAAATAGAATTCCTTTAAATAATTCCATTTTGTATTTTATTTAGTTGTGTTTTATTTGGATTAAAATAACGTACTCAACTGAGGAACGTACGAACAGGAATAAAATTCCATCAATAAAATGACCACATGACTGAAATAATTCTAATAAAAATTTATAATATTACGGAAATTTACCAAATTCATACCAATTTTTCTGACGACAGAGTAAGGATTATTTGAAAGTAAAAAAAAAACAACTGATAGTGTAATATGTGTCTGTCGAATTCGCGTTCGTTGGTTTCCAATACATACATAAGATTGTTAGGAGCAGTGAGTAGCTACGCTATAAAAGCGGACTCGGTCGTAGCTGACACTTTCGTAGAGGACGATCGTAGTTAATGTATTCGTTGCGTAGAGGACTAGAGGACGATTCATAGCTATCATAAGGTGATCGTGAACAGAGAGCAACAACCCATGTTTGAAATTAATTACTTACTTACTTAAACACTCGAAAACTAATTATTCTTGCTCTCTAAATTAATTGTACATATACATAGACAAATGTACTCTAAGATTTAAATATTTGTATGAAGAAGAGTTTTTAAGAGAAGTGGAGTTTTCACTCCCCATTTCTTGCGAAACTTGAACTATGTTTTCTACAAACTTAGTGTGGTCTGTACCATTAGAATAGATAGATGTATTTATTTATTTTAAACATGTGTGGCTGCCTTTTAAGGCCTATTTTGTCAGGAACTGTCGCAGGCGCTCGTGCAACAACTCGGTAAAGTTCCACTATAATATATAGCTATAGACAAGAAATGTAAATAAATAAAAATAATTGAAAATTTTACAGACTCGTTATCTGCATAGTAGGATTATTTAATGTTTGATGCATAGTTTGATGTGTCTTACCACATCTTTCTTCTTGCTTACCCGCGTGAGAGTGGTTTCGTGAAAAGGGACAGAAATGTGTAACAGGAAGCTGAGGAAGCGGGCGCTATTTGATTTGACCAACGAGCGCGCGCGGTGGTATTCGAGTGTGATGTTATATAAGCTAATTTATATGTGTAAACTATATTAATAAATGTATTTCCCATTCCTACTAAAATTATGTTAGCGCAATCTTTACTCCTCTCTGTTATCGATTATGCGGGCGCAAGCTATCTTGATTTAACTGAAGGTCACAACTTGAGCGTATTCAAAATCTGGCTATTAGATTCATATTTGGTTTGCACAAATATGACCATGTCGCCGAATTTCGTTTAAAGCTGAAATGGTTACCCATACGCCTTTGTCGGAATCTACAAATTGTTTCCCTTCTGTACTGTGTATTATTCAATTCAATGACTCCTAACTATCTGAAGGAAAACTTTAAGTTTTTTGGTCATGACAGAGCGGATAGAGTTCTACGGTCAGCGGAAGAACTTATACTCACGCCACGTTATTATCGTACTAAATAGTTTAAGAATTCCCTCACTGTTAAGGCCATCTGGAATGATCTTCCTCCTCAAATTGTCAAATTCGTCGAGCGAATACACTAGATAAGTTTAAGACTGACGTCAAATATCACTACCTAACTGCAGTAATCACTAATCATCATTTGCGACATTTAATTTTTGTATCCTGTTTGTATTTATTTATGTAAATTTTATGTATATTTGCCTATTTATTAATATGTAAGTCTATCATGTTTTTATTATATATATATATATATATATATATATATATATATATACGTATATATATATATATATGTATGTATATATATGTATATATATAATAAAAACATGTGCTGCAGTCCTTTCAGCGGTGCCAAGTTGACTGTCGGTATATCGAAGTGCTGAAGTGTTTGTACAGTAGGGCTACGATGGCTATCCGAGTACAGAACCAGAGCTCGAAACCTATCCAACTGCAGAGAGGTGTAAGACAGGGTGACGTTATATCCCCGAAATTCTTCACCGCTGCTTTGGAAGACGTTTTCAAGCTACTAGACAGGTGCGTGTTAAAGTAAAAATGTGATTAAATAACAGCTTTTTCAATCTGTTGACGGTTGATGCTTAGAAATTTAATTGTATTGACCTAAAAACCCGATAATAACACATATCCAATTAGTTTGTTTAAAGTCTTAAAGACTAAGAGTTTTATCATCCACACTTTTCGGTTTACTGAAATGTAAACTTTATAGTTATAGAGAGAGTGTATGCAACATCTCTCTCTCTCTCTCTCTCTCTCTCTCTCTCTCTCTCTCTCTCTCTCTCGTTGTCTCTCTTTCACTTTTTTGTATGTGGAAGAAAAATCATGGCATCTTTGGTTTAGATACTGCACATAATACTCTTAGTCTTGATGAGCAACCAAATATACCTACAGCGCTGTTTCGCTTTGAAGGTATTGAGAGCCTTTACTGTATGACAAAACATACTAATATATTGGTCTTAATTATTAAATTGTTTAAAATGTATTATTTACGGCATTGGCCTAAACAGGATACATGACTGCAATTCTATATATTATTAAATTAGAGCTATTACTTGTCTTATTATTTTCTAATATACATTGTGACAATTATTAATTTATTCATTCTTATATTTATCCATTCGTTCATTGATTACAGCCTTTCACAAGTTTACTGCTGAACTAGCCTCTCCGCTAACTAGGTCTCCCCGAAGGAAAGCCAGAAAGCACGGTCCTGAGTCACATGTATCCATCGACTTCCTGCATGTCCCACCTGGCCGTCACTCCACTGTCACCTTGTAGCAGTACTCATGAATTTATAATTTTTCTTGCTTTTGTACAATGACCGTGAATACACGATAACTAGGGTGTAAAATGTAATGTGACGTTATATCCCCGAAATTCTTCACCGCTGCTTTGGAAGACGTTTTCAAGCTACTAGACTGGAAAGGATACGGTATTAACATCAATGGCGAGTACATCACTCACCTTCGATTTGCCGACGATATAGTCCTTATGGCAGAATCGCTGGAGGACTTAAGCACTATGCTCAATGACCAACGGATAGGTCTTAAGATGAACATGGACAAAACAAAGATCATGTTTAATGTCCATGTCACACCTATGCCGGTAGTTGTTGGGAGCACTATGCTCGAAGTTGTTGACGAGTACGTTTACCTGGGACAAATAGTCCGACTAGGTAAGTCCAACTTCGACCGAGAGGTCAATCGACGGATTCAACTCGGCTGGGCAGCGTTCGGGAAATTACGACATATCTTCTCGTCAGGTATACCTCAATCTCTAAAAACTAGATTGTACAACCAGTGCGTGTTGCCAGTGATGACTTACGGATCTGAGACGTGGTCCTTCACTGCTGGCCGTATGAGGACGCTCAAGGTCGCTCAGCGAGCTTTGGAGAGGGCTATGCTCGGAGTTTCTCTGCGTGATAGACTCAGAAATGAGGATATCCGCAGTAAAACCAGAGTGACCGACATAGCCCAACGGATTAGTAAGCTGAAGTGGCAATGGGCCGGCCATATAGCTCGAAGAACCGATAACCGATGGGGAAGAAAGGTTCTCGAGTGGCAGCCTCATACCGGTAGGCGTAGTGTAGGGCGACCCCCTACTAGATGGAGTGACGCCCTGGTAAGATATGCAGGAAGTCGATGGATGCAGGTGGCTCAGGACCGTGCTTTGTGGCATTACTTGGGGGAGGCCTATGTTCAGCAGTGGACTTGTGAAGGGCTGTAATGATGATGATGATGATGATATATTGTCTATCATGTTTTTATTATATATATATATATATATATATATATATATATATATATATATATATATATATATGTATGTATATATATGTATATATATAATAAAAACATGTGCTGCAGTCCTTTCAGCGGTGCCAAGTTGACTGTCGGTATATCGAAGTGCTGAAGTGTTTGTACAGTAGGGCTACGATGGCTATCCGAGTACAGAACCAGAGCTCGAAACCTATCCAACTGCAGAGAGGTGTAAGACAGGGTGACGTTATATCCCCGAAATTCTTCACCGCTGCTTTGGAAGACGTTTTCAAGCTACTAGACAGGTGCGTGTTAAAGTAAAAATGTGATTAAATAACAGCTTTTTCAATCTGTTGACGGTTGATGCTTAGAAATTTAATTGTATTGACCTAAAAACCCGATAATAACACATATCCAATTAGTTTGTTTAAAGTCTTAAAGACTAAGAGTTTTATCATCCACACTTTTCGGTTTACTGAAATGTAAACTTTATAGTTATAGAGAGAGTGTATGCAACATCTCTCTCTCTCTCTCTCTCTCTCTCTCTCTCTCTCTCTCTCTCGTTGTCTCTCTTTCACTTTTTTGTATGTGGAAGAAAAATCATGGCATCTTTGGTTTAGATACTGCACATAATACTCTTAGTCTTGATGAGCAACCAAATATACCTACAGCGCTGTTTCGCTTTGAAGGTATTGAGAGCCTTTACTGTATGACAAAACATACTAATATATTGGTCTTAATTATTAAATTGTTTAAAATGTATTATTTACGGCATTGGCCTAAACAGGATACATGACTGCAATTCTATATATTATTAAATTAGAGCTATTACTTGTCTTATTATTTTCTAATATACATTGTGACAATTATTAATTTATTCATTCTTATATTTATCCATTCGTTCATTGATTACAGCCTTTCACAAGTTTACTGCTGAACTAGCCTCTCCGCTAACTAGGTCTCCCCGAAGGAAAGCCAGAAAGCACGGTCCTGAGTCACATGTATCCATCGACTTCCTGCATGTCCCACCTGGCCGTCACTCCACTGTCACCTTGTAGCAGTACTCATGAATTTATAATTTTTCTTGCTTTTGTACAATGACCGTGAATACACGATAACTAGGGTGTAAAATGTAATGTGACGTTATATCCCCGAAATTCTTCACCGCTGCTTTGGAAGACGTTTTCAAGCTACTAGACTGGAAAGGATACGGTATTAACATCAATGGCGAGTACATCACTCACCTTCGATTTGCCGACGATATAGTCCTTATGGCAGAATCGCTGGAGGACTTAAGCACTATGCTCAATGACCAACGGATAGGTCTTAAGATGAACATGGACAAAACAAAGATCATGTTTAATGTCCATGTCACACCTATGCCGGTAGTTGTTGGGAGCACTATGCTCGAAGTTGTTGACGAGTACGTTTACCTGGGACAAATAGTCCGACTAGGTAAGTCCAACTTCGACCGAGAGGTCAATCGACGGATTCAACTCGGCTGGGCAGCGTTCGGGAAATTACGACATATCTTCTCGTCAGGTATACCTCAATCTCTAAAAACTAGATTGTACAACCAGTGCGTGTTGCCAGTGATGACTTACGGATCTGAGACGTGGTCCTTCACTGCTGGCCGTATGAGGACGCTCAAGGTCGCTCAGCGAGCTTTGGAGAGGGCTATGCTCGGAGTTTCTCTGCGTGATAGACTCAGAAATGAGGATATCCGCAGTAAAACCAGAGTGACCGACATAGCCCAACGGATTAGTAAGCTGAAGTGGCAATGGGCCGGCCATATAGCTCGAAGAACCGATAACCGATGGGGAAGAAAGGTTCTCGAGTGGCAGCCTCATACCGGTAGGCGTAGTGTAGGGCGACCCCCTACTAGATGGAGTGACGCCCTGGTAAGATATGCAGGAAGTCGATGGATGCAGGTGGCTCAGGACCGTGCTTTGTGGCATTACTTGGGGGAGGCCTATGTTCAGCAGTGGACTTGTGAAGGGCTGTAATGATGATGATGATGATGATATATTGTCTATCATGTTTTTATTATATATATATATATATATATATATATATATATATATATATATATATATATATATATATATATATATCACCACAAAACAAAGTTACATTGAGAGTTATAAGTAGCATATAAGTAGTACAAAACAACTTTGCCCGTGAATCGCTGGTACTTATGGTGGGTAAGATACCCGTATTACAGGTCACCAGGTCTCCACCTCTACGAGGAATGCTATTTATATCTAAAACATTAACACATAAAGATTAACTCTATTTACTTATTTATTATACCTAATTGAAATAATTGGTTATGGTTAAGAAAACTTAGAAAAGTGTGTGTGTGAAAATTTACATACTAAGACATATGTAAGTTTGTTATAATAAACACCACCTCCCACTGTCCAATAATACAATTTTCTCCTTATATTAAAGTTGTCAGGAAGACATCGCTTTTTAGCAATAAGACCGCCTTATTGTACTTACCTCTTAAATATTACTTTGTGTAATCTGTTGTTTTTTTTATAGTTTTGTGGTGTACAATAAAGTATATAATAATAATCATCATAATGGATATATTTACTGTTGATAATTGGTGTCCGGTAAAACTCCATATCATTGATACAAAATGCAAGTGAGTAGTAATGAATAATTATTCGAATGAATATTTCAGTTTTTGTAGCTTTTATAAATATTATGGGGTTAATTTCTTTCGCTGCTCAATTGATGTTTTTATTTTTATTAAAAAGATTAATGTTTTGAGGATATAATACATACTAATGTTGCTTATTACTAAGTTCAGATGTATAACAACCCATCATATGCGACAACTGTAAGGCTCGCTCGTTTTTTACCTAGGAGTCCGTAGTTTCTGAAGTGTCCAGGTTTCTACATACTCGTATTGAATAGTAATCGAGAGGTTTGTTCTTGTGATCAACAATCCGCCTGCCAAGCGGGGCGCAAGGAACACAAAGCTTCGTTGAGTTAATAACACTTGCATTAACTATATAAATTAACTATATAAAACAGAAGTAAGATTTAAAAAAAAAACGTGTTTAGTGTATAAAGTTGTAAACCTTCATGGACTGATTTTACAATGCAGTATTAAAAGAAAATTAATTATTATAACAACGAACTTTTAATGATATGAGGCATGTTTAAAACCTTTTACTACTATAATATGAATATTACGGAGATGATTTAAGCAGAGTGAATCTTGTTTTTTTTTTTTTTTTGTTTTAGACCGATAATAGAGCACTACCTCTCCGCTTTCGCTCCGAGGCGTGCAAAAGTTAGTTGTGTAATTTATCTTGTGAGTGTTGAAAAGCTTGAGATTTTGTTTTTACTATTTTTAAAACAATGGGTGCGTTTGGCAGAAAAAAGCGCTAGCAAGCGCCTGTAAGCAAAATGGCGATCGTAAGCGGCAAGCGCTGTCAAATCGTAAGTAGCTATTTTTCTCTAGGACACGAAGTTAGTTTTAACCGGGTTAACTCTAATTTAAATATATGTTTGTAAAGTATTGATATTAAAAACTTACCAATCATGAGTTTTTAATAACATGTATATGTTTATTCGTGTCATTATATTACTTAAAACTAATATTGCACATAACAACTTATAAACTACTTCAAAACAAACAAAATAAATAAGCAAAATGGCGGATTGTGCTAGCGCTACTGAAGTAGCAATCATGTCCTGGCCGAAAACTATTTCAGCGCTTGTAAGCACTTGCTAGCGCTTTTTTCTGCCAAACGCACCCAATGTTTTCAATTAATTAATCAACAAGTAAAAACTGATGCACTGTTCAGTATAATGTAATCAGAGATACGTTTAGACAGCTATAAAATTTAATAATGATATCCAATAGCAACAGGGTTGTTAGTCATTATACAATTGACCTATCTGCAATGATTTATCATTTCATTTGAAAAGTACGTATCGTATACTTTATTACTTATTTTCTATACAAAGGTTATAAAAGCATAAATGAGTGTGCATGTTTCATTTCTATTAAAAGTGATCTATTTCTAGTAAATCTCTTTCGCGAGTCATTTGTTTGGTCGCTCCTGTAAAATAGCATCATGCTATAAGCAGGAGTGCTACCAAGCCTGGGTTGATGCATCAGCGTCCCGCGATGTAAACACCAGCGCTCTAAAAAAGAAGTATAATTCCGCCTCTAGGTCCTTCAAAAGAGTCATTGCCAAGGCAAAGTCAGAGCACATAGGCAGAATTGGCGAGAAACTAGTTCGCCTTCCTTCTGGAACCCGTGCATTCTGGTCTCTCGCCAAGGCTGTCCAGGGGAATTTCTGTCAGCCATCTCTTCCATCTCTGCACAGGGAGGACGACTCACTGGCCCATACTGCAAAGGAGAAAGCCGATCTTCTAGGCTCTTTCTTTGCGTCTAACTCGACTCTCGATGACGGGGGCAGTACGCCGCCGACCATCCCGCGGTGTGAGTGCTCCATGCCGGAAGTGCAGTTCACACAGCGCTCGGTTCGCAAAGCACTCCTCTCCCTGGACATCCACAAGTCGAGTGGGCCTGACGGAATCCCCCCAATTGTGCTGAGGACGTGTGCTCCAGAGTTGGCACCGGTTTTAACGCGTCTTTTCCGGTACTCCTACTCCCTAGGCGTAGTCCCAAAATCATGGAAGACGGCTTTCGTCCACCCGATCCCTAAAAAAGGCGACCGCTCAGACCCGTCCAACTACCGGCCAATCGCCATCACCTCCTTGTTCTCCAAAACAATGGAGTCCATTGTAAACTGCCAGCTCATGGGGTACCTTGAGGATCACCAGCTGATTAGTGACCGCCAATACGGTTTTCGCCGTGGTCGGTCAGCTGGTGATCTTCTGGTCTACCTCACTCACAGATGGGCGGAGGCAGTAGAGTTCAAGGGGGAGGCATTGGCCGTTAGTTTGGACATAGCGAAGGCCTTCGATCGGGTTTGGCACAAAGCGCTTCTTTCGAAGCTCCCTTCCTATGGGCTTCCCGAGAAACTGTGCGATTGGATCACCAGCTTTCTTGCAGATCGGAGCATCAAGGTCGTTGTAGACGGTGCAAGCTCCGATTGCAAGCCTATTAATGCTGGTGTTCCACAGGGCTGCGTGCTATCGCCAACGCTGTTTCTTCTGCATATCAATGATATGTTGCATACCCGTAACGTCGGTACATCGAAGTGCTGAAGTGTTTGTACAGTAGGGCTACGATGGCTATCCGAGTACAGAACCAGAGTTCGAAACCTATCCAACTGCAGAGAGGTGTAAGACAGGGTGATGTTATATCCCCGAAACTCTTCACCGCTGCGTTGGAAGACGTTTTCAAGCTACTGGACTGGAAAAGATACGGTATTAACATCAATGGCGAGTACATCACTCACCTAAGATTTGCCGACGATATAGTCCTTATGGCAGAATCGCTGGAGGACTTAAGCATTATGCTCAATGACCTCAATAGTGCCTCCCAACGGATAGGTCTTAAGATGAACATGGACAAAACAAAGATCATGTTTAATGTCCATGTCACACCTGTGCCGGTAGTTGTTGGGAGCACTATGCTCGAAGTTGTTGACGAGTACGTTTACCTGGGACAAATAGTCCGACTAGGTAAGTCCAACTTCGACCGAGAGGTCAATCGACGGATTCAACTCGGCTGGGCAGCGTTCGGGAAATTACGACATATCTTTTCGTCAGGTATACCTCAATCTCTAAAAACTAGATTGTACAACCAGTGCGTGTTGCCAGTGATGACTTACGATTCTGAGACGTGGTCCTTCACTGCTGGCCGTATGAGGACGCTTAAGGTCGCTCAGCGAGCTATGGAGAGGGCTATGCTCGGAGTTTCTCTGCGTGATAGACTCAGAAATGAGGATATCCGCAGTAAAACCAGAGTGACCGACATAGCCCAACGGATTAGTAAGCTGAAGTGGCAATGGGCCGGCCATATAGCTCGAAGAACCGATACCCGATGGGGAAGAAAGGTTCTCGAGTGGCAGCCTCATACCGGTAGGCGTAGTGTAGGGCGACCCCCCACTAGATGGAGTGACGACCTGGTAAGACATGCAGGAAGTCGATGGATGCAGGTGGCTCAGGACCGTGCTTTGTGGCATTACTTGGGGGAGGCCTATGTTCAGCAGTGGACTTGTGAAGGGCTGTAATGATGATGATGATGATACCCGTAACATTCATTGCTATGCAGATGACAGCACTGGTGATGCTCTTTACACCGGCCGAGCCAATATTTCTCGGGAAAACGTCTCCGAGTGCCGGGACAAACTTGTGTCTGAAGTCGAGTCTTTGCTGAACAGAATCTCGGATTGGGGACGACTAAATCTAGTCCAGTTTAACCCCCAGAAGACACAAGTTTGCGCGTTAACCGCTAAAAAGAACCCCTTTGTCGTATCCCCTCAATTTCAAGGCACTCCCCTTGTTGCCTCAGCCAGTATCGGAATCCTCGGCGTCGACATATCGAGTGACGTGCAGTTTCGTGGACACTTGGAAGGGAAGGCCAAATTGGCCTCTAAAAAGCTTGGCGTGCTCAGCAGAGCGGGACAGTATTTCATGCCGGCACACCGCCTGCAACTTTACAAGGCGCAGGTTCGGCCGCACATGGAATACTGTTCCCATCTCTGCGCTGGGGCTCCCCAGTACCAGCTCCTTCCACTTGACCGCATCCAGCGCAGAGCGGCTCGAATCGTCGACGACCGAGTGCTTTCCGATCGGCTCGATTCACTGGCGCTGCGAAGAGATGTTGCATCTCTTTGCGTATTTTATCGCATCTATCACGGGGAGTGCTCTGAGGAATTGTTCGGATTAATCCCAGCCGCCAAATTTCGTGAACGCACTACACGGCAAACGTCCCGATACCATCCACACCATCTGGATGCTTGGCGGTCCACCACTGTACGTTTCACAAGGAGTTTTCTTCCACGTACAACCTCTCTGTGGAATAGTTTACCACCGGCGATTTTTCCGGACCGATACGACCTGGGGACCTTCAAGAAAAGAGCTTACTCCTTTCTAAAGGGCCGGCAACGCACCCGCAATTCTCCTGGTGTTGCGGTTGATCATGGGCGACGGTAGTCACTTAACATCAGGTGAGCCGCATGCTCGTTTGCCCCCTCTTCTATAAAAAAAAAAAAATTGCTTACATATATCGTCACACCACAGTTGCCACGCCAGGCAAGCGGTTAGGCAGCCACAGTTGTTTATTTTAGTTTGCTATTAGGAATTGGTTTGGTCATATAGAAAGAATGAATGAGGAAAGACTGACAAAGTAAATATATGTTGCAGAAGTGAATGAAAAAGTCGGAAAGGGACGTCATAGGCGAAAGCTTGTCGACCAAATTGGCGATATATTAAAAATGGGCCAAATTAAGAGTACCCTTAACCGACGAGCACAGTAGCTATTTTCCTCCAGGACACGATGTTAGTTTCAACCGGGGAACCTAACCTAATTTAAATATATGTTTGTAAAGTATTCATATTAAAAACTTACTTAATCATGAATTTTTAATAAAGTATATGTCTATTCGTGTCATTATATTACTTAAAATTGACATTGTACAAAACAACTTATAATTTCTACTTCAAAACAAACAAATTAAATAAGCAAAATGGCGGATTGTGTCAGCGCTAGTGAAGTAGCAATCGTGTCCTGGCCGAAAACTATTTTTGCGCTTGTAAGCGCTTGCTAGCGCTTTTTTCTGCCAAACGCACCCATTAATTTTTAATTTTTTTATTTAGATATTTTTCTCAAACAAAACAATCTAACATTCAACTAATGTTTATTAGAGTTAGTTTATGTAGCTGAAGATGTGTGGACCGAATTTATTTTTATATTTAATTATGTATTTTACCTTCTTATGTACGTGGTATTTGTCCCACCTTTCCTTCGCATTCTTTACTTCGGCTATCGAAAAGACGCTACAAATTGATTGAGAGATTAAATTAGTGATAGTAAAAGTAAAATTAAAAAAAAACATTTACCATAGATTGTTCATACCTCCTATATACAGCCACTTCACTTTATAGGCTTCTCATTACAAAGAAACCGATTAGCTGCGACGGAAATTATTTTTGGAGAAAATCACTATTATTGAAGTACCAGTAATTAACTATGTAGTAAGTAATTACAAACATGAAAGTCCCATTTCCGTGCAAGCCATATCATTTTCATACGTGTGTGATATCAATCAGGTCATCGGTATTAGGGCACCGATAATCTGACGTGCTTAGATCTATTAAATTGATATTTTAGCCGACTTAAAGGAAAAGAGGAGGTTCTCAATTCGAGTTAGTCTTTTTTTGTATGTAGGTATCAGTTACGCGATACCTTCGTCATTTGTAAACCAATAATAATTATATTTTTTTTTATAAAATAGGTTATACTTTAAGGCTCATTTAAATTTGGACACAAAATTCTAAGGGTGGTAAGGGTGGTAGGGATGATGTTTTAATGTTATTATTTAGACGACACCGACATTGCGATATACCCCAGTCCAATCAAAAGGGTAAAAAAACTTTAAAAAAACAGCCGACTTCAAAGAACTAGGTAATAAGAATAAAATAATTTAACATTCTGAAGTTGGGATTTAATACTTCTGTACACTTAATTAAACACTGACTTCTGAAACATTTAAGAGGAAATTAGTTTATTATATTTTTAAGAAATTCTTTTGGTAAGAAGTCATTCCATCTTGGTCCTCATGGGTGACAATGTATCTGAAATTTGATTATTAATCGACGCTTGATGAAGGTTTCTACATCCAGCATTCATCACCTGGACTGTTTGATTGCTTGGCATCGCATTTGTATATCTTTATCATGTCTCTCTCTCTTCTCTTACTACTAATAATTATTCTCCGAGGTATGACATAATATTAGGCGTGCGTACTTCGCCCTTCCTTTTTTATTTATTAAAAACCAGTGTTTTATTGCAATCCCACCTGGCCGTAAGTGGTGATGAATCCGTCGACGGTAAATCGCTGGCTTAGCGCAGCAAAAATCTTTTTACTCTTGCCTCTTGTCAGCGAATGACATTTAAAAAAAAGTATACGTAATCATGTGCGCATAAACTTCAATCTCGTTTGTACGTCGTCATCGGCGGACGTGCAACGGAACTACAATCCCACGCCGGAAGCATCCCCAGGCTAACCGCGTTAGCTTCCCGCCGCCGCTCGTTAGCGTTAATGCTAGTAAATAGCTTTCGTTCGCCAATAACAATGAAGAAAAGGTTCTAAGATGATAGGCATTAAGTCACATTTAAAGTGGGAACGAAATGATGTCATGAAATTTGAAATATTTAGTAGAATTTATTTCGAATGAGTATGTTCGTATATATATATACGTAAAGAATTAGGTTTTTTACTATATTTCTATAGCAAATATAATCAATCACAAACTGAAATATATATCTTCGTTTCACAGTTTTATAATACGACTACGACGATACGACGATAAAAAGACTAACATGCTAATAGTTCACATTATAGTGAGTCGTTACAGCAGCCCATGGACATTCAAAACTAAATTCAACCAAACAATATATGTGCACTGTCCAACCATTAGGATTTAGATCAAATGCCTAACAACCTTAAATAATACTGGCTTTCTTACGCTTCAAAGCGGAACCTAACAATGAATTTAGTGCAGCATGGAGGAAGAAATATGTAAGAGGTTGGTATCAACCTATGGTATCACCTACCATGGGCGGCGGTAGTCACTTAACATCAGGTGAACCGTATGCTCGTTTGCCCCCCTCTTCTATAATAAATACAACCTAGTTCATAACTTAATAAAGTAGCATTATTCAAATACGATATCATGTGGTTACCTGCCTGTTACTTATAAGTGATTTAAGTAATACGTAGGGATTTTTTTAGAGATTTATTAATTGCATAACTTATGAAAATAAAAAGAGGGTGGAATAAATCTCTGTAGTCATTTTGCACCAGTCAAACCTGGGTGTGGCGAGAAGTTTGGCTTCACTTGAAAGAATCTGACATATAAAAATCAATTGCCGTTCGTTAATCTCGCAAAAACTCGATAAAATTACTCGACCGATTTTGATGATTCTTTTATGTATTTACATGGGTCCCTGGATGGTTTTAAAGCTTTATTGGACCCTTTAGGTGGCACTGTTGTCGAGATCCAGTAATTGCCCGTACGAAGACAGTTAGTAGTAGTTCGCTAGTTTTATATAACTAAGGAGAGCAACCCCTTTAAACACTTTGTTGCTTTTGTAATGGAAGATTTATGCGTTCCTAAAAATGACGAGAGATTTAGTAGATTTATATCACGATTAATAGAGGAAGAGAAATGAAACATGTATACTCTCATTTATGCTTTTAAATGAAATGAGAATACGTAATTAAGTATACGATATGTACTTTTCAAATACAATGATAAATCATTTCAGATAGGTCAATTATATAAAGACTACCAACCCTGTTGTATTCTGAATTTATATAAAAAATAATAAATTCAGAATTATGTGGTAAAGTACTGTATGTATGCCTATACGTATTTCTGATTACATTATACTGAACAATGCATGTGTCTTGTTGATTAATAATTAGTTGGAAACATTATTTTAAAATTAATAAAAACAAAATCCCAAATCTTTTCAACACGCTTTATTATCGGTCAAAAAGAAAAAAAAAACAGGATTCACTATGCTTAAACCAAACCATCTACGTAATATTCATATTACAGTAGTACAAGGAGGCACAACTCCTTAGCGCACATTTTCTTAAACATGCCTCATTTTATTAAAAGTTTGTGATAATAATTAATTTTCTTTTAATACTTCATTGTAAAATCAGTCCATGAAGGTTTACAACGTTATACACTAAACATATTTATTAATCTAATTTACTTCAGTTTTACCCCGCCGTTAATGCAAGTATGTATTGAAACAATATGTAGTAATGAACTCAACGAAGCTTAGTGTTCTGCGCGCCCCGCTTGGCAGGCGGTTGATGATCACAGGACCCAACCTCTCGACTACTATTCAATACGAGTATGTACAAACCTGGACAATTCAGAAACTACGGACTCCTAGGTAGAAAAACTAGCGAGATTTACAGTAGTCGCATAAGATGTGTTACATCTGACCTTAGTAATAAGCAACATTAAAAGGTATTATATCCTGGAAAAATCTATCTTTATAAAAAATATTAAAAACATCAATTGAGCAGTGAAAGAAATTAACCCCATAATATTTATAAAAGCTATAAATACTGAAATATTCATTCGAATAATTATTCATTATTACTCACTTGCATTTTGTATCAATGATATACACTTTTATCGGACATTTATTATCAACAGTAAATACATGTATTAATATAGTACATAAAATTAGTTTATGTAACGCCATACTTAACTATTAATATCAAATGAATATTTGTTTTATTTTTATAACTTAAAAAATTTTTGATTTAAATTAGTCGTTCATTGTTGCGGCAAATCCAAAAGCCAAATGAGAGTTTTTGATAAATTACAATCTAACCATAAATCGTTATAAGTGTACCAAATATGCCCAAAATTGGTTTCTGTTTGTTAACATTAGCTGGAGCTAGGAACAGGTGAACTGTCCTTAGTTTTTACCGTGGGAAGTGGTTAAAGGAAACAGTGAATAATAAGAAACGGTATAGTTTATTGTTATTCACGTCTCCTTTTTATTCTACATTTAAAAATAAATGAGTTAGAAAAACAATAATAGGTTATAGATCGACCCGCCGCCACGCTATCGGTATAATTCTTGTGTTCCATACAAAATTCAGTACAACAAAGCAAGAATCGACTCTTCTGTCCGACAGGTCTATCTATCACAGAAGTTTTCCTTCGAGCTTTTTGAGGTTATTTAAAAATAAGCAACCTTTATCATTGATAACAGGAATATTGAAATCTCTAAACGATTCTAATGAAACTGTCTCTTTATACTGTTAATAATACTAATTAAAAAATACCTTACTAACTTTCATTTTCTAGACTCGTTGCCTCCAAGAATTATTACGGCAGGTTCAAATTTTATAGTCGTAGTAATTATGACACATTAACCCATGATGGTAGCTGACACACAGTTTGTCTGCAAGCAATGAACCTCTATAAATAAGTAAAATTGAAGCGCCTGTTTGTAATGTCAAAGTAACAACTTCATATTAAATGCATATGAAAGTATTTACGGCACCTAAAACAAAAAAAACATTTAAAAGTTTTGTCCGTCTCATTGCCTGTTTGTTCGTTCCGGCTAAACTCCAATTTTGGCGGGGCTTTCACAGGAAGATAGCTGTTGTTATAAGGAGTAACTTAGGCTACCTTTATTATTAAAAAAAATTAGGGTTAGGTTCCGCTCTAAAAGTGAAAACTCATGAAAACCAATTGTAATAAATTCCACGCGGACGATGTCGCGGGGAAAAGCTAGTATAAAATAAAATATTACTTTTATTCATAACCAGTGTTAAGTGCTAAGTATGTAATAGCAGTAGTACGTTTTTTTTTAACAAAAGCCGAGACATTCCTAGACAGCAAGTCGGTTCTTTAGACTCACGGCAGCGGCTAAAACATTGAGGTATTTTAATATTCATTTTCGTTCACAAAGTAAACGTGAAACAAGAAATGAAACATTTTCTGGTATATTTTTAGACTTTTCATAATATTTAATTAACTCTGTCGGTATAGCTTTTGTAAATCGTTTACTAAACATTATATTATTTTCCTTATATTTTAAGGTAATGAAATAACTGAATTTCCTCTTCTGCAATGTTTTCAATTTTTTTAAACAAATGTAAAAGCATTTTAAATATTTTTAAGCTTTCTAGATACACATAACGAAATTTACGAATAACTTACTTATTATTTATTAGCCATAGACTTATTATTTATTAGCCATAGACTTATTATTTATTAGCCATAGACTTATTATACTACTGCGTATTATTAGCACTATTAAATCTTTATGTATAAAATTGTTTTGTCCATGTGTATGTGACTGAACATCTAAATGGCTGGACCGAGTCTGATGAAAATTTGTGTGTGTAATTAAGTTGATTCGAGAATGGTTTAGATGCACAATTGGAGCCGCAAGTGACGCTGTTATTGAGATGCAGAAATTATCTATAATTTATATATATATATATATATATATATATATATATATATATATATATATATATATATATATATATATATATATATATATATATATATAAATAATTATTATAGTAGTTAGTCAACACAATAATATTTTTAGCACTTTCTGGCACGCATTTATCATCATTATCATTGCAGCCCTTCACAAGTTCACTACTGGTTACTGCCCTAGCACAGGTTAAACTTAATTTCAACTCTACTTTGTAAGCACCAATTCATAAGACATGGTTTGAAATTTGTTCACAACACGAATTGTCAGTTTAAATTAAAGGAAGACTATCAAATTCAATAGATGATGTTGCATCTCTTTGCGTATTTTATCGCATCTATCACGGGAGTGCTCTGAGGAATTGTTCGGATTAATCCCAGCCGCCAAATTTCGTGAACGCACGACACGGCAAATGTCCCGATACCATCCACACCATCTGGATGCTTGGCGGTCCACCACTGTACGTTTCACAAGGAGTTTTCTTCCACGTACAACCTCTCTGTGGAATAGTTTATCACCGGCGATTTTGCCGGACCGATACGACCTGGGAACCTTCAAGAAAAGAGCTTACTCCTTTCTAAAGGGCGGCGGTAGTCACTTAACATCAGGTGAGCCGCATGCTCGTTTGCCCCCTCTTTTATAAAAAAAAAAACCTGATGGTAAAAGGATGCCGTGGCCCATAAACATCTATATTTATCCTCGATTGAGACTAAAAATGCAGGTGCGTTGTCACTCCTGAGGACTGAATGGAATGTCTCGTTTCCATTAAAATAGGATCTCCGGTCTTCTACACTCACCAAATATATTCGATTATAACACATTTTTATATCAGTTTAGATTTAGTTTTCCTTAGTTTTTTTAACCGTGAAATTATAATTATTTCCATTTTATTCCTGTCCATAGAAAACTAAAATTAAGCATATATGAAACATTAATGATAAACACACATGAAGGTAATTATATTTACTTAATAACTGATATTATAGCAACAGCAGGTTAAACGCTGAAACCATATCAGTCTTTGTACTTATAAAAAAAGTTATATTTATTTATATACGAGTACTGCAATTATGTAGAGTTCATATCGATTGTATTTGCAGTTCAATTTAAAGTTATCTTTCAAATGTTTTTATATATTATTATTATCGTGAAGGTGACGAACATGGACAGAGATCGTCACCCAACACGTCACGTCAACGTCATTAATAAATTTATAAAAGAAAGTAAAAATACCCATAGATATCCTACATCTCTATCTAAAATCTAAATGCTGACGCGTTGTCCTGCTAAAGATCAAGATAGAATCTCTTATTCTATGCAGTGATGGTCTCCGAGTTACGTCACTGACCAAAGGAAACGTATCAGCATTATGCTGCTATTCTACTCTGGCATCCAAAGCAAGTTAACTGTGTAGTAGGCGTGCAAGAATCTACACAACCCCATATCTCTCAGTGAGTGTCGTTAGAGGCGACACAGGGTAATAATGTAGATGAGCAGCAAATAGTTGCTAGCCCGCATGTCGAGCGTGGCAACAATGGTAAACATCTGCCTTTTGAGGCAATCGATCTACCCGACCGATGTTCAGCATGGACTTTGACAGGCTGTCGTGAACTAATAAATAAATTCAGAGCAAACAGTGTTTCTCAGTCCCCTCTCGAGCCGACCCATTCGTGCTACAGCCATAATACCCCTGCATCGTGCCTTTAACATGATGAAAGATTTAAAGAATCATTTGCACATTAAAATATTTTGAATATTTTCCTCCTTTCTTGTTTTTATGATGTGTAGAGGAAGCTACTTAAGAACTAGAAATGTAATTACTTATGTCAAATATGCATCAAAAATATACTTAAATATTGATATAGAATATTTGTATGGATTAATTCTTCACATTTTAATAAAAGTAATGGCATCATTGCAACCGATAGTATTGATTCATAAAAAGGTCACTTCGCTGCTTCTGTGCGTGGGTTGATGGAACTCACGTGCTCTTACAATTCTCTTTGTTTATTACGTTCGTAATTGTTATCGAATAAAAATTTAATTTTGACTTTAATGTTTCATAAACATTGTTTGCATGATGACTGAATATTAATCGGTACTCACTTTGTGTAAAACCGGCTGGAGAGATGCTTGAAAGCCGGGAAACTCGATTCCTGTACAGATTAAAAGTATTCGAGACTCAAAGAAGAAATACATAAAAATAGTGTAACATATACTATTACTAGTTGATACAAACTCACTTGGCTGAGCGCACTTATGTAATAGACGATAATAACGTAGATACAAAATAACAAGAAATTTCTTTGTCTGCGTCTTCGTTGCGAAATGAGTAACTATACTAACTATCAAGTCCATCGGGTGTTTAGTTTTGGAGATATCGTGATGAGTCAATCAGTCATATATATATATTTATACACACACACACACACACACACACACACACACACACACACACACACACACACACACACAAACACACACACAAACACACACACACACACACACACACACACACACACACGTACGCACGCACGCTCGCACACACGCACGCAATCACGCACGCACGCACGCACGCACGCACGCGTATATATATATATACAAATGCGTCGTCTATCGTCATTGGTCAAGAAAACGAACAGGATGGTTGATGTATGTACAAAATAGCTTTGTTTAGATATAGGTTCACGTTAAGGACAGTAAATATTTTATTTCATCATCAATTTAGTTCAGGATACAGCCTGGGTTGGAGATGTATGATATTTAGCCATCAGTAATATTTAGCCGAAATTCACTATGCCTAAACATTAAAAAAAAGGTTTGTGTTTAATCATAGTGAATTAACTGTAGTTTAAAATAAACTTCAGCAGGTTCAAATTAACGCAGGCTAGCGAGTTTACACATTCATTGCCAAAATTCTAATTAGAGATGCTTGATTGATTTTTTTATGAGTATCGGCAGAAGTGCGTAAAAATCTCGGAGTCTCGGTGATACCGAAACCGATATCGGTAAGATTAGTGGATAAAAAATTAGACACAAATTAAATTTGGATATATATTTAAAAGATTTTGAAAATATGGTTGGGATAACAGGACATAATTAATGTAATCCGTCAGATAGGTTTTCATGAGTTATTAATTAAAATTAAGGGGATAGAGTAAGTCAGCTCAAATTCTAATTTCGTCCCCACTTGCCCGCGTGTCGTATGTTATGTACCGACATGTTTGTAATCACTAATACTGTAAGTAGAAAGGTCGTTAGACACTTATTTCATTAGGTTTATCATATTTATGCCTGTTTCTTAACGCCAAGCCAGTCGCTTCTTATTTTTATTACGGTTATTTCCCATTTTAATTTTACGTCGTACTGTTGCGTAATGTATATTCTGATCGTAAGCGACACAACCCGTTCAAAGGCCGAAGCGAAGTGACCGTGCGGCAGGAATCACGCTCAAAAGGCCGATAGTTTAGGTAATTTCTTTTTACAGTGAAAATAATGGTATTTAAAATAAAAAGTAAATAATATAAGCACTGCTTTATAGTTAGTTCAGTTAGTATGCAAAGTTTCATGATCTTATCTAAAGTATTTTATGAATAACAGCGGTTTATTGTTTATTTTGTAGGTAACTTTGGATTTCTTTTCTATCGAGAAAATTTTACGAAATCGTGTTTTCGTCTAACATAATCCTTAATATTAATCCTCAACTTTACCATATATTTATTTCAAAATTAATGCTGCAATATTTTCGGCATAACGAAGGATCTTGCTAAGCCATTTGAGATTGTATTTCCCCTTAACATCAAGAAGTTTTTTTTAAAACACAGCTTTGCAGCGAAAGGCAACTTCCCAAGTCCATTGGGATGAGACCTGCGCTGAAAATAGTCTCTAGGATACAAACTCATGAAAAAGTACACCGCGTGTTTACATTATATTTTTAAAGCCCGAAATTTAAAACGATTCAGTGTATCGGCCAAAGGGCGATATTTGCCCATACCAATATTCGCAAATTCAAAATTTCGCTGATTTATCCGTATCGGTATCGGTGAAATTAATTAGGTAGGATGACCATGTGGTAGATAGAATATCAATAAAAAATAATATAATAACATTAAAAAAAACTGCAGTTGCCAACCTACCTGCCAAGCGTGGCATCTATGGCATTTATCCCCCTTATGCGGCAATCTCTACCTATGGATGAATATATGAATATGAATGAGGCAGCAGAACGACGGTTTGTGGTGACAATTCGGAAGGAAATAAATGAATTGAATGTTTACTCCAGAATACGCATGGAACAACTATATTTATTTTCATGCTTATTGAATATCGACTACAATAATGCGTACCACAATATTTCAAAAGCGTTTAGTATTGTGTGTTCTGACTTGTTAACCTAATGGTTAATTTCCTTTGCACGTACGAACGGTGTAATATTACATGGTTGAATAGTTTATCTACTTTATCTTTAAACAATATAATGAATTTAACTTTATTGTTATTTATTAAATTAAATTCTCTACGGTTCAGTTATCAATATTATAAAAAAGGCAACGGTCCTTTTGTTACTTGAAAAACAACAGTAAACACGAGTTTGTAAAAGAGATTTAGGAATTGGTGCACTCTGCTACTTGTATTTTACATTACAGAAGAATTTCTTACTATATGTGTCTAAGAATTAATGCAGTTTGAAATTTTTGCCTTCAAAATAATTATTGTATGACAAACGAGCATACAATCCACCTGATGTTAAGTGGAAGCTATGGTCCATAGGCCAGTCACCTAAGGGCGCAATTACACTTGGTCGTTAGCCCGCTTTCGGGTGCACGAAAGACGTTACTCGAATTCGGTCACCCGAAGCATTATTTACATTACATTCTTTTTCTCAAATACGGGCAAACAACTCTTCGCCCGGGTTCGGTGAGGTACGTGTCTTCGTACGCCATGACATCCGCTAAAACCGCGTCGAGTATCTTGATTCGGGTTACCAAAACGAAGGCGGGCTTATTCGACTTCGTTCATTTACACTTGCCTATGGAATTCGGACAAACGACTAATCATTTGTCCGAATTCCATAGGCAATACGGGCAAACGACCAAGTGTAATTGCGCTTTAAGAGTAGTCACTAAGATAGATTGTCTCGTTTCCAGTAAAAAGGGTATCAGGTTCTCTACACTCACCATACGAAACACAACACAGCATTAAACTGCTATTTTATATTTCACGCTGGTATTTTGTAACCCTAATATGGCCGCAGTATTGCTCTACCACGTATATTTAAGTCTAACACGTATATATATATATATATATATATATATATATATATATATATATATATATATATATATGAGTGTATGAAATAATGTTTATTTATTTTGTTTATAATAGAATGCACGATCATCATGGTCTGCAAATTGAGTATTGTGATTTTTATTACTATCGTCATTATCTGTGCGAAATTGCGTTACGTTTCAATGCTACTTTTAGTAGTGTTCATTTTTGAAATATGTATTTTACATTATTATAAGAAATAAATGTTTATATTATAAGTCTAAACATACATCACACATGACTAGAATCTTCATTACCGAAACTGGAACTTATACATCGGAAGATTCGTCATACTACATTAGGTTAGGTAGGGACTGGTTAACCGGGGTTGAAATCAATCTCGTAAGTCTCGAGTACGAGTCAAGAGCAAAACAAGCTTTTGGTATTTTACAAGATACAGTTTAAAGTGCTCGGAGGTGTTACATGAATTCTCCCCTACCCTTCAGATAATCACCGGGTTTCCACACATTTGTTTTCGAAACACAATGTCGGCATACAAGTAGTGGAATAATTTACTAGTGTTTGTTTTACATTGTGATAACAACATGGTTGTTTATGTGTGAATAGGCTTTTATTGAGTGAAACCAGTACGCTAGTAGCAATAACATTAATAGTTGTTAAGGTACCATACCGTTATTTACTTCTATCGTCAGTCAGCAATGCGGTTATTTTGAAGGGTAAGAAGTATTATTACTGGCTGTGAGGCATTCCATCCTAGTCCTGAGTCGTAGTAAAACCACCAGTGGCCACTTACTATCAGTTGACTGTTGTATATTTATACAATTGATTAAAACTACTTTTAAGGATTTTATTGCGTTTAATTTTAATTATTTTAATTTTTAAATTCCCGACGTTTCGGGTGCTTCGGTCAAGAATTTAAAAATAAAAATAATTAAAATTAAAATTAAACGCGATAAAATCCGTAAAGTTAGTTTTAATCAATGTGTAGTGTTCGCGTAAATATAAGAAACCATTATGTTGGTTCAATTGTTAGTCTAATTTTAAAAGTTTATGAAGAACCTCCATTTACGACATAGTAGTTCAGCACTGAGTATAAGTTAAAAATGTGGAACACTTAAGGATATTACTTTATGCGTGATAGAGTTACTGCGTAGTTGTTACTGCGGCAAATTGAACGTCGATTTGACGAGGGAAGGATCACGTTCGCACAGAATACTGCATAAAAATAATAGTATAGTGCTGGTGTTTTTGTACGGTGTTAACGACGACTTGATAATCCTTATTACAACTAAATCATGCATCATGCATTTCATGATAGCCTTTTGGCAGGGGCCTTTTTTTTCAAGGGGTGGCAATGTAATCTGCATTCTGATTATAATTCGAGAATTGTTATAGATGTATATGGGTCATGGTATCCACTTACCTTCAGGAAGACTGTATAGGAACTTTTGTCATTATTGATAGAAAAAAAAACTTTGTTCGTTCACGCTTTCAATTAAAATAATTGGTGCACATTTGTAAAAATGCTGAGTTCGATACACAGAAATGGTAATAAATCGATATTATTCCTACATTACGAGTTTGATAAAATCGAAATTATGTGATAATAGAATGACGACAACAAACTTAATTACGACTAAGCTTGTAATATAATTTCCAGCTAGAGTGTTTTATTTCATGAGTTCAATTTAGTCCTAATCTAAAAGTTAAACATAACAGGAGTTCGCGTAATACGTTCGGCGCGGACGATCGTAATCGTATTTGAACGGATGTAGGTCAAGTTCACCGACTCTGTCCTCGGATAAAAATAGAACTGGCGCAAAATAACAGCCACAAACCTTTTTTCTCTGTATTTTAAGAACGCCGTAAGTTTATTTGAAACTAAACTATGCATTTGAGACACTATGCATTTGACGGTACTTCCTTGAGATATTTATTGCTTGTCTATATTATCAATAGTCGATATTAAGATTTTGTAACCTTTAGCAAAGTATTTCGCCTATAATTTCCCATTACATACTTATTTTTTATTGCTTATTTATCATTTACTATCGGGCTTTAGTAACGTTAGGGCTAGCCGCCCAGCCCTAAATTTGCGGTTTCGCCAGCACCACTGAAAGTGGTAATCCATATTCGTACGTAAGTCAAAAATGAGAAATTCTGCATGTATTAGAAATTAAACATAATTTGAAGCCGTGATAAGTTTGCCAACATGCACGGCAGCATCGTAATACTGATTGTATGTTTGTTGCATGATTGGTGCATAATTCTTGTCGCAGTAAGCTTTTCCATGCACCAACACTTTACATAAAAGAGGAACCATTGTACTTTTAAACATTTGTGGTTAATAATAAGCGCACATATATACATAAAATAAATATATTTAAATGTGTCTGTTTGTGTACGAGTTGATCACAAACATGTTATCGAATTCGACCAAAACACAAATGATATCTCAACCCGCTTGATACACTGCTACAGAATAGCCATTATGAATAGCTGATTTTTATCGCAGCCTCGCAGGCAAAGTCCAGTAGAGCGTACGGATCCAATGATCGCAAATTATTATTGTTAGCTTGGGAAATCGGCGTTGAACCTCATCGACATGAAACTGTAATGAAGGTAGTCACATTAATTCACTAATACTCTACAGTAACTGTTGCCTGCTACATTCTTAACTAATGTTCGATAAGTTGTTCATTTGGAAATTGGTTAGTGAATATTATATGTGCTATGGCGTTCATAACAGCTATTGCTAACCGTTACCGTTACAACCTAACAAAAGTCTACTCCTAAATATAGTTCTTCTACAAAGATTGCTTCACAGTTTTCACCCTAGAAGGTCGAGTTGGCAACCGCATTATTATTTAATATTGTCGCATATTTGTAATTAAGAAGATTCCCTGATCTCCTGATTTGTTTGACTCTTGTGGTTGTTACATAAAACTCAAACGTTTCCCGACATACTTTCCGTCCTTTTTGTATCTACCCTACATATCCCCAACAGTAATCATCATTGTGTTTGTCTTATATTTATTTTTTTATTAACTACTAACCCGCTTGCCAAACATAGGAACTATAGCAAAAATTCCCCCCACGGGGGAATCCCATGTTCAGCATTCGCCTTTAATAGGCTGTAACGGAAATATCATATTTTTTAATCAATTAATGTGCTATAACTATAACACCATCAGCTTATGTTAAGTGTTCATTGTATCTCATCTTTTCCAATATCATATTTCATAACCAAGGTTAATATCGCTTCCTCGTACAATAGCGCTGTTAAATCGAATTTTTCATTCTTCTATTTTTTTTTGTTTCATAAAATTCCATGCGCTTCTCGTTATAGGGAGGATTTCACGCTTGACAGGCGGAGTCGAAACATTAAATCAATTACGGCAATATCATATATTTTACTCGATTAATGTGCTATAATTATAACACTATCAGCTTATGTTAAGTTTTCATTGTATCTCATCTTTTCCAATATCATATTCCATAACAAGGCTAATATCCCTTCCTCGTACAATAGCGCTGTTAAATCGAACTTTAAAATTAACAAGCGAAGTTTTTCGAAAACATTCTTCTATTTTTTTTTGTTTCGTAAAATTCCATGCGCCTCTGGTAATAGGGAGGATTTCACGCTTGGCAGGCGGAGTCAAAAAATTAAATCAAATATTATTACAACTAAAAACCCGACCGTAGTTATCTACACTAAAAAAAGTAACACACGTAGGGCACAGGCGTCCTCTTATTTCTGAAAATTTCAGTATTTAACTAGCATTTCCCAGCTATAGTTTTAGCAGCTTGGAAGAAATTGCCGCACTGCCCAAATACAGTAAAGTGGTTGTTCACATCATGTAGTAAAAAATATTAGGTCTGGGAAATTTTTTTTCGTATTTTTTATAGAAGAAGTTCAAGACATTTTTTTTTCAAAGTTTAATTGCATTTAATTATAATATATGTGTGACATTTTGTTCGATAACCTGTTGCCATCTCGTAAGTAGTGACACAATCCCGTTGCTGTAGAAATCTTGGTATTTTTGATCAAAAAAAAATGCGACAAGTAGTTTTGACAGTACTCTCTTGATGTTAAACTAACACAAACCAAAGAATTCTGAAGAGACCAAAACAGGTGAAAATCTGAGGGTGCAACGTCAGGACTATATGGTGGATGCATTAACACTAACTATTAACTATTACTAACAATTAAGCTCTCCCAATTTCTGCTGAGTGGCCAAAGATGTGTGAGGTCTGGCGTTATCATGATGAAAGACCACTCTTTTTCTGTTGACCAATTCCGGCCTTTTTTTTTCAATTTCTTGCTTCAGACTCATTAGTTGTTGGTAGTAGAGATCGGAATCGATGGTTTTTCCCGGCGGTAAAAGCTCATAATAAACGTTGCCCTGTAAACCCCACCATACACACAGCTTCACCTTGCGTGTTAATCCGGGTTTTTCTAGTCTGTGAAGCTTGACTACCCTTTGGCTATGATCTTTTTCGCACGTTTTTGTCGTAGGTGATCTACTTTCCATCAACAGTGCTCAATCTTTTCAAAAATTGCCATCTTGTTACAATTTTACGTACAATAACATTGTGTTATGTTTAAGGCTTTATTTCTCAACAAATTATTTTTTATATTACTGTAAAAATGGTTCGGTTTCATTACATTTCAATAGAGAATAGCAAATGAGTAACCAATTTATTAGGTTACTTTCATTAAACTCGTGTGCTACCCAAATATCGAGTTTTTTATGTATAGCCGGACTTATTCAAATAGCTCAAAACTGTTTTGTGGTCAGTCCTCAATTCCTCGGCTATGTCATTACTACTAACATGCCGATCCAGCTCCACTTTAAAAAAAATAGCATCGAGTTTATCCGTATGTCGGCAACGAGAGCGAACTGCATCTTTGACACCAAAATTCCCGGACTGAAAACGCTAGAACCAACTTTGTGCTACTCTTACCGAGACTGACTGCATTAGGTCCATAAAGGTCATGCATTTTTTTCGCGGCTTGAGTCGCATTTTTCCCTATTTTGTAATAAAACCTCAGAATATATCGAATTTCTTCGTTAGATTCTCTCAATTTGGCAGACAGAAAAACAATTGAAAAATGGTGGGAAAGTGTTTTTTATTTTTTATTTTTTTCCTAATATCCTATATGTATTGTTATTAAAACAGCCATAAACAAACAGTACAACCAAAGAGATTTTTCTTAAATTTTTTACAAACAAAATACGAAGAAACTTTTTCCCGACCTATTATATAATATATTATTTTTAATTTATTAAAGTAGGACCGCACTCAAGTTATAGCTCTCTTATGCTGATATTAATTTCAAATTGCTGGTGCAGAAAATAAAACATGATCTTCTAGTTCACATGAGCACTAATTAATTCCAATCTGGCAAACGAAACCCGCATCGTTCGCAACTTTGTCAAAAGCATCGGTCATTGTTAAGCTGTTTGCGAGGAATTCGCCAGGTCGCAACTGCCTTTCACCTACATCGCTTGTTTCCGAACTGTTTCCTATAGATTTGAAACACGAACTTTGTTGCAGTCCCTGTGCAGCGTTGTGTTATAGATTACGTTCACAAATTTTCTACGAATGTAATGAATGATCATGCTACTTTACTATTTACATTTTACACTTCGCTTTCATAAAAAACCAACGTGAAATAGCAGCTTAATATTTAGTGACTCGTATAGGAATGTAGAGAACTAGACTCTTTTTACTGGAAACGAGGCATTCCATTCGAGTCCTGAGGGCTGACATTGCATGTTGTGGCCTATAGATACATACATTTAATCTATAATGAATGGGTCACAGTGTTGTGTGTTGTTGTCCACTTACAATTAGGTGGACTGTGTGCTCATTTGCCACATTATTCTTATCACATTATACCAATCACATTACCTTTATTTCTTTTCAAGTGAGTGCCTCTCTACTGATAATTGTACATGTTTGCGGAAGATTTCCCCATAAACTAGTAGACGGGTCTGTACGTGAGTGAGGCAGTTCTTTGCACCAGCAAAGCTGCTTCTTATTTGCGAAGTTTTTATTTCAAAGCAAGGAAGTGTTCGCCGGGCAGTGCCAATACGTGTTAGCGGACTTCACATGTCTACGAAATATTTTGTTTTAATTTCTTAGACATACAGGTTTCCTCGAGCTGTTTTCCTTCACCGCCGATCACGTGGTAAATCGGCAGTTAAAAATTTCATTAGCGCTAGTGGGAATCGAATTTAGGTTGCTACATACAGTACCTACCGAGAGCCGTGGTAGCTCAGATGGTTAACGCTCGCTGTAAATACAACACAACGCGAGTAACCCGGGTTCGATCCCCGCCGGCACCATTGAATTTTTAATTGCAATTTTAAGTGCTGATTAACCACGTGCTCGGCGGTGAAGTAAAAAATCGTGAAAAAACCTGCATGTCTCAAGAATAAGAGAAAAAAAATACTTCGAAGACATGTGAAGTTCGCCAACATGCATTGGGGCAGCGCGGCGGACACTTCCTTGCCCTAAAACCCTCTCATAAATGAGGGGAGGCCTGTGCCCAGCAGTGGGACGTATATAGGCTGTAACTTGACTTTGCTTTTTTTTACAGTACCTACCTTCGATCAACAATACCAACTAGGTAACGGGTCACGTACAAAATCATAGCTAAATACTGTCCGCATGAATATAAACTATGAAAAGACATAAATTAAATAACATTTAGTGTGCAATCAACCTTAAGTTATAACGAATAAAGTTCTTTCTCCCGTTATTGCCTTGCGAGCTACACTCTCACGTGCAAGAGCTCACGTCTCATGTGCGCTCTTATTTACTGAGATGGATTTCTTGCGCCGACCCGACATCTAGTTGGTATTGTTGATCGAAGGTACCTACTGCGAAATATACAGTGAGCGCTTGTCCTTAAGCTATCACAGCTTTTATAAAAAAACTTTTTACACATAAAAGACCTTCACCTTCACTTTTTATAACAGAAACTGCGGCAGTGAATCCACAACAAATTTTTTTCAAGAAGCCCATAACAATTAGTGCTTGTAGATGTACGTGATTATCTTCAAAAAATCATGACATAAATTTTATAAGAATTTTTCAAGTTCTTATAGCTGATGCGACAAAACGTGGTTTAAATTCTGTATTTTCAACGTAACTCTCGTCAAACTTTAAAGAAATTCCGAAAGACAGGAAAGCTTCTGACAGTACGTAATCGACAGCCACTTATTTAATAATTTGCATATTCTTTAAACGCTTAAGTGGCTCGCCTTGGGAATCCTTTTGTTGGTGGTTATGCAAGAAGCTAAGTCCCTTGCGTGAAGAAAAACCTTTTTAAATTATATCAGGTTGTTATTATTAGCATAATATTTTTTATTAAACTTGACTTTTGAAAATGTCCTTTTCATTTAAATTTCTGTATTATATCATTATAGGAAAAGGAAATTGGGAAACGACATTAAAAAATTCTAGAAATTTCTTACGGCTTCCGGTAGATGGTGGTTTGTTTTATCATCTCGTATTTATGCTAGATACGGATTACCCAGGTCACCTTTGGAAAATATAAGTGTTGGGCTTGCTCCATATATGACCCTGAGCTCGCCACTGCCTACATCTTTCCTTAATCAAGTTCCTAAGTGCAGATGCGTTCTCACCCCTAAAAAGGGTAAAGTTTAAAGGGTAAAAAAGATAATATGCTTAAAGACAATTATACATTATATCTTAGTCCTCAGTTTACAGATGGCTGCTAGGTGGACTGCGAGCTTTAAAATCACTAAAATGACAATTAAATCTTTTTGTCTCTTGCGTCTACCCACATCTACCAACCGAGAACCTTTTTTAAAAGAGGGGTGTCATAAGTACGACCGCTTAGTGTGTCTTTCTGTGGCACCATAGCTCTTAAACGGGTTGCAAGATGTCTTATTTGAGAATGATCTTAGCTATGTATCAAGATTTCTATACGTGGTAGAGCCATGCTGCAGTTATATTAGTAGTATAGTTGTAGCACGAATGGGTCGGCTCGACCGGGAAAGAACCAAGCTCTCACAGAATACCAGTGTCAAATAGTAGCTTAATGCTGCTGTGTTTCGTATGGTGAGTGTAGAGAACCGGAGACCCTTTTTACTGGAAACGAGGTATTCCATCTTAGTCCTCACGGGTGACAACGCATGCATTTTGATTCTTAATCGAGGATAGATGTCTATGGGCCACAGCAACATAGGTGGACTGTGTGCTCGTTTGTCACCCTATCCTGTAAAAAAAATCAGTTTAGCCATTTGACGATCATTTAAATTTTTAATTTATTACATTACAAGAAAAATTTGCGGGTTCGCGATTCCTATGGCGTTTGCTGGCTTGAAATAAAACTCGCATTTGCAATGATTGCTTTCCGCTCGGCGACTCACCTACACATGCTCGAAAAGCTAAACAAGTGATTGCGTCTGGGTTTCTCCTCGAGTTGAGCTTAGCGACTACGATTGCTCCTTTTTTGTTCGTATTAATTTTAAACGAATTAAAAGGCAAAGGAAATCAAGTAAGCTCTTAAAATGGCACGTGAGTTATTATAATTATAACTTAAATATTAAATAAATATATTAATATTTGCGTTGCAACCATCCGCTCAATTAATTTAATTAATTGTTGGTTGCAAAGTCTTTATTATAATGGATTTCCGCAAAGTATCGCCTGATTCTATTAATTATAAAATATTAAACTTAAGGACTCACAAAGTACAAACACTAATTTTATGAAGGTTATAAATATATTGCGTGGTAGAATTTGTAGAGAAGATATCGGCAAAATAGCACCCAACCGGATCAGTAAGGTGAAGTGATAATGGGCCGGTCCTTAGGCTTATAATACTCTGTGTTATATGGACTCGCCATATAGCTAAGGAAATGATAACCGATGGGAAAGAAAGTTTCTCGAGTGATAAGCGAAGTGTAAGGCGGAGGGACGAACTGGTAAGACATGCCGGAAGGCGATGGATACAGGTGGCTTTGAACCGTGCTTCGTGGCATTTCCTGGGAGAGGCCAATGTTCAGCAGTGGACTTGTGAAGAGTTGTAATGTTAATGATAATGATAAATGATATTTGAAGTATCAAAACGATTATATAGAAAACCTACACCTACAGAAAATTTTGTAAAGATGTTTAAACTGATATACGGATGGATTTTGTCGTACAAATGAATATTACTTTGGATTAACACACAACACCTGGAATAGTTTTTACCATGCAACACAAATATTAGGGCGTATTTTTCCACTTGGGAATACAGCAGCTAGTTCGGTTCAGGAACACCGTTCTCAGAAATGTTCCATATTCACAAACCGCATCTTAGTAATTATTTTCTCATAAAAATTTGTTTGTAGATTTTTATTAAAATATTTCATTTTATTTTTCGAGTTCCTATAGTAAATTAGAGCAAGTGAAAAAGTATTAAGCTTATGTACAAAATTCTAAACAGAAAATATTTTTGCGACATTTTTATTTTACCGTATCAAAGAAATATTTTTTTCTGGTCGATTATTATTAATTATCCGCCCCGGATTCGCACGGGTGATTTTTGTATCTCGATAACAGCGCCACCTACCGGCTCTAAATGTGAATCTAAGCCATCTAGGGACCCTTTCAAACACAAGAATTTTCATAAAAATCGGTCAAACCACTTTTGAGTTTTAGCAAGACTACCGGACAGCAATTTATTTTTATTCTTATGTAGAGAAGATTAGACTTACTTCGTTGACAAAAGATAATATTTTCTACACGAGCTTACACCGATGCATAAAAGCTCTAATCTTATCTTATATTATCTTATCTGATTTTAATCCTGGTTCTGAGCGTGTCTAAGTTATATGTACGTTATTTATACACATACAGCGGTGCGTTTGTACAGAACAAGTGGGAATCGTGGTCAGATTAATTTGACATTTGAAGTTAGGTTTTGTGGTAAGTAAAGCATCAGTATCGATTCTGAGCCGATGTATTTTCATATTAGTTTAGCTTGCAATGTTATCATAATGAAAACGCGGGTGATTCCCACCTTTTTTATAGGATAGGGTGACAAACGAGCATACCTGGTGGTAAGTGGTTTCTGCGGCCCATAGACATCTACATCTACCCTCGATTACAAATCAAAATGCAGATGCGTTGTCATCCGTGAGGACTAAAATGGAATACATCGTTTCCAGTAAAAAGGATCTCTGGTTCTCTACACTCACCATACGAAACACAGCAGCATTAAGCTACTATTTTACGCTGGTATTCTGTGAGATTCTGTGAACCTGGAACGATTCCCACCAAAGTTATACAATCGAACTGCTAGTCTTTCTCTTGAAGCCGCAAGGATTTTCGTAATTTCCTTGACCATAATGACAGTTAGGTTGTTTAGTTTGCAGTTAAGTTTCTTTCCTTTATATAATGCATACGACCTTACGACTTCTTCCTTTCCTGTGGTCTTAAAGTTGACTTCAATCGCCATCTCACACGATCGAGCCCGTATCAAGTAGTAGTAAGCACTGCTGTATTGCGTAATAAAGATAAAGCCAAAAATATATTATTGTTATTATATATTTTTATAAAAGTTTGTTTTTATAACTCTGTCCTTACTTACTACTAAATACTTTTTCTTTAAAAACTGGGATTCGCCACAAGATTAAATACAATTAGCCTATACTTATAGCTGGGCACTGGACACTGGCCACCTAAACACCAGCCACTTTCTTAGATAGGTTTTGCAACAGACCAGAGCAACGTTAAGGGTGTATGAAATATGGTAATATGATCACTAAGTTGTTTGGCAATTATGGTAAATCTTCCCTACTTGTTAGTGTAGTTGTATGTTTTTTTTAAGTACAAAAAAATACTGAATACAAATCACCTTAGTACGATTCTTAAAAGCTATTCGTGCCCTCTTGAGACGGAACAGTGCTCGATATTGGCTATCGATTCGTGTCGTGCATACTAATACTCAACTCGATTATTGCAATAGTGATTGATACGTTCGTGTAATCGTAACTTTCACGTATAAGCACTGTACGGCTTCCACGGTCATTCATTAATAAAAATATTATTGTCTTTTGGTAAGGTGCCATCAGATAATAAGGGGATGGTTCTTGTCTCTCACCGCCCATGGATATACCTATGCTTGTCAGGCAAATTGGCAATCATAAACGAGATGGTTATACCATTCTTTATCAGAAGCCTTGAAATCTTTTTTTCACCGATGGATTGAAATCACCCTCAAACCACTTCATATTAGGCAATTATTAAGAAGTTTGTTTTGTTTTAAAAATAATGCAGGTATATTTTTGTTAGTTCCGAAGACTTAAAACGGCAATCAGTAAATTAAAGACCTGAAAATGATTAGGTAAGGGCAAGATTATACGATAAGTACTGTTTTCGGGCTGTAGGGCGGCCATTACGTAAAACTTAATTTATATTCTTCTTATTTACCAAAAGATTTTTGTACAGCCAATTAAGTGAAATTGGATACATTATATAATATAAAGTAATCACTGACATAGATTCAATCCACTGAAGCGCCACTCTTTAATATCCATCAAATTTAACGCAATTACGGTGCCCTTTACCTTTCTCTTGACATTTCGTAAACAAATTGACACTGACATTTTCCACGGGGTAATATGTTCCTTCATTGTTCAGTTGGAACGTCGTATTTCAGTCTATCCGTTACAGTCTGTTGTTTCGGTGGCCTTCGAAACTTAATGTGCCTCTTTGTTTATCTATCACGTGGTAAAGAGAGGCACCAAGGAAATACATTTTGTGGTGTTTAACAAAAAAAGCAAATATTTTCATAGTCAAATATTAATTATATAAAGTTATATATTAACAAAATTAAATAAAGCCATTTTCATGCATAATTTACCGGCGGAGCTTAACAAAGTACAGTACTGTCCGATGTTCAAATCCTAGTAAAATTTAATAAGTGAGTAATGTACGAAATTAGTCTTTATCTATATTAGGCCCCGTGTTAAACTTACTACGATACGACTACATAAAAATAGGAAAGTGTCGTTCTGTTTTTAGAATCTATCGATAGTAATATACAACATAACATAAACATTCACACCAGTCACCCAGAGAAGTAGACAGAGACAACGGACTTCCATTTGGTACACGAGAAAATAATTACAATACAGTAATATATCTCCCATAATAAAATAAGACGAGAGCCGTGGGCAATAGGGGTCAAGCAAACGATTTATTATTATATAGACCCTTTGTCCAAAGACAAGATGATTTCAGTGAGAATTTCCTTTCAAAAGCATCTAATTCAAAACTATTTTTTTAGAAAACCTATTGAATAAATCTGAGAGGCAGCTGTAAGAGAAAGTCGTGTTCTGTCCGCAGTTAAACTTTTACTTACCATTACAATTAAAATCTTGGTTAGGCTTCGCTAAGATTTTTCTCGTTTTTGTACATCTGGAATGAAAAAAGGATAGTGTTAAAATTATAAGACATCATTTAATCTACCATATTTTAACAAGATTCATGACTATTCGAAACTCCAGAAACTATGAACACAATAACTTTTAGGTATTATAAGTATAAATTTCAACGTTTAAACAACAACAACACGTAAAAGCGTTTATACAAATATTAGGAATGTTTATATAGAACTCCCTCAATATGTAAGTCTTTTTAACTTACATAGTACTTAAACTTAGTGAATGTTAAACTAAATGTGTTAGAAATCAAAATGAGGTTGAAATATTATTTTTTCACTCAAAAAAATATGACAAAGTACTTATTTTTTTAAGTGAAATACGCTAAGCATTTAGAGCATGTTCCTACTATTTGGCGGTTACAATATCCATACTCGATTAAGATTCATAATGCAGTAACGTTGTCACTCTAAGATGGCATATTGATTAAACTGTTAGTTTAACTCGTTATTCTTCTTTTTCTTTCCTGGCCACTAATAAGTCTACTGCTGGACGCACCTCAGCGTCGTACAGGGGAATTGACGACCGCAGTAGCAGACGTCTGCTACTAGTTGCCAGACTGGGTATTTTTATACTGGGTTTAACGAGATAGTTATACAGCCATCTGTCGGTAGGCATAACATTTACCGCGGTCAACTATGACATCTAGACGTTGAACATCTCAGTCTCCCCCGTGACCATGGGTGCTGTAAAGTGCTCGAAACGTCGGGTATTTAAAAAGTTAAATATACGCGATAAAATCCGTAAAAAACTAGTATTATTTAAAAGGCGTAACATTTTTCTAGCTTTCCTAATAGTTGCATTTTAGGAATCCTACTGGGTAAAATGGGGTGATGGATTTTCTCTCGCGCAACCACGTCATTGCTAAAATGCACTCTTTATTTATTCGTTACCAGTAAAAGGGTCCACTTTATAATACCACGGTAATGCACATACTACATGATTTTGCACATGTAAGGCACAGTTACTTAAGACTAAAGATATAATAGTTTTATTTCTCTTTTTTACAGTAAATAGTAAATACTAAAAAAGGCTAAGACAATTTTCAGTTCACGTATAATTATATCGTGGTTAAGTTGTAGTTTGACTCCTATTGTTTGTGTTTTGACACTTGAATCCAGGCAATAATTGTATGAAGTAGAGTTGTGATCTTTATCCGTTGTTTAGAAATGTTTACTTCTATAAATTTGAATTATTTTATTTAAGCGGGTAATATATTCTATGTATGAAGTTAGTTTATAATTGTAATGAATTAATAAAACAATGCGGTATGAAAATTATATTAATATTTTTTATAACTATAAAGTTCTAAAGTTATAAAACTAAAAATAAATTTTTACACTTGATACACGTATAATTTTAGATCTAAACGTAAAATAACTCAAGCGATTAATTTTATTGTTACCGTTACAGGTTCATATATCGATTTCTTAAATTTTAATTTAATTAAAAACTAAATTTCATCGCGTTTAATTAACTTATCTTTAATTCCCGATGTTTGGGGTGCTTTACAGGTTTATAGCACCCATGGTCACTCGGGGGACTGAGAGGTTTGACGTGCCAATGTCATAGTTAGCCCCGCTACCTTCAGTTTGTGAATATTATTTTCTGGTCCGATCTACGCAGAACGAGCTTACAGTATCTTGAAGTATTGCAGTGGTATGCTTGGGTTTGGATTTAATTTTGTTAATCATAGGATCCCAAGCAGATGGCAGCACAAATCCATCTTCTCTATTGAAATTAGGACGTCTTAAACATGAGATATATATGGGGCACCGGATATTCTACACCACTACACTGTAATTATCACGATTAATTATTACCGAACATTATTTTTGGTATCGCCTTCTAAGGAATTTGCATTGTTAACGTCTCAAAGAGGAATATTAAATCCATTTTCATTAAAGTGATCTCCTATCCAAACCTGAAGGGAAGATATATCCCTCCCTAAGAAGTAATTGATTAAGACTCAATATAAAATGGCAAAAATTCAATAATGCTTTTATCGTATCCTCACCGGTCCAATGAACGTCAATTGTGATTCAATAAAAGGAAGAAGTCTCGGACATTAGGAATTTGCTTAATTCAATAAAACAGGGGTTTTTACTAGGGAACATTATGATTACATGAAAATTATTAATTTCAAAATCATTCAAATATGTTTGTTACAGATACAACATCAAATACGAGTACATAAATACAACTAGATTTCATTTCAAATCAAGTTACAAATAATCAAAAAGAACTGTTCTATACATAAGTATGTACTAATTATCGTGAAATAACTTGCGAATATTGATTAACGATTTACTTGCTCGTATTGCCCCAATGGAATTCTTAAAATGATGGGTGACAGAGTGAATTGTCCCTATCTGCAACAATGTCGTAGACTACATGTGCCCAGCAGCTAATTTGACTGCTGTTTACGTGCATTACATCATTTAGTAATAATTAATAGTTTAAATATATTTGTCCCATCATATTTTGCTAGATTATTAAAAAAATTATTTTTCAATAATTATAATTTGAAAAAAAATTAAATTTAATAAATGAGTCCTGGATTAGCATTCCGCTCCGGCTTCGCATAGGTGTTTTTGGATCTCTACAACAGCGCCATCTACCGGGTCCAATTATGAATCTAAACCATACTCAAATCAACTTAATCACACACACACACACACACACATACACAGGCACACTAAATTTCATGAAAATCGGCAGCCGTTTAAGAGGAGTAAGAGAGAGACAGAAGAATTATATATGTACATATTATATATATATATATATATATATATATATATATATATATATATATATATATATATATATATATCTCTTATATATATGGATCAGAATTAGTCATATTCACCATGTATGTTGGTTTAGTTCACCAAAACAGATTAGATTAGAGATAGATTTCCTATTACTTATTCTTATTTCATAGTTTAAGCCCGACACTATCGAAAAACCACGCTTTGTAGTTGTGATCGAGTTATGAACAAATTTAATACTGACATTAAAAAGTCCGGGGTTAAATCAGAATGAAACTTGTCAGACCTTTTATCGAAATGGGTCGAACAACGTCTGTCAAACCAGCTAGTAAGTTATAAAGGCATTATAAAATTGAAGCCCTTAATTCTCGTTAAAGCAACAGACTTAGTACGTATTAGGTTAACGATTTTCATTTTTAAATCAACAATCAAGGTGAATCTTTGTTTGTAAATAGTAGCTAGGAGATTTTTCATAATGTTCTCATTATCGATATGGTAAAGATTGATGACTGATTAAAAATATTTGCCGTATACCATCTCATTTAAGTCAGATGTAAAATACCCAGGTCGACGGTTGTAACTTACTTTGAGGGGCTGCTAAAAAAGCGGCCTTTAAGTAAAAAAAAAAATACTCCTTTAAGTTGTATAAATTTAGTTACATCCTAATTTTCAACAGGTGCAGGAAGAACTCCCTGGCCCGCCGCCGGCCTACGAATCAGTCGTCGATGGTGCCTCGGGCCATAAGCCCTGCCAAACGCTGCAGGTAAATAAATTACACAACACATATGAGATATAAGGTCTCAGGTAGCCAGAGACTACGGACTTCATTTTGTCACGATCCCAACACACGACGATGACACGAAACGACAATTAAAGAAAACGTTATAGATATATCATCTGACTTCCCATCTGATTACAATGCGGGTGTCTTCAAAGCAAGAGTGAATATATGCTTTTGTTAAATTAAGTTTGCCTTTTGGGTGCATCACCACTTACCATCAGGTGGGATATAGTCCAGCACTGGGTTACAATAGTTACATACATATAAGCAGACTCGCTACAGCTTGTTGGAATTAACCTATACTTTATTTAGCCGTATGGTGGCGTCGTAAGAGAATATGTCATTAAGAATATTTTAAGTGGTAGAGCCAGCCATGTTGCAGCTATATTAGTAGTATATAGTTGTAGGACGAAAGCTGACCCAAGCTTGACTGGGAAATACAGCGCTCTAACATAATATACCAGCGTAAAATAGCAGCTTAATGCTGCTGTGTTTCGTATGGTCAGTGCAGAGATCTGTAGACCCCTTTTTTATAGGATAGGGTGACAAACGAGCACACAGTCCACCTGACGGTAAGTGGTTGCAGCGGCCCATAAACGTCTACATCTATCCTCGATTACAAATCAAAATGCAGATGCGTTGTCACCCGTGCGGACTAAGATGGAATGCCTCGTTACTAGTGAAAAGGGTCTCTGAAATGTGGCATTCCAACCTAGTCCTCATGGGTGACAACGCAACTGCATTTAGGTTCGTGGTCGAGGATAGATTGAGATGGCTATAGGCCAGAGTAACTGCAGGTCGACGGACTGCGCTCGTTTGACACCCCTATCCTATAAAAAAATTATATCACCCTTCGTCCCGTGGGTGTCGTAAGATGCGATTACCCGAAATTCTATAGAAATACAACGACCTCCGATAGATGGCAATGTAATCGTTTCATAACGAGGCCCATGAACAGCATTGAAATTCTACGGGCTGAAGATGAGGAAGAAGACCTAACATATATTATCTTAAAGAATATTTTTTTTCCTGTTTCAGGAGGTGGTAACAGAACCCTGCCCACGCTGTCAGAGTACAGAGCTACAAGACAGTGGTCTACCGTCATACGAGGCGGCCGTTTTACTACGGGACACCAGATTATAATATGCTTAATAGTTGTATCGTTTATATACTTATTTATAATGCACTTTACACCTTTTGGATTGCAATGTACGTTCAATTAAGGTGTATAAGCACAGTTTAAAGACCTTACAGGTGGTAAACGAATGTACTTGTGCAGAGCAATGGTGGGAGTACAGAAGAGCAGGGGCAGGCCAACCTTAGGTTATCGCACTTCACTGTCTGACAGACAATACATGCGGTTGTCGCGAGCGTGTTTTATAGTACTTATTTAACTAATTTTAAATGCCGATTTCGATAAATATAATATCTAGAATGGTGAATTACTGTTATAGTATATGAGTAAGACTAAGTAAAATTGAAGCCAATTGAAGACCATGCTTATGTTTCCGCATTTATGTTGATAAAATTGTTTATCCGAAAACATCTATAAAAAAAGTATCACGAAAATATTTCGTACACAACTTGTAAATGTGTTTTTTTTTTCGTAATATGTACATAATGTCAATAAATGATAATGAGTATTATAATATCCAAAATCATTTTATTCATATTTTCGTGACAACCCTAGCATACCCGCTACCACGTAAATACCTACGCGGGCGGCATCACCGGACATCAAAGGCGTTTCTCAACTGTAAGGTTTTAAACTGTAGTCGTTTATATTATATTTAGTACAGGGATCTTGAACAAAGGTGGAAAGTTTCAAGGGGAGGTATTCATGACTGATCATGATCTTTCCTTTCTGTTTCAGCATGATTTAAGAACTTAGTAATATTTATAAAGATACATCTACTATGACCGTAAGTTCTAATACACACTAAAATATGTTTTTTAATTATTTTTTAACAAACAGTGTAATAATAATAAAACTTATGTGTATATTTATCGAAGCTTAAGCAATTTATTGAAAACAAATTCAAAAATTTTGAAAATTAATTAGCAAAGATCCGCCTAATCCACCTCCCTCTCTCGCTTGCGCGGTTTTCATCTTAGCTTATTAATTTTTTTATCATTTTTAATGTAATGGATTTCCGTTTTCCGCAAAGTAACGCCCTGATTCTATAAAAAAACAATTTTGTTCATAGTAATCGCGTTTGGGTTTGATACTGGCCTTTTTCTTTGGCACAAATCTATAGAATGACGCACTATCTCTATAGAGTATTTAGTCACAGCATGCTCTAAAATATTCTATATTCCGTGTTCTTTACTAACTGACCACAATTTGTAGTCCGAGTTCAAATTTGAATTGAACGAGTACGATTGATTTGGTTGTTTATGCACACCAGCCACACACTAAAATGATTGATGATGACCTCGTTGAACTTTTCTTACCATTAATTACTAGGCATACCTAGTTGCCAGGCACTACGCTTATTAAAATGCTCTATATTATTATCGTATTTTCTTTTAAATCTGTAAAGAGCACATTTCTGTGTCCTTTATATCAGTCTACTTTCTTAAACTGCCAGAACTGAGTTAGGGCATTACTATACTCATACATAAACATAACACCCACAAACTAGCTATAACATGGTCCTTGCAGGAATCTTTGTTTCACGCGATAATTTTTTTTAGTTCCTTAAAGGATTTTGTCGAAATCAGGCTTTGACAGCGTCCATACCCCGAATTCTACGAAATCCTATATGATCTTAATCCTATAAGTCTGGTTCAAATACAACGGAGTCGCCCATATCTTTTATAGTCTTTGACGGAGGAATTGTACACCTGTGGATGATGCGATAAGCAATTATACAGCATATGCCCAGATTTTGAAGTGGACTTAAAATTACTTACCCAATAATGTGCATAGCAATATCTATTTTCTTAAACAACCCATAGTTAACGTAATTTACAATCACGGTGGAAAACAATATGAGTAACGGCGGAAAATCGACCGAAGGTACATAAATGAAATTGTAACATTATTTATGGCCAGACTAGTTATATTATTAGTGTTGTTTGCAATACTTCTGCTTTATTATGTTGTATATCATACTGGAAAATGCAACACAGTGCATACAGTATGTCGGTGACGAGACTTTGGTTTGCGTGCTTATTTAAACAATGGAGTAAGTATATCATGTTTACAGTTTACACGCTAGCGTTAGAGTGGGAGGCATAGTTTACATTAAATCAGAACTGTTCACTGTAAAATATTCGTTGTGTAGATAAAAATAAGGCGTACGGGTTCTACGCCTAATAATTAATTATACTTTACGTGAACGTCATTAGTTGGTAGAGTTGTAGGGAACTGGCGTCGTACGCCAAAAACACATTGTTTTGAGGGCGTTTGCATGGCTAGAGCACAGTTATTTAAAGATGGCGCCTAATTTCTATTATACACGTATTCCGTTGGTGATGTTTTTAGTTTTATATTTATTTTACTATATGGGGTGATAGACATTTCTGGTTAATTTAACTAAAATTAAGTATTTTGATTATAATTGAAAATGGTAATTGATACAAAACAAGCACATGTTACATTTATGATCATCATGGTGATCACCATTACAGCCTAGCTCTTTACAAGTCCACTTGTAAAGGGCTCGATGGAAAGGACTTGATGATAATATTATGTTTTATTTGCGTTCACCGAATGGAAATAAATTGAAATTTGTATTCACCTTTTAATTTTTATTTAATGATTAGGTATTATTTATGTTTATAACTGCTTGTATGATACAATAAAACTAAGTATTATTTTTTTAATTATGTGCGAGCAGTTATGCAGGTCTAGGTAAAGAGACCAGTATCACTGCGACCTAAAAGATCTATTGTGATCGCTGCTATGGCTACAGTTCACGGCTAAGCCCTATGTATTCAATTGATATAATGAGTTGCTTAGCTGTGATCAATTTCACTTCTTCTGGGCGGAGTAAATAGTTCCTTAGATGAGTGTTACGTTTGTGCATTAAGACGGTTCCCCTAGCGAGAGACCTTGAGCGTTCGGTCCCATACAATCCACGCGCTCTCGCTACAATATATCACGGAAAAATACGCCCGAATATTTGGAATTATTTCAATTAAAAGAGTTAAGCGAACTTAAGAAATTAAATAAAACGAGTAGAATATAGATTTTTAAATTATCTATCCATTAGTATAATTCTCAAATGATTAGAGCATTTACTTTAGCAACAGATGCATGTAATCAATAATTTTAGTCATTTTTTAAAAGTAGATTTTAAATGTATTCATAACACATAAAAACAAATTAGAACGTGGAATGTGATGATAGGTTATCGAACATTAATAATGTGCTTTTAGATGTAGCTTATTGCTCACAACTAATGAGATAATAGTCTCTGAAAAACGCACTTTTGCCAGGTTTTGGTCAGGGTACCGCCTTAAGGGTCCGCAATAAGTTAGGATGTGCAGAAGCGTTTCTTCCGTCAGAAAACAGAACCGGCACATCCTTGAGTTGCTCAGTACCAAGATGGACATGTGATTTTTAAAACAACAGTGTCCAGTTAGGGCTCTTGCCAGAATGCGCAATTTATTTTTACTTAATCCCAGGGCTTCTCAAGCGAATTAACGATCAAAAGCCCAGATTAAGGTTTTAGAATAGTTTAAGCCTGGTATGTCAGACCAGATCTTAAGTGATTTATTGTGATAAAGAATTTAATGGATCAATCGGGCTAGGCTTTTTGAGATTCCACAAAATAGCTTAGGTCCAAATTGTATGCTCTTTGAGCCCTGCCGTGCGAGCTCGTTGCCTACAAAGTTCATTGCCTACAATACCCGCGTGACCCGGAACATATCTTAGGACGACCCTGTTGTTACATCCCAGGGCGTTTAGACGGTTCACGCGGTCCCCAACTAGCTTCGAGTTCACCAAGTTTGGCCTCAGCGCCAGCAGTGCTGCTTGACTATCAGAGTTTATATAAATTTTATGGTTGACGTAGTGCTTTTGCAGATTGATTTTCGCACACTGAAGTATGGCGAAATTTCTGCCTGAAAGTATTAAGTATTGTTATTGTTATGGGTCTTCTGACAAACGATAGAAAAATACATAATATGTACAACAAAAATATTATGTAATCCTCCTCGGTGAAATTGAATAAATTACCAGAATTATGTAATAATATATTATATGTGAAGTTTAGCCTAACATTTAACATTCCCTAAATGAAAAATCAATTCATAGTGTCACCACAATTTATCTTGGATAATCAAATTATCTGTATACCACGGAAAATACACATTTCTCTATAAATAAAAAGAGCATTTTACGTATTCATCTCCATCCACGACTGTTTAAAATCTCGTCGGGGATTTCTAAGTACCTATCGACATTTATCTTCGGCGTTTGATCCGACGCTGACGAAGTAAAGCCGCGCAATCGGCGCCCAGCTCGCGCCCAGGTACGTGACCCGACTCACAGACTCAAAGCGATACCTGATACGTCATTGTTTTATTTCGGGCTGGAAATTTGAAGAAAGCGATTGTACATATGAAATTATACTTTAACTTTTTATCTTTGGATTATGGGAAACTGAATTGGAATCGGGAAAAAGACAAATTGATAATATCTGAAAGTGTATGTACGGTACGATACTTTAGAAATGTAATTTAACTTATCTAGCACAGTATTAAATAACAGTAGGCAGCACAGTAGGGCTAAAGTTGACAACAGAGCCAACGGCCGGCCGGTCATCCCAATTTTCATTAAAACTTTTGGTAAACCAAAATGTGCATGCCTTAAGCGCTCATGTTAATTTTATACGTGGTAGAGCCATGCTGCAGTTATATTAGTAGTATAGTTGTAGCACGAATGGGTCGGCTCGACCGGGGAGGGACCACGCTCTCACAGAATACCACCGTGAAATAGCAGCTTAATGCTGCTGTGTTTCGTATGGTGAGTGTAGAGAACCGGAGACCCTTTTTACTGGAAACAAAGCATTCCGTCTTAGTCCTCACGGGTGACAACGCATCTGCATTTTGATTTGTATTCGAGGATAGATGTAGATGTCTATGGACCGCAGCAACCACTTACCATCAGGTGGACTGTGTGCTCGTTTGTCACCCTCTCCTATTAAAAAAAAATATTATTTTAATTTTTAATGTTAATTTTTATGTCAAACGACAGTAAAAAAGTAAGTTCAACAAGCATTTATTTTTCTGAAAATGCGCTTTTTATATCATTTATGTGTTCAATATGATGGTTAGATACGATTTCATGCGACAAAAGGTTGGATTCTTGATTTTTAGGCGCTAGTAAAACATACTTCTACGCGCTTTGTGCTAAGGCATGCAAAAGTCGTTAAGAATCATAATCTACGAATTGAATGCAGTGAAAGTCGTATAATACCCAAATCTCTAGAAAATCCGTATTGGTTGGTTTAATTGCGGATGATAATAATTTTTACGACACAATACTGCGAGCGACGTCGAAGGTCGAAAATCGGACATTGCGAGATTTTAAAGATTATTGCTTGAATAAAGTAAATCCTAAAGATTTGAAGAGTATATATGAGCCATGGTAGCTCAGGGGCTAAGAGCTCGTCGTAAATTTTATTGTCCGCGAGCGACTCGAGATCGATCACGCCGGCATCGGCACCGATGAATTTTTTATAGGAAATAAAAAAAATGCAATAAAAAATTCATCGGTTCATCATTCAATTTAAATGCTGACTGATCGCGTGCTCGATGATGAAGATCAACATCGTGTGGAAATTTATATGTGTGTGTAATATTCGAAGACATGTGAAGTCTGGCCTAGCGCACTGGAGCAGCGTGATAGACTTACTGTTTCATAACTCTCTCACAAATTGGAGGAAATCAGTGGTCACCGCTAGTTTCCTCTGTTTTGAGTTATAGATATAGGTACTTTATCACTCATCAAAAAAAAAGTGTCAAAGTGTGTTGAACGCTTACACTTTATTGTAACTATTGTTTTCTTTTTTTCGTTTTAAAAAGATGAATAGGGTTGCCGCCTTTTATTCGAGAAATTTTATTTTAACATATTGTTAAGGTAAAGAAAATGTTTAAGTTAAGGCTTAAGACCCGAATGACCTTGACGAAAGGGAGAACGCAGAGTCTTAAGATTACAGGGCGACGGAGCAGGCACGCTGGCGCGGATATAAGTATTCAATTTCGGGGAAAAACAAGATTTTTGCAAGTAAAACGCAGAATAAAAAAATAAATCAATTAAGAACATCATAACTTTTTGAGACCATTTTTTGTGTAAAAACTGGCTAAAGAGCTAGTGACATTTTGGAGAAATTTTACTAATTATGACAAAAATTGTTACTCATTGGGGATATTTCTCTAAAAAGGCGTAAACAAAATTTCAATTTTATTAAATTAGAAACATTTATCTAATCTTTACCTGCCATTTTTTACGTTACGAATTAAATTAGCAGTTTTTGTGATAATGTTACATATTACCATTATTTATTTGCAGTAAATAAACAATTCACTTTTTATTAAATCTAAGAAGGCTTTGTTTCTTTCGTCCAGCCAATTAATATTCATCAAAGAATATATCTTAAGTAACTAATGGGAGTGCAAATAATGAAATTATTTTGTGTAAATTTTTTAAATTGTTGTTTTTTTTTAAATATTTTCATTACTTTTTTGCTTTGGATAACTCACAACACCCTTAGAACTATTTATGTAGGTATTCATTTCGGTGTTAGAGGTATATATACTTATTGTTCTCTAAAGGCCACCCTCGCCTACATGCGGTGCACTCTGCTATGCCGGCTATACATGTTGGCCGAGCGAAGGCGAGTACCAACGTATAGACACTCCATTGGTCTAGCCTCGCCATTACTCGTCGACGCTCGCCTAGCTGGCCGAGTGCAGGCGAGCGCCAACGTGTATACGGTTCCTTTGGCGTGCCTTGCCGCCACTCGGGATCGCTCGCTACGGCTCGTTCACTTCGGAACGGTGTCGGTTTTTCTGCACAAATCAAAGGCGCTCGCTTATGCTCGGCAAGTCGTGTCCACATGTTGACGGTCATGTCAAGCGTCCGTCCCGGTGATATATTGTCTAATTAAATTGCAACTTTAAAATTCTATATAAAAAAGTACTCTGTGTTTAAATAATTTCGACAATGTCACTGTACTAACGAGGACACCTTTAAGTTTTTGGAAATATACAAAAAAGAACCCGTTATTTGGAACCCCAAAGACTTTACTACGGAGTACACTGATATATAATAATTATATGCACTCATTAAATAAATTGCAGATGCGGCAATAATTTCTACGTCGTCCATATCGTCCCAATTCTCAATGACAACTAATTACGGCCAACATGTAGATAGCTCCACAAAAACTCGTGAACATTGGCCTTGGAATTGGTCTCTTTCGAACTTGACCAACGTGTAGACTGTAGCACTCGTCTTGTATCAATTTGCCTACGCTCGCGTTGGCTGAGACTTGGCCAACGTGTATTGCCGGCGCTAAATGGCGAACTCTACCGACCGAACTCGTTCGTTAACTTATAGTGGCATAATTTAATAAGTCTCTAACAGAGTGGTAACGTTTGGTGAAAATAATTATGCATAAAAGTAGAAATATATGCTTGTTCAATACCACGCCATCCTGTGTGTTGTTACCAAGTTACGATATAAAGACATAGAGATATAAAGACATGTATTCAACTTGCAATGTGGCTCAAAATATGCCACGTTGCAAGTTGAATACATACTATGATAATTTAGAAGTGTTACCATATTTAACATGTCGCGCACTGTATACGAAACAGTTAGTCGCATTTGAAGACTTTGACAGCAACATGCTGATCAGGGTCACTTGAAGAAAAAGACATCTTTTTACGAACGCTTAATCAAAACATCATAGAATGGTTATGGACAGCAGAATTATATTCGAGTGAGCCCATGTTGGTCTGGAATTTAAAGGTCCCATGTTTATGTGACTTATAAAAATGAATGTGCCAACTATGTTACTTGGCAAGCATATCGTAAAAGTCGACCGCAGGAATATTGGGTTTGTGATTTTGTAGCCGATGGGTTACAAAATCAATCAATAGTTAAACCTACGACTTCCTTTACAATTATGCAACACAAACTATAAATATACGTATATTTTTTGGTTAGCTGTGGTCAGAGTAGCTCGCTGTTCTTTGGACTCTGCTTACTCACTTGGGATTACACGCGTAAGGCGAGTTGTCGTTCCATATGAACTGTTTACCAACCGATAATAATGATAGCAACTTTACATCTTAAGGATACAATTTTAAAGCACATGTATCTCTTATTATCCATTTGTTTATTTAAGAAAATTAACTGCTCCTTAATTTATTACACATGTATTAAGTTCCATTACATGTCAAATAAAGTAATTTGCTTCAAGCATTAATTTTAGTAAGTAATTCGTAATTCTATTAAATTATATTCCTCGTTAGGTTTGCCACTCGTACACTATAATATATTAATATACGTCACTGCAGGCAAATATAAATATATGTAATTTGATCATTAATAATTAAAAACTGACGGAACACCTCAAAAAATGAAAGTGGCCAGTGCCTCTTGACTTTATTTGAAGAGTTATACGAATTATATTTATGAGAAACTGCTTACAATCACTTTGTGCAACTAATAATTGTAAGTTATAATATTATATTCGGTTTTATGTTATTGTAGGTACTATATATAGCTTTAAATGTTAGCCACAGTCTCGAGAAGTTTAAGTATACAGATCGATTCTTATGACTAGAATAAGTTTTATTATGAATTAAAAATGAATAAATGAAAAAAACTGTGTTGTAAATTGTCATTATTCTTCATCCTTCACTTTAATTTTGATCTTATCACTATAATACCATAAGTGATGGTGAAGCGGTGTGGAAATATCTAATACCCTGTGTGGTCCCGTGCGTGTAGTAAGAGCGATAGAGTGAAACGTGAGATAGCAGCAACATCTTGCTAATAACAACGCAAAATAATTTAAAAAAACGCATTTGTTTACTATAGAAGCAAGACTACGGAGCAGAGTTTTGATAAACAATAAAATTCAATAGGGTTGTCGAGTTTCTTGTCTATAACACTTATCGATGTTCTTTCCCACCCGTATCTGTTAACAAACAAAGTCGCCAACAACAGATAATTATCAAATGTTTAATTAACAGTTTTCCAACTGAACCTAGACTAAAATTATGACTTAAAAGCATAAATATTGGTGAACTGGCTTTCAAAACAAAATGATCATCTTTGTTCTAAACATTTCACAGACGACTGTTTTATTAGACATGAGAACCGCACCACTATGAAAAAGTGCAGTTTACCGACAATATTTTCTGGTAATACCAGTACCAGTAAGTATAAAAGTATTGGATTATTATTTCGAATGTTTTTTTTTTCACACAACGCCATCTAGTCCCAAGCTAAGCAGAGCTTGTGTTATGGGTACTAGACAACTGATAAACATACTTATATATTTCTAAATACATAAATATTATAGATAAATTACACCCAGACACAGAACAAATGATCGTGCTCATCACACAAACGTTTGTCCTGGGTGGGAATCGAACCCACGACCTCCGGCATAGCAGTCAGGGTCACTAACCACTAGACCAACAGGCCTGTCATATCGTTTTTTTCGTTTTTTTTTATTTAATCTCTTCTCATTTTCCCCCAAACTCAAGGACTATAGCCAAATAACAAATAGTCCGACTAGGTAAGTTGAACTTCGACCGAAAGGTCAATCGACGGATGCAACTCGGCTGGGCAGCGTTCGGGAGATTGTACAACCAGGGCGTGTTGCCAGTGATGACCTATGGATCTGAGACGTTGTCCTTCACTGCTGGCCGTATCTGGAAGCTCGAAGTCGCTCAGCGAGCTATAAAGAGGGGGGGAGAGATTTTTTCGCGCGATTAGCTTAGGAATGAGGATATCCACATTAGAACCAGAGTGACCGACATCGCCCAACGGATTAGTAATCTGACGTAGCAAAGGACCGGCCATATAGCTCGAAGAACCGATAATCGATGGGGAAGAAAGGTTATCGAGTGGGCAGACTCGTACCGGCAGGTGTAGTGTGGGACGTCCCCCCACTAGATTGAGTGACAACCTGGTAAGACATGCAGGAAGTTGATGGATGCAGGTGGCTCAGGACCATACTTTGTGGCATTCCTTGGGGGAGGTGTGTGTTCAGCAGTGGACTTGTGAGGGACTTCAATGATGATGAATGGTAATGGCATTAAATTAATATGATACATGAATATTATGGACGTTACGGGTAGAGGCCATCTATCCATAGAAAACATTCTATTAATTAAGGTATAGGCAGAATATAGAATTTTTATTGACATATTTTGTCACACTGTCTTATCCCAATTATTAGTTCCGTGGAAGTTCACTTCTGCTGTCAGCACCAAAATGGCTCAAATCAACTTGCCTCAACATGTCACGGCTTATAGCTAGTCTAGCATACTTGTTATAGAGGTCAGTGGTAACTAGGCATATGAAAAACTAGGCCATAAGAACCATTAGAAAGAATGAAAAATTTGACATAAAAAATTCCCATTATGTAAAATTAAGCTTTCTATAAGCGAACATGTAATAATATTAATGTAAAATGTTTACGTGGCAGTGCAACGCTGCAGCTATATTATAGTATTACAGATTAGCGGTTAAATTCTTAATAAAAATGCACTCAAAACAAAACTTGTAATATAAATCTTTTGTGACACTTTTACAATATTAATCAGCAATTAATGATTTAAGGTAATATCTAATTCCTAGCACAACCACTCTCTCCGACCGTTCGAGCCAAAGTGACCCTGCCACCTCCCACGGCGACCGGCTTTCTGGGCTCGAAACCCCACCACCGCGGTGACGCAATCATTAGCCACGCCCCCTGTCTAGTCATCACGTAACACGGCCTCTCCTGACGGGCGGTCGTCCTCGTCCGCAACCTTGATGTGTTCGGGATTTGATCTCGCCTCATCCTCCTCCGAAGTATCATGTAACGAGTCATCAGACTCCACTAAAAGTTGGAAATAAATTGAACACATTAGAATTTATCATTACGGTTCATAATAAGCATACTCCTTACAAAGCAATGGTTCATACATCATGACATTACATTCGTTTCTCTTACAAAACCGTTCAAACCATTCATCACATTCATGCATATCGATCTCTGGAGGCCTCCCATACAACAGTTGCCTATGCTACGGTAGTGACTAGTATACCGTGACAGCACCCCTTTTGGGCCATCTGTCCTGCCGTGGTAGAGAATTACACTCGATACCAACGTGAACATGAAAAACTCCGAATGAGTAGTTCATCTGCCGTGACAGAGAAAACATCTCAATGTCAGCGTGAATATGGAAGAGATTCTTTCAGAACCCTCCATCTGCCGTGGTAGAGAATCACACTCTATACCAACGTGAACATGGAAAAACTCCAAATGAGTAGTCCATCTGCCGTGACAGAGAAAACATCTCAATGTCAACGTGAATATGGAAGAGATTCTTTCAGAACCCTCCATCTGCCGTGGTAGAGAATCACACTCTATACCAACGTGAACATGGAAAAACTCCAAATGAGTAGTCCATCTGCCGTGACAGAGAAAACATCTCAATGTCAACGTGAATATGTGTAAGCACACCAGCTTATGAATACAGCAAAACATAAGCAAAACACCTACATTACAATAAAGCGTAATAACATCGGTAACTTACAAGCAAAAACGCAGCACACGTCTCGGGAGTCCACTCTGCTGCCCACTGCACCAAGTTTTCAGCTGCAGCTCCAGTACGCTTCCCGTACGAGCCAGCCAACAGCTCCAATTTGTACCGATCATGTGGAAGTCGTTCCAATACCTTGTAAAGTCCACGCATACAGGAATCTAATTTTCCCGCAGACTGTGAAGCCTTAATCACAAATACCTTGTTTTTCACTGCAAACTCGTTAGGTGATCTACGGTCCTTATTCACCAGATTGTTTTGTTTTTGCTGGTTGATAAACGATAGTGACGACACTCGCTGTCTCCGCAGTACCATAAGCGCTTGGCGGTTTGGAGTAGCAATATCTACCGCAACGTCTCGGACAAGAGCAAGTATAACAGGGGTGGAAGAGTCGCTTCCAATAAGCAATTGAAGGGGATACATATTAGTCGTACTGTGTTTTGTACTATCTAAAATAAGTTGGATTTTCTACAGTACGTCAGACCAACTTTGGCCTCTATGGTTGACTTCAATACGAAGAAGGTTTAGTAGAGTTCGGCAATAATGCTCAGCCTGTCCATTCTCATGGTGCATATTTGGCGTAATGTAGTGAATGTCGCTACCGAATGAGTTTACCATATCTTGAAAAGCGGTGCTCTCAAACATTCGTCCTCGGTCCGTGACCAGGAGTCTTGGAGACACAAACATCGAAACCGCGTCAGTAAAGGCTCTTTTCAATTCGTCAGTGTCCTGACGATGGAGGGAATACAGAATACAGTATTTCGTAAATGCATCAATAATGATCAATACGTACTTCTTAGTGAAACGCGCAATATAAGCTGTTCGCTGGGCATAATTTGGAATATATCTTCTGAAATAGCCCACAAGGCGAAGGAACTGTCGAATTTGTTTGACGCTTCGAGGCTTTGGGGAATCGATCAGAGCCTGGACCTTACGCATGCTCGGCCTAACCTGACCATTATTGATAAGCCTCTCAAGATACTCTATATCACTGCCAAGAAAGGTACATTTCTTGAGATTGATAGAAGAACCTGACGAAGTAAGGGTTTCTAGGACTCGTCGTAGAAGGGCTAATCCTTCAGGTACAGTATCGGATAGCAAAAGAACGCCACCTATGTACACAAGAACAGTTCCTGAATCGATGAAAGATTTGAGCGTCTTAGAAATGATCTTTTGATAAAATACTTGAGCATTAGAAAGGCCATAAGGCATCTTAACGTATTCGAAGTGACCCTCTGGGGTCACGAAAGCGGTTTTAGCGATTGACCCAGCTTCCATAGGCACTTGATGAAAGCCAGTCGCCATATCTAAACTCTTAAATAATCTACTTGATCCTAATCTATCTATGTGATCCTCTATGAGTGATATACAGGAACCACTGTCTACTAATAAATCAATCGGTATGCCTTCGATTACCGCGCTTGTAATATTAATTGTCGATTTCGAAACGTTACTGTCTAATTTACTACAAAAATTAACATTGTGTGGGTTGAGCTTTTGTCGACTCTGAACGTTGTTTGATAAAACAGTTACTAATTTCATGACCATTCTTTTTGCAAAATGAGCATGTTATAGAATTTTGGGACTGCGTGTTAGACGGTGACGACCCGAAACTATTACCTAGTCGCGTTCTTTTAGCACTCATACAGTCCGTACGTTTATGCCCAAACCTTCCACACAAGTGACATTTTAAATCGCCAACTCCATTTTTATTTTCATTTCGTCGGGTAATGGTCGATCCAAGACTAGAGCGCGATTCACGAGATATATCGCGGGTAGACGGAAAATCATTTTTTGGTTTTACGTACATCGACAAAAATTGCACTAAATCGTTGGGTTGTAGCTTTGCATTAGTAGCTGCAGCTTTAATGTGAGGATATGTGATGCCTCTCAATACTATAGCAACAATTAGTTCGTCAGATAGTCCCCTAACCAAACCCAACCTTAACAATGAACGTCTAGCGTATTCGGCGTAAGTGGCGTAACTTTTAGAATCTTTGGTCATCACTTCGTAGAGAATAGATGCAATATCGACGGTTCGCGGGCACAACATTTTAAATTCGTCCATGAACGATCGGTGCTAGACCACTCGTTAAGCCACACACGTGCTTCTCCCTTTAAAAATTACCGATTCGCGATAGACACTCGTTATCGTCCCATCCGTTAGTTTCTTTAGCCCTATCGACCTCTTCGCACCAAACGTCGATATTGTGAAGATGAGGGTCAAAGTTAGAAATATAATAATTATTAGACCTTACTTTAACTAGCGAAGTGATGGCCTCCACGATTCTGCCAGTTGCATTCCCGCCTGTGCCAATGCTCTCCTGTGATAACAAAACAGGTGAGCGGCCTGCCGTCGAATTGCCGTCACGTACGTCGTCGGTGGCTGCGAGCACGCTGGTAAGCGCGGGTAGCACCGAACGCGGTGCCGACCCCGAAGATGTTGATGCGGCCTGTAAAAGTGGCTCGGACGGCGGCGGCGGTAAAGTAAAACGTTCCTCGAGCGTATTCAATCTAGCAAGGATAGCATCCAGCACATCCTTATTCGACTCACGTTTGCGTTTACGAGAACGTGATCGTTGCTCAGACATTTTGAAATTTATAAACCGAAAACTAAACAAAAGAAAAGTACGAAATCGTTAAAATCTAATTACAACACTAATCTTTTTAACTTTAATTTTAGTCAGGTGTTCCGAAAGCGGGTAGGCAACGAAGCACTATCCCACTTCTGATATTACAGATTAGCGGTTAAATTCTTAATAAAAATGCACTCAAAACAAAACTTGTAATATAAATCTTTTGTGACACTTTTACAATATTAATCAGCAATTAATGATTTAAGGTAATATCTAATTCCTAGCACAACCACTCTCTCCGACCGTTCGAGCCAAAGTGACCCTGCCACCTCCCACGGCGACCGGCTTTCTGGGCTCGAAACCCCACCACCGCGGTGACGCAATCATTAGCCACGCCCCCTGTCTAGTCATCACGTAACAATGGGTGCGTTTGGCAGAAAAAAGCGCTAGCAAGCGCTTGCAAGCAAAATGGCGATCGTAAGCGGTAAGCGTTGTCAAATCGTAAGTAGCTATTTTCCTCCAGGACACGATGTTAGTTTTAACCGGGGAATCTAACCTAATTTAAATATATGTTTGTAAAGTATTCATATTAAAAACTTACCAATCATGATTTTAATAGCATGTATATGTTTATTCATGTCATTATATTACTTAAAACTAATATTGCACAAAACAACAAACAAATTAAATAAGCAAAATGGCGGATTATGTCAGCGCTACTGAAATAGCAATCGTGTCCTGGCCGAAAACTATTTTAGCGCTTATAAGCGCTTGCTAGCGCTTTTTTCTGCCAAACGCACCCAATAGTTATACTATAAATGGGTCGGCTCGACCGAGGAGACCACGCTCTCACCGAATGCCAGCTTGAAATAGGAGCCTGATGCTGCTGTGTCCTCCGGTGGTAACAAATTCTATCCAAAACTTTAACCCTAATCCTAGAGATGCAAGGGTCTATTCAACTTCCCTGCCCGTTGTGTCTGTACTATACTCTTGAAAAGGCCTAACTTTACAGCAGTAGAATAAATATGGTTGACAAAAACTAAAGACAAAAAAATAGTGATGGACTTTTTTAAGTTTTCGGTAAACATTAATTAGCCTAATTTTATAAATCAACTGCTGTCAAACCGTATTAAAACTTTTATCACGCATTTTCCTGTAGGAAAACAATAGGGCAGCCTGTTTACTATTTCGAGAGTTAAAACGAGATATGTTCCTTTATCAGTGTCTAAAGCTTTGAACTTGGACGGTAAGGTGTGAAAGCGGACAGTAATTGGATTAAGTTCGTTAAGCCAGGTACGGATACGAAGGGCCTGACATTATTTGCGAGTGTTCTGTGTTTTGCTGAATGAGGTTCGGGCACATTCCGCCGCAAAATTTCCATTGTATCCCATACTTTGGATATGAAAGGGACCAAGGTAATGTTTATAGCACCGAAAGTTTGTTGAAATGCTGTATTATTGCTATGATTTCCTACGTTTGGAATGCTTTGCAGCACCAATAACCATAGGGGATTTAGGTGTTGGACGTCATTCTGACTTCTTAATTAATCTATAAACACGAGTATATTAAGTATTGCACATACATATTTGTCAACGATTATTTTAAGAATACAGAAGATATTCCTCTTAAGTTGAGAATTCGCTGAACTTTGGTTGCAGCAGACATTAGTCGGCTTGGCCGACGACGAGTCACGTTCTCACAGAATACGAGCGTAAAATAGCACCTTATGCTGGTCGTTTCATATTATGGTGACAGTAGAGAACCGGTGAAACTCTTTTACTGTTAATGAGGCTTTATACATTATTACTCAGAGGTGTGTGAACATGAGCTTTCGTCCCTCTTACGAGGCAATTAATAGAGATGGCCTCGTAAGGGGGATGCTAATTTGATGAAAATTTCAAACTATATGGGATGGTTATAAGATAATGTGCAAAAATGGACGTTTTCTTTTTAATGTATGTATATTAAATTACTAAGTAGATAATATGCACAATGTAAGCAACCCATAGCGTCCGTCGTTCCTGTTTTGTTTTCTTCTTTATGTTCCATGTTATGAACTTTACATCTGTATTTTGTTTATCTATATATTACTAGCATACGCCCCAGCTTTGCACGGGTGATTTCTGCATCTCGACAGCAGCGCCATTTTCGAGTGTTTGCAGGACTAACTTACTAAATTTGAGTAAATCTATGCGTATTAATATACCGTTTAGCGGCGGTATAAGAACACCCGATACCCCATATCATCTCGTGGGTCACGTAAGAGGCGACAGACGGAAACAATTTAGAAAATCTGCTGGCGGGGCGCCAGAAAAAGTTATAAAAACAATGCTCTTAAATACCGGATTGTTTTCAATTTATGACATAAATGCATATTTTCATTTGTAAACACAATATAAAATACCACTAAACAGAGTTCATAGTCTATCGTTAACCATCTAAGGAATTTAAAGTTATTTAATTAATGATTTCTTATATTTACGCGAACACTACACATTGATTAAAACTACTTTTACGGATTTTATCCCGTTTATTTTACTATTATTTTTAATTCCCGACGTTTCGGGCGCTTTCCAGCACCTATGGTCACGGGGGACTGAGATGACTGACGTCCCGATGTCATTGTTAAACCGGGAGTACCTTCAGCTTTTTTAATTATTGTTTATGGCCTATCTATGCAAAATGAACTGACTATGTCCTGAGGTCTTGCAGTGGTATGCTTGGGTTTAGTTTCAATTTTATTGATTATAGGATCCCAAGCAGGTGGTAGTACCCAGCCTCCATCTCTATTGAAATTAGGATGTTTTTTAATTTCAATAGCCTCACGTATCATCCTTGGTAGGAAACGGTGTCCTTTCGCGAGGATTTGTGGTCTATCAAATCTGATGTAATGGTTGGGGCCGTCTAGGCCACAGTCACACGCTCGACTGGCCACAGTCGAGCGTGTGCCTGCTGTACTACCACCATATGTCAGAGGTGTCACAGACAAGATTGGCTACATCTTGAAGCGAGCTTCTATTAGAATTAGAATTATAGTAATAATATAATTTATATAATATAATTAGAATAATAGTAAAATAAACGCGATAAAATCCGTAAAAGTGTTTTATTTAATTATTTAAAGGCTTCTATTACGTACAACAGGTACATTGTAATAGTACCATGCTGTAGCTATAATATGATTGTAGCGAATGAGTCGGTTCAAGCAAGACCACGCCCTCACAGAATACAAAAGTGAAAAATAGCAATTCAACGATGCTGTGTTTCACATTGTGAGTGTAAAGAAACGGAGGCCCTATTTACGGGTAACGAGGCATTCCATCTTAAGGCTCACGGATGACAATGCATTTGCATTATGATTAATAATCGAGGATAGTTGTAAAAGATCATGGGCCACACCATGAGATAGACCGTGTGCAACGGGCACCCGTAATCATATTTAAAGAAAAATACTTGTATATAATATACGTAGTACGCATGAAGTGACGGTTCAAGTAGTAATTTTTGAGTAAATTTACAGCGCGTCGGTGCGGTGTTTTGCAATGTAACTTATTTAAAAAATAACCAGGTAATTCAGTTTTCAGAACAAATCTGATATTTACGGGAGACCATGGAACCCAAAGTAAATAAAACCGGCCTAGTGCGTGGTTCAACATGCACTTGGCCGGTTTTATTTATTTTTGTACGCGGATCTTAGCAAATAAATTTTCACATAATCGATATAATCAATCTTTTATTTTGAAATGACTTTCAAAAAGGAGGTTTCTTGGTGCAGATAATTGACATACACAACAATATACTAATTTTCAACAAAAATGCGTAAATTTCGATCACGTCAGCTCACTGAACTGTAGCGAAACCCCATCTGATGTAATGATGAAATATCGAAAGTGAGAACTAATTTTAATTATCTTTTTATTAAATAAGTATAAATATTCAATGGCCGTCCCATATAATTTTGAGAAAAAATCCAAATGGTTGGGAAAGTAGTGAATGATGTTTTCAATGTAACTTCTAACGACATTCTAGTGATTACCTTCAGCTTATGATATTTCGTCAATTGTCATGTTTGATAGACAGGTTAATGACCACATAATAGGTATATTGTTCTTTGATGATACAGCTGCCAACGCTAGCTTATTATAATATCCTCTGTTGCAAATTGTTACAATTGAAGTTAAGAAACTCTCTGACACCGTTAACAAATATATCAGCTATAAGATATTTGCTGCGGCCTTACAAGGTATCATGTTTGTAATATAATATTATACCGTACAATTTCATTCTTTGCATTACACTGTGCTTTAAAGTATCCATTTACCACGTGCTCGACAATGAAAGAGAACATCATGAAAAAATCCGCATGTCTTAGAAACGATGAAAATTTGAGACGTGTCAAGTTCGGTAACACGCATTGGGGCAGTGCAGAAGACACTTCCTTAATTTAAAAATCACTCTTTTAATACAAGCTGTAACTTAAATTTGCCCAGCAGTGAGACGTATATATCTTGTGTCAATTTTTATTACACTGAGCATTATTAAAAGAAGTACTCACACACAAATGAATGAATAAATTTACTGAAGGAATCACAAAATAAACAAGGTAAGTCAAGGGTACAAAATTGAAGTTGGTTTAGACTAATAATCCTCTCAGAGCTCAGTAAATTTACTTAGCACTAGAATGTCAGGTACTCTAATTGTTCATTGTACAACGATATCTAAATTCTATGAGGTTAGCAATCACGACCTTTAAAATTTAACAGCTGACATAATATTACGAAGGACAGGTGATAATAATTTCGATTAATTTTTTTAGAAGAATTTTAAGCCATAATTACACCACTATGATACATTTTAATACGTGATAGAGCCACTGCACTGTTCTGCGTATTTTGATCTCCAGTACGAATGTATCGGCTCGACCGGAGTAAGATTACGCTCACACATTATATATATATCAACTTCGATCAACAATACCAACTAGATGTCGGGTCGGCACAAGAAATCCATCTCAGTAAATAAGAGCGCACATGAGACGTGAGCCCTTGCACGTGAGAGTGAAGCTCGCAAGGGAATAACGGGAAAAAGAACTTTATTTATTATAACTTAAGGTTGATTTCACACTAAATGTTATTTAATTTATGTCTTTTCATAGTTTACATTCATGCGGACAGTATTTAGCTATGATTTTGTACGTGAACCGTTATCTAGTTGGTATTGTTGATCGAAGTATATCAAAGCAAAATAACAGGAAAATACTGCTGCGTTTCGAATTACCAGTGATGAGAGGCGGAGATCATTTTTACTGGTAACGAGGTATTGTTATATTTTAGAACTCAGGAATGATAGATAACGCTCCTGGATTTTGGTTCTGAATTATCGATATTATCTAATGATCGAGGATGGATATTCTTAAGTGTACTGTTCCTACTGCCTTGTGCTCGTTTGTCATCCTCATGATCATCATTACAGCCCTTCACAAGTCCACTGCTGAACATAGGCCTCCCCCAAGGAATACCACAAAGCACGGTCCCGAGCCACCTGCATTCATCGACTTCCTGCATGTCTTATCAGATCGTCACTCCATCTAGTGGGGGACGCCCGATGCTTCGCCTGCCGGTACGAGGCTGCCACTCGAGAACCAGTCTTTCCAATCGATTGTAGGTTCTCCGAGCTATTTGGCTGGCCCATTGCCACTTCAGCTTACTAATCCATTCGGCTACGTCGGTCACTCTAGTTCTAGTGCGGATATCCTCATTCCTAAGTTTTTCACGTAGAGAAACCCTAAACATAGCCCTCTCCATAGCTTGCCGAGCTACTTTAAGCTTCATCATACGGTCAGGGAAGGACCACGTCTCAGATCCATAGGTCATCACTAGCAACACGCACTGTTTGAATATCTAGTTTAGGTGTTTTCAGGTATGCCTGACGAGAAGATGTGTCATAATCTCCCGAACGCTGCCCAGCCGAGTTGAATCCGTCGATTGACCTCTCGGTCGAAGTTAGACTTAACTAGTCGGACTATTTGTCCCAGGTACACATAATCGTCAACAACTTCAAATTTAGTGTTCAACAACAACAGCATTACAATTACACATGACTTTTATTTTGTCCATTTTCATCTTAACACCTATCCGTTGGAAAACATTGTTGAGGTCATTGAGCATAGTGCTTAGCTTAGGTCCTCCAGCGATTTTGCCATAAGGATTATATCGTCGGCAAATCGAAGGTGAGTGATGTACTCGCCATTGACGTTAATACCGTATCCTTTCCAGTCCAGTAGCTTGAAAACGTCTTCCAATGCAGCGATGAAGAATTTAGGGAATATTACGTCACCCTGTCTTACAATTCTTTCGTGGTTGGTTGGTTGTTGGTTGGTTGAAAATGGTTTCGTAATCTGTTTCTGTACTCGGATAGCAATCGTAGCCTTACCACACAAATACTTTAGCACTTCGATATACCGACAGTCAACTTGTCACCGCTGAAAGAGCTGCAGCACCGCCCAAAGATGGCCAAAAATTGTATGAACCTGTGCCCCAGACTGTACAGAGATGAAATCTATGTCATTTGAAAGTACAGATCTTCTATATAAAGAATTAGAAAAGTGCATGTAGCTACGCAGTAGTGGACAAAAGTTATGAAGATTTAAAAAAGTTGATTTTGGCATTAACTGGTTTAACTAAAAAGAAAACCGAGGACAGCAGTTTTATTTTATTAAAATTATTTTATTTTATTAATTATATTAAAATAATTAAACTAATGTGTTACACCGTTTATAATTAATAGAGCACTCGCGTGAGTAGAACACTCTACGGCACTTATTAAATAAAAGTAAAATACAATAAAATACAAATACGAACGAAAAGCGTACATAATATATCATATAGCGTGTTGCAAGTACTAAAGTAAAATAACCCTATTCTATAATGTAACGGTAACGCAACATGTTTAAGCTGTTGCTGTATTAAACAAATTAAATAAAATCCTATCCTTTAGTGTATTTTGATTATTTTGATGTATTAATTCATTAATTGAAGGCTTGTTTTTATACACAACATATCATAAATAAAGTACTCTTATGAGTGTAGCTATTGCCTTATCCCTACTCTGATCTTTTTAAGTATTATATGGCCACATTAAAGGTGCTATAGAGTGACTTCGAAGAGAAGAAATCACTTTAAACACTTTTAAACTTGATTATTTTTCAACAACAGCTATGAAATGTTAATAGTTATTAATGATTCTTTTTTATTTGATTTAAATTCATAGCAATAGCCTTATTTTTGTACAGCTTGGGGAACATTTTGGCCATCTCATTTCGACGAATCATATTCTTATAGTCCACATACGTAAGACAAAGTGGCAGATTGTACTCTTCGGAGTTCTGTAGAATTTGCCGAAGGGCAAGTATATGGTCTTGTGGTGCTAAAGCTTTTTCGGAAACCGCCTTGTAGTGCCACCACGGAGTAGAAGAGCTTCTGAAAGACTTTAAGTATCGGTTTTCCACCCGCTTTCACAGAAGCTCTGCTGTAATTCCATCCTAGCCCGGGGGCTTGCCGTTTTTAAGGTGCTGAAGAGGTCTAATCTCGCTCAGACAGAAGTCTAGGATACCATCGGAATAGTGTCGGATAAGACTTGCTCTTGGATCGTTACTCACACTCGCGTGTGTATCCAACAATGACGTATACAGCTACCCGTAGAACCTCTCAATCTATCTCTCTCAGGTGTCCTGGAAACGATGGTGCCACATTCGGTCTTCAGCTTCGACAGTTGGCTTTTTCTGGCAGACCGATCTCTGACAAAGACTTTGGAGCCCTGGTTCCGCTCAATCGCTTCTTCAATACGAGCTGTATTGAAGTTGCGAAGTCCTGCCGCATGCATTTGTAAATCTGTCTGTTCAGTTGCCTGTATACTGTCAAAGACTGCAGCTTCATTCACGTCTAACAGCCATAAGATCAAAAGTGTGATCGGAGTTTTTGTGTTTTTCTGCGACGGGTCTTACAGAACATAACACCGACCGCATGGACAATTTCCACAAGCTTGTCATTCCTATCGTCCACTTCATTGCAGTCTTCTAGCCACTGAAAACGATTTTGATCTCGGCTGAAAGTTTTCTGAGCTTTGTTTTAGAGCACGAGGGGGACGGAGAGTTGACTTCAACAGACGTGACCTCTTCAACTTCACGTTTAGATACACTATGCCTCTCACCATTCGGTGATCGCTGCCAGTTTTCACCCTTGCAATCATAGCGATATCGCCGAGCAGATGTCGTCTGGTTGTTATAATGAAGTCAATCTCATTAATTGTCGAATCGTCGGAGCTCGATCAGGTCCACTTTGGGGATGCTTTTGGAAAAAAAAGTTCATCATAAAAAGTCTCTCTTTCTCTATGAAGTCGGCCAGCTGCTGGTCCTTTGAGTTTCGTTGCACTATTCCACATTTCCCTGCTTTCAGCTCATCGTTCTCTTGACATTTTAGTTGTTGCTTTGAGCTTATGATATTTACCACTTCACTCCAAAGGATCTTAAATTAAGCTTTTATTAAAAAGTAAAAACCAAATCCAAAGAACTAAAAAAAATAAAACAATTTCTAAGTGACAGCTTCTGAATTCCGGGTTCCACTTTTCTATACACTATGTCTTAGCACCGAATTAAAAAGTTATTATGGGGAAATTATTTATATTCTTTTTACTTTTTATTAAAAGTAAAATTTTATGATTTTTTTATGACATTTGAAATAAGTACATGTTCGAACGTAATCACGACAAGCTGATCAAGACTGATGAGCTGATGATTGGAATCTTTTACAAGTTTATCTAGAAAGGTTTTATTAATATTTACTTTTTAACGACTTAATTTTGGCTTTTTTACTTAATCCTATTGAAAACGTACAAAATATATTTTTATAAATTGAGTACCTAACTGATTTAAAATAAATTCAAGTTGTTGAAACTTCAGTGACACCACATTGTTATCTGAATACTTATCTAATCTTTATTACTTCGACGTAAGAAATGATAAATTAATTTCTTGAACGAATTAGTGGTTAATTCGTTCAAGATTAATTTGTAAGCCCGGACCGAAAACGAGGAAAGTAACTTTCCAGATGGGCTTTTTGTCATTTTATTAACAGTCAAAATTAAAATAGTAATTGAAGTATATTTGATTTCAATTAAGGAAACAAACGAAATAATAGTCCACCAGATGGTGAGCGGCTGCTGTGGCCCATGTACATCAGCAACCGACTTCAAATAGAGAAGACTGAGGTCATTTGAAGGTATATTTATACACTCACTGCACTAAAAAAGTTATTAAATAGAACCACAAAACTTTATCTGACTATATCATTTAATTTTAAGACATTATAATTTTAATTACTAAATTTTTGTAATTTTATATGGTGAATTATTATGATGTTAGTATTACAAAAAAGATTAAGTAAAAAAGTAAAGTTACAGCCTATATACGTCCCACTGCTGGGCTCAGGCCTCCCCTCATTTCTGAGAGGGTTTTAGGGCAAGGAAGTGTCCACCGCGCTGCCCAAATGCGTGTTGACGAACTTCACATGTCTTCGAAATATTTTTTCTTATTCCTCAGACATGCAGGTTTCCTCACGATGTTTTCCTTCACCGCCGAGCACGTGGTAAATCAGCACTTAAAATTGCAATTAACAATTTCATTGGTGCCGGCGGGGTCGAACCCGGGTTACTCGCGTTCTGTTATATTTACAGCGAGCTTTAACCACTGAGCTACCACGGCTCTTTACAAAAAACAAAAAAGATTATTTTAAAGTAACTAAATTGTTAAGATTAGAAATTTCCATTTTGGTTATTAATTTTTTTATTATAATTATAATTAGTTTGCAAACCAGTAAATGAATTTGAAATAAAAAAGCTGAAGTGTTTTATAACCTATATTAATAATATAAACAAAATAATAATTATCATCAACACGTTGGCTCTCATAAGAGTGAGGATTTGGTCCATCCAAATTTCACGAACGCGCATAGCGTCAAAATTCACGATACCATCCGCAACTCTCATCTCAATCTGGATGCTTGGCGGTCCACCACTGTACGTTCCACTAGTTTTCTTCCGCGTACAATTTCTCTGTGGAATTGTTTACCACCGGTGATTTTTCCGGACCGATACGACTTAGGGACCTTCAAGAAAAGAGCCTACTCCTTTCTGAAAGACCGGCAACGCACCTGCAATTCCTCTGGTGTTGCGGTTTTTCACGGGCGGCGGTAGTAGGTAGTACTTACCATCACGTGAGCCGCATGTTCGCTTGCCCCCTCTTCTATAAAAAAATGCCAAGTGAGGCAATTATGCTTCAATAGGTTAGAGTGTCCAGTTCTAGACGTCATGTGGCGTAACAGACATACATCACCCCATTTCGTCCTGTGGATGTTGTAACAGGCGTACGCCAAAAATATTTCTGTTTCTAATAGACGGTGATATAACCATCTTGTTAACCTGACGTAAAATCACAGACCAACACCGGGGGGCAGCGTCAAGGACGCGACACCTCTGGATTTGCGATCGGCAATCCGCGGCAACCCCGATTAATAAACGGGAGAGGTCAATGACCAGCTGTGGGCTTCTACGAACTGGTGAAGAAGATGAAGGTGGCCACAACAACCGGAATTTTTAATGGAATTAGGGTGACAATCGAGCACACAGTTCACCTAATGGTAAATGGATAATGTGACTCATAGACATCTATATTTAACCTCGATTAAGAATCAAAATGCAGATGTATGATGTATGCACCCCTGAGAACTAAGATGGAATGCCTCTATTCCAGTAAAACGGGTCTCCGGTTCTCTACACTCACCATATGAAACAACATCAGTATTAAGCTGCTATTTTACGCTGGTATTCTTCTATTATCTCTATGGAAATTTTTGGAGTGCTCAATTTGCTTAACATATATTTTTTTCAATTAATAGAGTTAAATATCATTATCTTTGAGCTCATTTGTCAATGGCAATGCGGTCGAGTACTGGCCTATTTCTATAAAAAATATATTTCAACGATATATCGTAGATAACTGATGGTAAATAATAATTATGATATTAATCAGATAGCTACAGATGCGTCGTCACCCTTGGAGACCAAATTGCATTACCGCGTAATTTACAAAAAAAATTGGACCCCGAGTTTGGGATGTTTAGTGCCAAAATTCAAAGCCCACATTAGATCAGTACAGAATATTAGTTTTATTTTCGGTTTACGCAACTTACTTAGTGGACTTAGTGTGTGTAATGTACCGTGTTCACGTTTATATTAACATAATTTCAACAATAAAATTCAATTAATAAATAGTGTTTAATTTATGTTTGATTGTACTGTATATCGTGTGCATCACAGCGACACGTAAACAGAACATGATAGACAAGTAGTAATTAACTAATAAGCCCCGCAAACGTGAAATTGTCGTAAGTCTGAGCCTAAGTAAATTTTCGCATCGTTGCGTTGATGAATATCATGATGTCGCTATTGGCACAATTGTCAAATAAAGGAACGGCAATCAGTAACAAATCCTAGGTTAATAATGATGAAAATGACGCCTTAGGGAAGATACATACATATATATATATATATATATATATATATATATATATATATATATATATATATATATATATATATATACACAATATGTAACATAATTAACGCACTTTGAGAAATTAGTTTGTTCAGAATAGTTTACTGAATCGATTCCTATCATTTTTAATATAGGTAATTTTTTCCCCAAAAATAATTAAAACTACGTAAATTACAGTCACACTAAATTTGTACAGTCGAAACAAACTGAAATAGACCGTGTCGTAGAGTGCCGTTTTATTTGTATTATTACTAATTCTGTCATTCAATAAAAATAAAGAAAAATGAACTATATTTCAAGCACGTTAAAGTCTTCGCGTTCGTGGATTTGTACTGTGACCACAACATTCTTCCGGAATTAGTATATCTAATTTGATAAAAATAATCTTTACTTTACTTTACTTTACTTATCTTCACGCACAATCCCTAACGGGGTAGCCAGAGAGAACAGATCGCCAAGTGTCACGATCCTTACTCCCTCCTCTTTCGCTTCTTTCAGGTTCATTAACTTCTTCATACATGCACGTCTAGGTATCCGAGTACTCTTGACCCTCCCCTCTTCGAGCAATTTGCTCACATGGTCTTCGAAAGTTAGTCTCGGTCTACCTCGACACCTTTTAATATTTACTTTCGCTTTATATATTTTCTTCACCATTCGGTCTCACTCATTCGTTCAACGTGCCCAAACCATTGGAGTACGCCCCTATCAATTTTTGTGATAAGGTCATCTTTCAATCCTGCCATATTGCGAATCTCTTCGTTTCGCTTTCGGTCGGCTATGGTAACGCCACACATTTTACGAAGAGATCGCATCTCCACTGCATTCAACTTGCTTATATGCTTCTTCTGGCATACCCAGGTTTCGCTGCCATATAACAAAGTCGGTACCAACACTGCGTTATGTATTGCAAGGCGTGCACTCTTCACCACGCCTTGCCTTTTTACTAATGCATTCAGGGCACCATTGACTTTGTTTAAGGCAGTGACACGCCTATCCACATCTAAATCACATCTTCCATCCCGGCTGAAAGCACTCCCCAAGTATACAATTTCATTTACCTGTTCTAGACATTCCTGATTTACCCATATTTCACATTTCGTTCTCTCTTCGTCCTTTTCAAATACCAGAACCTTAGTTTTGTTAGCATTCAAACGGAGACCTTTAATTTCACATTCCTCTTTCATACACGTGACTAATGCCTGTAGTTCTGCTTCTGATGGTGCAATAAGCACTGCATCATCAGCATACAGCAGACAATTAACTTTTATGTCACCCAATTTCACACCCAAACAGCTATTTTTCAGCTTCTGTAAACAGCTGTCGAGATACAGTATGAACAGCCAGGAAGACATGACACAACCCTGTTTTACGCCCGCTTGGACGCTAAACATGGGTGACAGGTCATGCCCTACCCGCACACAGGCTTTATAGTCATAGTAAAGTGACTGCACAGCCCTTAACAATCGACCATCCACACCATATCCCGGCAACAGTTCCCACATTTTCTTCCTTATAACCTTATCAAATGCTTTCTCCAGATCCACAAAAGCACAGAAAATCCTCTGATTAACACTCAGAAGCTTCTCCGCGATCATGCGGAGAGAAAACATTTGATCCGTGCATCCTCTTCCAGGTCTAAATCCGCATTGTGCCTCCCATAAGAATCTTTCCGTCTTCTCTTGCATCCTACGTGTCAAAACCTTCGAGTAAACTTTACTTGCTAAACTGGTCAAGCTGATCGCCCGATAGCACCCGCAGTCAAAATGTGAACCTTTACCTTTATATAAAGGCACAATGACCGCGGATCGCCAATCATCCGGGACATCTCTCGTCCGCCAGCACAAATTGCACAGCAGATGAAAGCTGTCCCAGACGCGAGGCCCACCGTACTTGAACATTTCAGCAGTAACTCTATCTAGTCCCGCAGCCTTACCACATTTCAAACTTCGAATCGCACGTTCAATCTCTTTCATGCTGATGACCTCAGTGTCATCGAGGTCCGTAGGATAAAAATAATCAGTGCATAAAAAGGTTTAACTAAAAATTCAGTGTATGTATTATGATTATAACATAAATACTAATTGGGGTGTGCGTTAATTACGTTACATATTATATATATATATATATATATATATATATATATATATATATATATATATATAATTTTGTGTACCTTACAGTATACTTAAGCAAATGCGGTAAAACTTTAAAATAGGAGCTTAAATTTCAATTTGTTTTATTCAATTCTAATTGGAAATTAATATCGACTGTGCTGGGTGTCATCAAAATCTCTAAGAATTTTCGTAATGAGACTTAAAGAACTTTATATTAATCGTAATTTGTTAGACCTTAATTTGCTTTTTTCTTCAAACTGGACAGGACACATCGTTTTATTTCATTACGCGGAAATGAGCTAATTAAGTTCTAACAACTTTATTGGATTTCCTCAAAGTAACGCCTGATTGTATTAATTATTCTAATCGTAAAAGACCATAGTCGAAAAAAATCTTTCAATAAAGTGCTTAATTGGTATTCATTACATAAATTAGTACACGTAATTCATAAAGCGACGATAAAATAACTATATATGTAGTATAGTAACTGAAATGATAAGGTAATAAAACATTTGTATCGTGGTAGAGAAGTGTTCACAAATGTACTCCGGCATGGAACTCGTAAGTCTTTAAGAGCTGTTTAACATTCAACGCACTTAGACTAAGTGGTCCATTTTAAAGTCTAGGAACGTGCAAAACTTACCGTTTTTCAACTTAGCCAGCAACTCAACACAATAGAAATTTTTAATTATTCCAATTACAGTAAGCGTAAATTTATTTCAAAGTTTTTTTTGTGTGAGTATGCTGGGGCTGAATCTGAATGACAGGGAATTTGCGTGATAAGAGAAAAATGTGGTGTGCAAGATGATGATGTGACCAGGATTAAGAAAAGAATGCTTCGGTGGCTTGGTCATGTAGAAATAATGAACGAGGGAAGAGTGACAAAGCAAATTTATATTGCAGATATGAACAGTTCAGGTGTCGAGAAACAGATGTGAAGTCGGGAAGGGACGCCCTAGACGCCCTAGAGGAAGGTTTATCGACCAAATTGGCAATATTTTGAAAATGGACCACATTAAGAGTACCCTTAACCGGCGAGCGTGTATGCGTAGATATATGATGTAAAGGAGGGGAGAGAGGTATGTCAGGAACGTGCCAAATGGAAGTTAGTAGTCTCTGCCTACCCCTCTGGGTGATAGACGTGAGTGTTTATGTTTGTTTTTTTATTTCCATACGTTCATTCATTACAGCCAATCCACTGGTGAACATAGAGCGTAGACCTTTACCATATTACTGTTTGGCAGGCGAGTTAACAACCGCAGTTCTTTATTTTCTAGCTATTCATTTTTTTTTAATACTTAGGTTTAATATCTAAGTATACAAACCTTACTTTACGTGTACCTTACTTGTATAATATATTCGCAACAATAAATAACTCTGACATAATATGAAAACACGTTTTCATGTTAAAGAGCATTGTTAGGTGCAGGCTGAGTAAGAATGCCGATTACAATGAGAATTGGATCACATATCAAAAAAAGTAAAAGTGACAGGTGACAGCTATCTTAAATTTTAATTAAATATTTTAATTGAAATAATATATTTTTGTAATATATATTTCCTACGGCGGTTAACAACGTGCCTGCGTGGTGTGCCATGCTTTAATTGTAGGACATTCATTGGTGTACTCTGATCACCATGGATAAAAAATTTCAGAAGAGGAGGTGATGAATTCTATTCTAATTGAAAACAATGAACAGGAAACGGAGATTTGTTTACCAGAGAAATCCGCTCAATGTCAAGCAATGATTTACGATGAGGTCAGACCTATTAGTAGTAAGAGACGCAAATAAGAGGATGAGGAAGATTCTTCTTCTCCATTCTCTTTCCCATTTCTTGAAACCGTAATCCACCTTGGATTACGGTTTCAAGAAATGGGAAGAGAGTGGGACAGAAAGTTGATGTATATATTAATTGCTTCGATAAATTACCCAAACAGTTTGCACTTGCAAAACTTTTAAAAACCAATAATATTAAGCATATCAGCCGTGTGAAATATGTTTACGCGTATAAAGTATTTGTGCAGTTTGAATGTGCAGAAAGTGCTGATGAACTGATGAACTGTACACCTTTGAAGGAGTTAGGATGGAGATTTCAAAAGCCATTAGAGGTTGCTTTTACATACGGTGTCATTAAGGATATTGAGCTGGAAATGACCGAAAAAGAAATACTGGAGGTAATTTCAAGTGATTGCGAGCTAATAGGTGTAAAGCGCTTAAAGCGCAGAAAAACGGATGGAAAGGGATGGGAAGATAGTGAATCATTAAGGGCTCATCGTTGCCAGCATCAGTATACACTTACGGTATGAAGATTAACGTCGACCCCTATGTCTTCCCAGTCACTCAATGTTCAAGGTGTTGGAGGTTCGGTCATAGCCTACGTGTCTGCCCCTCTAAAAAGATTGTATGCCCTAATTGTGGAAAGGGGCATGCTAATTGTGAGTTCACAACATTTAGATGTATTAACTGTATCGGGAGTCACATGTCGTTGGATAGATCCTGTCCTATATTTATAAAAGAAAAGCGTCTAAGGAGTTTAATGGCTGAATTCAATTGCTCATATAAAAAGGCCTTACAAATATATATTCCTCCAGAACCTCAACCTGTACAAGTAGAACAAGAAACAACTATATTAAAGACGGCTCAAAGACATCTCAACCCAAATACACCTTTATATAATAATATACCTGAACCCATACCTGTCTCTATCTCACAAAACGAAGATGGGGTAATGTCTTGCGCGAACGTTACTCGCTCTGTACCGCGCTTACGTTCTGAAATTACTTCTAACACTAAATCAATACCATTATCATTACAATCGGGTGCTATGGAGGTTTCGCAAACTTTACAAGAAAAAACTATAAGTACAAAGAGAAAAAGGAAAAAGAAGCAACATCAGAATGAAGTGTTTGAAAACGATATATCTACAGAATCAGAAGAAGTTATTAACAATAATGATGATGATATAGAAAGTGAGCTCCAATCAAGAAAAGAGAAAAAAGAGAGAAGAGAGAAGCTTAAATCAACTTTTAATTTTAGGCAGTTACTTTCTAAGTTATATGCTATATTTACAAATTCACAAGAACAACTTAAGAACAAAATGATTCAAGGAATGTCATTAATTATTGAATGGTTAGTACCGATGGTGGGCCAGTGCATTTGGGATTTGCCTTTCAAAAGCTTTTTTAGTCAATAATGAATAGTAATTACAACATAAACATTTTTCAGTGGAACTCACAAAGTATTAGGCCCAAACGCACGGAATTCGACCAGCTGTTAAATAGCGAGAAAATTCATATTGCTGCCATTTGTGAGACATGGTTAAATGCTGAAGTTATGCTTAACATAAGTGGTTACAATATTTACCGCAACGACCGACATGATTCGTATGGTGGGGTTGCTATTTGTTCACACAACTCTTTAAAGACTCGACTGATATCTATCCAAATTTTTAATCCCGGAATTGAAATAATTTGTATTAAGATTTTTAACTGTACACATATAGATTACATACTCTCTATACATTGTCCACCTACCATACGAACTTCTCAGAATGACTGGGATGAAATATTTTCTTTTAAAACTAAAAAAACATTGATTCTTGGGGACTTCAATGGGCATCATCCAAGCTGGTCTTGTAAGGCTGATTTAAGAGGCACGAATATTTTTGACTCTTTAATTGAAAATAATTTTGTTTCCTTGAATAATGGCACAGCTACTCGCGTTAAATTAGTAAACGGAATGGTACAGGAGTCATCCCCTGACATTTCTATTGCTTCTTCGGATTTAGCGTTGCAGTTAGATTGGAAGGTTACTAACGAGTCATTGGGTAGTGATCATTTGATTGTTAAGATTAATTTATCATATCACAATAGTCACCAACAATTTCTAAAGAAAAGGAACTATAAGAAAGCAAACTGGGATGGATACAGCTCGTATTTAGAATATAAATTTTCAAGTTTTGCTTTTATCAATAATGATCCGCAGAAAAATTACGATTTATATCTCAATATGGTCAATGAAGCCGCTGATGCTCATATTCCTTTTTACAGAATCAGCCAAGATCCCTCACAACATTTTTCTCCTAAAGTTTATTGGAATACCAACTTATCTAAATCTGTTGCAGAAAGGCGCCTAGCTCTTGCTTTATTTAGGAAAAACCCTACTCCTGATAACTTAGATAAATTAAAAGATAAAATTAGGATTTCACAACTGCTAATTAGAAAGGCAACTAGAAAATCTTTCTCTAATTTTTGCTCTTCGATTGATGAGTCTGTTACTGTACACGACATGTGGCAAAAAATGAAATGGTTAAAAGGTTATGGGTGTTCTAATACAAATAGGAGTTATGTTGATCTAACAATTGCAAATGAATTTTTACACAGTTTGACTCCAGACTTTGTTTCTCCAAAAGACCCTGCTTTTTCATCTCGTAACACTGAAATTGACTCTCCTTTTTCAATGAGCGAACTAACGTGCTGTTTTAAAACAAAAGATACTTCTCCAGGTGTGGATAATATATCATATTCCATGATCAAACATCTTCCCAAAAACGCATGTATTATTTTACTCAAACTACTTAATTTGTTTTACTCCCTAGGTTTTGTACCATTCCAATGGCGAGAAATACGTATTATACCAATCCCAAAAACAGGGCGTGACACTTCAACTTTATCATCGCTTCGACCTATTTCACTTATGTCTTGCCTGAGTAAAATCTTCCATGCTATGTTAAGAAATAGATTGGAATGGTTGATGGAAAATGAAAATCTATTTTACGAAGAGACTACTGGATTTAGGAAAACAAAATCATGCCTGGATAATCTTAGTAATTTAGTCAGTAGAATACAATTGGGATTTTCAAAAGATCAAATCACAATAGGTTGCTTTATTGATGTAGAGAATGCGTACAATAACGTAGATATTACGGCTATGTTAGTAAATTTGGATCAATTAGGTGCTGGTTCAAAAGTTTGTAAATATTTATGGACCTTCTTAAAGGAACGATACTTAAGTGTCCAGGTGGACAATGTTATTTTATCTAGATCTACAGGTCGAGGAATTGCTCAGCGTAACCCTATCGCTCCACTACTATTTAATATTGCAACTATTCATATTTGTAAACAAATTAATCCTAATGTATGTATTTCTCAGTATGCTGATGATTATGTGTTATATACTTCCGGTAAAAATTTAAATGATACTTCCACTGAATTACAATTGTCCTTAAATAAAATGTATGGTTTGCTCATAGATTTAGGTTTGGAGATTTCAATGACTAAAACAAAGATCTGTATTTTTAAAAAAGGTATATGTAGGCAAGCTATTTCAGTAAGTGTTAATGATAATAAAATAGAAGTAGTGAACACAGTCAAGTATTTAGGGATGTGGCTAAACCGGTCTTTGAAATGGAATAAACATATTACGGAGTTAACGAACAAAATTTCTAGATTTTTAAACATATTCAAAGTTTTAGTAGGACCTGGTTGGGGAATACATCCCAAGCATTTAAGAAGACTATATATTGCCGTTATAAGAAGTAGGCTAGATTATGGGAGTTATTTATTCGATAACAGCTGTCAAAAGTATTTAAGTAACTTAGACAAAATACAAAATCAGGCATTACGAGTAATCGGAGGATTCATTAAAACTACTCCTATACATACAATGGAGAGTGAGCTATGTCTACCTCCACTAAATGTACGAAGAACCTTTTTGGTGCTTTTGGTGAAATTCATCTTAAAAGCTAAATCAATAAGAAATAACATCACACTAAAAATATTGAATGAACTAGCACATTTTAGAAACAATAAATATTGGCGTAATAAAAAGAAACCTTTACTATTATCTGTTTATGATCACTTCGTTGATACCCCTATTCAAAGTAGTCAAAAATTAGAAATGTTTAATATAAGTACATGGGTCAGTAACATAGGTTTAAATAACATAGTTGATTTAAATATTCCGTGTATTGCACAAGCTAAACGAAATTACAACAATTTTAGTCTAAAAGTAATATGTCTGGACTACATTAATAGGCAGTATGAAAATTATTATAAAATATTTACAGACGGCTCTAAAGATTCAGGCGGAATCGGTGCAGCCTTTTTTGACCCACAATGTAATCTCAGCTTACAATTTAAGATAGATAGTAGTATATGCATCATGGAGGCTGAGCTAGTAGCAATATGTGAAGCACTGTCATACGCTGCATCACTATCACAAGATAATATTGTGATATTGACAGACTCAAGAAGCGCACTCCAACACTTGGCTCGGTGCACCTTGGGTACACGAAGCACACCGATAGCCTACACCGTTCTGGATACTATACATGGGTTAACATCCAGGTCGAAATCGATAAAGTTGCAATGGATTCCGTCTCATTTCGGCGTGGAATATAATGAGCGAGTAGATATCTTGGCTAGACAGGCTATTACGGATGGCATCGAATACAACATGTTACCCCATTACACTGATTGTATTTGTATTATAAAAAGGCTATGTTACGACCTATGGAAAGAATATTTCGATTTACGTTCAAAAGAAAAGGGTATTTGGTACAAGACGGTACAGTCACATCCGCCTAAAATACCATGGATTGATAACCATAAGCTATCGCGACAGGATGCAGTAGTGATAATGAGGCTGCGTACTGGACACATTCCGTCTAGAAAGTTTGCATTCCTTATGAAAAAGGTCCAGTCACCGAACTGTGACCAATGCGGTGTTCCAGACGACCTAATGCATGTCTTGATGGATTGTGCCCACAACGCTGCCTTTCGTAATGAGAAATGCCACCACATTTTAAAAGATTTCGCTGATTGTAATATAATTTTAGCTAAGCCACATTCTGACGATATAAAAATATTAGTCAAGCTTTACAAGGTGAAGTTCTCGGATCGATCGGATTGATCTGGGAACTTTTCATTTTACTTTTTGTAACTAATTGCATATCTTCTTCAACTTTCTGTAATTAATTATTGATTTGAGAACTTTATAATGTAATAAGTTTAAGTATACCTTATGTAATTGTTTTTTTTTTGGTGATGAATTAACGGAGCGACATATTCATATTGTGAATAAGCTCATTAATAAAGAATTTAAAAAAAAATGAGAATTGGATGTATTCTTACATAGAATTACACAGCAAATATACAATCACGTCATCCAAAATCGTTAAAAGTTTTTGAATGGGTCCTTAATAATTGCAGTCATAACAACATTGAAGAATATCACAAGTGGATTATGGAGAGGTATTTATGCAAATGGGACGTATTGATTGGCATTGAGTTAAAACTTAACAATGATTTAAGAAGATACTTCATAGAGTATAAATGTAGGTGTCTGTCTACGAGCCACAGGATTCACCTACCCTTAGACGAACTATGTGCAAAGGCATTCAAATGTATATTTAACCTTTAAATCTTTTTTACTATGTGCTTGTTGGTTTCACTTACTTCTACAAAACAAAGACTTTACTATTCGGAAGGATAAAGAATGCAAGCCAAAGAAAGCTTAGTGAAAAAACTAGACAGAATATTTGATTAAAAACTACGGATTTGATTAGTACGAAAGCGATACCGTGGTTATTTGTTACTTGTAACAAAGCCTCTACAAGTATTGAAAGAGGCTTCGTGCCGGAGGTACTCGGCATTGTTCCCATACTTGAGTCTCTCGACAGGTTCTCATTGAGTGAGTTCGAGGTTTCTAGTGGCTACAGCCTTTAATTCTCTTTTTATGTTGCACATTTGTTTACATCCATCAATTCATAAATCATCAATGTGAAAGTAAATATTATGTTGATCTCTTAACTACCTACATGTTAAACACTAGCTGTACCCCGCGGTTTCACCCGCGTATATCAGTGGGCCGCGCGGCAATTTATTTTTTGACATAGACTACCCTCCCACACCCCAGTGACACCCGCATCGCATGGTGCTGGCAGTGTAAGCGATATAAGGATTTTTCGACGTTACTATTGAATATTTTAACATGGAAAAGTAGTTATTGTGAGATAACTATATTAGTTAGACATATGGTATTGCAGACTTTTATGTAGATATTGATGTCTTCCATAAAACTGTAGCACATCACTTTTGCTCTATTGTCAATAGTTTCCGCAGCGTACGCGATATAAGGTTTTTTTTTCGTATTTTTTTCACATCTTTGGTTACATTAACGAAGTTTTCATACGGATCCCTAAATTTTTCGAAAACGTTCTATCGCCTGTGTTTATCAGGAATAATGTAGGATTCTAATGGTGAAAGAATTTTTCAAATCGGTTCAGTAGTTTAAGAGCCTATTCAATTCAAACAAACAAACAAACAAACAAATCTTTCCTCTTTATAATATTAGTGTAGATTAACACCATCTATAGCATTATCACCATCATGACTGTAGCTAACCCATCTCGAATCTAGTGCTGAAATTTTCCCCTTAAATATATAAAGTTGTAGTTTTAAGCTCTTTCTTAAATAAACCTCTTTTATCATCATCATAAACATCAACAGTCGTACAACCACTTTTTTATAGCGTAAGGGTGACAAACGAGCACACAGTCCACCTGATGGTAAGTGGTTGCGGTGGTCAATAAACATCTACATCTATTGATTACGAATCAATCAGATGCGTCGCCCGTGAGGACTAAGATGGAATGCTTCGTTTCCAGTAAAAAGGGTCTCCGCTTTTCTGCACTCACCGCACGAAACACAGCATCGTTAAGCTGCTATGTTACGCTGCATTCTGTGAGAGCGTGGTCCTTCGCCAGTCGAGACGTCCCATTCGTGCTACAACTATATTACTAATATAGCTGCAGCATGGCCGTTGATAATTTGATACTGAAGCAAATACCTGTAGCCGGCGTTAAACAAAGAAAACACAGATGCGGTTTCACTTTTTAGGACTATGATAAAATGCCTCACTACATATATTATCAATAATGTTTACCTAAGGGAAGTGATAAACAAACTTTCAGTTCACAAGCAACTGAAGGCTCATGTACACCTGCATCCAACTTTAAATATAAAAGTAGGACTAAGATAGAATGCTTCACACTCAGTAATTACACTGGCTCTCAATAGTCTTTAAACCGAAACACAGTGAGCACCGCTCTTTGGCGGTAGAAATAAGAAAGATGGTAGTACCTACCTAATTAGGACTCCTAGACACAAAAGCAGTATTTACATGTATGCGTTGGTGTTAAACAGGCGTTCGGCGGAGCGTGGCGTTTAGTGAGCGGGGCGTTCGTTGTGCATGATAAATACAGGCTCTTCTATTATAGCATCCCGATTGTCGAACATCAAATTGTTACAGTAAACAAATCTCTAGGCCACACGCCTCACTGAAGGCTTTTCACGGAGGTTTTTGGCTTAAGCCTTCAAACCGGAAGAAGTGGGTGTACTGCTAAATTCCGGTTTTATGTAAGTTTTTTTTTAATATAAGATAGTTTAGTTCTTATTAAATGAATTATATTCAAGTTATTTTTATTTTTATATATCAAAATATTAGAACAGTAGTGGTGATGGGACGGCCATATAGCCGGTCGAACGAACAACCGACGAGGAAGAAAGTTAATGAAGATTATGATGATGAATATTGTGGCGGCGCTGTCGTCGCGCCACAAGGGAAACGCACCGAAGCCTAAATCACGCTATCAAAGTTATGCGCTATAAATAAAAAAGCTCTGTACTAACACACCCTGCGCCCTCCTTTCTGCCAAGGAGAGTCGCGTTCGTATACGCCTTAGAGATCTCTCGTCAGATCGGTAAGCCAATCCATAAAGGCGGTGTTTAGTGGTTAAAAGTTACCCACTACGCGTCTCCCTCCCCCGCTTTCCGAAGGGTTGCCCATATTTGCTTCGGGCGAAAAAAAAACTAACACACGGACACGGAGCGTTGGCTGCTCCCCGGGATGAATACCTTGCATGGTGGGAGATCTCTCCTTTTCTTTCCAAGGTCAAAATATTATTCCAACATTAAAAGGACCAGATTAAACTATTTACACTCATTGTGTGAAATAAATAAATTAAATAGTAACAATTAAAAATTAATGTTTCGAACGTTTACTTACGAGTAAAATGTTATGAAAGGTGTATAAAATATCTATCTATCTAATATCTATTCCCTTTAACATTTCAGTGCATTATAAAAATATTGCTAAAAGTTTATTTAAAAAATTATAGACTACTTTCATAGAATATAATCTAAAATAGACTTTGGCACCTTCACATAAAACACTATTTATAGTGATTGAACTTTTTATACTGCACTAAAGTTTTCCTGGTTTAAAATTGTTCAAAGAAACCAATGGTAAATATATAACAAAATGCATTAGTAAATCAAATCGTGGAACACAGTTCTGAATAAAAAGAGAAACGTACAAATGAATGTGATTAGCTTCCGGTAGATATGTTATTGAAAGCGAGCGATGGACGGTAAATAGTTTTTGTTTGGCTCAAAATAATTATTTAGCTACAAATACTGATTACTTAACATTTCGAATGTTATACCTGCAAATGTTAAAAATTGAAATATTATAATATGAAATAGATGATAACAATAGAATAAAGGGTTAACAGAGCAATAACAGCCATACACGAAAGTTTTTTTGCCATTAAGTTTCCGTATAAATATTCTTTAGCCTTTAGCTTTATATTTCTGTATCATTGTCAGTTTGCCGTAAATACATGTTTCCCAATTTTCGGGTTCATGTTTTAATTTTCATATCAACATGAAACAAAAGAAGAGTCGAAATGAGTACACTGGGTAAAAAAGGAAAATAGTGATGAGAAAGTGTGATTTTTTCGGCGAGAAAGACGTAGAAATGTCTACAAAAATGTAGTACCCGTTACAATCTTTAAAACCATCCGTTACAATCTTTAAAAGTTCACTGCTGTACGTAGACTACCCCCATAGATGTGGATTTTGCCATAGTCGCCATTCTTGGAAGGCTGGTTAGCAACCGCATTTTTTATAGAATAAGGTTGTCAAACGAGCACACAGCCCACCTGATGGTAAGTAGATGCTGTGGCCCATAGACATCTACATTTATCATATACAAAACGTAAATGCGTTGTCACCCCTGAGGACTAAGAAGGAATGCCTCGTTTCTAGTAAAAAAGTGTCTCCGAATTTCTACACTCACCATACGAAACACAGCAGCATTAAGCTGCTATTTTACGCTGGTATTCTGTGAGAGTGTGGTCCTTCCCCGATCGAGCCGTCCCATTCGTGCTACAACCGTATAGACCTACAATTTAATATAGCTGCAGTTGGCTCTACCACGTATGTTGTTTTATGTTGTAATCAGGAAAATCCTGCTGGCGACCTTCTGTTCCAGTTTCCCCTTGTCGTCTCCAACGACAACTAAGAGATGATATGGACTAGTGAATATTGTTACACCGCCACTAAATCAAGTAACATTTTACCCAAATTATAACAACAGTCTCTTACGTACGCCTTATTTTATTTTTTTTATAGAAGAGTTACCTGATGTTAAGTGACTACCGCCGCCCATGATCAACCGCATCACCAGGGTAATTGCAGGTGCGTTGTCGGCCCTTTAGATAGGAGTAAGCTCCTTTCTTGAAGGGGGACCTTCGTCGTATCCTAGGTCGTATCGGTCCGGAAAAATCTCCGGTGGTAAACTATTCCACAGTATATTGTTTGGCACGGGCCTTCTCTCATTTGTGATAGGGTATGGCAGGAAAAAGGTCGTCGCGTTGCTCCACACGAATGAGAGCTAACACATCTATTCAATATTTTTAATTTTATCAGACATGCAAGTGCCTTCACTATGACAATTCCTTTATAATATTATGTTTGGCGTATTAAATATAAAAGAACTAAAGAACTTTAAAGAACTAATTTAAAACATATTATTTTTGCCGAGCCATGTAGTGTCGAAGTAAGAGAACCCTCTAGTTGGCGGGTTGCCAGCCTGCCTGACAGTAGTGGCTGGCTGACTATGACAAACCCCCCTATGAGGTAATCAATAAATTAAAGCGACAGTAGACTATTAGTAGGGGTGCGGTCTGCAAACTCTGCGAGTTGTGGGTTCGATTCCGCCATTCGACTACTGTGGTGAACCACTCTTAACACAACCATTTTAAGCTTACTTAGTACTCCCGTATTAGAAACGGTAATAGCGTTACTAGTAAAATTCTTTAAAAAAACAATGGGTTAGACTTAAGTGCAGCTGAGTACATTTGTTAGGATGCTTCATTGATCATTTTCCAAATGCTTTAAAAAGCCTTCGCCATACTTTCAAAAGTATCGTTAATAAACTTTAATATGTTGTTGATAAAATACAAATAATTTTCATACAATTCTTGTGTAGGTATGTTTGAAAAGTGTTCTGTCTATAAAAAGTGAGTAATATGAGTATTAAAATTTATTATTATAACTGTAACCTTTTATATATAGGTACTTACTTACAAAATGACATTCGTTAAGTGCGCTACAAGCAAGTACCATATTACTTTTTGCGAGCATCTCATTGGGGTTATAACCATAAAAAGTAGCTTATGACATTCCGGAAAAATCGTGAAGGCGAATCTAAAGACGCATATCATTTTGTCTTGCAGATACATTTATACATGCGTACGTATATACAATACAACTGAAATAAAATGAAAAAATTAAATTAAACATTTTATGTAAACTTTTTTAAATTGGACATTGATGTAAAATGAGGCTAAATTAGGAAGTTTGAAAAATTCTTCTATCTTCATCAATCGCTAATCTGATTGAGACTCGTTTCTGTAATATGTCCACGAGAACCAATTTTTTTAATTTATTGACAAATATTATGTTATATTATATTTATAACTCATAAATGTATTTTCTTATCAAATTGCTTGGGTCAAGGGGCCGTTGCGTTGCTAATCTTGAACCCGAACTGAAGAGTTCTCGACCCGCCCGCGATCCGCCTCTTCATTGTAACATGTCCTGATTAAAGCTTTTGAATTGCAAGTATTCTGTAGGTTTTTATACGGCTCAAATAGTCAAATTCAAGTACTGTAAAAAAATTTTTTTTATTATCAGAAATACTCGGTTTTTCGTGTTTATTTAAATCTTAAAGCCGGGCCATTAAACAGCATAACCATTATTTTAGTTGCTTATTTAAATATAACACACTGTCTGCCTCGTTGGTCTAGCGGTTGTAGTAGTGATGCTGCTGATGATGAGGTCCTGGGTTCGAATCACGGGTCGGGTCAAAATTCAATTATGTAATGAGATTTTCTGTCGAGAAATTCTCAGTAACTGCCCGGAGTCAGGAAGTTGGCGGTATCTCACCCTCGTGCCTCGGAAAGCACGTAAAGCCGTTGGTCCTGCGCCTGATCTCTCTCCGGTCGTGTCGGTTTACCGTCCGATCGGATTATGAGAGTGAGCGAATAGAGAGTGCACCTGTGCTAGCGCGTACACTTGTGCAATATAGACCTGACCCGCGCCGTTGGCTAGCCTCCGTTGAGGCAGGCCGCCGTGGCCGAAATTCGGTCTGGAGGACATTATTATTATTATACTATTTCGCACGGGTGATTGATGGATCACGACAATAGAGCCACCTGCCGGGTTCAATTGTGAACGTTAACCATCCAGGGATCAAACTCAAACACACGCAAAAAATTTCATTACAGGTTCTCGAGTTTTTGCCCGCTTCGCTTTACCCTTAGCTTAACGGAGCCTTGTACCGTTGAGCTAAGGGTAAACTTCCAACAAATTACTTTGATGCGGATGGCTCCGGACCGTGTTTTGTAACATTCTTCGGCAGTGGCATATGTTCAGTAGTTGACTTGTGGAGGGCTGAGACGACGGTGTGGAATATAACACCAATGCAAGTACGGGCTTCAACTCAGGCGTTCTTTGCTACCTACCTACATAACATAAACACTCACGCCTGTCACCCAGAGGGGTAGGCAGAGACTACAGACTTCCATTTGGCACGATCCTGACACACCTCTCTCGCCTCCTTCACATCCATACACCTACGCATGCATGGTCGTCGGTTAAGGGTACTCCTAATTTGGCCCGTTTTCAATAAATCGCCAATTTGGTCGATAAATTTTCGCCTAGGACGTCCCTTTCCGACTCTGCCATTCACTTCTGCAACATAAATTTTCTTTGTCACTCTTTCCTCATCCATTCTTTCCACATGACCAAACCACCGAAGCATTCCTTTCTTAATCCTGGTCACAACATCATCTTGCAAACCACACTCTTCTCTTATCACACAATTTTTCACCCTGTCATTCAGATTCAGCCCTAACATACTCCTTAACGACCGCATTTCTACTGCATTTATTCTACTCTCGTGCTTCTTCTGCCATACCCAACTTTCACTACCATACGTTAAAGTAGGGACCAACACAGCATTGTGAATTGCCATACGTGCCTTTTTTGACACATTTTGACTCTTCACAATAGAGTGCAGGGCCCCATTTACTCTGTTTCCTGCGTTCACTCGTCGTTCTATATCCTTATCATATCTCCCATCCCTGCTAAATACGCACCCCAAATATACAAACTCATCTACTTGCTCGATCAACTCCCCTTCTATTCTTATTTCACATATCGTTTTACTTTCATCTCTTTCAAAAACCATAATTTTCGTCTTACTTGCGTTCACTTTCATACCCCTTTCTTTTAATGATCTGTTCATTAATGTAACCATCATTTGCAACTCAGCCGCCGACGACGCAAGAATAACTTGATCATCGGCGTACAAAAGGCATTTGATGGTTAACTCACCCATTCTTACTCCGCATTCTTCAACTTTCAAATTTTGCAAACAACTGTCCATAAATAGGTTGAACAACCACGGGGAAGCCACACAGCCCTGTCTGACACCTTTATGGATGCCAAACCAGTCCGAGTAGACCCCGTTGATCCTAACACAAGCACTAGAGTCCCTATAAAGAGACTCCAATGCCTGTATCAAGCCAGCGCTCAACCCAAATGAGTTCAGTGTTTGCCATAGCACATTCCTATCCACTCTGTCATAGGCCTTCTCCAAGTCCATGAACGCACAAAAAACCTTTTGGTTTTTGGCCAAAAACTTCTCCGCGATCTTGCGCATGGAGAAGACTTGATCTGTACATCCCATTCCCTTTCTAAATCCCGCTTGCACATCCCAAATTTTTCCATCGGTTTCTTTCATGACCCTTTCAATTAGTACCTTGGCATACAGTTTTCCCACGATGCTAAGAAGGCTGATACCGCGGTAGTTTTTACAGTCCTGCTGCGACCCTTTTCCCTTATATACTGGGACTATCACGGCTTTGCACCAGTCTCCCGGTACCCGTTTCAGTTCCCAGCATAAATTAAACAAGGTATGCAGCAGGCCTGCCACCACTTCCTCTCCAGCCCTCAGCATTTCGAGTGAAACTCTATCATATCCGGCAGCCTTACCTGCTTTCATGCTTTTCATTGCTTTCATTATTTCATCTATACTTATCTCGCTACCTCCTTCCTCTTCTTTCGGAGTTCCTATTTCATTCAGTTCATACGTTTTCTCCTCACTCATAAACATGCTTTCAAAATATTCCTTCCATCTCTTTAAACTCAAAACTTCATCATTCAGAATATAGCCATTCTCATCTGTTATAGCATTCATTTTAGGCTGTTTTGAACATCCCCTGGCAGTTCTTACGAGTTTCCAGAACATTTTAATATTTGCCTGGAAGTTATCCGATATTCTTCTATCATTTTTATCCGTTCTTTCTTGCTTTTTCCTTTCAACTACTTCTTTTACTCTTTTATTTAGATGTCTAAAGACTGCCTTTTTTCTTTCAAAATCATCATTCGTACCGCTAGAATTACCAGCCTTAGTTGCTAGTAAATCTAGCCATGCTCTCTTCTTTGCTTCAACTTCCGTACGTATCTCATCATCCCACCATAACGTATTATTTTTCCTTTCATTCTTTCTTTTACTAACACCACATACTTCCGTAGCTGCATCTACTAAACCTTTCTTAACATTTTGCCATACATTCTCCAAGTCTAACTCATTCATACATAATTCATCCAAACCACTTACGTTTTCTTTCAGTCTACATTTAAACTTGTTTTTCTCACCTTCATCTTGTAATCTTTCTGTTCTAATACGCTGTAACGCAGTGGTAGACACAGATGACCGATGGCGCCACCGCCTGAATAGACCATTAATTCGGCATAAAACCAAAAAATGATCCGTTCCTACGTTTGACCCTCGGTAAACCCTTGTATCCACCACTGCGCCCCTCAATCTTTCATCCACAATTATGAAATCTATCATGCTTCTATCATCACCTCTTTCCCAAGCGTACATGTGAATCCTCTTGTGGCGAAAGAAAGTGTTCGTCACAAAAAGATTCTTTTCCATACATACAGTGAGGAGGCTTTCACCATTCTCATTTATACTTTCATCACCAAACGTTCCCAATATCCTTTCATAACCAAGCCTCCTCACCCCAACTCTTCAATTAAAATCTCCTAGCATAACAACATTTTCATTTCCCTTACATTTCATTAATACCATCCTTACCATTTCCCAAAACTGCTCTCGGATATGAGTGGGCTTAGACATGTCTGGGGCGTAGACCCCTAGCACAAACAACTTCTTTAAGCCCACTTTCAATCGTATCCATAGCAGTCTTGGGCTTACACATTCATACTCTTTCACATATTGCGCCATTCTTTCTGATAGGATGATACCTACTCCCTGGCATGCCCGCTCGAGCTCGTCTACACCAGACCAGTATGCGGTATACATGCCATGTGTAGTGACATCCTTCCCCTTCCGTTTCGTCTCATTTACACATAACAAATCTATTCCTCTATCATACATCACCTCGCATACTTCATCCATTTTATCATTCATTGCTCCACATACATTCAACGTAGCCAGACGGGCCTCTGCAATCCACTTTTCGCCCCTCCGGGAGACAGAACGTGACGGGTGGCGAGCCTCGTCGCCGGTTTTCCTCCCGGAGATTCTTCGCACCCCTGCCCCATTAAAGGGGCGCCGGGAACTCGGGGCCATTTCTTTAATTTCATTCCTCATGGTGCGAATAGGGTGGTATATTTATCGCCGCTACCACGGCGAGGAGCCGAGTCTGTGCTATCGGCTTGTCGCTCATTTAGCACCACCCGGGGGACACGTGTAGGGTGGGCCTAGGATTAGGTGGTCAAAGCCTACGGACGCGAGCGACTTATCCCCCCTACCTACAATGTAGAATATATGTTCATAAGATAAATTGGAATGAGACTCAGATACGAACGCAGTATCAAATGCAAGAGTACAATCACTAAACTGCACGAGAGCGAAAGGGACTCGCGCTCCGACGGTTCCGTGTACCTAGTTGGATTGTTCATTCGTCGTCAAGACTCATTTCGGGGAAAACCCCGAAATGAGTCTTGACGACTTTCGTCTATTTTTCTTAACCAAGTAACGAATATTATTTATGTATATATTAAGTACGTATAACAGTATGTACTTATTTGCATCAAAATAATGGACTTGGTAAAATTCATAAATTATAGGTAAGGTAAAAGTATTCTAAGAAAAAGGTAAGTCGAATTAAAAAGGGAAAATTCAATTTTACAGTGAAAAATAAAACGTATTCCTGTACATTGATCTACAAAACTGTCCATACATCAACTGCAAATTTAAGTTTATAAATTGAAAATAAACCGTTTTCAAATTTTTCTTTTGTTCTGTGAAATATTGCTACTTGCAAAATTACATAATTCAAGAACAACACAAAGAACCCGTAAGGTTTTCATGAGTGAGTTTGCAAAATATGAAAATATGGCGTATTAATGACTGTACTTTTTGATTGCGTTGACTTAGAAGCTTCTTTTTTTACATCATTAATGAAGGAAGGGACGAAGATCTTAGTATGTAATATTAATTTCAACTTGATAACTCTTGCCGTCTGAAAACAGGGTCTTGTCTGTCGGACAGACGGTTGGACTGACAACAAAGAAATAAATAAAGAATGAGAGAGAGAAATATTTATTCAAGGTTATAATACGTTAGAGGAGTTTTACTAATAGAAAACAGGTATAGACTTAGTTATTATATAACCATTGATTTGTTGAAGACTGACAAAGCAAATATATGTTGCCAGAAGTAAATGGAAGAGTTGGAAAGGGACGTCCTAGGCGGAAGTTTGTCGACCAAATTGGCGATATACTAAAAATGGGCCAAATTAAGAGTACCCTTAACCGACGAGCATGTATGCGTAGGTATATGGATGTGGAAGAGGCGAGAAAGGTATGTCAGGATCGTGCTAAATGGAAGTCTGTAGTTTCTGCCTACCCCTCTGGATGACAGGCTTGAGTGTTTATGTATGTATAACTATTGATATTGCAGCAACCAAATACCTAAACGTTCTGTAAGACGCTACAGCGATGTAACCGCACCATAGAAATATTAATTATATCTATGAACCGCATTATGTTCTATCGACTCTGGTGACAGGAACCCACAAACAGTCGATAAACATATCTTTATATATAAAAATTACGTGTCACGTTGTTTGTCCGATATTAACTCCTAAACTACTGAACTGAACTGATTTCAATGAAATTTTGCACACTGTGTGCAGTTCTTCCAACTTGAGAGATAGGGTGACTTTTAAACCGATAAGTAACCCTTAATTTTTTATTTAAGGATTTTTTACATGAAAGTCGTCGGAAAGGGCAGAACGTCTGCCTGGTCAGCTAATATGTATGTAAATTTTGTTTATGTGATAAATAATAATAATAAGCAAAGATTGCAAAAAAATTATTAAAATAATAGTTTTATTACTTTAATATATTTTTGCAATATTTGTTTGTATTTATATACACAAGGAAATTTACTACGTTAACGCAATTACACATTATATAAACATCTTAGTAACATAATAAAATTAACAATTACGTAAAACTTATAATTAAAATTTCAAAGGGGACAAAAATTATCCTGTAGTGGGTTCGTTTTTCTTTTTGAGGTACGGAATCCCGATAACAAAGTAAAAAACACAAATATATATACACTTATTTATTTAACAATTCAAACAAAATTTAACAATTTATATTCTGTTTCTAGTTAAAAAATTGTCTTAATTTATGTTTTTAACCGAGTTCATAAAAACAAGAACGATATTTTTTAAGTATGTTTGATGGTTGTCGAAAATGACTGATTCGTTTTTAAACGTTTTATTACTTTTTTTCTATTAGCTCCACACAAGAATTTACATACATACATTTCACAAGGACAAACATTCAGACCCGGAACAAATATTATTTGTAGGACATACAAATACCTGTTCCGAGCGGGATTAGAACACGCGGCCCTTAGCGAACTTATTGCTAAGCCACTGCCCCACGAAGCCGTCATTATATTATTAGTTATATTAAATAACTTTTACTTCAGGTTTGGTCCCATAAAAATTAAAAAAAAATCAGAACATAACGTAACAAATTTAAGAAAGGAAAAATTTACGTCTTTTTTTACTTTTTACTGTACCTACTAAAACGACATTCTATTTGTTACATTGAACTTGTGATGTTTCTAAGATCACTCAAAAAAGTTAAATAACAAAATTTTAACCAAGCACCCGCGGCGATGTAGCTACGTAGTTAAACCGCTAAGTAACATGGTCAAAGTTAAAGTTACAGCCAATATGTGTCTGTCTCACTGCCAGGCACAGGGGTCTGAAATTTCTGAGAGGATTGTAGGCCAAGGAAATGTTCGCCGCGCTGCCCCAATGCATGTTAGCGAACTTCACATGTCTCCTAAATATTATTGAAGTGAGAACTTCTTTAGCGGCGTTGTACCAATGATTTCAAAAGGAAGGATAGGCCCATCTAAATATTTTACTCATAACTTTTTCATACAAGAAAAAGTAGCGGATCTGTCATAATACAAACGTCATATCAAAACACGACGTAACCAGGGTCGGATTTCGTAGTATAATTATCCTAATTGTACCATTATTTCATAGTTTGTGGTACATAGTATCGTCATAAATCATAATACTAAGCGAAAATACCATAATTGTACCTAAAGGTCGTCTTGTCTTATTATTGGGTCCTTTTAAATTTTAATATTAACCCTACGATATCAAGAATTTCTGTATTGTACATCAGTACCGCGTTTTTTAAATAAAATTGGAATCAGCTCCCATTTTGGTCAATCGATGCTCGATCGATGCATTTATGTTGCATCCTTGATACAACTATAATGAGGGGCTACCACAATAAAAACTCTATGCTCCAGAAGCAATCGGTTTGAAAACACTATTTAAAAATATTTTATGATTCAGATTTTCAGATTCAATTACGCAGATATGGTTTCTTTTGTACGCTTTTCGTTATACCCTTATTGAATATAAAATATATTAGGTACCAATAATCAAAATTTAACTTAAACTAAGTTCTTTAGACAAAAATTAAACAGAAATAAAAATAAAACCGTCAAAAAACGAAACGTATAGATAAACTAGACGCGTGACGCCAAAATAACGGCACATGAGAAAAAAGAAACATGAAACATCATACGTTATGTTAATTTTTTAAATAGTATAATTTTATTTACCATGTTTTTCACCATATTTTTGGGGGTCTGAATCCAACCTTGGCCTAATCTTGGTAACATAACTTAACTAACTGTAAAATAAAACTTTAAAAATATGTTTTTATAACAATTTAATTGTAACAAAATTAATATATACGATATCCCATGTTTTTTTAAATCTTTGTATCGTAATTTTTGCGTTCTTTTACCACGCAACTAGACATATTTGTGACAGGCAAATCAGTCCTGCGCGCGCACCAACGTGGACCGATTCGCGTTTGCCCTAAACTGCAATTTTAGGACCAGCGCACTGGTCCGTTTTAGTTGTTCGGTTGGCCCGGTCCTTACGCTAGTAATATAAAAGTCAATGCGTTGTACACTGTTTTGTAATGGATAAAAAATGCGAAACTCGCGTCAGGACACGTGACCCTGATCGAAAATTCGTAAGACAGATAGAGAGAGAGAGAGAGACAGCTGGCGCGGCGTAGGAGAGGAAGTATCCCCCTCTCTTTCTACGGCGCGGCGAAAATATATGCCTGCGCCTGCTGTTTCGTTTAGGCGGCGCAGGGCGCTTGCGCGAATGTTCGTGTGTGATAATTAAAGCAATTCGTGCAAAATTATTCCCTAATCATTCCAAAATATCAAAAATGCACAACGTTAATATTCGAGTTTTCACTTCTGCCGGCACTCCAAGAGTGCAACCCGTTTATTTTTCTTTTAATCTTATTTCTCAGACATGCAGGTTTCCTCACGATGTTTTTCTTCACAGACGAGCAAGTGGTAAATAAAGCTATTTTAACAAAAAATCAAAAAACAATAAGGTAAAATAACAAAAATATATAACTTATTTGGAGTGACAAATCGGCCAACATTAAACAGCATCAGAAAATTATTCTAAGTACTTAGTATAATAACGGTGCAGAATTTAATGGAAAAAGTGAGAGAAGTACCTCCGCACAAAATTTACATTTCGTAAAGGAGTCTTTTAGGCACAAAATTTGCATTTCGCAGGAGTTTGTCGATCATTTAAATGGAGCAGTTTTCGGCGCGCGTCGTGAATGCTAACAAGCATACGCGGACTTATCAGCGCGTGGCTGGTGCTTCTAAGTGCCTGCTCGTGAAAATATCGCGATAGTGCTTTAAAATTTAGATTTCCGTATCTGGTTTCGAATGGTGCTTATGCGACAAAGCACTTTCTACACATGCTGTCTAACGAGCGTGGTAGTGTTATTTAGAACAAATGTTTTGTTTGTTTTGAATCATCATCATTATCATCATCATTACAGCCCTTCACAAGTCCACTGCTGAACATAAACCTCCCCCAAGGTATGCCACAATGCACGATCCTGAGCCACCTGCATCCATCGACTTCCTGCATGTCTTACCAGATCGTCACTCCATCTAGTGGGGGGTCACCCTACACTTCGCCTACCGGTACGAGGCTGACACTCGAGAACCTTTTTTCCCCAACGGTTGTCGGTTCTTCGAGCTATATGGCCGACCCATTGCCATTTCAGCTTACTAATCCGTTTAGAATATCAACAAATAATCAACGAGAGCAATAAATTATGTTGGAGTAGGCATATCAAACAAAAAATTTAATCTGTACAATCCCACAATATTTTCTCTACAATATTTTCTTTCTTACTCTTTTATGTGATAAGACATTGTTAAAATTAGTGCTTTAAAAAAAGTGCGTAGTTTTGTGTTTGTAATTGAATTGACAAAATTTGCGTTATTGTGGAATTGCAGAAGTTCACAAGAGAAGACCAAGAAAAAAATGTAAGCGAATACCTTAAGGCGGTACCCTGACCAAAACCTTGCAAAAGTGCGTTTTTCAGAGACTATTATCTCATTAGTTATGAGAAATAAGCTACATCTAAAAGTACGTTATTAATGTTCGATATATTATCATCACATTCCACGTTCTAATTTGTTTTTATGTGTTATGAATACATTTTAAATCTACTTTTAAAAAATGACTAAAATTATTGATTACATGCATCTGTTGCTAAAGGAAATGCTCTAATCATTTGAGGATTACACTAATGGATAGATAATTTAAAAATCTATATTCTACACGTTTTATTTAATTTCTTAGGTACGCTTATCTTTTTTAATTGAAATAATTCCAAATATTCGGGCGTATTTTTACGCGATACATTGTAGCGAGAGCGCGTGGATTGTATGGGACCGAACGTTCAAGGTCTCTCGCTAGGGGAACCGTCTTAACCACAGAACACTTATCCGCTATATTAGGTGTTCTGTGGTCTTAACGGATGATATTCTAGTTTAGATCTACATACTTTTGCATTTTTATATTAAGTAAATTTCTAAAAAAATGAATCCAGACCGTTCCGAAGTTGAAGTTTTTTAAATAAATACCTGGTTGACCGAGCTTTGCTCGGTATTTTCGCTCGGTTTTTTTTAATTCGTGTGTTTTGGAAATTATATTTAGATATAAATTACATACTGATGAAATACGAATAATAATTATTGATCTTAGCGACATAATAGAAAAACTGAACTGGTTATTTGAATAAAAATCATGAGTGCAATTACTTTAATTTAAATTTTCGTGTTTTTAAAAAAATATTCCGCAAGTTATACTGGAAGAAAGATAAGAAATCTCACCAATACTAAAACGCCTAGATCGGTTTATTTTAGACCATTTTTTACTGAAAATGGTAACCGATACTGATTCTTCAATATGTTAAAATTTCTTAGCTAAGATCCGCGTATATAAAATAATATTATGTGTCTTGCGTAGTTTGAAAAGAGCACATCATGCCCTCCCTCGATATGTACTGTTTTTCCGCAAAATAACGTCTGATACTATTAATTATAGATATTGATTCAGCAAATGATCAGATGATACATATGAACAATTTATAACTAAAATACGAGTTCTTCCAAAGAAACGTTTAAAAGTTTAAATATTAGTATATATATATATATATATATATATATATATATATATATATATATATATATATATATATATATATATATATATATAATGTTTTAATGTATTAAAATGTTAAAAAGAAATACGTATTAACCTTAATAAGAAAAGAGGTATGTTTCATTCGGTAAATGCTAGGAACGAAAATACAAGCCTTACCTTTTTTCTTTATGGAAAATGCCTGGATATTGATTAGGAATATATATACATCTTTTCATCTCCACGCTTTTTATTATTTTTTTTTATAGAAGAGCGGGCAAACGAGTACGCGGTTCACCTGATGGTAAGTGACTACCGCTCCCCAACACCAGAGGAATTGCAGCTGCGTTGCCGACCTTTTAAAAGGGAGTAAGCTCTTCTCTCTAAGGTCCCTAAGTCGTTTCGGCCCGGAAAAATCAACAGTGGTAAACAATTCCACGGGGAGTTTGTACGAAGAAGAAAACTCACTCAACAGATGGTATGGATGGTATCGTGAATTTTTATGCAATATGCGTTCGTGAAATTTGAGTGCTGCAATTAATCCTAACAACTCCTCAAACCACTCCCCGTGCTAGATACCATAAAAATGCGAAGGGATGCAACATCCCTACGCAGCGCCAGTGAATCGAGCCGATCAAAAAGAACTCGGTCGTCGACGATTCGAGCCGCTCTGCGCTGGATACGGTCAAGTGAAAGGAGCTAGACCTAGGGTACCCCGGCCCAGAGATGAGAATAGTATTTCATGTGAGGCTGAACTTGCATTTTGTAAATTTCAAGCGGTATCCCGGCATGAAATACTGTCCCGCTCTGCTGAACACACCAAGTTTTTAAGAGGCGAATTTGGCTTTCCCTTCCAAGTTAACAAGGAAATTTATAAACAGATCTCCCCACATGATCGGTTAAACATTAACCGAGTCATACGGTGTAGTGGGACCCGTAGACACGCGGGTGGTCATCGCTGTCTACGCGTTGTCACAGGATGGACACTTCACTCTGACGTATACGCAAACTCCAGGTCGAGGCACAAAGGAGTGTTCCAATTTGTACCCCGGGTAGGAGAGATACGAAGTATCAGCCGAAGAGGACACCTGCGTCTTGGTCAGAAAAAACAAGAGCAGCTTAGACGTCTCCAGATGAAAGTGAACGGCGTTTAAGTTCGAATGAAGTCCCCTGATGTTGCAGAAATTCACCAACAACCAACAATGGCAGGGGTCACCTTGGTCTTGTTGCTCAGTTTGCCCCGAAATGTTTTTGTGTTTAGCGGAATTTGCCCCTTCCCCCCAAATACGCGGGGCAGCCTGAGCACCCACGCTCAGGGGTGTAATAGCTTAGTAGCTTAATCTGTGAAACGGAAAATCCTGCATTAACAAAAAGAAAGACTAATAGTAAAGTATAACAATTAGCTTTGTTTAAAGTGCATGGAATACGAAAACTTTAAAGTAGTTTTCTTGCAAATTAGGTTAACTAAAGTAAAAGAGAATGGTGCAACCAATTCAATTTAATTTCATCGGAGCAAACATGTTTACTTTTGCAGGACTTAGTTTTAGTTTGTCCTATCTACCCTTAATTATTCTTGCATCGAAAAGTTGTATGTACAAATTATTTGAAATTGTACCAATTAAGGTTTTTTTATTCTTAGAAAAAGGGCTTTGTCGCTGAAGCGATTATGACGCCCTGGTAGTTACAACAAAATTCTTAAATAGGATAAATACTAACAAATAAACCTATTAATTACTTAAACTCTTATTTACTAACACAAAGTTTTTTTGGCATCATCTGATATCGGATCTAACAAAATACTATTAATATTGGCAATAAATGACAAATATAAAATACAATTTTTTTCTTTCTATGGAATTCTGGGCACATTCTATCGCCAATTAAGGTTACATTGGAATACTTTAACAGTCGGTATGATTCCTGTTCTGAACAGGAGTCTGCCTGGGTAGGATCCAATCTCTTTCCATCTTTGCCGCCATGCAGCAGTGCCTGTACTGCAATGTTCTAGTATAAAGGGTACAGCGAGCAGGTATATTTGGCTATGAGGCATTCTTGGTTCTCTAAGGTGACAACGCATCTATAAACTCCCTTTGTTTGAAGTTCGTTGGGGCTGTCTACACCTACAGTAGCCGTTAACAATCAGTTGTATGGTTAGATCGTTTGTCACTTTTAGATTAACGTTTTTCAAATCAAGAGTTTTATAAAAAATAAAGACCTACTAACAATTAGACTCTCTTTGTTCAGATAGTTATAAAAGTATAAAATATTATAAACTTATGTACATAGACCTATAGAATCAGCAGGTACTTAAGGCAGTGTGGTAAGTAGTTGTTCCAAGTGAGCAATCAAAATAATGAATAATAGTTCAGATTTCGACAGAGACCGCGAACTTCGTCGTGAGTTTGAAACCGCCATTCTTCGACTACTGTCGCATTTTACTTCTGTAGGGCCGCAAGGTTACCACTAACGTACATTTTGAAAAAAAAAACCTAACGATGTTTATAGTGACACTACCTTATTTATTATATGGTTAAAGCAATAAATTTTAAATCATCTTGTTAATCCAACATTTGTACGAATTTTCTACACCGTAAATTACACGTCATTCGTTTAATTTTTTTTTTACTGACTCAAAGTTAAATTTATTACTAAAAAGTTTATAAAAAGCATTACTAATTGGTTAGAAATTTTTTGGTTCAATATTTTTTATAGAATACGGGTGACAAACGAGCGCACAGTCCACTTGATGGTAAGTGGATGCTAAGGCTCATAGACATCTACATCTATCCTCGATAAACAATAAAAATGCAGATGCGATGCCACCCCTAAGGACTAAGATGGAAGTCCTCATATCCAGTAGAATGGGTGATTGGTTCTCTATACTCACCATACGAAACCCAGCATCATTAAGCTGCTATTTTACGCTGGTATTCTGAGAGAGCGTGGTCCCCCCGGTCGAGCCAGCCCATTCGTGCTACAACCATAATATAGCTGCAGCATTGGTCTACCCCGTAAAAAAATTAATAAGTCTTCATATTTATTGTTTGTTTTGTCAAGTTTTGCAAACACTGCCATAGTTAGTCCTCAAACAGCAAAATTCGGTGTAAAGTGAGTACATGACAAAATTAGTTCGTCGTTAAACGTGGACTGTGACCTAGCTCTTGAACAATTACGCAATACCTATTTTGTTAAGAAGTCTTAAATCTCATAGATTTAAGACTTCTTAGAATCTTCCTAGACATTAAGTAAATTTAAGACTACTTACATCGTAGCTCCAATGCTACTGTTAAATGTATACCATTGTGAAATTGAAGTACTGATTTTAGTTGTGCTTTTGAACTTTATTCAAGAAATTTCTGGGCTCGAGACATAATATGTTTGTATTCCAGGACAATCCTGGTGGCGCGGCGGGTGCAACTGACGTTTGCATGTAACAACCTTACTCCTATACATATAATATAAACATCTGATTATTAATTATTTAAACGTTACAATAAGATAATTTTGAACAAAATAATACAAAAGTCATTATTTATATCAGAAGGTTTTGTATCAATCTTCATTAACAATAATTGTTAAATGTAGAAAGAATGGCGCTATTGTTCTTGCAAGAAGATGAAACGGTATTTTACATTTTAAAAATATATTTCAATAGTAAAATTGGTAAAACCCTGTATAACACAAAGCTGAGTTTTGAAGTAAAGCTACGCCGCAGCTTTATTATTGGTTGCAGTACAAATTCGTCGACTCGACCGGGGAAGGACCACACTTTCACAGAATACCAGTGTAAAAAACGTAATGCTGCTGTTTTTCGTTTGGTCATGTAGAGAGAACCAGAGACACTTTAACGTTGTATATCCATCTTAGTCCTCAGGGTTTCCTTTTGAATCTTGTGATAGAATGTGTATATGTGCCACGGCATCCACTTACCATCAGGTAAACCGTGTGCTAATTTGTCACTCGTATTTAGGTTTGCCAAATCGAAAGACCATAATATCTGGACAAATTTTGAAAGTCGGTATTTCGGGGTTGTTGTCGGGAGAAATAATTATTAAAAATAAAAAGCTTATTTTTTTAATTGAGAGACTAAAGGAAGTACTTTTTGTGAAAAATTGATAATTGATGATTATTTAATAAAACCTTACAGATCGCTAGTTTTTTTTATAGAACAAGGGTAACAAACGAGCACACAGTCCACCTGATGGTAAGTGGACACTGTGGCCCATATACTCGTACATCTACATTTATCCTCGATTAAGAATCAAAATGCAGATGCGTTGTCACCCGTGAGGACTAAGATGGAATGCCTCTTTTCCAGTAAAATAGGGTCTACGGATCTCCACACTCACCATACGAAACACTTGCAGCATTAAGCTGCTATTTTACGCCGGTATTCCGTGAGTGTGTAGTTCTATCCCGGTCGAGCCGACCCATTCGTGCTTCAACCATAATATAGGTGCAGCTTGGCTCTACCACATATATTATATAGTATCTAATAAAATGAATATCTTGTTCATTAAAAGTTCACGATAGTACATAACTACACGATATTTTAGACTTATAGATATTTTAGATTCAGACTCAATTGCTCTCAATCTAATGGCCGGCCCACATCAAGCCATTTTAAACAATGCTGTCAACGTACGGGGCTACTGACTAGGTAAAAAAATACGGTCGATACGCTCATCCATCAATCTGATTTGTGAACGCGTCACTCTGAAAATTCGTCAATGGTCTGCGTACATAGCTATGCCAGATCGGAAGACCAAAATATCTTGACATGTTTTGAAAATGTCGGAATTTTGACGTTTATGTCGGGGGGAATAAATATTGAAAACAAAAGTTTATTTTTTTGAGAGAAGGCCACAAAAAGAACTTATTTAAAGAAAAACTAATTTAAGTACACTTAATTTTTAGGTTGCCACGTGTCTAAATATACGTACGGACGGACTTTAAGGAATCCACCAATTTGGATCCTTAAGTAATATTCAGAAAATATATAAAATTTTAACAATTTACTTCAAAGTTCAGTCTAATTACTAACACAGCTTTTATTAAATCAAAGGCCATACGTTTACTTTCTGAGGCGCTGTTTGTCTGGAGATTTTTAGTTTTGTCGGGAGTCTGGAGATCAGTTAAAATGTCAGGAGAATCCAAACGAATCCCGACCATCTGGCGAACCTACCTTTTCCTTAATACAACAATAGGCACTTCCAAAAAAGCTATGAATGTCTAAAAACATAAAATGTGCAGAGACCTGTCGCTATGCATGTATTATTTTGTAGCAGAAATACAGCGATTTCAATAAATTATGGCGTAATTGCACTAAACGATTGCTAGTCGGTACATTTAATGTGTGTTACCTCAGAACATTTTTCCGTTTTCTTTGAGCCGTGGTAGCTCAGATGGTTAGCGCTCGCTGTAAATCTCACAGCACGTGAGCTAAACGGGTTCGATCCCCGCCGGCACCAATGAAATTGTTAATTGCTATTTCAAGTGCAGATTTACCATGTGCTCGGCGGTGAAGGAAAACATCGTGAGGAAACCTGCATGTCTGAGAAATAAGAAAAAAAAATTCGAAGGCATGTGAAGTTTACCAACACGCATTGGGGCAGAGCGGCGGACACTTCCTTGCCCTAAAACCCTCTCAGAAATGAGGGGAGGCCTGTGCCTAGCAGTGGGACGTATATAGGCTGCAACTTTAAATTTTAACTTTAACTAACCTCAGAATTTATTTCCAGGTGAACTTATTTTGATAATTCTTTTTTTTTATTTGAAGCTGGTGCTTCTCATATAGTCCCATATAAATTTGATCAAGATATGACCAGTAATTTTTGAGATATACTTAATTATGCGTATTTAATTGACTTCAACTACTTCGATAATGAATTGCTAGCCTTATTTACGGCGCCAATATGATTTCGAATAATGCAAATTTCCCACATACAAAACAGCTAAATTATACAACGTTGTTTGCTTTTACCAAACTTATAAATCAAATTAATAATTTGCACGCGGTGAATGATTACGATACATAAATTATTTCCATTTTCCGCTTGTTAAAATTTTAAACGAACCAAAATTTTTTTTTGGTTCGTTTAAAATTTTAACAAGCGATTTTCTGAGACTAATGGTGGAATTATACTTGGTCGTTTGCCCGTATTCGATTGCCTATGGAATTCGGACAAACGAATAAGTGTAAATGAACAGAGACGAGTAAGCCCGCCTTCGTTTTGGTTACTCGAATCAAGATACTCGACGCAGTTTTGGCGGATGTCATGGCGTACGCAGACACGCACCTCACCGAACGCGGGCGCAGAGTCGTTAACCCGTTTTCGAGAAAAAGAATGTAATGTAAATAATGCTTCGGGTGCCCGAATTCGAGTAACGTCTTTCGTGCACCCTAAAGCGGGCTAACGACCAAGTGTAATAACGCCCTTAGCCTTGGCGTTACAAGCGCACACCTCAACCGCTTTTCATAAGTCCACTGCTCATCATAGCTCCTAAGGAATGCCATGGAACACGGCCCTGAGCCTGTATTCACCTTGAAAGACGTAATTTATAAATATATCCAAGCGTTTTTATGTAACTAAGATATAATAATGTTTATACGGTATACTTAGTCACTATTAGATGAGTCGCACGTACTTTTGGGCCCCTTCTACAGAAAGTATGCGACTATGCGAGACCTCACAGCAATATAAATTTCGTTTTAATCTCTTTCAATGAACACTTTAAAGTGGACTAAATACGGAATATATGGTAAACTGGGAAATTAGTAGTAATTAAAATATTCTAAATTAATTATAGGTCGTTTCAAACAGGAAGCGTTTAAATGCAATCGATTACTTTGGTCAAAAATGGCAAGACAATATGAAAGCGTATATATATATATACATATATATTCGAAATTAAATTTTCAAAATGACAGTTTGTACATGAATTTTTTTAGAAAGCCTCCACACAATGATATTTTCTCATATCGTGAAGGCGGTTTACATATAAATTGCATAAGGACAAACATCCAGACCCAGAAGAATTATTTGTAAGGCATACAAATACTCGTTTTGTGCGGTATTCGAAACCGCGGCCTCCAACGCTCCAACTCAACAACGCTAAGGCAGGGCGCCACGGAGCCGTCCAAATCTTGAAATAACGTTATGATGTTATTTGATGCCTAATGCTACCGTGTAGTGACGATATATATGTATATTTATATGTATACGTGGTAGAGCCATGCTGCAGTTGTATTAGTAGTATAGTTGTAGCACGAATGGGTCGGCTCGACCGGGGAAGGACCACGCTCTCACAGAATACCAGCGTGAAATAGTAGTTTAATGCTGCTGTGTTTCGTATGGTAAGTGTAGACAACCGGAGACCCTTTTTACCGGAAACGAAGCATCCATCTTAGTCCTCGCGGGTGACAACGCATCTGCATTTTGATTCGTAATCGAGGATAGATGTAGATGTCTATGGGCCACAGCAACCACTTACCATCAGGTGGACTGTGTGCACGTTTGTCACCCTATGCTACAAAAAAATAATCGGAAGAATATACACTACACTACACTACACTACACTACTCTACACTACAGCGTCCCGTTGGTATCGTAATAGGCGACAGAGGGAAACAAACTAGTAGGTGTACAGCAGCGTCTTAGCAATAACAACTAAAACATTAAAAACTGCGGTTGCAAAACCGCCCGCCAAACGTGCCAACTATGGCAAACATCTCCCGTCCATATAAGAGGCGGCCTAAGCCGATACGAGGGTGGATTGAAAAGTACTCGGCCTAACCAAGAAAATGAACACATACTAAATCAGTAATATTTTTATTTTTCTACATAATCACCATCAAGTTCAATACACTTTTGCCACCTCCCCTTCCAAGCATTTAGACCGTTGAAAAAAAATGATTCTTCCTTAGAGTCAAAATATGCGTCTACAGCTGCTTTGACCTCGTCGTTTGTCGAAAATCTTTGACCTCCCGAGTGCTTTTTTAGGTTAGGGAACAGAAAGAAGTCTGATGGTGCCAGATCAGGTGAATACGGCGGATGTGGTAACAGTTCAAAGCCACAGTTGTGAATTTCAGCCATTGACTGTACTGACGTGTGAACACGGGCGTTATCTTGATGAAACAGGACTTTTCTTCTGAGCATTCCTCGACGTTTTTCTTTTATTTCCTCTCGTAAACGACGTAGTAAGGTGCAGTAGTAATCAGAGTTTATAGCCTGACCCCTTTCAAGATAATCAATCATAATCACACCTTTCGAGTCCCAGAATACTGAAGCCATCACCTTATTTGCCGACAAAATCGACAGCCTTTTTAGGGGGTGGTGAACCAGGTCTTCTCCACTGTTTTGATTGTTGTTTTGTTTCCGGTGTACAGTAATGAACCCATGTTTCGTCCATAGTAACAAAACGATTCAAAAAATCATCTGCATCGGCTTCAAATAACTCCAAACAGTCGCGTGAAATAGTCAATCGCGTCCTTTTTTGTTCAACTGAAAGCAGTCGCGGAACCCACCTCGCAGACACCTTGTGGAAACCCAACTCGTTGACAATGATGTTTTGAGTTCATTCATAAGAGATGCCTATAATCTCGGCTATCTCTCTAATTTTTAATCTGCGGTCTCCCATTATTAAATCAAGTACTTTTTTAATATTTTCGTCAGTAATTGACGTCGAAGGCCTTCCAGAGCGGGGTTCATCTTTCACACTCTCTCTACCACGCTTAAATTCTGCTATCCATTTTTTGACGGATGAATATGACAGAGCACAATCGCCTAATGTACTGACCATGTCATCATGGATGGCTTTTGATGATAGCCCCTTCTTATGGAGGTACTTAATGACGGCACGCTGTTCGATTTGCTCCATTCGCGGAAATTATGTCCGATTACTTTGTTAATAAATTTATAAAATCACAACTAATTATCGCACACGTTTCGAACTTCACACAATGAACTAGTCTGAACTGAACTAAATAATGTGGGTAGATTTGATTTTTAGAATTGAATGGATCTGTGTTAGGCCGAGTACTTTTCAATCCACCTAGGTATATTCAGCAGTGGACATTGATAGGCTGTTTACGGTATAATGCATAATTCATGATTATTCCAAAACTAATGCTATCGCCACAATCTCATGACGTTAAAACATGTGTTAAAAAATACTCGATACTAGTTTATTTTGACAGATAAATTAAACCGTATCAGTTTTAATTTCAACATGAAGTAAAAATTTAAATTTAAACATGAGCAAAATAAACGGCACTCTTGTTTATTGTTTTTAGAACTTATTTAAACAAACGAACATTCTGTATCTAATTTTGCTTTTTATTACTTCCGTATGAGTTTTGTCAAAGGCTTCTAGATGCTTTATACTTTTAAACAGATGCTAACTATGAGGGCTCGTCTGCTTGAGTTTGCTATGCACTGATAAGCTCCAAAATTTAAGGTCATTCTTAGTACACAAAAAACGCCTGTCTATTACTGAACATGGCTCCATGCCGCTACAAGTAGGATCTTCGGTAATCACTGCAGAGGCAGATGTATTGGCGATTGCATTGCGATTAAGTTAGTGATATGAATCGTTTTTGGCTTCGTGTTAGCGTTTGATTTCTTGTATTTTTTTAATTTAAAAAATATTAACAATGCTATAAACATTATTAACATTCCCCTTAACCACTCGTGGTAAGCTTAAACTGCTTGTGTTACGAGTGGTTCACGCCAGTAGTCGAATGGCGGATTCGAGCCCACAACCTTTTTGAGTTCGCGGTCCGCGTCCTGCCATTAGGCTACTGTCGTTTTGTGTATTGAGTAAATAAATCTAAAATATCTCACATACGAAGGGTACCTACATATGTTTCAATAATAAAAAGTGCAGAGTGATTATCACCGGCAACGATTCCTATCAGAATAACACAATCGCAATGTTAGTCTGAAACGGCATACCGCCATCTATCGGAAATCATGATCTCCTATCGGTAATACCCACAGTCGTTACTTAGGGGGCGATTTTGGCGATTTTTCGAACCCCTCCCCGTCCTTAACGCCTCACTAAGGTTACCACAGCATGGCAAAACATATACAAGAAACATACTTACGGTTTAATAGTAGCACATATTATAGCAAGTAGTTCGTGGCCCAACAACCTGAAACAAGGAAAAAAAGAATTAACAAATTATGTATTGCGTATAAATTATATTTATACATAGTAGAGCCATGTTGCAGCTATATTATGATTGGAATACGAACGGCTCGACCGGGGAAGCTCCACGCTCTCGCAGAACTCTAAAGTAGCAACTCAAGTCTGCTGTGTTTCTGTGAGTGCGGAGGGCCGGAGAACCCTTTTCTGGGGACGAGGCATTTCATCTTAATTCTCAGGGGTGAGAACGCATCTGCATTTTGATTTTTAATCGACGATAGATGTAGATGTCTATGGGCCACAGCATCCACTTACTATCAGGTGGCTGCGCGCGCGTGTGTGTACGTGCGTGCGTGCGTGCGTGCGTGCGTGTGTGTGTGTGTGTGTGTGTGTGTGTGTGTGTGTGTGCGCGCGTGCGTGTATGTGAACATAAAAAGGATTTTTTGTGAATTTAAAATGGAAATGTTCAAATGCATTGGTTAAATTGAAATTAAGACATTAAGACCGATTTTGTAATATTATCAGGACTGAATTCCAACAGGGATATATCCTATTCCATTTACATAATACATAAATACCTACGCCTGTCACCCAGAGGGGTAGGCAACGACCACAGACTTCCATTTGGCACGATCCTGACACATCTCTCTCGCCTCCTCCACATCCATATCCAAGTTGTTTTCCAAGTCAATGAACGCACAAAAAACTTTTTGGTTTAGGCATTATTATCATTTAATTTATTTTAATACTGTTACTGTACGTAGGAGAGATCCGAAGAAATAATGGCTCTTATTATTCTATTTATTTTAAAATTCGTTTCGGAATTTCGCCCATTTATACGGGAGCACTATCCATCAAGCTTCAATAGGGAGACGAAAAATAAGGCACAGTAAATTGTATACCTTGATCACCGTTCTTTGTGCCGATCATTAAGTAAAATTCTTGCGCTTGATTAATTGAGAAAAAATTCCTCCGTCAAAATTTAAGGTTCACTATTTTTCATATCTAAACAATTTCTGAGCGAACGAGCGGAGAAAACATTTTGTTGGTTAATTAATGAAAATTAAAATTGTGAAATGAGCAATTAATTTTCATTATTAAGTCTTAAGCGTTATAATTATAAAAAATTACATAAAATAGTTTTGAAAAAAAAAAAAAACAAGCCAACCCGCTTGCAAGCGTATGCCACACACATATCCCACTTTGTCAAAATTCATGCCTTACGTCCGTGTACGTTTTACCTATACAGGTAGCTGTTGGGAACACTACGCTCGAAGACGGTGACGAGTATGTATACCTGGGATAAAATGTCCGATAAGGTAAATCCTACTTTGACTAATATCAAACGATGAATCCAAACCGGCTGAGCTGAGACAAATATTCATGTCTGAAAGTCTACAAAAATTTTAAGATGAAAAACTACAACGAGTGCGTGTTTCCATTGAACTGAACTGACTGAAAATTTGTCCTTCACTGCTGGCCGTATGAGGAAGCTGAAAGGCACTCAGCGTGAGATGGAAAGAGCTATATTCGGAATTTCTCTATTATTGTCTCTATTATTGTTATTATTAATATTACAGACAGACGCCTCAATTTGATTTATATTGTGTATAGAATACAGAACTAATTAACAAATAGATGCCCAACGTCTATCTTCTCGTAAAGATAATAATATAAACGAGCACGTAGTAGGAATTTTAAATTGCCGTTATCAATTTCAGAAGGTATAAACGGCGCTGAGTTTAGAACTCGAGTCACCGACATGAAGGGCATCGCCCCGAATTTGTCAATGCTATACATAAGTACACAGCAAGATACTAATAAATAAAACAAGTAACTATATAATATGTACGTATAGGGTTGACAGATGGCCGGTATACGTCTGAATTCACCCGACATTTCAAATAATCTCCAATGACTCCCGACAAAACTCAAATCTCCAGACAATCAGCTTCTCGGAAAGTTAACGTATGGTCTTTGAGTTAGTAAAAGCTGAGTCAGTAATTAGACTTTTGAACTTTGAACTGAATTGCTTGAATTTGAAATATTTTCTGAATACATATGATCCAAATTAGTGGACTTTAGTAAAGTCCAATGTCAAATACATACGGCAACCTAAAAATAGGATGAACTTAAATTAATTTTGTTTAAAGTTCTTTTTGTGGCCTTCTCTCAAAAAAATAAACTTTTGTTTTCAATATTTATCCCCCCGACATAAACGTCAAAATCCCGACATTTTCAAAACTTGTTCAGATATTTTAGTCTTCCGATCTGGCATAGCTATGTACACAGACCATTGACGAATTTTCAGAGTGACGTGTTCACAAATCAGATTGATGGATGAGCGTATCGACCGTATTTTTTACTTATTCAGTAGCGCCGTACGTTGTCAGCATTGTTTAAAATGGCTAGATGTGGGCCGGCCATTCGATTGAGAGCATTTGAAAGTGTAAATCTAAAATATCGTGTAGCTATGTACTATCGTGGACTTTTGATTAATGAACAAGACATTAATTTCATTTAATACTAGCGATCTGGCTTCGCTTGGCATCTACAAATGTGTCATTAGATTTTATTAAATAATCATCAATTATCAATTATTTTATCAATTTTTCCATTTCACAAAAAAAAATTAAAAGCTTTTCGAAAAAAATATAGCTTAGAACTTAGATCATTCCTGACATTCGTGAACTTTCTATTTATTCGTGAACTTTAAACACAATCGGTTCATTCATTCCGAAGTAGGCTTGGTACTTTTCTTTTGAACAAATATAGTATTTTTTCCAAAAATGATGCAAAAATATAATACTTTTGAGAAATTCAGGAGTAAAAAGTACACATTTATTTTTAATCTTTATGTATGCTCTTTGCCTTGGCCATCAATGATTTAAGTTTAACCGCCTTAACTTCTACCTTACTTTTAAAATAATTATAAGAGTCTTAGCAATTTAGATTCATATTAAAAAAAATTAACAATTAATTTTTAATTAAATTATCACGTGCTGTTTTTCTTTTTTCTTTCAATTTTACATTTATGATGGAAAAAAAATATTTCCGTAAAACATACTTGTTCCAGACTACCGATTACAGTTAATACAAAGAAGCGCGACAAGTGAATTAGGGATAAATATAGTATTTTAATAATATAAAATACAATTGACCGAAATATAGTACGATACTATATAATATAATCTATTATATACAATGTGTCCGGTTTTCCGATGTCCGATACTTTAAGGGGTTAAAAAACAATTAATTTTATCGACAAATCAGGGATCAATGATTTTTTTTCGCCATCAATAAAAAAATGGCAGCACTTTAAAAAAAATTGTTGGCGAAGCATAGATGCTTGTATTAATTTAACAATATCTACTCAACTAGAAGGCTTTCAAAAACAAAATTGGTCTCAAATGTTAGTTAATAGTGTAGACAATAAATCTAGATTCAAAATATTATTTTTTAATTTTTCAGTATTAGTAAAAAACATTTTTGAAAAAATAAATTAGACAACAAATTGATGTTGTTTTTCAGATTCTTAGCTTTAAAAAAAACCATCGTGTTAACCAATTTTTTTACTTGTTTTTATTATAATACAGGATATTTGCTATAAATGCACATTTAAATCTTAACTCTGAGTTAGATAGTTTAGGAGCTACGATAATTTGAATGTAACTGTTCAAAGTGCCTCTACCCCTATATTAGATAACTAAACACCCATTCCAGTGAGTAAGATAAAATTCTTCAATAATTCAAGGAATCGTAAGCAAGCACAATAGCATCCTTTGTGTGAGCAGGTAAACACAACAGTGCGAGCGAGACAGAATAACGGCTGTCTCCAGGTAAAAAGGGTGCAGTGTGCACTTGTGCCGTCGAGCAGTCGTCCCTCGCTCTGCGTTGTGATAACATTCCTGGTTTTAAGTAAATCTACTTACTGTACATAATTATTGTTTGTTGTTAGACTTTGTTACGTTTTTGTTTTGTTGTTGAACTGTTACTTTTTGTTTATTGCAATGAACGAGTACTCAAGCCAGCATATCGCTGTAACAGTTCAACAACAAAAAAAAATAATATATATATATATATATATATATATATATATATATATATAATCGGGATCTCGGAAACGGCTCCAACGATTTTCATAAAATTTAGTGTCCAGGGAGTTTCGGGGATAAAAAATCGATCTAGCTAGGATTTATTTTTAGAAAATGTCTTTTTGTCCGTGTTTTAAGGCAATGAAAAACTGCTACAATATCGTTAGAATAAGAAGGTAAATTTTGACAGATCGTTAATGGTTATAAATAGCTTAATTGATATAGTGGGCGGTCACAGAATCGTAAAACCCCAGTTCGAGCCCAGACCGACCGACCGACTTTTTTAATTTTTTTTCACGTTCCTTTCTTTTTTTAGAAAATCTATTTTTTCGAGCCCTTTTTTAGTATTTTTTAAAAACACGAAAATTTAAAATAAAATAATTGCACTCATTATTTTTTATTCAAATAACCAGTTCCGTTTTTTCTGTTATGTCGCTAAGATCAAAAAATATTATTTATACGTATTTCAACAGTATGTAATTTGTATCTAAATATAATTTCCAAAACACACGAATTAAAAAAAAACCGAGCTAAAAATACCGAGCAAAGCTCGGTCAACCGGGTACTATATATATATATATATATATATATATATATATATATATATATATATATATATATATATATATATATATATATATATATATATATTTTATTTATTATCAAATAAAAATTTATAAAAATTTGCTATGTGGCACAGCGAAAAACCACGCAGGTTTGTGTTGTGTGCCGTTCCGTCTACATTTATATATATAATACAATTTATTACAAAAATGGGGATAACAGCTAATATTTGTTAAGGTAAAAACATTTTAATTTATATTTTATGTTATCTTTGGTAAGTTCATTTCTAAATATGTTATCCAAACCATTTATTAGGCGAGGTATTATGTATGCGCTGATGCGCTCACCATATTTATTTTTGGCTGGCTGGTATTGTTATTAATTTTTTTTGTGTTACTTTGCGGGTCTGAATTTTGTTTGAAACTGTATGCTGTATACCTAAATTAAAGAATTGTTCCTTTAATAATTGATATTGGACTTTATCATGTATATTGAGTACCTTACAGAATTTAAATATAAAATTTTCATTTGTTTTTGCCTCAAATTTAATTTTTATAGGTACAATCGCATTTAAAATCCTAAATTGTAGTTTATTAATGTACTGTAGGTGTGATTTGTCTGTTCGTCCGTAGCTGCTTAGCCCATAAGTTATGACTGAATCAGCAAGAGCGTTATATAGTATCATTTTGACTCGAAAGTTTAATCGCTTCCTAATTATAAACATGTTTGCCAAAAATGCTCTAAGCTTATCACATACATGATTTATATGTACGTGCCAATTGAACTTATGATCTATTATTAAGCCTAAATATTTATGCGAAGTTACTAATTCAATCGTGGAACACTTACAATTAAGTTGAGGTTGGTGGAGGCAATTATGATCATGTGCGATGATTTTATGTTTCAATATGCTATGAGACTTTAAGTTTGGTGAGTGTATATGGACTAATTTGGTCTTTTGAGAATTTAATATCAAACCGCTATCGTGGCATCATTTATTTAATATATCAAAATCATCCTGTAACAGAGACAGGGCATCATTTACATCCTTAGCAGCCACAAGCATACACGTATCATCGGCGTATTGATAGTAAGTACAATGTTTAAAGATCTTATTCATGTCATTGACATAGGCTATAAAGTGCAAAGGTCCAAGTACGGAACCTTGAGCTGTGCCTCCAGTTACTTTGACTGCTGTGCTGTAGCTATCACAAATCCTAACACGGTAGCTTCTATTAGTCAAATAGTTTTTACACCAATTTAAAAGTGGTCCACGAATACCTGTATTATCTAACTTCCTAATCAGCTTATTATGATCTAAAGTATCAAAGGCACGAGAAAAATCAATAAATAGGGTTAGAACATGTAATTTCCGGTTCATCCATGAATTAACTTGATCTGTGAATTCCGATAATAGCATTTCAGTGTTCTTACCAGGCCTGAAACCGAATTGGCTAGAGCTTAAAATATTACTTTTTTGATAGAACTCATGTATTTGATTACAGATATATTTTTCCACTATTTTATCGATTGATGATGTTAAAGTAATTGGTCTATAGTTATTTATGTCATCAAACCTACCTTTTTTATGGACTGGTCTAACACAGCCCACCTTTAGTTCATCGGGGTACATTTCTGTTTTTATACAGGTATTTATAAATTTAGCTAAGGGTTTTGAAATAATATTGACAATACCCTTGATATCTCTCATTCTGATACAATCAAAACCTGGAGCTTTATCAGTACTTAGCTTATTGATTAATTTAGCTACACTATCTGGTGTTGCCTTCTTAAAGTACATGCTACAATTATTTACATTGACTGGTAGATTGTTTTGATCATATTTTAATATATTTATGTTGCAGTTTGGCAAAATATCTTTCACGGCAGTGTCAAAATTATTTGCAAAATTTTCTGCAATACGTATTGGTAAAAGATTTACTGATTTAAAGGCATTTAATATAACCTCATCTATTGATTTTACAATCCTACCAGCGATATCGTTCAAAATTTGCCATAATTTTCTTGAGTTAGCAAAATTTTTAATTATTTTATTTTTATAATAAAAATTTCTGTAATAATCAGTTACCTTGTTTGCCTTATTTCTCATTTTATTGTATTCTAATCTTAATAGTATGTTATTTTGGTCTTTCTTCCATTTATTAAATAGCTCATCACGTTTATCACTCAAATTAATAATTTTTTTATTAATCCATGGCGCCTGTCGATACAATTCTGAGTTTTTGTTAATAGTTCTCGTTGCCCTAGAATATGCATTACTAAAAGTGTCTTTGATGAAAGTGTACATTTGTTGCGATGATTGCAAGCCATCAATATGAGACCATTCCGCCGCACATAATTCCTTGCATATTATTACAGGGTCATATATAGGTATTTGTTTACTTGCTACACAGTTACGTTTTTTTGATTCATGAATACTGCATAACGCAACCACGGTCAAGCGATGATCCGCCAGTACAGTATCGACCGCGGCCGAGCAAGGATCTGTTGTGTGGGAGCGCACAAAGATGTGGTCAATGCAAGATTGTGTAGTTGAGTTTACTCTTCTTTCAATACGTGTATAATCGGTAATACCACACTTCAGTCCCCGCTCTGCCAGCAGGTTTAAGTACTTATCTCTAATATTTGATGGTAATTTTAGGTCTATGTTCATATCTCCAGCGACTACAACATTAACAAAGTGCTGTAAGTTATTTAATAATATTGTAATTTCATTTATAAACAGCTGTTTATTATAGGACGGGGGTCTGTAGATAGCACACAAGGCGATTACTTTATTACACGGTGTTTTAACAGAACCTATTATCGACTCGAATGTATGTGAACTATAGTCCAAAAGCGTGAATTTTAAATAGTTTCTTACATATACAATAATACCTCCGCCTTTTCTATTCTTACGAAGTTGTGAGTACATTTTATAGCCAGGAATATTATACAAATGGCAAATGTTCTGTGCTATAGCCACTTCGGTCAATATTATTATATCAATGGGATATAAACTTATTTCAATTTGATGCAACAATTTAGAGTAATTTTTAATCATGGAACGTATATTGACATGAATACATAAGAGGTTAATGTGACAGTATGGAAGTTTTTTGATAAAACTATTAAAATTTATACAGTCAAAATATTCAGTTATTTCGGATGAGTACGTAATATTATTATTTTCCATCACTATTAAGTGTAAGTAAAAAGTATTGTATTTCAGTTAATTTATATGTGACCTAAATATAGTAAATAAATAAAGGCCCACCAACTTATGACTTGTTAGGTAGGCACTTTATTTAGTTAATGATATAATTTCAGACATCGATCTAATCAAATGCACTTTACTTGCCTTTGTTTTCCTTGCAAAAATTTTACCATTTTTACACCATACAAATTCAAATGTTGTTTCTTTGCATTATACAATAACATTTTGCTATGCGGAGTAAGTGCTTCACGAACAAAAATAGGATTCTTAGCCATTTCGTGTAATGCGTTAGGTACAATGTCGCCAACTGTAGGAGTCACCTGCTTAGCCGCTGAAATCCATTGTTCGCGGGATTCGGTAGTTTTTAATTCCACCAGGAGAGAACACGGATGATCCTTACGAATCGGCATGCTACGCGTGGAATTTACGGCTTCGAATGCAACCTTAAGCTTATTGGCAACCGATTTTATAGTGTCTTGAGGTTTCTGCAAAGCCACTTCAGGAAGCCCCGATATTTCCAAGGAATGCGAAAGAGCTTTTTGTTCCATTTCCTGCATTTGGATCTCGACACAGGACACTCGTAGTTCCAGGTTCTTATTTTTATTTAAAAGTTCGGTATTTTTGTTTTCAAGCGCTTTAATTCTGCAATCCTGACTTTTGACACATTCTTCCATAATTGATATTTGCTCGCCAAGGAAATTTAGCGATATTTCGAATTCTCTTTTGAAGTCTTCGAATTCTTTCTTAAAAATTTTTTTCACCTCAGATGTTATCTGATGAAGTAATTTGGAGCTGACGTCCTTGCTGAGGGATGGCACCGTTTCTTCTTCCTCGTTTTCAGATTCGTCAATAGAAACAAATGCTGACGATCTGCGAGACGCATTGCATAAGCATCCGGCGCAGCTCCACTCGAGACCAGGAGTGTTACGAAGAGTCGCCAGCTGTTTGTTAGACAACTTCGCACATTCGTGGGTAGCGTGGACACTTTTCTCACACCTACTACACACAATTCCGAGAACTTTTTTCGTTATATTTTTATTACAAGTCGAACATTTAGTTATACCCATATTGTAAGGTAGTTACGCGTAACGCAATACACCGTATGTTACGTACAACGTTAGCCGACGGAATGGGAATATATATATATATATATATATATATATATATATATATATATATACTCTTACAGTAATCTTCTCTTACTCTCTTACAGTACAGTATCCTTTAAATCCGCTAAAGTAAACTTTAAAAATACTGTCGAATTGAAATAATTATTTTTTGAAAAAGGTTAAAAATAAGTCAACGTGCAAAGCAACAAAATCGGAACACGATGTTACAAAAAAAAAATCATAAAACAAATAATTCGTTTATAATGTACGAGTATGCCCAGAAATCGTGGCTAACGAAACAGAAGATTGCCTTTCAAAGTATCTAGCGACCCATTCGAAGAGTAACCAACCGCAGATGCGCTGGACTGACAGCGTAATAACTTTGCCCCATCATAAGCTTCGACCAACATTAACTGAAAGTTGAGAAAGTTCACTTACCTATGTGATTTGTAATCGATGTTGTGTATAAAAGCAATTTTGACTTAAGACATGGTACCAGACCGTAAACAGGGTACTTCTGGACTTATCCCAGATTTGATTCGCTACTTACTGCTGCCTGTTGTGAAAGATTACTACTTACAGTTTTTTTTTTTTTAAATAAGTTTAAGGTGTCAAACGAGCACATAGTCTACCTAATGGTAAGTGGTTGCAGTGGCCCATAGACATCTTCATCTATCCTCGATAACGAATCAAAATGCAGATGCGTTGTCAACCGTGAGGACGAAGATGTAATGTAAAATATGTAAATATAGCGACAGTAGCCTAATGGCCGGGCGCGGACCGCGAACTCAAAAAGGTCGTGGGTTCGAATCCGCCATTCGACTACTGGCGTGAACCACTCGTAACACAAGCAATTTAAGCTTACCACGAGTGGTTAAGGGGAATATTAGTAATGTATTAAATGGATTGTTAATATTCTTTTTAAAAAAATGCTCCCTTTCCATTAAAATGGGTCTCCGGTTTTCTAAGCTTTCACCATACGAAACACAGCAGCCTTGAGCTGCTACATTATTATTCTCTGAGAGTGTGGTCCTTTCTAGATCGAGGCGACCCATTTGTGCTACAACTATACTATTAATATAGCTGCAGTATGGCTCCACCTCACTACGTGAAAAAGGGATATGTTCAAGGTTACTATTCGTGATAAACTTCGTAATGAATATATCCGCAGTAAAACAAGAGTAATCGACATATCGCGGGATGAGTAAGTTGAAGTGGATATTGACCGACTGAAGTGCAGATTGGCCCTCCACCAGATGGAGTGACAGAAGGTAAGAGATGCAGGAAGTCGATGGATGCCGGTACGTCAGGAGCGTGATTTGAGACAATCCACAGGGGAGAGCCTATTGTCTAGCAGTGAACTTATAATGAGCTGTAATGATGACGATGATGATGATGATCATTATTTTTGGAAAATATTTCGTTATTTTCAATAGTGAATCTATAATTTTACTTTTATTCATGACGGTAAGTAACTACGCACAATGACGGCGCTCACTTCACTCGAGCGTATTCAGTTTTGCGCAACATTATGTGCCTAACGCTCAACAGTAGTAGAAGTTTAAAATCCGACGACATTTTCGGTAACTAGGGAAAATAATAGCAAGCCAGGTTTTCAATAGAAACTGTAAGGTACAACTCATGTTAGGTTCCTGTATTATTTGTGTATTATGCATAATCGGAGCTTTTCAACTAGGGTTACCGAAATTTTGACCTACTCGATTTTATTTTATTTTAGTATATAAAAAGATCCACAAATTGATGATTTTATAAAAAAAAACTTTACTTACAAAATGTATAAATTTACTTGTGCAATATACTATATTAAATGCTTATCTACTTTTCAGTTAAGTATTAGTAATTAATTTTTTTTATAATTTGGTGAAAACAGAGAGAAAGCATCAAGCATTTATAAAATTGATGGTTTTATAAGTTACGCCGTAAATGAACACTTTTAATAAAAATTATCTTCCCATAACTAAAAAAGTCGAAATTGGTCTTATCTTAAATATTAACTAATTATTGATTAAAACTACTTTTACAGATTTTATCGCGTTTAATTTTACAACTCATTCATCAAAAATCATTAACTAATTAACTTAAACTACAAAACAAAACAATTTTACAGTCGTTGTTATATGATTGCATAAATGCACTAAGCTTCATAGTAAATTATGCAAGATATTTATAAAGTGCGCAAAACAAAATACAAAAAATATACTGTCGAGAGACCAATGTGATTTCTGCTCCAATTTTTGACGTAGAAAATTTATAGAAATAACAATAACCAGTAAATTTTTGAGCTGGTACGGCTTCTGTTCTATCTAGAAGTCTATCTGGTTAGGACCACACTCATTCCTATCTCTGGCGCCAAATAGCAGTGCTTACACTGCTGTATTACGGTCGTGAGAGTATACAGAGCCAGTATAATTAATAATCAAACGAACTCACCTTGTATGTGAAGTTCGATAGTAATTATGTGATATGCATCGTTCGAGGATTAGACAATGGCAGTGGCAATGGTGAAGCGTGATGTTATACTACAGGTCATAATACTAACGTAATCCGAAGAATGATGCATTAAACACAGTTACAGGCTATGAAGCATTCCATATCAATTCTCTGAGATGATGACACACCCACAGCCTTCTTTGTTTGAAATTTTTTTGGTGTTCATGGACTACAGCAGCTACCTATCATCATATAGACTGTAATTTCCTATAAAATTGAGTAACAAGTGTGTACGTGAAGAAGTAACTTATATTCAGCGTACCACGGCTGAACGCTGGTAGCATCTCGGAAGACTTTCAAGAGGATTTCGAAGCAATAAAAAGTTTGACACACTGCTCCAATGCCCGTTGGGATATTAAGTACGTCCGCGAAATATTGCTCATGGCAAACCAACACTTAAAATAGCTATACGAGTATATAAATATAGTTGTAAACAAAAATAGATACATACATAAAATTATATCGAAAAACAATATAATACTCATTAAATTGATTAGTTGTTTAAATAGGTAAGAGTTAAATATTTAACACACGTCGACATCGTTTGGTGGCGGCAATGAAGATAATTTCACCTGTCTTGGGTTCCCATGGGTGCCGTAAAAGTTGACATTTTTATTGAAACAGCTTCGGTTCTTATAACAAAACGTGGTATATGTATAGTCTCGGGTTCAAAGAAATCTATGTCACAAAAGAAGTCCCTTAACCGCTGCGCCAGTCTGCGGGTAATTGGAATTTTGCTAACAACACGCTTTACATTTAAGTTCACCTGATTCCCCGGGAATTTCATGAATGAATTCAATAAAAGAAATTCTAAAAATTTCAATCTGAAACAGACTTTATATAATAAGGCGGCTTAAGTCTACACACATTTCAAAGAGCTTTATCTCCCGTTCAGTAGACGGCAAGCGACGTAATATTTTTCGTTCGAAACCACGACCAAGTTGCTTATTCCGGCCCCGGGTCTACAAAAACTCGGTGTGTGACAAAAACTCTTGTATAAACCGATTCAGATGTTCCTTCCTGAAATGCTTGTGTCTTGAGTTTTTTATCTTCCTGGTAAGAAAATTGAAAATTCAAAAATAGGGAAGTTATTGGTTTCACCCCGATTTTCGAAAATCGAGTTTTCATCACATCTCAACGTTTTGAGATCCCAGGAAGCTATTCTGACTAATTTCACTTGGACGTCCGTTGTTATCTAAGATGATGGAACTCCTGCGTCCTTCTTTGTTTGAAATTATTTGGAGCCCATGGACTACATTAGCTACCTATCATCATATAGACTGTAATTTCCTTTGTCACTTCAGTTCAGTTTTATAAAAAAAACACAAGGATATTTTTCATTCATAGCAAAAAGTAAATGACAATTCGAAACTTGTGCTATTTTAATTTAATTTTTCCAATCTGGCAGCCCGGATTCGATATGAAGCGTACTTCAAATAGCATCCGCAAATGTTAAGGTAACATCGAATGGTCATTCGTAGATTAAAAAGTCCAACTGAAAAATCAAACAAGTACATTTATTTCTAATAAATATTGCTATTACGTTAAGTGGATATGAAATTGAGTAACAAGTGTGTACGTGAGGATGTAACTTATATTCAGCGTACCACGGCTGAACGCTGGTAACATCTCGGAAGACTTTCAAAAGGATTTCGAAGCAATAACAATTTTGACCCACTGCTCCAATGCGCGTTGGGAGATTTCGTACGTCCGCGAAATACTGCTCATGGCAAACCAGCACTTAAAGTAGCTATACGAGTATATAAATATAGCTATAAACAAAAATAGAAATTCTATTTTTGTCTATAACTATATATAAATTTCTTGAATGAATTTAATAAAAGAAATTCTAAAAATTTCAATCAGAAACAGACTTTATGTAATAAGGCGGCTTAAGTCTACACACATTTCAAAGAGCATTATCTCCCGTTCAGCAGACGGCAAGCGACGTAATATTTTTTGCTCAAAACCACGACCAAGTTGCTTATTCCGGCCCGTTCTCGGGTCTATAATATTATATATATTATACAAAAACGAAAGGTGGTTGGTATAAACCGATTCAGATGTTGCTTACTGAAACTGAAATGCTTGTATGTCTTGAGTTTTTTTAATGATTTCGGCCAAGTAATCCTCAGTAGCAGCCCGGAGTCAAAAAGTTAGTGGTGTTTCAATCCAGTTTGCCATGTGAACACAAAGTGAAAAAAAACGCAAAGTGGTTTTTGCTCCGGACTTTTCACTATGTAAATATAAAGCTTATTTACTACTTCGACCGCTGTGACACCTCTCGGTTTCAGATTTCAGTCCGAAGTCAACGTTATGTCGAAAAAACGAGCTATTTTGCTTCATATATTTAACATTTGTTAATTACTTGACTACAACGCCATTTATTCGATCCAGTACAGGTATAAACCATCGTCTCGACAAAACCAATATATTATATGAATTTGTCAGCAATTGGTCAAACCATTCATAATTCATAATTCATAATTCTTTATTGCATGTCACAAAGTATAAAGCTGGAACAATATATTTACAGAACATGTGACACCCTGTACGGGCGTAGCATATTAAAACAGAGTTTAAATTTTAATAAATATAGAATTCATTTTCATTTCATTCAAAGTACAGTATTTATAGTAGTATTTATAGTACACAATATATAAATTATATTATAAAATGTCAGACTAAATAATACTTACACATTTGTTTTAAAAATTAAATTTCAAATAATAAAAATTTCAAATAAAAAAAATGTCAAATAATAAAAATTGATTTATAATTTATCATTAAAATATTCATTCAAACTGTAATATGATTTTACAATAAGCATTCTCTTGAGTACTACTTCAAATTTACGACACCGGAGGGCTTTTATTGTATTAGGTAAATGATTGTAAACCCTTATAGCCATGTAGTAGGGCCCATTTTTATATAATGTGAGATGTGTGGCAGGAGCAACCAGATTATAACCTCGGCGTGTGCCGTAGCGACTAGGTCTAACTTCAAATCGCTGGAAATACTGAGGATTTTTCCTAACAAATCGGCATAATTCATAAATGTAAATGCTCGTTACAGTTAGTAAGTTATATCTGGGGAACAACCTTCGACATGAATCTCTTGGAGCTGCGAATGCGATGATTTTAAGGCAGCGTTTTTGGAGCATGGATACCGCGTTTACCTCGGTAGAGTTTCCCCAGAGTATGATGCCGTATCTTATCCAGGCAGCTGCGTGGCTGTGGTACGCAGTAAGTGCTCACTGCTCATTAGTATCCTTACGTAGCTCACGCAGGGCATAGCAAAAACTGCTCAATTTACTCACAACTCTTTCTACATGAGTTTTCCATGAAAAAGTTGAGTCTATTATTATCCCGAGGAATGAAAATGTGCGAACTTCCTCAATATTTATACCTTGGTAAGATATAGCGAGCGGGACCTCTGATCTCTGATATGGACGAAACTGCATTATTTTGGTCTTTTCAAAATTTAGTAATAAGCCTAATACCTCTAATTCATTTACAATTTTTCTAAGGCATTGTGTTATTTTTTCCTGCAAACTACTTAGATTTTTTTGTTTACAAGTAATTATAACTGTCGCGTCATCTGCAAACAAAACGACTCTATGTGGTGTTACTGAAGAAAGTTCGTTGATATAAATAGAAAACAACAAGCATCCAAGGACACTACCCTGCGGTATAGAACCTGTTACTGTTGCAGTGGACGAATTTATGTCATATATCAGTTTTCGATAATGATTTAAATGTGATACCTGCACGTACTGTTTTCTATTCGCAAGATAAGAAGAGAGCCATTCGTGCGGTTTCCCTCTTATACCTAGTGAATATAGCTTTTCCAGCAAGGGTCCATGCAAAACGCGATCGTATGCTTTGGACATGTCCATAAAAATAGCTATAGCACATCTTTCTTCATTTATAGCATTCTGAATTTCTAACATGCAGTCAAATACAGCGGACGTAGTAGAATGATTTTTTCGGAAACCATGCTGATATTTACTAAAAATTCTGTATTTTTCAAAAAAATTATATATTTTACTACAAATTATTTTGTCAAAAATTTTTGAAATTACAGACAGTAATGCAATGGAGCGATAATTGGATACAGCAGTTTTATCGCCTTTTTTAAAAATAGGTTTTATCACGGCTAATTTTAGATTTTCCGGAAAAACGCCATCCTTATACGATTGATTTATAAGAAAAGTTAAGGGCTTTACAAACTCATCTACGCAATATATGAGTAGAGTTTGGGATTTCATCATATCCGCAAGAATTGTTTCTTTTTAGTCCCATTATCGCTTTTTTTACTTCAGCTTCTGTAACACTACTAAGATATAGTGAATTTGGCAAGGATACTCGAGATGGCCGCTTATTTAGAGAGGAGCAGTTTATTGAACCCATAGTTATATAATAATTATTGAATAAGTTTGCAACTTTACTTGGAGATGTTATATTTAAAACGTCATTACGTAAACAAATGTTTTCATATTTTACACTTTTAACATTTTTAATTTTTTCATTTATCATAGCCCACATAGTTTTATATTTATTACGTGACGTTTGCACTCTTTTTATGTAAGATTTTCTTTTTTCTGTGACTATTATTCTTTTTAGTACTTTGCTGTAGATTTTTGTATAAGATTTAAGGCTTCATTATTATAGTAGTTAGTAGTTTGTTGTAGCAACATTTTTTAATGCCTTTTGTTGCCCATCTTGTCTTTTCTTTATTTTGTAATTTATACAATTTTCGTGGAATATGTTCATCTAAAATAGACTTGATTTGGTTCTGAAATTTATTATAGTTTGTATTTATATCACTCGTTGGGGTATTATATTAAACCAATTAATTTCATTTAGTTTAATTCTGAATTTTTTCATATTATTCTCATTAAAAAGTCGTTTGTTTATTTTATAAGTAATATTATTTCTATTTATGTTCTCTTCCACTGGTATTCGTCCAATTAATGCGTGATGGTCTGATAAGTCATAATTTTGTACAAAAGCCGTCATGTATGTATTTTTAGAAATTATAATTTGGTCAATGCATGATTTACTGTTTTGGGTCTCACGTGTAGGAGTTTTTATAAGACAGCGCAACCCGAATGATTTTAAAAGAATGATAAGTCTACGAGATATTTTTGTATCCCTTGTGATGTCTATATTTATATCGCCCGCTATGATAATTTTTTTATTATGAGCATGCTTCGATAAGTGGTTTAGTAAAGCTTGCATTTGAACGAAAAATGTTTCTATTTCTCTCTCACAGCGATAGATGGCCACAATCAATAAGTTAGATTCAGTAATCTCCAACGCACACAATTCCACGATAAATTCTACTGTGAATAATTGAATGTCTAAACGTTTTTTAGTTTTCATGTTTTCTCTAACAAAGATACCAACCCCACCGTGGATATGTTTTTGCCGCAAATACTTCGCACGTAGTTCGTAGCCCTCTAATGTGTAAAATTTAGAAGTTACTACTAAACCACTACCACATTTAGAAGTTACACTAACGCACCAAATATTATATATACCCTATAATCGAGTGTATAAAATCAATTAGCCTGTTTCCTCTGAAGATTTAAAAAAAATCCGTCAGAGGCAGCATTAGTGCGGGTGCACGTGTTTTGATTACCCTACTGACAGTAACGTTAAACGTATGTCTTATTATTAGGCTCAGATGGGCTAGAACCCAGAGCCGTAAAGCCAGTTAATAAATAAAAAAACGTCTTATTATTAAAACATGTAAATTAATAAAGTGAAAAAAAATATTAAAAATAAATTATCATGCTCACCAAATACTGCGCATTCGCGAATTGCACTTCTAACAGTCGATACAAGCAAGATGGTATGAAAATTGTCCCGTTTATAAAACCTTAAGTTGCCACGAAACGAAGTGTTTGGAGTGGATTCATTACAACAATGAATGATACGAGAATAGTTCTTAGAAGCAGATGGACACTGACGCTGAGCTTTAATCATATTGTTACTATTATTATCAAGAGCTACACCTATTTTATAAGTTACAGTAGCTCTGAAAGAAGATTTTACATGTGCCCTTAAGTAATAAATTTTATCAGTCGCATCATCATACATGTTTAAAACAAAACCACCTAAAGAATGTTGCCTTCCTCTTCGTAGTGATTTTGAGTTTCCACAGTTGGGATAATTGTCTTCATCATCAGATAAAGTTTCATTTAAGTTCAAAGTATTATCAATAGGACATTGAACATTGCAGCATAACAGAAAGTACGAGGAATAGTCCGGAATGTGAAAATTGCCCACAGACATCCTGCACTTTTCCTTCTACAAAAAATTTGTAGAAGGAAAAGTGCAGGATGTCTGTGGGACGGGATTGGGTAATTTCATGCTTAGCTGCTTATCCTCTAAACATTTACCAGCATCGACATTCGCAATGCATTCTTCAATTCTTAAATTAAAAAAGGAAGAATTTACAAAATTATGTAAATGCAAGATTTAAATCTCTGACAACAAAACGAACTGTCACCGACAACTAACTTGCGAGTACATTTTTATTAACTGAAACAGGTAAACAACAAACCGTCGTTTTAAGAGGGCATAAGCTATTTGCATATGTATATATCGGACAAGATGATCTTGAATTTTTGCAAATTTCTATTTTGCTCCGGGTACGTAATCTTCAGTTAATTCTATTTCTCTAATGTACGCTTAACGTTACTCTCAATAGAGAAATCAAAATATGTATATGTACAAATAGTGCTGCCTCTGGCGGATCTTTTTAAGTCTTCAGAGGACAGAGGCTAATTGCTGTCCGTTAGTCTCGCTAAAACTCGAGACCGGCCCCGGACGATTTTGATGATTTTTTTTGTATGCGTCTCTGAATGGTTTAGATTCACTATTGGACCCGGTAGATGGCGCTTTTGTCGAGATGCAGAAATTACCCGTGCGAAGATAGGGTGTATCGCTAGTATATTATAAACATTAATAAAGCATTATTAATATAATGCTTTAAGTCCCTAAATAATTATAAAGTTTGCTGTGCCAAGCACTAGTATATGATGATCCTCTAGGTACTTAAGATGTCGTACACTAACTTTTAGATACAGCTTTTCGCAATTATTTCCGGTTCCATTATATCATAATTTGGTCGAATGTCAAGCTCAAACTTTTGCAATTTTATACCTCTTCTTACTGAAAGTTTTCTTGAGTACCAATCGACTTTCTTCTTCGAGGAAAATTTAAAATGCAGCCGAGTAGCGAATAAAAACTATTTAAAAATAAAGTTCGTTATAGATATGTTGTTTGTAATTTATTATTTGTTCGTTTAATCAATTCGAAGGTAAAAATATTACTTATTCAAAATGCAATGATATTATATCAGTATGTCATTCGATGTAGTGAACATAGGAGGTAATGTTTGCGTTAAAAATCCTATTAAAAAAAATGTTACTGTTGGGTAGAAAATATTAGGATAAGGAATATCTACGTAACTGCATAATATTCAACAATAGACTATTTTTATATTACCGGCCAATTTCGGTCATGGTGAAAAATTTCCAGTAAAATTGGCGTCACAACTCTAGGTCCTACCCCGGTCGAGCCGACCCATTCGTACCACAACCATAAGATATGTACTTGCAACGTGGCTCTACCACGTCAAAATTATTACATAATAAATATTATGTATTTTTTTATAGGATAGGGTGGCAAACGAGCACACAGTCCACCTGATGGTGAGTGGTTTCTGCGGCTCATAGACATCTACATCTATCCTCGATTACAAATCAAAATGCAGATGCGTTGTCACCCGTGAGGACTAAGATGGAATGTCTCGTTTCCAGTAAAAAAGGTCTCCGGTTCTCTACACTCACCATACGAAACCCAGCAGCAATATGCTATTGTTGTGTGAATAAGTCAACTAGCGCCATCTAGTGTCAGGAACGAGAGCGATGGGAGCTTTGCAGAGAATGACATCACAAATCTCTCAACCGACAGCGCCATCCGAACAACTAAGTTTCTGGAAAGTCTATACTCGCACACTCGTCCCTTTGCGCACATTTACCTGAATATTCGGGATGTTTCTTTGCTAATTTAAATAAATAGGCGCTGCAAGATGCGATCGAGGCAGAGTTGAACTCGACGACACAAGCGAAGCTTCGGAGCGGAATTAAGTGAATTAGTGTGTTTAATTATTAGTGTTTTAAGTTTTAATTTGTGTAAAGTAAATTAAAGTGTTAATTTAGGTAATTTTATCGGCAATTTTTATTGTCACGAACCTCAAGCTCGTAACAATTGGTGTCAGAAGGGGGATAAAATCATGCCGATTTTACCTAAGCAGGAGACGGACCAACGAAGATTTGGTGGTGCAACGCCGCAGACTACGGAGGGCCAGCCACCGGCTGCAGGCCCGTCCGTAGCTCCTACATCTGAAGCACCTGACTTAGGTGCTCTGATGGTGATGCTGCAGGAGCAGGCTCGCCGACAGGAGGAGCAGGCTCGCCGACAGGAGGAGCAGGCCCGTCAGTTGAAAGAGCAGCTGCAGAGCGGACAAGAGCGTTTAGAAGAGCAACTACAACGCGATAAAGAAGAGCAGATGCTCCTCATGAAGGAACTTCACGCTATCTTCGGAAAAGAGATACGGGAGGTGAAGGATAAGGTTGCTCAACATGACAACCGCCTGTCGGAGGCCGAAACCCGAATCGACCAAGTAAACAATCGGGTTGACAACGTAATGGCTGACGTGAAGAAAACGCTGGACGACCTCAAACTTGGGGATGGAACAACAGCTCCCGTAGTAGCTACAACACCTTCGCTACGTGGATTCAAAGTGCCGCCGTTTGACGGTACCTCTTCCTGGTCAGCCTACAAGATCCAGTTCGAGGCTGTTACGAAGGCGAACGGCTGGAATAAAAGTCAGGCCATGACTGCTCTCACACTAGGCCTGCGCGACCAGGCCTTAACAGTTCTGGAAGCTCTCGGTGAGGAAGTGACTTATGAGCAACTCCTTGAAGCATTGGAGGCGAGATATGGCGACGCTCACCTGGAACACGTCTTTCGTGCGCAGCTTAAAGATCGCGTGCAGCGCATCAACGAAAACCTGCAGCAGTGGGCTCTAGAGGTGGAGAAGCTGGTGCGAAAAGCATACCGATCTGTACCTGCGCTCATTGAAGGGAACCTGGTGCAGACATTCATCGATGGCATCCGTGACCTGGAAGTCAGAGCTGCTGTGAGGCTCGGGCACCACGAGACGCTTAAGGACGCCTTGGCCCATGCACTGGAGGTAGAAGCCGTGCGGCAGGATCATCGTTCCCATCGCGTCAGGGAGGTTGCAACAGCTACAGTTCGTGACCGCAACAGAGGATACAGCCCTAGGTGCTATGGCTGTGGGGAAAAGGGCCATCTTCGATCCAGCTGCCCTAAGCGAACCGTGGAAAAGAGAGTTGATCGACCTCGAGAGGGTAGTGCAGCTAACGGCACTGCCTGGCGGCGACAGGATCATCGTTCACCTCACGCTAGGGAGGTTACAGCAGTTACGGTTCGCGACCACAATAAAAAATACAGCCCGAGGTGCTATGGCTGTGGGGAAAGGGGCCATCTTCGGTCCAGCTGCCCTAAGCACACCCTAGGAAGGGAAGGCGAACGGTCTCAGGAAGGAAGTGCGGCTAACAGCACCGCCCAGCAGCAGCAGGAATACGACTTTACTATCAGACACTGCAGCGGGAAATCTCACGGCAACGCAGATGCATTGTCAAGAAGACCTTGTCCGGAAGACTGCAACCATTGTACTAGGCAAGAGAGTAAGGAAGAGGTATCCGTGAGGATGCTCAGGACGGACCACCTCGGCAACGAATGGAAGGACAGCTTACAACATGCACAGCAGGAAGATCCGGACATCAAGCCGATTCTGGAATGGATAAAGGCCAGTGCTCCCAAGCCTAAGTGGAGCGACGTCTCAGCAATGAGTTCGACCACTGAAAGCTATTGGGCCCAGTGGGACAGCTTGCTGCTTCAGGATGGAGTTCTGTGCCGTAAATGGGAAAATGTTAGGGGAGACAGCTGTCATTTGCAAATGGTTGTCCCTAAAGCTAAAGTACCGGATGTGCTACAGCTGTACCATAATGATTGTTCAGGAGGCCATCTGGGAGGTAAACGAACTCTACTGAAGATCCGAGAACGGTTTTACTGGGTCCACTGTCGAAACGATGTCGAGGACTGGTGTCGCAAATGTACAAGTTGTGCAGCTGTAAAGGGACCTCAGACTCGTAGTAGAGGTGCATTGAAGTTGTACAATGTTGGTGCACCATGGGAGAGAATAGCCATTGACGTGGCGGGGCCGTTTCCGGAGAGTGAAAGCGGTAACAAGTATTTCATGGTTGTGATGGATTACTTCACTAAGTGGCCAAGTCTTCGCCATTCCAAATCAAGAAGCTTCAACAGTTGCAGATAAACTAGTTCATGAAGTCTTCTGTCGTTTTGGAGTACCTTTAGAGATTCACAGCGATCAAGGAAGGAATTTTGAGTCTCAAATATTCCAGGAAACTTGCTGAGTTATGGGTACTCATAAAACAAGAACGACTTCTTATCACCCGCAATCTGATGGAATGGTGGAACGATTTAATCAGACATTGAGGTACCTAGCAAAAGTTGTAGACAATCGGCAACGAGATTGGGACAAGCACATACAACCGTTTTTGTTGTCATATCGAAGTTCTGTTCACGAAAGTACAGCAGTGACACCAGCTTTCGCAAACTTGGGAAGAGAATTACGGCTGCCTGCAGACCTGATCACCGGGATACCACCTGATGCCCCACGCAGTATAACCGATTATGCAAATGACTTGCGGAACAAAATGAATGACATTTATGAGCACGTCAGACAATCGGGCCAGCAAATGTCTGAGAAAATGAAAACCCGGTACGACCGCAAAATGAACAATAAAGGGTTCAACGAAGGTTCATTAGTGTGGTTGCACAATCCAGTCCGCAGCAAAGGGAAATCTCCTAAGCTTCAAGCTAAATGGGACGGCCCGTACCGGATTGTAACCAGGATCAACGATGTGACCTACCGGATACAGAAAGGCGTAAGAGGGACTCCTAAGATCGTCCATGTGGATCGCTTGGCGCGTTATTATGGGACCGATAATGCTCGGGACGAGCATGTCTTAGGAGGGGGCAGTGTTGTGTGAATAAGTCAACTAGCGCCATCTAGTGTCAGGAACGAGAGCGATGGGAGCTTTGCAGAGAATGACATCACAAATCTCTCAACCGACAGCGCCATCCGAACAACTAAGTTTCTGGAAAGTCTATACTCGCACACTCGTCCCTTTGCGCGCATTTACCTGAATATTCGGGATGTTTCTTTGCTAATTTAAATAAATAGGCGCTGCAAGATGCGATCGAGGCAGAGTTGAACTCGACGACACAAGCGAAGCTTCGGAGCGGAATTAAGTGAATTAGTGTGTTTAATTATTAGTGTTTTAAGTTTTAATTTGTGTAAAGTAAATTAAAGTGTTAATTTAGGTAATTTTATCGGCCATTTTTATTGTCACGAACCTCAAGCTCGTAACACTATTATTTTACGCTGGTATTCTGTGAGAGCGTGGTCCTTCCCCGGTCGAGCCGACCCATTCGTGCTACAACTATACTACTTTACTACCTTTATCAAATCTACAACGTATAAATTTATTTTTATAATAATTTTTAATTTATTTTTGTATTACTTTACAAGTTATTATTGTAGGTACCTATGGAGTATAATAGATAATAAGTATAATAAATGGGTCTTTTCTGCCTGAAGCAAGCAAGTAAATAAAATAAAAATAATAACCGTCTTAGGCATTTTCACTAAAATATAGTAAGTTATTAAATAAAATAAATCAGCTTAAATAACAAAACATTAAATAAGCTTCTTAGATGTCACACTGAGATTTAATCTGGTCTTAAATAACAAAACATTACATAATCTTCAATGTTTACATTGAGGTACTTATAACAAAGAGCCCCTCTACTCGGTGGGCGACTGTATCTGACCTTACTTCATGGTTAGTTCACATTTAGTTACATCGTTTACGTTATATTACGTAGTCAGGACAAAAAATAAAAATTTGGGTTATTTGTGTTCAGAATATTTCATTACAGCCTAAAAAAAAATCCCACTTCCGAACATAGGTTCTCCCCTTCCACCACCCTGTATTTGCCACAGTTGCAGTTTTTATTCAATAGCAAACATAAAAAATTACTATAGCTAATGCCATAGTAAAAATTGTTTGAAAGTAGTACAACGTAAAGTTGAACCAGTTACCGGCTTGAAACCGGCAACTATGATACTCTATAATCTTAATTACCATTAAAGCACCAGCTTTTAATGGGAATTTGGTGAAGTTTAAAAATATTATAACTCATAATTCATTTCATATATAATTTAATTAAAAAACATTGTAAAGGCTATTGGTTGAGTTTCATTAACCTTGTTTTCGTTGTGTATTACTATTAACTACTTTAACTTCTGCTCATTTACTTTATTCTGTTTGTAAACCGAAAGCTCCTGGTATTTCTACCTTCAAATTCTGATTTCAAAAATTTGGGTTCGACATTCCTAACTAAACCTAAAATATTCGTCTCCTTTGAATATTTTATTTGCGACCAAAATATATCGCGTCGCGCAAACTCCCCGTAGGAAGCGCATCTTTACAAAAGCCCTGAAGAATTCGCAGCGTAGTATTTGTCTTTGTCGCATAACACAAATTATATGAACGCTTAGCAAGACAAAAAGGAGCAAAAGAGGAACTATAAATTAGTTAAACTATAAAATAGATTCGACTATAATATGAACCTCTAAATGCATATATTTTTTATTTAAAATGGATTGTAAATATTTTTAAGGCTACAGTGTTAACTGTCCTTCGACGCTGCAATTATATTTTAGAGAATACAAGTCATAATCATAATCATAAACACTCACGCCTGTCACCCAGAGGGGTAGGCAGAGGCTACGGACTTCCACTTGGCACGATCCTGACACACCTCTTGCGCCTCCTTTACATCCATATATCTACGCGTACACGCTTGTCTAATGTGGCCCATTTTCAAAATATCACCAATTTGGTCGATGAACCTTCTTCTACGGCGCCCCTTCCCGACTCTGCCATTCGCATCGGCACTATAAGTTTGCTTTGTCACTCTTCCCTCATTCATTCTTCCCACATGACCAAACCACCGAAGCATTCCTTTCTTAATCCTGGTCACAACATCATCTTGCACACAGAATAAAAGTATATTATGATTTATGATTTATAAATATATATTAATTTAAATTATAAATTTAAAAAAAATACCCGGAAACAAAAAAGAGTTGACGGTCTTCAAACAGTTAAGAACACTCTCGGTTAAGACACCTTTCAAACGAGAAAACACTTTGTACATGAAATTGTAACATGACATTTAATAAACAATAAAAGATTTGCCGGTCCTCTTCTGTACTTTCTGAACCGGTAATGATTTTGACGTTCAAAAGATCTTTAAAGTCTAACTCGAGATGAATTAAATAAAAACTTTGAATAAGTATCTTGTCTCACCTGAATATTCTGTATACTACGCAGATCGGTGGCACTGGAGTGGGAGTGGCTGAACTTAAAAGCTTTAATAATAATAATAATAATAATTTTATTTCAGATACAAGCTCCATAATTTGTTAGTAGTAAATAATATAAACTTAAAATTAATGTTAATAAATATATACATCTAAAAAAACAACAATGCTTATTTTATATTGAATATAACAGCTCCGGATCTGGACCCCATATGCACAGTGTCCCGGTGGTGCACTACCGGACAACCAAACCTACCTAATACTCTCTCTCTTCCGCATTATTGTATCAAAGCTGTCCGTGTTAGCCTCAACAAACATACCCGATGCGCTGCAATATCGAGGCAGCCCCATTAGCATCCTAAAGTCATTATTATATTGAACACGTAGAGCATTTACGGATCTGCGAGTATACTTGACCCACAGGCTGCAGGTGTAAAATGTTTGGCAGTACGCCTTAAAAAGGGTTATCTTGACATCTTTTGTACACCTTGCAAACCTGCGAGCCAGCATGTTGCACCTCACTGCTAACGCTCTACGTTCTCGTACAATATCCAAGTCATCAGAGAGGTCACCTGTAACCCAGTGCCCCAGGTATTTAAATTTGGTGACTCTACTTAAAGGTACTCCTCCAAGCATGACCAGTGGGATATCCTTGGGTTCTTTATTCCCCGCCTTGAAAACAAGTAGTTCACTCTTTTTGGAGTTATACCTGAGGCCATGGGCTTCCGCATATCTCTCACATAAATTTATTAATGTTTCAAGTGCTTTGCTAAAAGTTCAATAGAAAAATCAAAACGAGCGATCTACGACTATTTATAGATCGAGTTATTTCCAGAATTTTATCGATTTTTAGGTACACGAATAGCTAACGATCACACAAATTTATGAGTATTCATTAGTCAATTAGCCATATAGCTCGAAGAACCGATAACCGATGGGGAAGAAAGGTTCTCGAGTGGCAGCCTCGTACCGGTAGGCGTAGTGTAGGGCGACCCCCCACTAGATGGAGTGACGACCTGGTAAGACATGCAGGAAGTCGATGGATGCAGGTGGCTCAGGACCGTGCTTTGTGGCATTACTTGGAGGAGGCCTATGTTCAGCAGTGGACTTGTGAAAGGCTGTAATGATGATGATGATGATTAGTCAATTGTATTATATATATATATATAGTACCCGGTTGACCGAGCTTTGCTCGGTATTTTTCGCTTGATTTTTTTTTAATTCGTGTGTTTTGGAAATTATATTTAGATACAAATTACATACATACTGATGAAATATAAATAATATTTTTTAATCTTAGCGACATAACAGAAAAATCGGAACTGGTTATTTGAATAAAAATCATGAGTGCAATTATTTTAATTTAAATTTTCGTGTTTTTAAAAAATACTAAAAAAAGGGCTCGAAAAAATAGATTTTCTCAAAAAAGAAAGGAACATGAAAAAAAAATTAAAAAAAGTCGGACGGACGGCTTCGGCTCGAACCGGGGTTTTAAGATTCTGTGACCGACCATTATACCAATTAAGCTATTTATAATCACTAACAATTCGTCAAAATTTACCTTCTTATTCTAACGACATTGTAGCAGTTTTTCATTGCCTAAAAACACGGACAAAAAGACATTTTCTAAAAATAAATCCTAGCTAGATCGATTTATTATCCCCGAAACTCCCTGGACACAAAATTTTATGAAAATCGTTGGAGCCGTTTCCGAGATCCCGATTATATATATATATATATATATATATATATATATATATATATATATATATATATATATATATATATATATATATATAATACAATTGCATGACAAAGAGTTATTAAGAATCAAATATTCACACTGTCATTCATTTGCATAGATTAAAATAAAAACCGCTTTTGAGTTTCTTGAACTTATATAGGGATGAAGCAAAAGTAATGACAATCTAATGTAATTTGTATACCCCTAAAATATTTTATTTAGCTATACCACTAATTCACGCTGTAAGTTCATCATCTTAGGGAGTTGTAATGGTGGAATTTTTGGAAAATGGAGTTTCAGGACCAAATGAGATTGCCTGATGGCAAGAAACAAAGACGGGGCAAACTGCAAGCAAACGCAGGACTTTTAACTTTAATTATCACACCAAGCTGAAGTTGCTACGGCTGCCTTCTACGAAGCATGCTATTCTCAAGATCCTGCCTCCAGCGATTTCTACATTTTTTGTCAACTATTCAGGGTTTAGAAAAAATATCGACCTGTTAGGAGGCTATGTTTAAAAATAAATATAATTTCAAACCATAATCTTTATTTCACGTAGGTACTCGTTTTCATTACTTTTGGATCACCTCTCATCCTCTCAAGCATTATATTTTATGTATAATTTTGGGAAACAGATACATCCACCGCGACACAACACAACATCCATCCTGGAATACCATCACGCACTCGGCGGTGAAGAAAAACTTCGTGAAGAACGTGCATGTTAAAGTTTATTACAGTGAATCGATGAATTTCGCAAAGTTTTAAAAATAATTATGGGTTGTTGTGTAGTATATGTTTATTTTTTAAGTAGATTTTTTTTCCATTTACCGTTACCGACCCATGAAAGTGCATCGCTGAACGTAGGCCTCCCCTATAGATTGCCTCGTAGGGGGGATATTTGCCATAGTTGGCACGCCTGGCAAGCGGCTTGGCAATCGTAGTTATTTATTTTAGTCGTTACTAGGAAGACGCTGCTGCTCATCTTCAGATTTATTTCCCTCTGTCGCCTCTTACGACATCCACGGGATGACATGAGGCAGTGGATATTCTTACACCGCCACTGCACGGTATGAAAACATTTAATTTAACAAAATATAATAAGTTTATAATAATACAGTCGGCTTTAGCTCAGTCTGTTTCAATTTTTCTTGGAAATTAAAGGCAGCGAAGTCGCGCAAGATTGCTTGTTTCGAACAGGAAATAAAACAAATTGTTGTAGTAGGTAATTTCATAGACTTGATTCAATCACTTCGTAGGGAGTCGAGACGCAACAGTGATCTTTTTTATGGCAATATAGGTTACTCTTTTCTTTTCAAAGTGAATTTAATTTCTACAATCGATATAATGGAGATAATAACAAGTCTATTAGCTACATTTTATAAAAAAAATTCTAACGGAATAAACATTTAAATTACATAGTTTTTTTTTGTGAACAAGAAAATTCGCCAAGGCAAAAAGCGTGGAGTGGCGGCGGCTTAAGAAAATACACTACCCGTCGCAGATATAAGGAGATGAGAAAAGTAAATGAAAACCGGAATGGGCAGCAGCATTTTCTGATAAAATTCAAAATAATATTCAAATAATTAAAACACTACGATTGCCAACATGCGTGACAAGTGTGGCGACTGGCGACCACAGAAATTGTAATAATAAGACTATTACGATTTCTGTGGTGGCAACTATGCCAAATATCCCACCTAAAAGGGATTCTATTGGGGAAGCCTGTTCAGCAGTGGACTATTACAGACTGTAGATAGATATGGTTGCCACCAATTTTTTTAATAAATATAGTATTTTTCTCAAAAGAGATGCAAAAATATAGTACTTTTGAGAAATTCTGCGAAAAAAGTACACATTTATTTTTAATCATTATGTGTTTTTTCATAATATATATTTGTTATTGCTCTTTGCTTTTGGCATGAATGATTTCCTTTAAAATAATTACTATAGGAGTCTGAGCAATTTAGATTAAATAAATTAACAAATAATTTTAAATTTAATTAATATGTGTTATATTTATATCTTCTTTCAATTTTACATTCATGACGAAAAATAATATTTCCCTAAAACTTATTTCCAATCAGAATTAATATAAAAAAGCGCGACAGTTGAATTAGAGATAAAATATAATATTTTCCATACTATATTGGTTTTCTATAATATATAATACAATTGACTGAAATGTAGAACGATACTATGTACCTACACCCTACAGTACGGGTGGCAACTCTATATTGTATTGTAGATGGAAATGTAATGTACGTAAAACCAAGTAAAACAGTAGCCATCCGCTAGACCTGGTGTTTCCTATTCTATTCTATATGCTATCTTATTAGTGTACTTTGATATTTGTTTAATAATATAAATGTGCTTGCATGTGTGATAATATTTGCTCCGCTTTATATTTGCTCCGTGGTGATAACTGATAATTGACGCATGTTACGGCTGCGTAGAAAAAAGCGCCATCTAGCGTCGTTTAATATTGTTGGATCAAAGTTCGTTGTAGTTGTTCTCAAGTAATGACATAGATGGCGTTTAATTATATTTTAGTCTTTAAAAAATTAATCATGTGTCACTTTTATAAAGATAAATGAAACTTTCAATCAGGCTAATTTCTGTCAATAAAGAGAAGAGAATATTTAAACATTTAACACAGCCTTTTTTGCTCTTATCCATGATTCTTTGAATCGGCAAACTAAAACGAACCAAACAAAGGGGAATGCCCAGTCTTCATAGACACTTCGGCCATGAGTGCCCACATATAAAAGCATATAGATATGATAATATGCAATTAAAACAATGAAATGGTAAAGGAATTGCTTTAAAAAAAGTCGGGGTTTTGAAAATATTTGAAGTTTTTATTTTCACAAATGCAGTTTTTTTAACAACTATTTTTATCGATTTTATCGCATTTTATTTCTTTGATTTTTAATTCCAGACATTTCGGGTGCTTTCCAGCACCCATGGTTACGGCAGACTGAGGTGACCGACGTCCCAATGTCAGTGTTAACCCGGAGTACCTTCAGATTTTTAATTTTTATTTATTGTCCGATCTACAGAATGAACTTACTGTGTCTAGAAGTCTTGCAGTGGTATGCTTGGGTTTTTAATTTCATTAATTACAGGGTCCTAAGCAGGTGGTAGTACCAAGCATCCTTCCTAAAAAAGAATTTATATATTAGATATTATATAGAATTTATATAATAAAATACACTTTACGACTAATAGTGATGACTTGCAATTCTAGCCCTAAGTAAAGATCAGCTAGGGCTTAACTTTATTCCTTCCATAATGCTGCTCCTCTGGTTATTACAGAGTTCTATCCGGTAGCAACCATTAAATCTTATATGCTCACCATAATAGTAGCGAGCTTGCTTTAATTGGTATGTGACACAAGCAATTAATATTAAGTCGCTGTAAGTTAAAACAGGAAATTCCCTAACATTTTAAAGTCTACATTTATATTTCTAAAGTCTGCCTGCCCTAGCTCCATTTAGATTGTTTTCCCTAGCATACTTAGAAAAATCATTATTTGTCTCCATATTTTGATGAACTATTTCAAGTATTTGAGCCGCATCATCCCTGTCCCTTATTTTTGTGTGGAATTTATTAACTATAGCAGAAGCCACAGCAGTCTATCATCAAATGTGTAGAAGCCCTGTTAAAGTAATTTTGATGAAATATTTTAAATTCAGTTTTAAAAATGCCATTCACCACCTCTACTACCCATATCGACACATAGTCACGGCTCTGGATTTATTAGCATATCTTGTCATTAACTGAGATTCACCATCTGCTGGAGACATTTCTGCGACCCTTAGACATCCACATCTATCCTCGATTACAAATCAAAATGCAGATGCGTTGTCACCCGTGAGGACTAAGATCATTTTCTCGTTTCCAGTAAAAAGGGTCTCCGGTTCTCTACACTCACCATACAAAACACAGCAGCATTAAGCTGCTATTTCACGCTGGTATTCTGTGAGAGGGTGCTCCTTCCCCGGTCGAGCCGACCCATTCATGCTACAACTATACTTCTAATATAACTGCAGCATGGCTCTACCAAGTATAACACACATACATAGTACTTGTCACTATGTATGTTTGTTATCGCAAAATGTAGTTAATCACAAAAGAGACATACTTGCAATGCTGATGGAACTGTTACAACCTGGTAAAAAACATTGTGCTTTTATATAATTAGTTAGCAGTACACTGTGTGATGTATGATCTAAGCTTTGTTGTTCTGGGTGCAATACATTACTCACTTCAGATTGCAACGAGGACGGACTAGATGATTCAGATGGTTCCCGTTCTGCAGTTGAACATGATGCTGTTCTATCAGTTCATTGCCAGCAATTATGATATACATGGCATGACAAACTGAAACAATGTAAAATACAAAAAATGAAGTCAAAGTGAAAAAATAAAAATAAAATAGATATATTTCAAACTCAAATATAAATAAAATATTTATCAAGTTAAATGTTACTGCACAAGGACGGATTTAATGCCCTATATTATTTAATAATTAAGGACTGACAGACTACCAGCAGTCCAAAAACAATGAAAAATCAACTGTCTCCTTTCTTGGTAGTTGATAAAACTGGTTAATCTCATAAATAAGCTAGTATGTTTGTCAGATATAGCTAGGGCAGATGTGAAAAAATAAAACAAGTTCTTGAGTTGATATACAATCAGTGTAAAAACATGTGTAATTATCAGATATATGGATCACATTTAATAAATTGAAATGTTAAACATGTTAAACACTTACCTCACGTAGCGCAAATAATTCCTCACGTGGAAAATCGAAGACAAACAATGTGTGTGATCTTATTCTCATAAGTGTCAGTGCCACAGCTGATGTATAGATGTTCAAGACGAACTATTGGTGCATTTTGCGAGTGCCACACTACACGTTCACTGTACTCGAAACTTGTACCTAATAAAGAAGCTACAATTATTATATTGATATTATTCAAGTAAACTCAGTTATAAAGCATTTCTTAGAGGAAGACATACCACATCGTGATATGTACCAACTATTTACCTGCTGTGTTCGAACCAATTGTTGAGAGATCAACAATTGCATTTTACTTTTACAACATAACAATAACACGATAACAACACGTAATTTAATTCTTGTGACATAACAGTGACAGCGGCCTACCTGTCGGATACGATGTTGCCACTTAACGGTCATAAAATCTATGGAATGATATCGATTTTCATTCGATTAATAATATCATAAAAAGAATAATCTTTGACGCGTTTTAAGTTCTGCACGCTTTTTAAAATATAATTTCCTTTATTTATTGAAACTCTATTTCAAATGTATTTTTAAGAACAGTTAGCTTGTGCTGTATTGTTTTGTTATGCTTTAGAGAATTCGTGGTAAATCAGCTGGAAATTAACTTCTTGAATTATCATAACATGATTCCATTTATTAATGTTATGTTAAAAACAGATAAGAATAACAGTTAACTTGTGCAGTAGCGTTTTGTTATACTCTAAAGAATTCTTGGTAAATCAGCTAGTAATTCGCTTGTTTAATTATCATAACTATAAATGTGAAGGTTGTCAATGAATTCAACCGAGCCTATAACAACGGTTGTTTTAGTTTTTAATGGTTGACTGCCGCTTTTGATGACTTGAAATTAATAAAAACCTATTTTGCGCAATAAGTTTTTTCTCTTTGGTAATGAATAAACCACAGAAACCCCTTTAATGTATAATAGTCCTTTTTTGATACAAGTAGCACATTTTAAGGAACCGCAAAAACAACTTTGTTATTTATACAAACACTATGAAAAACAAAATAATTTGTTGCTGGCGATAATGATAGTGGTATTTTGACTCGATTTAAAATATATGCTTGTTACTACTGAACTCTTCATGGGCCTGCGAGTCCGACTCGCACTGAACCACTTTTTTTCAACATTTAGTTTTATTCTAATAAATAGTTTTTTCGTTTAAGCGGAGCTCTTTTACTTTAGGTTTATTACCTCTTTATCTACAATAATCAATCTGAGTAAGTAAAGTGTGTAAATACGATTCTTAAATTGTAAAAATAATAATTGGATTTGAACATCTTAGGTAGGTATTTAGTTTTATTTATTTAGAAAATATTAATCTCACAATTATTTATTGTAATAATATAATTTATCACACAGCTAACGCCCTCATTAGCAATGTAATGGTGAAAGAATTTTCAAAATCGGTCTAGTAATTTTTGAGATTAGCCAAAAAACGTATTCATTGAAAGTAGCGCCCTCTATAATAAAATTAACCCTATATTAGATATCTAAAATTATACATAACAATCTAGTGGTGAAAGAATTCTTAAAGTTGGTCAAGTACTTTACGAGTTAAGCGAATAAAATATTCTTTGATAGTAGCTCCCTCAATAATAAAATGCATCCTACGTTTTAAGCACCATAGCAAAAAACGATTCAACATAGCCTAATCCGCACACACAGTAAAAACATAACCATCCTTTTTCGTCTGTAGTCGGTAAACATTTGGTTAATAACGGTTGCGTATCGACTGCTTTGGATAAATATCCATTGTCAACGGTTATTTTAAACCTATATCATAACATCGTAATAATTATCGAAAGATCATATAAGCATTGTAATAATGACACCATAAGTAATCGATCGAAAAGGGGAATCGATTTTTTAATGATTTTTGTGATTGGCAACATTTTTTATTTTATTCACAGACTAATGAATTACGTATTTACCTAATTTTATTTTTATCTTTTCGGTACTTTTAATTTGTGCAAAAATATTCCCATTGTTTTAGGATAAATGAATACCGCGATTAATAACCATAAATAAAGATATATTTTTTTAACAAATGCACATTGTTGGGCGTTCCATGGCCTAATATGGGCATCCCCCTTTGCATAATTCATTAAGTAATTACCGCTGAATCGTGAATCGTAGCACTTTATGTAACATCGGTAATATGGTTAATATATTATAACAACGTATTTGATAGAGTTGGATTTAAGCTTATGAGATTATGATGCAATAAGTTTGATAATGCTGTGCAGTGACGGCGTAAAAGAATACACTACCCCATATCATCTTATGGTGTCGTAAGAGGCAACAGAGTGAAACGGAAACTGAGGATGCTGGGGCAGCTGTATCTTCCTGATAACAACTCGAAATTATAAATAATTGTGGTTAGTAACCTGCCCGGATAGCGTGGCAACTATGGCAAAATCCCCCTTATGAGGTAATCTCTGGTGGAGGCTTATATGATGGCAGTGGTCTTTTATAGGCTTTAATGGATGACTGGAATGAAATATTCAGTTATAAAATAAGTGCCAATTTGGTTCGATTCCCGCTGACGTCACTCAAATTGTAAATTAAAATTTTCATTTCTAATTTACTACGTGCTAGGGCGATGGCATCAAGAGAAAACTTGCATGTCTGAGAATTTCGAAGCATGTGAGGCAAGTCACATGTCAAAATCCTCTTAGAATTGAAATAAGGCACGTGCCCGATAGTGCTGATTTACCGGTTTTGCGGTAAAGTTTTAACCTAATTCGTTCCAAAAATTCTTACATACAAAAATACTTACTACGATACATGTAAAACCAGATAGATCGCGTTAGAACCACTAATAAACTGACTTGATTTATTTAATTATCATGTTGAAACAGTTAAAATGTAACACCAGAAGAAGTTTCAGATAAAAAGGCTACCATGATAAAAAACATTTATACTCTTTTTTAGGAGTAAATATTGAAATTTCCAAAAATGGTGATGATTTTGAAGTACAATCCTATAGGTTAACATTTGTTACCGTTGAGTACTGTTATTTCACAGAAAACTGAAGTAGGTACCTCTAAATATAATAAGGGGCAAAACAATTGTATAAATATTACATAATGTGTACTTACAAATTTTTGTCTCTTTTCGTCTTATTAAGTTTACCAAGGATGGTAGTTTGTTATATCAAGAAATGTTATGAAACGTATCTAGACCGTTTATTCCATACAACCCAGATTTTAAAGAACAAGTTATTAGAAAATATATTCTAAAAATACACTACCAGTATAAATATGCAAATGTTTAGTTAAAAAGATATTAGAAAATATACTCAAAAAATACACTAGCAGTACACGCTCCGCAAATGTTTAGTTAATAGCTAGCGGAGATAAAATACTGGAAACAATGAAGTAGGTATATCGAAGTGCTGAAGTGTTTGTACAGTAGGGCTACGATGGCTATCCGAGTACAGAACCAGAGCTCGAAACCTATCCAACTGCAGAGAGGTGTAAGACAGGGTGACGTTATATCCCCGAAACTCTTCACCGCTGCATTGGAAGACGTTTTCAAGCTACTGGACTGGAAAGGATACGGTATTGACATCAATGGCGAGTACATCACTCACCTTCGATTTGCCGACGATAAAGTCCTTATGGCAGAATCGCTGGAGGACTTAAGCACTATGCTCAATGACCTCAATAGTGCCTCCCAACGGATAGGTCTTAAGATGAACATGGACAAAACAAAGATCATGTTCAATGTCCATGTCACACCTATGCCGGTAGTTGTTGGGAGCACTATGCTCGAAGTTGTTGACGAGTACGTTTACCTGGGACAAATAGTCCGACTAGGTAAGTCCAACTTCGACCGAGAGGTCAATCGACGGATTCAACTCGGCTGGGCAGCGTTCGGGAAATTACGACATATATTCTCGTCAGGTATACCTCAATCTCTAAAAACTGGATTGTACAACCAGCGCGTGTTGCCAGTGATGACTTACGGATCTGAGACGTGGTCCTTCACTGCTGGCCGTATGAGGACGCTCAAGGTCGCTCAGCGAGCTATGGAGAGGGCTATGCTCGGAGTTTCTCTGCGTGATAGACTCAGAAATGAGGATATCCGCAGTAAAACCAGAGTGACCGACATAGCCCAACGGATTAGTAAGCTGAAGTGGCAATGGGCCGGCCATATAGCTCGAAGAACCGATAACCGATGGGGAAGAAAGGTTCTTGAGTGGCAGCCTCGTACCGGTAGGCGTAGTGTAGGGCGACCCCCCACTAGATGGAGTGACGACCTGGTAAGATATGCAGGAAGTCGATGGATGCAGGTGGCTCAGGACCGTGCTTTGTGGCATTACTTGGGGGAGGCCTATGTTCAGCAGTGGACTTGTGAAGGGCTGTAATGATGATGATGATGATGATGAATGAAGTACGCGAAGTAACGTAGATACGTTACTTCCACGAGAGCCAGAGCGTAGCGTTCTTTGAGAACTCACAGAGCCGTGCCTGAGGGTGACAAACTTCGATCAACAACACCTACTAGATAACGGATCACGTACAAAATCTTAGCTAAATACTGTCCGCGTGAATACTAATGAATTGAGACAAAAAATTAAAATAGTTTTTAGTTCAACCTAATTACAACCATCGCATCTAGTAGTTATAAAGTCACAAATCTTACGATCATTAGTCACAAAAATAAGAGTTCACATCTCATGTGCGCTCTTATTAACTGAGACGGATTTCTTGCGCCGACCCGACAGCTAGTTGGTATTGTTGATCGAAGATGACAAACAAGCTCTCATCAAATTCTATTCAAATTCGTTTACAGCGTTAAAATATACTCGTTGCGTGGGACGTTATGATTGTTTAACATTATATAAGAGTACCTACTAAAGGAGCTACCAGTTTACTTTATGGGAAGTGGATAGTGGAGTCACCATCGAGGACAGAGATGAAATACCTCACAGCCTGTGATTATGCTGGCTCTCTATACCCTTCTGAACGGAAGTAATATTAATATGTATATTATACTAGCTGAACCTGGCAGACGTGGTGCTGCCAGTTAATATCATAGGTTATGTTCAGCAACGTGTTTCATTTTAGCGCATGTAATTTAATTTATTAATTGCCGCCTTTTTTTTTCAATTTCTTTTAGTTTATAAATATACCTTATCCATTGAAAACATACGGCACCACCCGCACCTTCCTAGACGGACTCGTTGCCAGAAAACGAGTCCTGCCACTTAGTGGCAAGTTTCGATGCAAAATCAATTGCACGCCTCGCAACGTGAGGGAGATCTCTACTCTCGATATTTGGCATAAAATCGTTCTTATACTTTTAGCTAGACATTAAATCCATATTATATAATTTATAGTAAAATTACTATGTATATATACGTCCACTTGTATACGGTGCAATCCTGCGCCCTCTTTTCCCAAAAGAGGGTCGCTCACGATAAGGCACAATACAGCTTAATCAGCCGGTTGCCTGTCCCCAAAGGCGGTTTTTAGAGGGTATCACTTAGGGTCCCCGGTAGGACAGTGAGTCCCCCATAACCACGATAGACCGGCTATCGTGGTATGCGTAATGCATTTTCCGCCTCCCTACGTATAGGGTAGCCCTTTAATTGCTTCGGGCGCAAAAAAAAACGGTGCAATGCTGACTGCTAACTGACGGATGAGGCTCTGATGTCCGTTCGACAGCGGAAAATCCAGCGAAAAATTCATTTTTAAAAATGTAATCAATTAATTTCAAATTTCAATATACAATCAAGAATTTACATATGTGCACAAATTAAGAAATAAACACTACATGAACGCGCTATTATACGAACTTATTTGGACAGAAAATCATTATATAATATATATATAATATACGAAAAAATATTACTCCAAAACCTTTCTATTTAATCGGTAGTCGTCTTTCTCATCCAAATATGCCGAACCCAAATCCCAGGTACCGGAGGTGAGCAGACCTTCAATGCTAATAGTCTAGTGTGATCGATCACAAATCTGTCTGCACAATGTGTGCAGTTGATTCGCGTGAAAAAAATGCAAGGCAACTCTTGCAAGAAAATCTTTTTTTCTGGCGTATCATTTCTTACTATAATATACTCGTTCCGACTTTGACTGGACTGGATCTATTAATGTGGCGTTTAAGATATAATCATCAAAGACAATTTATTTTATAAATTTTTCGATGTCTCAAAACAACTCATGTATAACTTTTTAAACAAAGCCCTAGACAATAGTCTAGAAAACATCATCTTAATTGCGAAAAACCTATTCAGTGACATATTTAATATGGTACCAAATTTTACTCGTCTCTACCGCATTATGTACATGACGACCCTATTCAGTATTAAACACGATATTTCAAAATTTTTGTTTTTATTTTTTATAATATCAGTTCCATAGGCTACTACTCACACACTTTTTTCCCAGGCGGTAAAAAAGGTCATCCACTATATGCTAATTCTCCGCAACAGTGAAAGTAAATTCAATTGTTGCAGTAACATGACTAAGACCTAAGACCATTACTTAGACCATAAATCGTATAAACACGAAACATTTGGTTTCGTGTTTATACGCTTTGGTTTTGCTCAATAAAGAACAAGCGAATAATGCGAATAGGAGTAACATATACATTTAAATGAAAACGATATAAAATACAAATGAGTTAAAATTAGCTTTCATTTAAAATTACGTTAAAAGGCAATTACCTACATTTTAAGTTATGTTAACTAGTACTACGTGTATTGATTTTAAAGTACTTTGCACATGGTTCGGTGGAGGGAGTGACAAGCCCATACACTACAAAACCAAAATCGGGTTATGTCACATTTGAGGAGATTTGCATTGATAAATAGTTCTATTCAAGAGTATGCAATCAGTAGTATAGCCACTCTAGTAGGCTCTGTATCGGAAAGTCTTGTGGGATTCTTTTCGAACGTCACAAGCACGTATAATTGATACAACTTAAGCAGAGGTGCGCCCTTGTGAAGCTGAAAAGCTGGGGTTTTTATCAATGCGTCCATCCATTTATTACAGCCCATAAAAGTCTATAAAAGCGTAGATCATAGGCCTCCCCCAAAGATAGTCTCAGGATATTTGCCACAGTAGCCAGTAGTAGTTTCATACGTGGTAGAGCCATGCTGCAGCTATATTAATTGTATAGTTGTAGCACGAATGGGTCGGCTCGACCGGAAAAGGACCATGCTCTCACAGAATACCAGCGTCAAATAGCAGCTTGATGCTGCTGTGTTTCGTATGGTCAGTGTAGAGAACCGGAGACCCTTTTTACCGGAAAAGAGGCATTCCATCTTAGTACTCAAGGCTGACAACGCATCTTCATTTTGATTCGCAAACGAGGATAGCTGTAGATGTCTATGGGCCATAGCAACCACTTACCATCAGGTGGACTGTTTGCTCGTTTGTCATTATATTCCTATAAAAAAAAGCCACGCTTGGCTAGTGGGTTAGTCACCGTAGCTTTTTTTATTTTTTTATTTTTAGTTGCTTTTAGGAAGACGCTTCTGCCCATCTCCTGTTTGTTTATTTCTGTCGTCTTATACGACACCCACAGGACGGTATGTGGGTATTCTTACACTGCCACGGTAAATAAAATCTGTAATGGCACGTAAAAATAATAAATTATTATTCGCTTTCATACTTACTCAACGAACAGAAGCACCAAAAAATTTGACAGGCCTGTTGGTCTAGTGGTTAGTGACCCTGACTGCTATGCCGGAGGTCGTGGGTTCGATTCCCACCCAGGACAAATGTTTGTGTGATGAGCACGATCATTTGTTCTGTGGCTGGGTGTAATTTATCTATAATATTTATGTATTTTAGAAATATATAAGTATGTTTATCAGTTGTCTAGTACCCATAACACAAGCTCTGCTTAGCTTGGGACTAGATGGCGTTGTGTGATGGTTGTGGAATATTATTATTATTATTATTAAGCAATAGCTTTAGATCGACATTTTAATGATCACTTAATACTGTTTTGGTTAATTTTTAGCTATTTCGATATTCGTTGTATTCCATACGCCTTTTACAACTATTGTCTACATAATTATTTGGTACGAATGGACCACACTCACACAGATTACTCGCGTAAAATATTAGGTGTATTTCGAAAAGTGAGCAAAGAGAACCGGAAACAATTTTTCTGGTAGCATAGACATCTTACCCAAGGGTGGCAAATGGCAAATTTTGATTCATAGTCTAGGAAATAACATGCAAGTGTCTATGTGCCAAAGCATCCACTTACCATCAGGCAGTTCAAAATCATCAACAAGAACACACTCCACCTAAAAAAATTAAAGTTAAAGTTATAGCTGAACACAGTCCTCCTCTCATTTATGCGAGGGTTTTAGGGTAAGAAAATGTCCGCCACGTTGTCTTAATACATGTTGCCGAACAAGGAAGACGAAAAGTTTTTCTTATTTCTCAGACATGCAGATTTCCTCGCTATGTTTTCCTTCACCGCCGAGCACGTGGTTAATACCCCTTCCTTGTTCTAAAAAAGGCACTATCATTAGAATGTTTCCGACATTTTTCTTTCCGATTTCGTAAAGAACAAGCAGGTGGCATCTATATTTAAATACGGGATATAATATATATAATATAAGTAAAGATTTATCTTTCTTTTATAGGATAGAGTGACAAACGAGCACACAATCCACCTAATGGTAAGTGGTTGCTGTATCACATAGACATCTACATCTATCCTCGATTACGAATCAAAATGCAGATGCGTTGCGGACGGTGAGGACTAAGGTGGAATGCCTTGAAAGTGGTCTCCGGTTCTTTACACTCACCATACGAAACACAGCAGCATTAAGCTACTATGTTACGCAGGTATTCTGTTAGAGCGTGGTCGTGGTCCCAGTGGTCCCGGTCCATTCGTGCTACAACTATACTACTATAATATAACTGCAGCATGGCTCTACCACGTTAATTTTTTTTTTGCTGAAATGCTGAAATGATTCATATTTAATATATCGAGCGTTAATTATGCGATTGTAGATTGTAGATAAATGAAGTCACTGCTGTTTAATCAATCACTGTCGAGATAATAAGTGATATGTAAACGAGTTTTTAACTGCCCATTTGGAAGTTGTAACGGATTCGATATATTCAACTCAACTTTAACAAATCAAAAAATATAAGAATGCCCAAAATTGTAATAGTTTTTTTTTTATATTTTATAGGAGATGCGTGCAACTCATCTTTTCTTTTTATAGGAGAGGGTGCAAACGAGCATACGGCTCACCGGATGTTAAGTGACACCGGAAGTAGTCACTTAACATCCGCCACCGCCACCCATGAACAGCTGCAACACCAGGGGATATACTATGCTGGAGTGTTAAACTATTCCACATAGAGGTCGTACGCGGATGAAAACTTCTAGTGAAACGTACAGTGGTGGACCGCCAAGCATCCAGATGGTGCGGATGATATCGGCAGTTTTTCCGCGATATGCGTTCATGGAATTTGGCGGCTGGGATTAATCCGAATAATTCTTCAGAGCACTCCCCGTGGTAGGTGCGAAAGAAAACGCAGAAGATGCAACATATCTTCGCAGCGTCAGAGAATCGAGCTGATCGGAAAGCACTCGGTCGTCGACGATTCGAGCCGCTCTGCGCTGGATGCGGTCAAGTGGAAGGAGCTGGCACTGAGGAGCCTCAGCCCAGAGATGGGAATAGTATTCCATGTGAGGCCGAACCTGAGCCTTGTAAAGTTGCAGGCGGTGTGCCCGCATAAAATATTGTCCCGCTTTGCTGAGTACGCCAAGCATTTGAGAGGCCAATTTGGCCTTCTCTTCCAAGTGGCCATGGAACTGTACTTCACTCGATATGTCAACGCCGACGATTCCGATACGCAGTCGAGATGGACGCAAAGAAAGAGCCCAGCAGATCTGCTTTCTCCTTTGCTGCATGGGCCAGTACATCGTCCTCCCTGTGCAGAGATGGCTGACAGAAATTCCCTGGGCAAGAGACCAGAATGCACGGGTTCCAGTAGGAAGACGAACAAGTTTTCGCCAATTCTACGCATGTGCTCTGACTTTGCTTTAGCAATCTCTTTTGAAGAACCTGGAGGCAGTATTATACTTCTTTTTTAGGGCGCTGGTGTTTACATCCCGGGACGTTGATGCGTCAGCTCACGCTCGGTAGCACTAATGTTTATAGCATGATGCTAACATCATCTTATGGTAAGTGTCGCTCGCCGCTCATAAACAACTGCAACACAAGGAGAATTGCAGGTAATTTTAAAAAGAAGTACAACTCGCGGCACGCAAGTCTAGCGGTGACCGTTATTGCGCATAATTGGCCGTATTGCGCATTTTTGATTTGCTGTGCGTACCGTTCGCACGCACTGATTGGCTCACCAGTCGCAATCCGTCTCCCGTACCGATACCACCTATCCCCTCCACGTTACGTGCCGTCACTTATAAGCTCGTTTCTTAAAAGTCCCTAAGTCTGACGACTTAATGTGATCTTTAAGTTACTTAATGGAATCAGGCGTTTTCTTTTTGCAGAAATTAATTATTAGCGGTGCTGGGAATAGGGGTGACAAGGACAGTGCACACAACTGATGAGGTGCTCTTTAAGCTAGGTAAGACACAGTATTTTATTTTTATCACGATCGGATCTTAGCTAATTAATTTTTTACGTCTTTAATATCTCACGTTTAAAGTTCATAGAGTTCGATATAACCGTTTAAAAAATGTCTTTGTGTGTAGACATTTCTGTCGACCACGTACGTTTGTCTGCTCCTCAGGGTTAGCCTAGTCTAGAATCGTTACTGCTAATAGAGAACTAAAATGACAGAATGAATGAGTATGACAATATCATACATTTGTTTACAATACCTTTGTTTTAATTTTTATAGTCTTTCTTTAGCATTACGGAAGTAGCAAGTCATTTTGGCCAACCCCGCAGTGCCGATAGCAGCGCTTCCGTGTAAGTTAGGTAATATCCAAGTTAAGAAAAAGAGAAATAGTTGAGTTTACCGTCGAAAACTTACACATTTAATCATCATTACACGGTCGTGTGACGTTCAGGGTGATAGTCATGTTATGAGAGGAAACCATTACCCTTCTTTAGCGAACAATAATACAAAGAAAGATAAAAGAGATGAAAAAGACTGTTATTGAAAAAGTCCTAAGGGAGAGAAAGGGTTGTGTTCTCAGTGTATGCTCTTTGTTACGTCGAATGAAATATATGTATGTCTTATGTATATGTACTTTTAAACACACGAGGCACGCATATCAGGAACTTCCTTCTTAAGAATGCATCGACTTTATTCCTAGACATCAGCTTCCATAATAAAGTATCATAAGCTTTCAATTATTACTTTAAATGCTTTCCAAATTCATAAGATTTTTAGTATGATCTAAAAATGTATCTGAAATTCTTAATATTTTAATTATATTTGCTTGGTGGTGAAGAAAACATCGTAAGGTAATCTGTATATCTGAGAAATAAAAAAACAAATTTAGAAGACATGTGAAATCGCATTCGGGAAAAGCTGTGGTCATTCCTCTCCCTAAAACTTTCCCAGAATAAGAAATTCACGACTTTTCAGCCACCAGAGCGAAGCCATTTAGGAATGTGGTGAAATATTTGACAGATTTCATAGCACTAATTTGTAAGAAAAGTGTAGATAATTAATGTTTCTTTCTAAAATATTACATACATTTTATATTATTAATTAGATTAAAATTGGATAAACCAAACAACGGATATGTAAAAAAAGAAAGTTATAAAAAGGTTAAAATGTGTAAAAAAATTAAATAATATAACGTAATGAATGATTGACAATGATTCAAGGTTTTTTCTGCCACCAGGGCGGCGTCACTTAAAATGAGGTATAATATTTGACAGATTTCGTAGCGGGGAAGTCAATTTGTTCGAAAATTGTAAAGGCTAATGTTTCTTTCTGTACCATTAGTTATATTTTAAATTAATTAGATTAAAAATAAATAAACCAAACCACAGATATTCAAAAAAGTAGAAAAATAAAAAAAAATGTTAAAAATGTGCAAACAATTTAAGAACAAACCACAGAGGCATTGTTTTGTGTATTAATATAATAGTCTAGAAACTGATAAACTTTTATTAAAAACTAAATTATCAATTAAACGGCATTGTGTAACAAAAAATTCCACTTAAATGTAACTGGCGACATCTAGTGAACGTAAGATTATTTGCCCTCATTAAAACGCAACTTTTCAATGAGGATAAGTATACTTTAGTACCAACTAGCGACATCTAGTGAGCGTAAGATTATTAGGCCTCATTGAAAGGGGACCTGTGCCCAGTGAGGGTCGTATATAGATTGAAACTTTATGTAATTGTTACAATCTAATTAAAATCAAAATTGATAAACTATGACATTATAATTTATTAATTATTAAAACTAACATTCTAATTTTAACATTATTGAATAAAAAAAAGAAGTAGGTACATATAATAACTGTTTCAATTCGCTTTACAGAGTAACTGAATAGCATTAACTTTACATAAAATGATTAACGTGTCGACATTAGCAGTTGTCGATCATGAATATTGAAATAAATTATGTTAATTAATTTTGTAAATTCAACGAAACATTGTGCATAATATGTTCAGAATAATGCTTGCTAATTTATAATAAGGAAATAAAAAAATGAAATGTAAACTCATTCTTTCATTTCAATTTTTAATAAAAATTGAGGTCGTGTAAATTGACGTACCACACATTTTACAGAAATATATTCGAACTCCATCACACGGTATTAATGTTATGAAATCTTAATTATTATATTATGTAGAGCCTACGCTCTACCCTTCAATAAAGGTAGAGCTTGATATGGACCTCTTCCATAGCTACGAGGATTTAACATAACAACAACAACAAGCTCAACCAGACGTTTTGCATCTTTCATGCTGTCCCCTCACCACACCCGTCTGAGTATTTTACATTTTTCCACACCAGATAGCTGCCATCTAGCGGAGGTCGTAAGAACTCGATAAAATTGGCCATAGTCACCATTTTGGGCACGGCGAAATGGCGGTAGTGTCGGTTACTTTTACAATATGGAGTGTAGAAGTAACACTCCACATTTTACAATTGCATAGTAGTCAAAGGGCCTTAATCATGGAATATAGAGGTAGGGAAGACAATCCCCCTTAGGAAAATAATTGAAAATGTGTCCATCTGTAAGCAATTAATAACAGTTCAAAAACTCTCCACAATAACGCTCGAGTAGCTACAGGAGTATAAACACGTTGAGTGATTTTGAAAATAAACATTTTGAATGGAATAAAATAATTATTGTAAAAAGAATGATTATGAAAGTCTGTGCAATAAAAAAATTATAAAAAGTTCTTTAAAATTTAGTTTATAGCTACAGTGGTGCCACCCTTATTTACCGCTTTCCTACGGACACTTTTTTATACAGTGTCATTTATGAAATTTCTTAACAGGTATATAATCACAGTGTCTTGGGTTCATTGTCCCTTGATATACAAACCTAACATCGCTTTCAATGACATTAGAAAAGACGCAACCATTCTTAAATAGCTATTCTGTTCATTTTTATATTTAACACCAATACATATGTTCAATTAACATATTATATACTATGTAACTATTGATTAAACTGAGAACAATCTGTCGTCGTAATATTTGTCAGCGAACTATTCTCCAACTCAGGACGAAACTGAAATAAACTGAATGGAATGCTGTTCATTTTGTACGAAAGTTTGCATTATAAAGATATAAAGTACCTACTTGTAATATTCAACGCTGGTCGATAAATACCTACATTGCAGGCACCAGGCAGAAATAACTCATGTGCAAATTAACTTCGCTCAGTCATGTACATATATTAAATTAACTGCATAACTTGTAACTTGTAGGGTATAACAATTCAAATAATAGTAGTCTGAAGATATTTTTAGCATTTGGCATTTCTAATTCTATTTCCAATTAGGTAGGTATTATTAAATTATTATAAATAAATAATAAATTTTAATTAGGTGGTAGCCAGGATTCCTTTTCTACCTATGGTAAATATCAACCTCTTATTTCTGTTGCCATATAGTAGTGCCTGCACTGCAGTGGCAGTCTTCAGACGGAGACACAGAATAAATAACTGCAGGTCATTGAAAGTCAGCATAATATTTATAAGCTTCCGTCATTTTGTCACTTCAGTCTTATCAAAAACAAAAATCATTAAGTATAACATATTATATAATATACCTAACTATCCCGAATAAAATTATAATTTTATTCGGGATAGTTAGGTATATTAGGTAATCAACTAACTCATCGTTGTAAACAACAAAAATTTACTATTGAAGAATTAAGCGTTTACGTTTTTCATTTACCTAAAATTATAGTGTAAAATAATAAAATATTTCCGAAAGGAAATAGCGTTCCATTTCGAAACCTTAGTTTAATTATATCACGTTTTGAAAAACGAACTAAAAAGTAATTCTTATTATTTTTCTTACATTGTCATCCGATACTGAGCTATATGTTCAAAATTTCAAGCCTCTAGCACATCGGGAAGTAAAAACATGGTAATAGGAGTTAAATTGCAGCGTAATTTTAATTAAAATAATCAAAATACATAGGTACATACATTTAAATTTTTACAAGCTTATTATTTCATAACGATATTTTACTTACTACACAGCAAATGACAACAAGTTGCGTCGACACGACAATAGATGTCACTGTACAAAACTACATCGCGGTATTGAAACACAACTTAAAGAAGGCCAGCTACGAACGAATTCCATTTCTCGTCCAGGCTATGAGGCATTTCATCAATTTTTTAATACGCGAATATCAGAATAAAACTGACTTCGCGTTAATACTTAATAAGACTTAAGACATATAATAACTCACATTTGGACGAGCTAAAAAGGTCCTTGAGTATTAAATATTAATGTATTATTTTGAATATAAATTTAAATATTGTATGTTAGAATTAATGAAAATTCTCTAATGTCGATTATTGTTAATTGTAAAATTCATATTTTAAGTTTACGTTTTATGATAAAATTCGCAACATAATTTAAAGTTCTTAAGATTAAGACTTAAACAAATAATAATAAATGATTTTATTATCGTTCTGCCTTTGGCTAAAGAAAATATTTCGCGTAATTTTATTTTTCAAATTCATGAAGTAAATATAATTAGTAATTTAGTTTAATATACTACATTTATTATTTATAATTCTTAAAATTGCATTAGATTCATTTAATATATTATTACGTGGTACAAATTGAGTACAATTCTCTGGTCTAAAGTAGAAATTTACTTTTATCGCAGTCGACGTTCCTAACAAATTCCTCTATGAAAACAGTTTCGAAGCATTATTGTTAGGAAATTGTTTCTTTATTCGGCGACAATGAAGGAAATGAAAATAGCATTACAGATTAAAGCGCTACACGCTATTTTAATGATCAGACTCTATATAAAGAAGAAAAATGGAAGTAGACATCTAACATTTAAAAAATGATGTTTGTTTGTTCGCATTTTATGCGCTGCCATACCGTTCATCAGATTACGTTAATACTAATATAAGGTTATGGGTAGTACAATAATCAGGGGCGGACCGTGAATTTGTGGGGCTCTGGGCTAACACTAGTTGGGGCCCTACCAAATCCATCAAACTAATCAAGTCAAAAAACTGTTTTCTGTAATGATGTATTACACGGTCTGGAAAAAATTATACGACTTTGATACATAAACAGCAACAAGACATTATTGCGTAAGATATTAACAGGTAATGTGTAGTTATGTTAAATAAACTATAAAGATCTTTCTAGATTTTGGCGCTGCTAATTCCTTCATTTGCTCATCGCATTGTCAATCCTTTGTTAAATCACAATTTACGGAAAGGATTGATAAATAATTTAGTCGATTGTTCAACATTGTTTACCTACATTTGTTTTCTTTATATGACATCCTGGAGAAATAGCGCACTACTTCACAGCTAGTGTTTGACAACGTTAGAAATTCTAAAAGACGACAGTAAAGTAATTTGGGAAAACAACAAGTTTTTTTTTTTCATTGATTAGCATAAACATTTCACTGCAAAAGTGTAAGAACCTAGCTTAGTCTTTAGTAAGATTTTAACCGAATTCACTGATTGAATTTCTTACTATATGCCTCATAGACATGACATTTTCTATTTAAATCCAAAATCCAAAACAGCTTATTCAACACAACGTTTAACGTGTATCTTTAATTTTTTTTATTCTTGTCTTTTACTTATGTATTACTTTTATTTATGTCACTGTATTCCGGTACCACTCTAGTATTTAAGTTTAAAGGTTTCCCCGCGTATATCTTTAATTTTTCATTCGCTTGATGTCGCATGTTACTCACATTTCTCTATGCTCACATTGAGTTATAATGTGTACGTAGTAGGTACATTATAACTCAATGGTTACTCACGAACTCTTTTGATGACATAATTAACTTGTATGTCAACAACAATGTGTACAAATATCCTCTTTAAAAATTTCTTCCAAAAAAAATTGTATCAGGTTTAGCCACTTATTAAATTTCGTGCTTCTTTTCGAAAATCAACTCTCTCATCCTCATTTCTACCAAAACTCATGAAATTTTCATAATATTATCATAATTATTTTTAAAGCTATGACAGCTAGTTTTCACTGGGGGCTGGGGGCCCTTTATATCCACGGGGCCCTGGGCTGCAGCCCAAAAAGCCTATATATAAATCCGGCCCTGACATTAATTCACAGTAGGTGGCGTTCGTAACATACCAAATTTATTTGAGTTATATATCATTCAATTTCTTTATAACGAGACATTCCATCTTTGTCCTCACGGGTGACAACGCACCTGCATTTTGATTCGTAATCTAGGATAGATGTAGATGTCTATGGGCCACAGCATCCACTGACCTTCAGGTGGACTGTGTGCTCGTTCGTCACTCTATCCAATAGATAGAATTAAAAAAAAAACTTCTATGAATGTATTATCAATCCTAATAAAATAATATAACTCATCCAAATTTAAAACGATAATTCCACAAGTATTTTACGGCAGCAATGAACTGGGTAACAGCTAGATAATATAATAAATTAACTAAAAATAAACTAAATAAAACATGCATGTTTTCCGATAATTATGTATCTCTATACCAAAATTTTGTAGGACTTTTTATATTACCATTAGAATTGGCAGCAGGAAATTGTAAAATACACATTTCTGGATACACTTCTGTTGATAAAGAAGATTTTTCTTAATTTTTATTTTATAGCACAGCAATCGCTTTACCAAATCCTGACCAGTCCCTTAGCGGTGATAAAAGGCACTCACGATGTGAGATGCGATGATGGATTTTCTTCATCGTCATCATCATCATAAATTAGATGGTTGAGAAAGAGCAATGCTATTCTTGTTTACACCTCTCAGATGATTTATTACAAGTTGATACTGTCCAGTAGCGTAATTTAAACTTACCAAGAGCGCAACCACGGCACAAAGGGCCCATTGTAAATGAAGTAAAACCCGATTCCCGACATTTGTGATTTGTGTGCCCCTTCATAATTTTATTTCCCGTCAGCACATCACGATTGTGCCGCGACGCAACAGAAATGAATTAAACATTTCCTTCCTTTTATACACGTCGAGAAAGACATCTATTGTGTGAAAATAGAAAAATCATCCTTTTTATTACGAAGTAAAGATACTTAAAATAATTTAAAGTAATTACACAATTTGGAAAATCCAAAAGTGCACGCCTCATTAGCGTTTTTACTTTTAAAAAAAATCTCGAAAACGTCTATGACTCTGATAACAGTCAGCAATAGGGATCATCCTAAGGAATAATGGAAACTTATTCAGAAATATTTATTTCATGTCGTTGCGTATATTTTACTGAAACGTGTAGACAAACAAGTGTAAATACTAACTGACAGCTGTACTAATAATTTTTAACTACATTTTTTTGTAAAAATACCTAAACAAATGGATAAAAAATACGTTGACTTTATAACTTAATATATCTAATTTTCAAAATATCCCTTTTTTATTGATTTAGTGTCAAAATCGTCACACGCTCGAGCGTTGTGCAAAAGTGTGTGACACGTATAGAAATAATAAATGAAGAAAGTGACAAAAAAAAGTATCGGCAAGGCAAGGGCGGCAACTTAACGGAAATTTATGAAAGAAATTTGTGACACATTGAAGGTGGGTCAAATTATGTGTACTCCGAATCGTCGGGCATATATGCATAAAATACGGATATTAAAGAATCAGGAGTGTGTCATGATCGTGCCAAATCGAAGTCCTCCGGGGTTCTGGGTAACACGCGTGGGAATTTATGTATGTATGTGTGTTATTAAATTAGTTAGATTACACGAAATTGATTCAGTAGTGGTTTTTAACAGAACAATAATATTAATCAAGATGTATTACATTGTAACAACGATATAGAGAAGCGCTTTATTCACAGTATGCCGTTTATACGTTGTAGAGCCAGGCTGCAGTTATATTAGAAGTATAGTTGTAGCACAAATGGGTCGGCTCGACCGGGGAAGGTCCACGCTCTCACAGAATACCAGCGTCAAATAGGAGCTAAATGCTGCTGTGTTTCGTATGGTGACTGTAGAGAACCGGAGACCCTTTTTACTGGAAACGAGGCATTCCATTTTAGTCTTCACGGATGACAACACATCTGCATTTAGATTCGTAATCGAGGATAGATGTAGATGTCTATGGGCCACAGCAACCACTTACCATCAGGTGGACTGTGTGCTCGTTGGTCACCCTATCCTATAAAAAGAAAATGCCGTAAAAGACGTTTAAGATATGCCTAATCGGCCTTATTACAAAAAGTGGTTTATATTTATTTTAGCCTTAGGTTTAAAATAGAATCCGCTTTACGAAAAATGTTTCCCGGAAATCTGCGAATTAAAATGTAAAAAAAAAAACTTTAGGTGCATTATGCAAGCCCTTGGACGAGAGCTTTTCTTAAATTGCTACATATTGAAACATTAAATACGAAGCAGCTGCAACATGAAATGTGAACACAATAGAAACAATATACCTTTGCGATGGAATTTATAACAAAGTCTTTCTGATTTTAAAACCCCGGTGCAAGATATAATTACTTTTGTTCTAATATCGTCCCAGTCCATTGTTACTGCATTGGTACGAACATCATAATATTACCTATGTCAATTACTCTATAAGTGTATAAAATCCTATCCTATACTATTAAACGAGCAATTCTTGTATATATATATATAATCGGGATCTCGGAAACGGCTCCAATGATTTTCATAAAATTTAGTGTCCAGGGAGTTTCGGGGATAATAAATCGATCTAGCTAGGATTTATTTTTAGAAAATGTGTTTTTGCCCGTGTTTTTAGGCAATGAAAAACTGCTACAATATCGTTAGAATAAGAAGGTAAATTTTGACAAATTGTTAGTGATTATAAATAGCTTAATTGGTATAATAGTCGGTTACAGAATCTTAAAACCCCGGTTCGAGCCCGGACGGACCGACCGACCGACCGACTTTTTTTAATTTTTTTTCATGTTCTTTTCTTTTTTGAGAAAATCTATTTTTCGAGCCCTTTTTTTAGTATTTTTTAAAAACACGAAAATTTAAATTAAAATAATTGCACTCATGATTTTTTATTCAAATAACCAGTTCCGTTTTTTCTGTTATGTCGCTAAGATCAAAAAATATTATTTATATTTCATCAGTATGTAATTTGTATCTAAATATAATTTCCAAAAGACATGAATTAAAAAAAACGAGCGAAAAATACCGAGCAAAGCTCGGTCAACCAGGTACTATATAATAATGTTAAAAGTAGTATTATGTAATATGTACGTCATTTTAATAAGGGTTTATAGGTACGATAAATAAAAAAATTTATTATATTTTGTGAACAAATAGCTTATGGGATTAACTCATAGGACCTAGCAATATATAAGTAAACTACCGATCCGCCCTCGTTTCGCAAAGATGTGATAACTGTATCCCGACACAAAAAAAATACATCAAAATAGATACAGCCGTGTTTTTAAGTTTCGGCGAGACTAACGGATAGTAATTAATTTTTACATGTGTATAAAGATGTATGGGACACATTATAACTATTTAGTTAAAAGTTAAACAAGTTGAGATAAGAAAAAAGAAAAATGTGTTTTAGTTATATAATTTATTTATTTGTATTTGGAAATAGACCAAGCAGGCTTTAACGCAAACTCACTTTTGTTTCGATCCTACAGGCTTTCCTGAAATTGATTAGTTTTTTATTTTAACACACTTTGTCTCCCGTACTAATTCGAATCGAGAAACGATCTAGTTACGATTCAGCGTTTTCAGCACCATCAGTCAAGTCGGGATATATTATTATCAGTGATTATATTTAATAAATTTAAAATATTTATATTAGATAAATACATCGATATAATAAGTCCATGCATAAATAGAACAAACTTTACAATAGTAGACATTATCATCGCTTGAGCCTACAAGCGCCATCTAGTATCTGATAGCTTAAGACTTACATTCTTCTAATTCCATTTTGAACCACTGTTTGATTGTGCGCTAGCTTCGCTTACACAGTACGATTTTATTTCTTTGAGTTCAAATAAAATTCAATTGATTATTGAGTCAGAACTTGATTCTGTCGGTAGTAGGCCTGCCGACTTTAAAGTTTACTCCCGAATCAATTCAACAATAAAATAAAATCGAGTTACGATCAAGTGCCATCAGGCTGATTATATTATCACAGTTAAATTCCTAATACCTAAGGTCAGATTATTTTTGTTTAATTAAAAATTTAAGTCGTAAAGATTTTCACCTTATAAATAAAAAAGCATTCTCGTCGCTTGATAATACGAGCGCCACCTAGCGGTGGATAACTGAAGACCCCGATCCTGGTTTAATATAAGAACAAACTTTTTCAGCTTTATTTAAAATACTTACATAATATAGAAACATATACAAACGGCTTTATTTTGTATTGTCAAATCCAATTCTTATTGCGGTTAGCATTAAATTTGGAAATTATTGCAAACCGCATTTTATGCATAGCAGTAAACGCAAATAAGTAAAACGTGTTTAAATTGCGTTCACTGATTTATGGGTACCTATAGAAAAACATAAGCTATTTAAATTTTATAATATATTTATATTTTATTATTATCTAATATTCAATTACATTCAAAATCAAATCAAATGGATATTGAATATCAAAATTATCGCAAGATACGCATAAGATACGGCGATAGTCGTGTAAGGTAACGAAGTAGAGCTCTAAGCTCGTTTTGAGCTTATATTTGATGTGACGAGGCACATTCCGATTTACCGGATATTAGATACAAGTAGCAATAAACTGAAAATTTGTACTTTAGCGTACATTATATTATCACCTATATAAATATAAATTCTGCCGAGTTCCTAGCGGCAAGGTAAAAGAATCCCGTAACACTTCCCCGTAAGGTTTACTGACCAATTTATGGTGACTAAAGCAAATATCAAGGTTGATAATTAATCAAAGAATTTATCAACACGAAGAGTGTGGTTTGCAAGATGATGCAGTGACCAGGATTAAGAAAGGAATGCTTCGGTGGTTTGGTCATGTAGAAATAATGAATGCGGAAAGACTGACAAAGCAAATATATGTTGCAGAAGTGGAAGAGTCGGAAAGGGACGTCCTAGGCGGAAGTTTGTCGACAAAATTGGCGATATACTAAAAATGGGCCAAATTAAGAGTACCCTTAACCGACGAGCATGTATGCGTAGGTATATGGATGTGGAAGAGGCGGGAGAGGTGTGTCAGGATCGTGCTAAATGGAAGTCTGTAGTCTCTGCCTACCCCTCTGGGTGACAGGTGTGAGTGTTTATGTATATATAATTAATCTCTGCCTATAGATACCGCAAACCATAGCAACTGCATTATAGATACTGGTTAAAATCTGCTTCTTATATGCACCACGATAACGAACATCACGATATTATATAATTAATTATTGAAATAATATTACATATTTTTATTAATTAATAAACATATCCACTTGCCAAGCGTGACCTGATACTCCCTACAAAGGATGAGGATTTTAAAGGGCTAATGATGATATTATAACGTAAATTGAATTGGATAAAAAAATCACTTAAATAAATATACATACATTCATGTACGAGTGCTATAAATAAAACTTTATAAAATGTGATCGTCGCAAATCTAAACGAATTTATCATCTAGCTAGGAGAGGAAATAGCGTCGCAAATCTGTTCCTCGCACGATTCGCTAGCTGCCGTCAGTTAATTAACCGTTAAAACTTTTAATCGTCTTCCTCTCAACGTTACCTTGAGTTATGATGTACAGTTTTTAATTAACTCGGTTAAAGTTTGAATATTTTGATTTTCTAATTTGTGTATCTACAGTGTCCTAAATTATGACACTCACAAAAGTATAAGAATTAAATGATTATGACTCATAATCATTTAATTCTTTTTATTTAAATATGACCCATAATCATTTAATTCTTATACGTTTGGGGGCATCCGTAATTTGCTTTATCCATTTCTAATCTAATTTATATAAAATACTACTAATATATCAGAAAGAAACATTAATATCTACATTTTTCGAACAAATTGACATCCTCCGCAATGAAAGCTTTCAAACATTTTACCTCATTTCTATATTGCATCGCGCTGTAAAAGTCGTAGATGTCTTCGATGATATACTGCATTTACTTTTTTTTTAAAGAATAAGGGTGACAAACGAGTACACAGTCCACCTGACGATAAGTGGATGCTGTGGCACATAGACATCTACATTTATCCTCGATTAAGAAACAAAGCGCAGACGCGTTGTCACCCCTGAGGACTAAGATGGAATCCCTCGTTTCCAGTAAAAAGGGTCTCCGGTTCTCTACACTCACCATACGAAACACAGCAGTATTAACAGTATTAAGCTACTATTTTACGGTGGTATTCCGTGAGAGCGTGGTCCTTCCCCGGTCGAGCCGACCCTTTCGTGCTACAACCTTAATGCAGCGTGGCTCTACCACGTAAAAAATAAACATCAATTACAACTACTATATATACACTATATAGATACTCAACAGTTGATAGATGTAGGTATCTATGAATTATAACTTTTTGTCATCCTTCAATCATGATTTTCAGCCCTTCATAAGTCAACTGCTGAACATAGGCCTCGCCCAAGGAATGCCATACTAAAAATCAATCGCTTAACATTCTTACTCCTATAGAAATAGAGATTTTTACTAAACTTAAAAAGCACATAGAAAAATAATATAACTGCTGTTTAATAATATGTCGTATCAAAAACACTGTTTAACATGTTGTTTATAATTGCAGTTCAAAAATTAAAATAAAATACGGTTGATTTAATCTAAAATAGTTTTTATGTTGTAGTTTTAACTGTTCAAATCTGATTAAAAGTAATTTATTATACGACAAACAAAAATCATTACTGTACAATATTATGTACCTACAACGTATTTACTTTTTAATCATTGATTGTAATAATAATAATCCCGTAGTGTGTTAAAAAAGTTACGAATGCGGAAGTAGATAGTAATATTGCCATCCCTAACAATGGAGAGCATTCACAATTGTCGTAATGGTTATTTTGCCATTTATCGGAAGCATCATGACATTTATATAATGGAAGCTTATAATAACGTTAAGAAGATAAGTCTTAAGGTTGCGCACAAAGCAAAGTCAATACTGAAAACAGAGATTTCTAAGGATAATTCAATCAATGTCATTCTAAGTGCTGTAATTTTTCAAGACCCTTTTCACCGGAAACGAGGTATTACACTTCCCTTCCATCTTCCATCTTCCCTGTGTCCCCAGGGGTGATAGCGTATTTGCATTTCGATTTTTAATCGAGGTTAGATATAAATTTCTATAAGTCGCAGCATCCACATAATATCAGTTGGCGGACTGTATGCTTTTTTCTATTGCCCTTATTATATATATTTTTCCGGACCGAAATCGTACACTTAAGGACCTTCAAGAATTCCCTTGGTGTTGCAGCTCTTCATGAGCGGCGGTAGTCGCTTACAATCAGGTAAAAAAAATATATAATACATCCTTGCTTTACAAAAATACTTAATATTATAATATTTTATCAATAAAAAAACAAAACAATGTTGTCTCTGTTTTTCAGCTATTTGATTTGTGTACTCGATCCGATGTGATGTGATTTAAGGGACAAAAATTAGATTTTTTATAGAATAGGGGTGACAAACGATCACACAGTCCACCTGATCCTAAGTGGACGCTGTAGCCCATAGGCATCCACATTTAACCTCGATTAAGAATCAAGATGCGTTGTCACTCGTGAGGACTAAGATGGAATGCCTCGATTCCAGTAAAACGGGTCTCCGGTTACCACACTCACCATACGAAACACAGCAGCACTTTACGCTGGTATTCTGTGAGAGTGTAGTTCTTCCCCGGTCGAGCCGAACCATTCGTGCTACAACCATTCTCGTAATATAGCTGCAGCGTGAATCTACCACGCATAAAAGTACACAAAATCACTAAAAACGGACTGTGTGCTGTAACTAAGAACTTTTTTATTAAAATTAGCTATAGTTGACGCGATGTATGCAATTAAAATAATTTGGGCAATTGGACTCGAACCACTCGCATTGACATTTGTTCCGTCAGTTTTGCCATTCACTGAATGCCAGTTGCGATCAGTTGCAATCGTTCCGTTGGGACATGGGCTTTATATACGCGCTCTTAAAGTTAAATGACATTATTTAAATGAATTAGTCCAACTGAAAAGTTGTTGACACTTGACAGTGATAACTAATAAGTAGTAACCGTCTACTACTGTGGTCGCTGACCGCGCATCGGGTGTGACGGCCACGGCAAATTCAGCCTACGACAATGACAGAGGTTTATGAACTATTGATAATGATAACTCTTTACTAGAGATGGGCCGACTAGTGGCCGACTAGTCGGGTTAACCGACTAGTCGGCATCATTTACAGTCGGTGACTAGTCGGCGACTAATCGGCAAAATATGCCGATTATAATCGGCGGTTAGCAAAAAAAATTAAACCAACATTTATTCCTAATAATTGTTTTTTATTTTACATTTTCATGAATCTGCTGTGATAGCAGTTTCTATGATAATTACCTAGCTGCACTTTATTATATTAATTATTAATCTGTTATCATATTATAAGGAATTTAAGAATCAGTCAGTAATTAAATATCTTCAATCAATGACACATACATAACAAATAAAACAAAATAATATAGGTACCTTAATAACATTTTCAAGGTATCATAGAGCCATAGTATTACTTTAAATTTAGTTAGTCTTTATTCAAGAATAATAAAATATAAAAAATATTGTGATGGAATCATTGTACAATACCTATTATAATAAATTGGCATTATGACAAGATGGTTTAGTGCTAATGAATGTTTAAAAACTACTTAAATATGTTTGTTTTTAATAAGTGGCAAGTTATGATGCAAAAATGTCAATGTTTCGGCGCGATCTGGAAGTAAGCCGTTCCTTTTTGTGTCATATACATTGCCAGCTTCCGAAAAGAGACGCTCGCTATAAACTGTGCTGGCGGGACAACACAGATATACTTTAGCTATACGAGCCATTTCAGGATATCTAGAACTGTTCTCATGCCACCACTTAAATGGATCTTCAGTTCGCTGTAAAACTGGCAATGTGCAGTAAGAATGAAGTTCGTGAGCTGAACTAGATGTTTCGTCGTCGATATACATCGATAGCCTTTGTAATATTCCTCCCATTATCTCGCACAACAGCGTGTATTTTGGCTGCACTTATATTCCATGAGGCAGGAATTTCTTCGAGACACACTTTTATATTATGTGCATCGTGAGACATAGGAAAATGTTTCATCTGGAGTACTGCGTGACGAAATTTTATATGTTATCCAACCAGTGTGCTGTAAAGCTTAAAAAACTTTCCTTGTTGTTTGTATTTGTCCACAAATCTGTAGTTACGGATAGCGCGGCAGCGCTGAGCACTCCGTATCGTATTTCAGTTTTAGTTTTCTCATAAATGTTGGGAATGATATTTTCTGACAAATACTTTCTACTAGGCAGTACATATTTTGGTTTAAGCTTCTTCATTAGACTGATAAAACCACTGTTCCACAATTGATAGAGGTTGGTTATCCAAGGCAATCATCTCTCCTATAGCAACACTTATTTCTCTTGATCGGGAGTCCTGAAGCGACCACTGGACCATTACACTATCTTGAATAGTTTGTTGTATGTAAACATCGCCTCTCGCTGAAGTTGACGGAACTGGCGTCGGTGAAAAGGGCTCAGGTTGCGATTGAGAACGTGAAGACAAATGGACTTCATTCGAAATTCTTTTAATAGAACCAGCCAATTGAGACATCAACTCGTTGTGCTTATATTTTATATGATTAGTCATACTTGTCGTATTCGCTTTTCTACCTTGACCACCGCGTCAAATTATTCCCTGGCACTGGTTACATTTCACTTTTGTCGGTTCTCCTTCAACATCATCGAAGAATGTCCACACTCGCGATTTCTTTTTCGACATTTTAAGCACACAGTTCTTTTAGTTATTTTAACAAGGCGACACCAGCAGAGCGAATATACACAAAACGATTAAAAAGAAAACAAAACACGTCAAAGCTCAAAGCTTACATTACACTACAAGTAACAACTTGCTCGGTGGCCGCACGATGGCTGTTATGCGTGCTTAAGGCCCGGTTTACATTTTGAGAAGTGACAAGTGCGAGTGACAATGACAAATGACAAATGACAAGTGTTTAGTGCGTGTGAACAGGCAGTGACAAGTGACAAGTGGGAATTAAATATCACTTGTCACTTTTCACTTGCCACTTGTCAGTTGTTTTTTTTTTTTTTTTTATAGGAGAGGGGGCAAACGAGCATGCGGCTCACCTGATGTTAAGTGACTACCGCCGCCCATGATCAACCGCAACACCAGGAGAATTGCGGGTGCGTTGCCGGCCCTTTAGAAAGGAGTAAGCTCTTTTCTTGAAGGTCCCCAGGTCGTATCGGTCCGGAAAAATCGCCGGTGATAAACTATTCCACAGAGAGGTTGTACGTGGAAGAAAACTCCTTGTGAAACGTACAGTGGTGGACCGCCAAGCATCCAGATGGTGTGGATGGTATCGGGACGTTTGCCGTGTTGTGCGTTCACGAAATTTGGCGGCTGGGATTAATCCGAACAATTCCTCAGAGCACTCCCCGTGATAGATGCGATAAAATACGCAAAGAGATGCAACATCTCTTCGCAACGCCAGTGAATCGAGCCGATCGGAAAGCACTCGGTCGTCGACGATTCGAGCCGCTCTGCGCTGGATGCGGTCAAGTGGAAGGAGCTGGTACTGGGGAGCCCCAGCCCAAAGATGGGAACAGTATTCCATGTGCGGCCGAACCTGCGCCTTGTAAAGTTGCAGGCGGTGTGCCGGCATGAAATACTGTCCCGCTCTGCTGAGCACGCCAAGCTTTTTAGAGGCCAATTTGGCCTTCCCTTCCAAGTGACCACGAAACTGCACGTCACTCGATATGTCGACGCCGAGGATTCCGATACTGGCTGAGGCAACAAGGGGAGTGCCTTGAAACTGAGGGGATACGACAAAGGGATTCTTTTTAGCGGTTAACGCGCAAACTTGTGTCTTCTGGGGGTTAAACTGGACTAGATTTAGTCGTCCCCAATCCGAGACTCTGTTTAGCAAAGACTCGACTTCAGACACAAGTTTGTCCCGGCACTCGGAGACGTTTTCCCGAGAAATATTGGCTCGGCCGGTGTAAAGAGCATCACCAGTGCTGTCATCTGCATAGCAATGAATGTTACGGGTATGCAACATATCATTGATATGCAGAAGAAACAGCGTTGGCGATAGCACGCAGCCCTGTGGAACACCAGCATTAATAGGCTTGCAATCGGAGCTTGCACCGTCTACAACGACCTTGATGCTCCGATCTGCAAGAAAGCTGGTGGTCCAATCGCACAATTTCTCGGGAAGCCCATAGGAAGGGAGCTTCGAAAGAAGCGCTTTGTGCCAAACCCGATCGAAGGCCTTCGCAATGTCCAAACTAACGGCCAATGCCTCCCCCTTGAACTCTACTGCCTCCGCCCATCTGTGAGTGAGGTAGACCAGAAGATCACCAGCTGACCGACCACGGCGAAAACCGTATTGGCGGTCACTAATCAGCTGGTGATCCTCAAGGTACCTCATGAGCTGGCAGTTTACAATGGACTCCATTGTTTTGGAGAACAAGGAGGTGATGGCGATTGGCCGGTAGTTGGACGGGTCTGAGCGGTCGCCTTTTTTAGGGATCGGGTGGACGAAAGCCGTCTTCCATGATTTTGGGACTACGCCTAGGGAGTAGGAGTACCGGAAAAGACGCGTTAAAACCGGTGCCAACTCTGGAGCACACGTCCTCAGCACAATTGGGGGGATTCCGTCAGGCCCACTCGACTTGTGGATGTCCAGGGAGAGGAGTGCTTTGCGAACCGAGTGCTGTGTGAACTGCACTTCCGGCATGGAGCACTCACACCGCGGGATGGTCGGCGGCGTACTCCCCCCGTCATCGAGAGTCGAGTTAGACGCAAAGAAGGAGCCTAGAAGATCGGCTTTCTCCTTTGCAGTATGGGCCAGTGAGTCGTCCTCCCTGTGCAGAGATGGAAGAGATGGCTGACAGAAATTCCCCTGGACAGCCTTGGCGAGAGACCAGAATGCACGGGTTCCAGAAGGAAGGCGAACTAGTTTCTCGCCAATTCTGCCTATGTGCTCTGACTTTGCCTTGGCAATGACTCTTTTGAAGGACCTAGAGGCGGAATTATACTTCTTTTTTAGAGCGCTGGTGTTTACATCCCGGGACGCTGATGCATCAACCCAGGCTTGATAGCACTCCTGCTTATAGCATGATGCTATTTTACAGGAGCGACCAAACCATGGCTGAGATTTGCCTCCAATGGGCACCACAGAGGAAGGAATAAAAAGTTCCATACCCTGAAGTACCACATCAGTAACAGAATCCGCAACAACGTTGGGATCATCCGGCGAGAAGCAAACCCGCCCCCAAGGGTAGGATGCAAAGAAAGACCGCATCCCATCCCAATCGGCTGACCTATAGTGCCAAACACGGCGGCAGCCTGCAGAATGCAACCGCGATTTCAGCGTGAGTGGCACAACACTCCGGACCAGACAATGGTCCGAGGAGCCTAAAGGGGCGCCAACGGAAATCTGATATCTGTCCGGGTGAGAGGTCAGCAGAAGGTCCAACAGGGAAGGTGCATGATCCTCCACATCTGGAATCCGCGTAGGCGAAGTAACCAGTTGTGTCAGACCATATGCCAAGGCAAAATCATGAACAGATCTCCCCGCATGATCGGTTAAACGTGAACCAAGCCATTCGGCGTGATGGGCGTTAAAGTCGCCGAGGATCACGATCTCTGCGGAGGGGATCTGCTGTAGCAACGAATCTGCAGCCATTTGGACGTGGTCGAAGAGTCGGTCTGTTTCGGCATTACCGCTATGGGACCTATAGAGGCACCCGTAGACGCGCGGATGGTCGTCGCTGTCTACGCGTAGCCAAAGGATGGACAGGTCCGAACCTTCAAGTCTGCCGAGGCGTCGAGAACAGATGTCCTCTCTGACGTAAACGCAAACTCCAGCCCGAGGCACAAAGGAGTGTTCCAGTTTGTACCCCGGGTAGGAGAGATACGAGACATCAGCCGGAGAGGACACCTGCGTCTCGGTCAGAAAGAGCAGAGCCGGCCTCGCCGTCTCGAGATGGTAGTGGACGGCGTTTAGGTTAGAGTGAAGTCCCCTGATATTGCAGAAATTCACGGACAGCGTGGCAGGGGTCGCCTTGGTCTTGTTGCTCCGTTTGCCCCGAGCGGTTGTAGTCTTGAGCGGAATTTCGCCCCCCCCAGAATACGCGGGGCAGCCTGAGCACCCACGCTCAGAAGTGGAGAAACATGGTCGTGGATGCTCAGCGAGGGATTCTCCAGGGGTGCTGGTACCCTCCTGGGGTAGTCTACCTTTATTTAATTCCGCTACCATGTTGATGGGGGGGGGGGATTTGGGCCTCCGGCCACCTGCACTCACCAGACGAAACGCGGAAGCAGAGCTTCCACTTCACGCCGGTATTCTGTGAGGTCGTGGTACCACCCCGGTTTGAGCCGGCCCATACGTGCAACAGCAAAGCTGCTGCATGGCTCTACCACTGTTAAACTGCGAGTGACTGTGTTGTCACTCGCACTTGTCACTTCTCAAAATGTAAACCGGGCTTAAGGGTGCCGAGTGATGACGGGTGACGACATAGCCCGAATACCTCCGAAAGGCTAGTATTAAAATGATCGGCATCGCCGACTAGTCGGCCGACTGATCGGCGATTTGAAAACCGATTAGTCGGCTAGTCGGCTAGTCGGCAAATACCATAGTCGGCCCATCTCTACTCTTTACCGATGAGGTTCAGGAAAATTAGGAAGTATATAGTATGTATTGTTGATTAAATCCATAGTTTGCTTCGTAATGGATTACATATATAATTTACTATTAATTCACTTTTAATTTGTAAAATATTAAAAAAACCAATTAAATCCTCAAGTTACATAATTTTGCTTTACTATAAATTTTATTTAAAGTTTTAAGTTATTGAATAATAGTAATAATAACGGTAATATAAACTTAATAGAAAACACATACATAGCCCCACAAAAAACCGCGATTTTAAATACTTGCAGAATAGTGAGAAAGTTTCTGCAGCTGGAGGAAAATGAAATAATTAAAAGTTCTAATATTATACAATTTTAATATATATATATATATATATATATATATATATATATATATATATATATATATATATATATATATATATATATATATATATATAATTTTAATTATATTATACAAGCCCTACATCTACAACGAACATACACCACACGCTGTAATTTAATTGGCTAAAAGCCTATAAATACAGTTTTTACCAACTTTTGAAAAAAGGTTGAGCAAATTTAAACTTTTCCGGTAATATCAATAATAATGTCGTTTCGATTACTTTTCTTTGTACTAAATTATGTTAATTTAAGAGCAATGAACCTACGTTACATAATGTATTATGTTTATTCGAGTGTGTGATATGTGTATGTCAAACGACTCGCATAGATAACATGGGATGCCCATAGTACTTACTAGGCCTGACCGTGATAACAGCCTTTTCGCCTTTTACCTTCATAAATAAAAATTTCTAGCAGTCTTATTCTACAAATATTATCAATTTAAAAATTCTTCGTCATAAGAAGAAAGTATATTTCAAACATCACCACACAGTTATAAATCTATCAATGTCAAATTTAATATCAAATCAAAACACGCAGGCAACGGAAAACGCTCATTTTGTTAATTTTTTACAAGTTATGGTCCCGATAAAATTAGGCTTATTTTACATTATCTCGTCTTTAACTTTGTGAGTTGCATCAATATGACTATAGACAGTGATGAAGTTACTTTTGAAGACATTTACGAGCTTATTATTTTATTTTAGTGGGAATTAATGGGGCTGTAATTAAACATACGATATGTATGGAGTGCATAATGTCAGCCGTCAGACTGTTATTTGATTTAAGGTACCAAATAAGAAGCACCGAATTTCAGCTACGAAATATTATTCAGGGTTGTCATAAAGTGGAATAAATATCATTAATTAGGACAATTTTGAGAAGAAGTTAAGATAAATTCATCTATGTTATAAAATTGGTATATTGAATTGAAAGTTTAGAAAAATTTTTATTTCAAATTTTATTTTCAGACATTTATTGTATAATACCGTATATTTTAATTATTTTTAAGGGGAGGAGGCAAAATAAGCTAATAATTATAACTCGGTACATATGAAAAACTCATGAAATGCAAAGTAGCTCAGGAACGTGCGAATAGGAAGTCATGTCCAGCAGTAGACTTGTGGTGTGCTGTAGTAATGATGATGTCGGAACATCATCATTACTACAGCACACCACACAAACTTGGACGATTAATTTATAAGAAATCAACGTGCTACATACATTTTTATCACAATTTGTTTTAATTTTAACTGTTTAGTGTCAAAAGAAAAATCGTAAGTTTTAAAACCTAAACATTTCAGTAAGCTAAGTGTACCTAGTCCTATACCTTTAAACGAGCAATTCTTGTATATATTCTTGTATATATATATATAATCGGAATCTCGGAAACGGCTCCAACGATTTTCATAAAAATTTTGTGTCTAGGGGTTTTCGGGGGCAATAAATCGATCTACCTAGGATTTTTAGAAAATGAATATTTTTTTAGAAAATGCCATTTGTCCGTGTTTTCAGGCAATGCACATTGATTTGACATTGACATGACATTTCATTAATGATCGAAATAGCTCAAGTGGATATCGGGCCGTCGTGAAATCGTAATGACCCGGTTCGCGTCCTATCTTCGGTCTGACTGTTAATCATCATCATCATCATCATCATTACAGCCCTTCACAAGTCCACTGCTGAACATAGGCCTCCCCCAAGTAATGCCACAAAGCACGGTCCTGAGCCACCTGCATCCATCGACTTCCTGCATATCTTACCAGGTCGTCACTCCATCTAGTGGGGGGGTCGCCCTACACTACGCCTACCGGTACGAGGCTGCCACTCGAGAACCTTTCTTCCCCATCGGTTATCGAAAATGTAAATGAAAATCTATTATTTCGAGTCCCTTTTTAGTATTTTTTTAGTTACGAAAATTTAAATTAAACTAATTGCACTCATGATGTCTTATTCAAATAACTAGTAAAGTTTTTTCTATTATGTCAATAAGATCAAAAAATATTATTCGTATTTCATCAGTATGTAATTTGTATCTAAATGTAATTTCCAAAACACACAAATTAAAAAAAAAACCGGCCAAGAGCGTGTCGGGCCACGCTCCGTAGTTTCCCGTCCGTCACAATAAGTGTTCCCACTTATGAGTTTACAGGTGGGTATCCACTACGTTCGCGCTCCAGCAGCGCTCCGCGCTCCTGCAACTGCTCCCGGTAGTAGGTACTGTTGTTTCCATCGAAGTTCAAAATGATTTTCCTAGAAAGTCCTTATAAAGTTCTAGTTTTCAGATTTTTTTCATATTTTCTAAACTTATGGTTCAAAATTTAGAGGGGGGGGGGACACATTGTTTTTTTACTTTTGGAGCGATTATTTCCGAAATTATTGATATTATCAAAAAATCATTTTAGTAAACCCTTATTTATTTTTAAATACCTTTCCAACAATATATCACACGTTAGGGTTGAAATTAAAAAAAATCCCTTCCCACTTTACATATAGAGGGGCTACCCTAACAAAACATTTTTTCCAATTTTTATTTTACCACTTTGTCGGCGTGATTGATACACATATTGGTACCAAATTTCAGCTTTCTAGTGCTAACGGTCACAGAGATTAAGCGAGGACGGACAGACGGCCAGACAGACATGGTGAAACTATAAGGGTTCCTAGTTGACTACGGAACCCTAAAAATACCGAGCAGAGCTCGGTCAACCAGGTACTAAAATATTAAAACAAGATAATTATTTTATTATATCACATGCTCATGACACGTATGATTTAAAATTATAAATTGTTACGAATTTATTACTGTGCATCCAAAATTACCTACAAATATATTTACCAAAAACTCAAAAGGCATAACCCTATGTTAGACTGATATTTAATTAGAGCCATTACACCTTTTTCTATTTATCGTCATTATTGAAAGTGTTCTTGAAATGATATAATTGTAAATGAATATTTTTATTCTCGTCGCACACAATACGAAGCACACAGCAGCAACATGTTGCTATTTTACGCTGATATTCTGTGCGTGTGTAGTACTTTCCCGGTTGAGTCTACCTAGTACCCATTCGTGGCAGCTATAACCGCTTCAGCGTGGCTCTACTCCGTAAAAAAATAATAGTTTTAAAGTACGGGCTGTGTCAGAGTTTTGAGTTCACGATTTCGAATCAATTTCTTAAATAACTAGTTATTATAAAAAACTTAACTTAAATATAACTTAAACTTTTCTGGAAGTATGCCTAATACCGCGAGTCGTTCGTCGACTATGACGACGCCGCGTCATGGTTTAAACACATGGTCTAGCTTTCAGGTGAGGCAATTAGCGACGCTTGCAATGTGTAGCACACATGAGGCACATACTTAATGACTTTTATATCGATATTTAAATTAGCTTACATCAAAATGTCAGTGAAAGCATTTAATAAATACCTAAATGTTACGGAGAACCATAATCAATACGTTGATAGCCCCCCAGGCTTGCTCTTGAATGTTTCTGATTTTTTTAAAGACCGATTGCAAAACGATTTTTAGGTTTACGAAACGAGCGTTTAGGTTTTTTATAATAGCAGAAAAAAGTATTAGTTTAATTCGTATAAAAGATGTATTCAAAGCAACTCTGAATTTCCAAGGTTTTAATGTATGTACGCTTTTATAATAGGTATTCCAGAAAATGTAAAAAAGTCTGTTCTATCATCATGTTTGAACTTATAACTAAACAAAGCGTCTATTTCGAAATTTACATGTTTTGTTTGTTTGAAACTAATGTTCAATTAACAGAATATATAATTCAAAACAATCGGATAATCAAGATACATAATTTCATATCCCTTCAAATCCAGCTCCTAATTATATCTATGTAATATAGATTTGCTGTATTATATTCGACGAGACAATTGTCATCTCCATTTTATTAATATGTAGCGAAAATGACAGGTGTCTTGAACCTTTCACGCTGTTCCCTGTAGCCGGGCTAGGTAATACAATCTGATATATCCGAAATGGTTAAACCGCTACCTGTCGGAGACAGCAAGATTTTCGGGTACCCTTAATTTAACTAAAATTTAGATTTCCGAGCATTGCGATTTCAGTTCCGAACGAATTTAACAAATAATTAACGTTCTAAAATCAAATTCCAGTTAAATAGTACCACCAGTCGCCGCGAGATAGTCGAAAACATTAATTAACTTGTCGCTGGCGTTGAAGCTTAATAAATATTCACTAGTCTCCCGTTTTAACATAAATCAAAAAAAATCTATGATATTCCTCGGTATGATATTATTTTATTAAGAAAAAATGACTCCATGTGGAACTTTTAGAAGCCATAACAAGCAGACACTATTTACTAACCCCTTCAAAGAAAGTTTATTAATATGTCCATGAACGTTTCATTATTTCTTTGGTTAAAATATTTTTAAAAAAGAAACTTTACTTTAAATAAATAATAGATCTAAAAAAAATAATTTTACTAACGAACTTAAAAATTTTTACGTCAAAAATATCGAAAAATTACCAGCGAAATCTAAATATTGTTTATTAACAGTAAATTGAAAATTACCTACTTTTTTAATACTATATTTGTATATTTGTACCAAATTTGGCGATTTTAACTAGTATTATAGGGGTCACAGAAAGGAATAAATAATACGCCTGATCACTTGAGGTCTGCTTTACTACAGTTACAGCACGAAAAAGCTACTCAATAATTATTGCAATCGTTTAAATAATATCACACAATGGTGGTAGCTTATCCCTACTACCTATCAAAACTGAACCTAGCAACAGTTCGAATGTGTAAGAATTATCCAATTCAAACACTTTTATGATATGAAAATAAGTAATCAACTGTTATAAATGTTACTTATATAATATTCTTTGCAAATCTCTCAAATTCTAAATTAAAAATAAACTGAGAAAATTATCTATGACAATACAATGACTTATAATCAATTTTATATTTGTAATTACGAAAAATAATATAAATGAAAAAGATAATTACATAATTATTATTTAAATGATTTTAGTAGCAATTATATAACAATCACTGATAACACTGGTATTGATTTACTGACATTACTTTGTGCATCATGCATTCATCCATCAACTACACACTTCACCGACATATGTAGGCCACCCTCAAAGACTGTCTCATTCTTTATGAGGAATAAGAGGCTCTTGCCATAGTTGCCACGCAGGCGGGTTGACCACCGCATCTTTTATCACCTTGAGTTGTTATCAAGAAGTTGCTGCTGCTCATTTTCTGTTTTAGTTATCCTTTGCCGGCTCTTGCGACAACCATGGACCGATATGGGGTAGTTGATGTTCTTACAGCGCCACCACACGCGTACATTTATACTTAAGGGGAAATATAATCTCAAATAGCTTAGCAAGATCCTTCGTTATGCCGAAAATATTGCAGCATTAATTTTGAAATAAATATATGGTAAAGTTGAGGTTTAATGTTAAGAATTATGTTAGACGAAAACACGATTTCGTAAAATTTTCTCTATAAATAGAAAAAAAAATCCAAAGTTACATCCAACATAAACAATAAACCGCTGTTATTCATAAAATACTTTAAATAAGATCATGAAACTTTGCATACTAACTGAACTAACTATAAAGCAGTGCTTATGTTATTTACTTTTTTTTAAATACCATTATTTTCACTGTAAAAAAAAAATTACCTAAACTATCGGCGCGTAAGCTTGATTCCTGATTCCTTTCGCCCCGTTAGTATCGCTCCGGCTATTGAAGGGAGAAGTTGTGTTGCTTACGATCAGAATATACATTACGCAACAGGACGACGTAAAATTAAAATGGCAAATAACCGTAATAAAAATAAGAAGCGACTGGCTTGGCGTTAAGAAACAGGCATAAATATGATAAACCTAATGAAATAAGTGTCTAACGACCTTTCTACTTACAGTATTAGTGATTACAAACATGTCGGTACATAGCATACGACGCGCGGGCAAGTGGGGTCGAAATTAGAATTAGAGTTGACTTACTCTATCCCCTTAATACTACTTTTTTTCAAATCAGACGTTGTAGATAAATTAACTATATGATATAATTGTATATAACAATCAATGACAGTGACCCGAGTCAGTACATAGGAGAAAGATAAACTGTACTTCGAAGCAAGTTGCTAACAGTTTATATCCGCAATCTAGTAGTGAATGAACTAACCGAATTATTTATCAGTTTACTACCCTTATAGAGAGGGTAATGAAGCTGTCAAGAGTCCGTCACGCTTGTATAGTTTAGCAAATGTCACATGTTCTCGAAATAATATTTTAATTCTAAATCATTTGACACGATATCGTTATCGTGTCAAATGATTTAGAACACAGGGGAGGCCTGTGCCCAGCAGTGGGACGTATATGGGCTGTAACTTTACTTTTACTGGCTTAGAATAATTAAAAACATATTATCCATTTTCAAACAGAACACAGACCTCTCCTACACACAGAGGCCTGATGATGACAATAACGGTTTTTAAAATTTTATAGCTTGAAATCCCCTTAATTAGGAGGGCAGTAATGAACAAAATTAAACTACTAGACTGAAAATGTCTGTTAAAAATCAATTACGTACGTAGTCGAGGCTATTTCGCTACAACTTTGTGCAGCTCAATTAGTATAGGAGTCTTGAGTATGCGGATGTTAGACACTCGTTAATTAATGACCCGTGATTTGTTTGGTATGAGACTCCTAGTATTTGAATAGATTAAAGTAAATCTAATTTAATATTTTAATAATGAACATTTGCTTTTTTGGACACGTATGCATTTTTTTTCAATACAGCCATTTACATGTCAAATGCTGAAAATAGGCTCCCCCGGGAAAAGAATGCCACAAAGCACGGACCTGATCCACCTGCATCCATTGACTTCCTCATTGGCATATAGTTTGGGAAAAATTGTTCCGTTCATTATTCTGTTATTTATTAGAGCTTATTGAAAGACCACAGCTTAACTTAAAAAGACTAAACTGCCCCCGTTAGTTAAACGGACGCATCCAACAAAAAATAAATTTCGAGAAAAAAATTCTTTAAATGACAAAACAGGGAAAAGCCTGCTGTGTAGTAAACATTTTTTTGTCATAGTGTTAATGTATGATATTATTTTGTACACTTTTTATTATACGCATGTATCGGATTTTTAAATTTATTTATTTTTAATAAAAGAACCTAAAAAAAGCGTTTTATTTTAGCACAAAAAATTACACGAATCACTTCCAAGTGAGTAAAAAAGGCGCAACAAGCCATATGAGGCTTTTATACTTAGCACACATGTGATATTATGTATTTTTAATTTATTCATGTTAATTTTGCCATCAAAAATTTAATTATCAAAGACGTTTCTGCAAAAATGTCACTTATATTGAATGAAAAAAGGTTGCAATGATAAAATTATTTCCATTTTACCTATTAAGTAATTATTTTGTAATGAATGTCTCTTTATTTTAATCAATATTTATTTAAAAAATTCAAACTGAACAAGCTAATTCGGTCTGAATTTCGGTCACTGAGCAGCTGTTATAAAATTATATATGTATATGTATAATCTTTTTTTAAGGAGTATACTTAATATTTTCAAAAATTTTAAAGTTTACAACAATATTCAAAAATTACACTTTAAAATTATGAAAGGGTAGATAAAATGTATTCAATAGAGTTATAAAAAACGAGAACATAAAACTTAAATTCCACTTCAAAAAAGTTTTGTGATACTTAAAATATACACTTTGATGAGACCATATGGTTTCAAAGTATTATTACCAATATAATTAAGAATAAAACAAAACAAATATCAAAAAATCAACTATTAAAAACCAGAACACAAAATCACCTAAAAATACACCTCACCATACTTTTATAATCTTTACGGTTTTGCCACAACCTTACCAACAAAGTTTTACCAACGTATTTTTGTGACTACTGGCATAATTACTAGATTTTAATGGTATTTTTTAGTTTCCAAGGCATTGTCATAGCCATAAACATTTGTTTCCAAACACTAAGTAATATCCTCGTATAGTAATAATTCAACATCTTATAGTACAATAAGTACAATAAAATATAATGATACAAAATCTTCTTCTTACACTTCGTGTTCGGTAATTAAATTCACTGCATCATTATAAACCTGTAAATAATACCAAAATTCCCTTCTATTTTCAGGCACATAGGCTTTCGTGTTTATAATATAAAATAATTAGAAATTAATAACTATATTATTTATGTAGTTATGAAACTTCACATGTTATATCGTAACAAAAAATAAGTAATATTGACTAATTTTATTAACACATAGTAACAGTAATAAAAAAATTGTTACTAACTTCACCAATTTAATGTTTCTATGTATTATAAATAACTATCCACTAACATCTACCCTCTTTCAAAATAAGTACAATGAAATTCACAACTTTACTAGTAAAGTATCAAAATATACAAAATATGTATTTAAAATAATTATTAGGGACTACTAAAATAGACGCAAAAAATCATTAAATTTGATTACATAACTGAATTGGAGTGTAAATCGTAGGTAGTTTGATAAATTATAATATCAATAAATATTCCTGGGCTACCCGCAATTTATTAAAATACTACACAATACTTAAATAATATTATGACGAAAACCTAGCCGTTAAAATGCACAGAAAGTATTAAAACAGCATTATTTACGAAAATACGATGAAAGTATTTTTGTCTCGTAACTATTTCGCGATCCTGGGAAATGAACGAGGCACAGCCGCTGCATCTTCCTCAGTAGCCGCGTAGGCGTAACCTGGAATATAGTGTAATTATCTATGGGCTTAACTGACAGAATGTCGAACACTTCCTCTCCTCCCGCACCCCGCACACATATGAAAACTAAATAGAAAAGACGCCTCTACCATTTGCGGCTTTTGTATTAAGTATGTTAGTGACAAACTTTTCGACTCCTTAATAAAATAAGACGTATCTACACCATGTACTTAAAATGAAGGACGCATCCGGTATAAATGTCTTTTTTGCTCAGTATAGGCATACGATAAAGTTAAAACAAAAAAAACGTAAATGGTCAGTTACGTTTTTTTATCTTACGGCGCGAAACTCTTAAGTAGAAGTGACTTTTTTACTATCGTAACAACAGAGAATTCTTAATAAAATAAGTCACATATACAAAAATACGTCTTTTTATTTAAGTGTTTGTTAGATGCGTTTTAACTTCAAAGTGAGACCACATTCAAAGATTTAGTTACGTCTTTTTGGTTATCGGTAAATCCGAAACTAAGCAAAAAAGTTAAAAGTTATACGCAGATCCACCTTTTTTTCCTCATTCTGGCAATATATATATATATATATATATATATATATATTTTAATTTATTAGGATCAACAAACAGTTTACACAATATTCATTAATCTAAAATACAAATTCACAACAACAAATATAATATAATAGTGCAACCAACACCGTCGACCACCAATTACTATTAACAAATGTTGAAATTGAGAATAGCGTACAATTTTTTCATCTAATACAATGATTGTGTTTTCAAATGACACAATAATAAAGAAAAATAATAATTATTGTAATAACCAATTACACAAACTCATTCTCCTCTGAGTACTGAAAGTAATTCTTTTTTATAAATACCCACCTTGTGAGCAAAAATGTCAATATTATTGAAAGTATTGTTATAACAATTTAACAACATATATAGGGGTTCTTTTACCCACGTTGGTTCGGCATTTATTAGTAAAAAATGTATATTTGGTACGAACTCTGCGACACAATGGCCTATATGGTCATTTATGGTACTCTGTACTGTATCATCTTAACTAGTTCTATACTATCGTACCTGTTATGACAGATATCATACAGTAACATAGCTTGAATCTGTTGACGTCTGGATTCTAACTTTAGTAAGTTATATTAGCCCAGCAGTTGATAGTACGGGCAATTTAACTCATCTGCACTTATAATCTACACTACGCAAAAACTTTTCTGAATGGATTATATTTTATCTATATATTTATTATAATACGGACACCAAATAGCTACCGCATATTCAAGATGTGATCTTATTAAAGATTTATAGAGGTGCAAATAAGTGAGAGGTTTTTTAAATTAACGTCCAATACGCATGACGAAACCACACATTTTAAGAGGCTTATTAATGAAATTTTCAACATGTGTATCAAAGATAAGTTTACTATCTAATATTATTCCTAAATTTTTAATTTTATGAACTTTTTCTGATGGGACTCCACATAAAGAATAATTAAAATTAAACGTTATGGCTTTACATTTATTAACACTCAAATCTAAGTTATTGTGTTTACAGTAGGATGTAAAATTATCTAAATCTTTTTGAAAGTTAAGGTGGTCATGATAATATTGAATTTTGCGATAGATTTTTATATCATCGGCGCACAGAATAAAATTTTAAAACTTGAAACAACTATTAACATCATTAATGTACAGGACAAAAAAAGAGGTCCTAAGATTGAACCTTGTGGCACACCAGAACTTATATGCACAATATCTGACTCAAAACCTCTTATAACTACTTTTTGTGTACGATTTGTCACATACGACTTAAACCATCTCCACAAATTACCACGGATATCATTAAAGGCTAGCTTTTCCAGAAGTAGTTTATGGTCTACGCGATCAAAAGCTTTGCGGAAATCTGTGTATATGCAATCAGTCTGGACGTTACTATCCAGATTCTCAAATAAGTAGTTTGTATAAATTAATAAGTTAGATACAGTTGAAAACTTAACAACAGCATACCCAAAGAGGGTTGGTGTCAGGCAGGCGGCCGACTGTAAAACTTTTGCCAAATCCCATGCAGTAAATTTATGAATAATACGAGTTGTGGGATACACAGGGCTAGGGCGTACCCCGCAGGCGACGCGCAGGGGCAGCACCCGGCTCCTGTGGGAAGTGGGCAAGGGTTGTCGCACCTTGCGGAGCGGGTGCGACGTAAGAGGCGAGCCCGTAGAGAGAAGAATGTCAGAGTGAGGTTTGCAAGCTGGAATATAGGTACGATGACTGGAAGAGGAAGAGAGTTAGCAGATGTTTTGAAACGACGAAGAGTGAATGTTGCCTGTTTGCAGGAAACAAAATGGAAGGGCAATAAAGCAAGAGAGATTGGGGAAGGATACAAGTTTTATTACTGTGGAAGTGACGGGAAGCGAAATGGAGTAGGAGTTGTGTTAGATAGTGGAATGAAAGAACGAGTGACAGATGTGAAAAGAGTAAATGACAGAATGATAGTTGTTAAATTAATGATTGAAAACAAAGTAGTGAATGTTGTAAGTGTGTATGCTCCGCAAACAGGCTGTGAAGAGAGTGTGAAAGAGAAGTTTTGGGAGGAATTTGATTGTATGATGATGGGAATACCTGAGAGTGAGGATGTTTATATGGGAGGAGATTTTAATGGACATGTAGGGAGAGTGAATGACGGGTATGAAAGAGTACACGGTGGATGGGGGTACGGAGTGCGCAACCGTGAGGGGGAAGTTCTTCTGCAAGCAGCATGTGCTTTCGACCTGGCTGTAGTAAACACGTGGTTCCAAAAACGAGATCAGCATCTTGTTACTTATAAAAGTGGCCACCACGCGACACAGATCGACTATCTTCTGTTAAGACGGAACCAAATCAAGAGTGTAAAAAACTGCAAAGTGCTTCCAGGTGAAGACTTAGTATCCCAGCACCGAATTCTGCTGGCTGACATCTGCTTAACTGTTCGCCTCAACGAACATAAGGATCGTCCCCCACCCAAAATAAAGTGGCATTTGTTGCATAAGGAGGAGTATGCAAGTGAATTTAGAGAGCTAGTTGTAAACAAGATGATAGAGATGGGTGAGATGGAAGGAATGAGTGTGAATGAGTGCTGGAAGGAAATGGCTGATTGTATCCGAAGTGTGGCAAGGAAGGTGTTAGGAGAAACAAAAGGGAAGCGTATGATAGATAAGGATGGGTGGTGGTGGAGTGAAAGTATTAGAGAAGTTTTGAGAGAAAAGAAAAATGCCTTTAAAGAATGGCAGAGCGTAGAAGACCAGAATGAATCCATAAAAGAAAGTAAGAGAGGGGCGTATAAAGAATGTAAGAAGAGAGCGAAGAAGGAAGTTGCTATTTGTAGGGCAGAGGCGCAAGATAAATTATATCGGTCCCTTGAAAGCCCCGAAGGTCAAAAACGACTTTTTCAAATTGCAAGAGCGAGAGAAAGGAATGGAAGAGATGTTTCACATGTAAAATGTATAAAAGATGATTCTGGAAGGATTTTGACTGACGATGAAAGTATAAAGAAGCGATGGAAGGAGTATTTTGAGAAATTGATGAATGAGGAGAATGAATGGAATGGTATGCTTGAAAACCCACCCGTGAATATGGGCTTAGTGAGAGAAATTAGTGTGGAAGAAGTAAAAATGGCTGTTAGGAATATGAAGAATGGGAAGGCAGTCGGCCCAGATGGAATACCAGTAGGAGTGTGGAAGTTGCTGAGTGCGGATGGATGGAAGTGGTTGAGTTTATTTTTCGGTAAATTGTTGCAGGAAGAACAAATACCTGAGGAATGGTGCAGTAGTATACTGGTCCCCATTTTTAAAAACAAAGGAGACGTTCAAAACTGCAGCAGTTACCGGGGAATAAAACTCATGTCACATACGATGAAAGTCTGGGAAAGAATAATAGAGAGAAGAATGAGAGAAGAGTGTGAGATAACACAAAACCAGTTCGGATTCATGCCCGGTCGAGGTACGACAGATGCCATTTTTGCATTACGCCAATTGTGCGAAAAGTACAAGCGCGTGCATAAAAATCTGCACATGGTTTTTGTCGACCTTGAAAAGGCGTACGATCGGGTTCCCCGTGAGGTTTTGTGGTGGGCGTTAAAGATGAAAGGTATGCCTGGGAAGTATGTGAGGTTAGTCCGTGCTATGTACAGAGCATCCCGTACATGTGTACGATCTGCCGCGGGAACTACGGGCAGTATCGATGTGGCGGTAGGGCTGCACCAAGGGTCGGCATTGAGCCCTTACCTCTTCCTACTGATTATGGACGCTTTGACGTCGGACCTGCAGGATGAGGCACCCTGGTGCATGCTCTTTGCCGATGACATCGTGCTTGTCGGGGAAGAAGGCATCGAGGTACAGAGCAGACTGACGGGGTGGCAACAGAGGCTGGAAAGTGTTGGCTTGAAGATCAGCAGATCCAAAACCGAATATCTGTGCTGTGATTTCGGCGGTCTTTCCAGTCCTGTACCCATGTCGTTGGATGGCGCTATACTGCCTACCTGCTCAGATTTCAAGTACCTCGGTTCCCTCATTCAAGGCGACGGCGGAATAGATAGAGCTGTGCAGCATAGGATTAACGCAGGGTGGATGAAATGGCGACAGGTCACAGCCACAACGTGCGATCCCCGAATGCCAATAAGGCTGAAGGGGAAAATTTACAAATCGATCATCCGACCTGTCGTCATGTATGGAAGTGAATGCTGGGCCGTCAAGAAGAAGGATGAAAATAGACTGCATGCGAATGAAATGAGAATGTTACGATGGATGTGTGGTGTGACAAGGATGGATAAGATAAGGAATGAGTATATAAGAGGAAGCCTGAAAGTAGCGCCAGTGGTAGAAAAGGTGAGAGGAAGCAGATTGGCATGGTTTGGGCATGTGATGCGGAGGGATGGAAGTCATGTCACAAAACGAGTGTTGAATATGAATGTGGAGGGACACACGGGCAGAGGAAGGCCGAATAAAAGATGGATCGACTGTGTGAAGAGTGATATGAGAATGAAAGGAGTAAGTATGGAAATGACGGCTGATAGAGAGGAATGGAACAAGAAGGTTTACTGCGCCGACCCCAGATAATGGGAAATGGTTTAGAGAATGATGATGAGATACAGTTGAAAACTTCTTAATAAAACCGTGCTGCTGTGGAATTATTATATTGAGAAGACTAGGATATAACGCATTATGTACTAACCTTTCAAAAGTTTTATCGAGTGTTGATAAGATCGGTCTGTAATTCTCAACATCTTTTTTTGAGCCTGCCCTGTAAATTGCTGTTTTCCAACTAGATGGGCATATCCCTTCTTTTAAGCATTTATTAAAAAGGTAATGAATTGGTTTTGCAATAGTATGTGCTGTAGCTTTCAGAAAATAAGGAGGAATGTTGTCAATACCAGCTCCTTTATTCGCGTCTAAATTTAAAAGGGACTTTGTTACATCTTTTTCAAAAATAGAAATGTCAGTAACAACGAAATCAGAATTGTTATTATTTGGTACATTAATGTTATCATAATTCAAATCCTCAGTGACTGAAGTGGGTTCAAATACCGAAAAGAAAAAAATATAACTCTGTTCTTGGAAAAAAATGTAGATACGTCCTTTTAACTAACGGGGGCAGTAAAGGCCTCTACCAAAAAATGCCTACGAGGATATTTGCCACAATTACCATTGCTCGGCAGGCAACTTATTTTGAGTTGTTAGTAAGAGTCCGTATAGTGTTAAAAAATATACGAATTTTCGATTTCACATGTGGTGAGATAGTTATTTCACCATTTATCGGAAGCATCAGTAACTTCAGGACATTTGTTTTAAGACGTCCATGGAATGAAATGTGATACGCCTCGTTACGCGCTGCCACCATACGGCATTAATTATATTGATGTGTTGAAAATCAGGGTAAAAAATAAAAGAAAATACGAACAAATGAAGTTAAAACTATAATCTTGTGTACGTGGTAGAGCCATGCTGCAGTTATATTAGTAGTATAGTTGTAGCACGAATGGGTCGGCTCGACCGGGGAAGGACCACGCTCTCACAGAATACCAGCGTGAAATAGTAGCTTAATGCTGCTGTATTTCGTATGGTGAGTGTAGAGAACCGGAGACCCTTTTTACTGGAAACGAGGCATTCCATCTCAGTCCTCAGGGGTGACAACGCATCTGCATTTTGATTCATAATCGAGGATAGATGTAGATGTCTATGGGCCACAGCAACCACTTACCATCAGGTGGACTGTGTGCTCGTTTGTCACCCTATCCTATAAAAAAAAAAAAACTCCCACTCGTTCTAGCGGTATAAAGTATCACGCATGTGACTATGAGGGATCAGTCGGTGATTCTACGAGTCTCACTGTCGTTAGCCGTAAATTGGGCTATTCTACTAGTGCGCCCAGTGTTACATTAGTAGTTTTGCTATTTGTTTGCATACTTTGGTGTTATCATGTAATTGTGTCCTTCACGTTACACCAGTGTGTGACTGTGGCGGGGACATATTAAGGCTGGTCGAACTGTATTTGCTCTATACTGAATGTGTAGTGCAGTACGCTGTCTCATTCCTAATATTGAATAATTGCGTAAGCAAGAGAGCAAGTTGAACATCCGCTCGCACACATTTATTATTTTTAACAATTAACCTTCAGAATAATTTTTAATAGTAAAGACAGTTTGTTATCGAGTAATATTCTTTTATTATAATTTTGAGATTAATTCATAATATATATTTAAAAAAAGAAAATATTATGGTATATAACTCAGAGAGGAATGTTTAATTCTACCTGGTATTCGTTGTTATTGCAGTTGCTTGCAATCTGTTGTGGCAACCAGTTTATTATCTGAAAAAATAAAACACAAAAGTAAATAAGGAGAAATACAGCGGGACCAATCATGAAAATATGTTTTAATCATAATTATATTTAATCCTACTGAATTACTGAATGGAAAAGCTTTTTTCAAGTAAACTAAAAAAATATTTCATAATTTTATCTTTTTCTAACATACCCATACCGAGAATACATTGAACGCCCCTCGTATGTTAAATTTATTTTTACTAAAATGTGTTATAAAAGAAGACAGAGGGAAATAAATCAAAAGACGGCCAGCATCGCCTAATAACAACTATAAATTAAAAAAAACAGCGGTTGCCAACCCTTGCCTGCCAAGCATGGCAACTATGGTAAATATGCTCTAAGAGTCAGTATATGGGGGCGGCCATGCCGTGAGTTCAGCAATGCAATTATGACAGGCTGTAACGGTAACAGTAGTTTAATATGATGAATGCGCTTAAATGTAAACGAAGTGAATTTTCTTATATTTTATATCAGACAGAGGAGTTTAAACTTAAAAATCTGCAAGATACTTAACTAAATAATAATTTTATTGAGAGGTTCTATGGGCAGCTGTAAACATCATTGTTGGAGCCACACGCAAGTATGAGTAACGATCCAAGAGCAAGTCTTATCCGACACTATACATGTGATATCCTGTACGTCTGTCTAAACGAGATTAGAATGGCTCTCCAGCATCTTAAAAACGGCAAGGCCCTAGGTGAGGGTGGAATTACAGCGGAGCTTCTGAAAGCGGGTGGAAAACTAGTAATTAACGTCCATCAGAAGCTTTTCAATTATATCCTTCATGGTGGCACCTGGCACTATTCCAGAGGCGTGGAGCAGAAGTGCGGTGGTCTTGTTCTTCAAGAAAGGCGACAACGCTCTCTTGAAGAAATACATACCGATTTCCCTTCTGAGCCGCGTCTACGTGTTGTTTCCGAAAGTCATTACGAATCGTCTCGCACGCAGACTCGACGACTTCTAGCCTCTCGAACAAGCCAGTTTCCGAAAAGGCTACTAGGCTAGGTACTGAAGTACCAAAGACCACATAAATATCCTGCGGCAGAATGTACAGAAGACCGAAGCGTACAATCTGCCACGTTGTCCTGGGTATGTGCACTATGAGAAAGGCTTTGAATCCGTCGAAATTTGGGCGGTTCTCTACAGCGGTGTTGACTGCCAAGTAGATTGTCGATGGCAATCCCAGTATCCAATTGCAGAGAGATTTAAGACAGGGTGACGTTATATCCCCGAAACTCTTCATTGCTGCCTTGAAAGACGTTTTCAAGCTACTGGACTGGAAAAGATACGGTATTAACATCAATGGCGAGTACATCACTCACCTTCGATTTGCCGACGATATAGTCCTTATTCTTTATTATCGCTGGAGGACCTAAGCACTATGCTCAATGACCTCAATAGTGCCTTCCAACGAATAGGTCTTAAGATGAACATGGACAAAACGAAGATCATGTGTAACGTCCATATTCACAGCTATACCGGTAGTTGTTGGGAGCACTAAGCTCGAAGTTGTTGACGATTATGTTTACCTGTGACCAATAGTCTGACTAGGTAAGTCTAACTTCGGCCGAGAGGTCAATCGACGGATTCAACTCGGCTGGTCAGCGTTCGGGAAATTTCGACACATCTCGTCAGCTATACCTCAAATCCTGGCCGTATGAGAATGCTCGAAGTCGCTCAGCGAGCTTAGAAATAACTTAAGTAATATATAAACTTAATAAATAAACTTAGAAATGAGGATATCCGCAGTAGATCCAGCGACCGACTGTTTTAATTCCTGACGTTTCGGATTAACGAAGGCTACCTTTAACTTTTAATTATTAACTTTTGGTCCGATCTACGCAGAACGAGCTTACAGTACCTTGAAATCTTGCAGTAGTTATGTTTGGGGTTTTATTTTATTAATTATGAGAACCCAAGCAGATGAAATTGGGATGTTTGTAAACTTCAATAGCCTCGCGAACCATCCTCGGTATGAATTGGTGTTCTTTTGCGAGGATTTGTGGTCTATCAAATCTGATTTAATGGTTGGGATGTTGTATTAGGAGAGTCTGAACATGTTGACATACTCGTAGTACCTACTGCAGACTTCTCGGACGACGTGCTTCACATCAGCGATATGTTCTTTAACGCGTGTAGTTATTCGTTAAATTATTTATGATCTATTTAGAATAAAAAAATATTCTAATCTATTCTATATATTGGAGAAATTCTGTTGTTTTTGAATTAAGCCTGAATAAACTAGTTACATTTTCCTCTTAACATGCATATCAGTTTAATAAAGCGAAACTCGGACCTAAGTAAACATTCCTCATATACCCCATGAATTGTGTATTATTTTCTAATTAAATGAAATGGTTTTACGTATCTCAGGAATCGCCAACCGAAGTGAAAACTTTAAACTATGATATAATACTGATTTTTTTTTAATTTTATATTAAATGTAGTGTCAAAAATTTATAAAAATAGGAACATCAGTCTAGTTTTCACATTTACATAGTAGTTAGTGGTCGCCCGTTGGTCGAATCGACCGTTACCATTACACATATTAAATTCTACTACTGAACATATTCTTTCACGGGGGGTTTTGCCATAGCTGCCAAGCTTGGCGCGCGGCTTGGCAACCGAATTTTATTTTGTCGGTAGTAGGAAGATGGTACATCTCCTGTGGTGTATCTTCTGATTTGTCGCCTTCGTCGCCTCTTACGACATCCAGGGAACGATATGTGGTAGTTGATATTCTTAGACCGCCACTATACGGTAACACGATATTCGACAGTACCTAATTCATTAAAATTTTTGGTTGGTATATTAAATTAAAAGCAAACGTAATTCATTCATGAATTTAATGCTTTTAATCATGTAATATCTTAATATATATAAATTACGTGTCACGTTGTTTGTCCGCGATGGACTTCTAAACTGCTTAATCGATTTTAATCAAATTTGCATACCGTGTGCAGTTTGGTCCAAATTGAGAGATAGGATAATTTTTTTGCCCATGAGTGACCCACAAGTTTTCTTTTTGCGAATTTAAGGATTTTTAGTAGGACATGACAAAGGCTCGTCGAAAAAGGAAGAACAACGTCTGCCTGGCAAACTAGTACAAACTATAAATCAAGCGTTTTTGGCCTAGACATAGACTCCATAATATATACTATGTATTCAAAAATGAACTTTTCATATCACACAAAATTCATACCTTATTCAGCAAATTTATCAATAACAATTTAAAAATTCTTTGGTGGGAGAAAAATGTTACAAAGATTATCTCTTCGCGTATTAGTATTGAAATACATTTACAGCATGATGGTGACGCGAATTCAATTATACCCATTCAAAAAGTACCCAACGCGCTCATCCATAGTTCCATTTCCATACATACGTCTTTTACGGGCTCCAGACTCCTGTGTGATTCACGGCGTGAATTCATGCCGTAATTTTGCCGCGAACTCGTCGCGAAAAACACATCCCTCCACACTCGCTATCGTTCACAGTTTAGTTCGCGCGCTCGTCGAGAATGGACGCTGAATTATGCACTGCTATTGCCGTGACGCTATGCGCTTTGGCTCACGAGAATTACGTGTATATAAAAGATAAAAAACCGTATTTGTAGTTTCTTTTTACAATTATCGCTTTCTAGAAAAGCACCGATCGCGTCAAAGTCAATTCAAATGGACTTGTAAATTTTATCGCTGCTCCAGACTTCCTTTCAGAATCCTTCACCTTTTTCTTATAATTTCTATAACTGGACATTAGACTTTCTTTTTTTCAATCAGTCACTTCAACGCTTTTCGTAGTAGAGCCATGCTGCAGTTATATTAGTAGTATAGTTGTATCACGAATGGGTCGGCTCGACCGAGGAATGACCACGCTCTCACAGAATACCAGCGCAAAATAGTAGCTTAATGCTGCTGTGTTTCGTATGGTTAGTGTAGAAAACCGGAGATCTTTTTACTGGAAACGAGGAATTCCATTCTAGTCCTCACGGATGACAACGCATCCGCATTTTGATTCGTAATCGAGGATAGATGTAGATGTCTATGGATTACAGCATCCACATATCATCAGGTGGACTTTGTGCTCGTTTGTCACCCTATCCTATAAAATAAAATAAAATAATATTCATTATTTCCTTTATTCGCTTCCATGCGTCATGTACTTTCATTTTATTTATATGATCTTTATGTTTAACATGCCATAAAATGGGTTCGGCATGATAACACTCGATCAACAAGAATTCCTGCTCGTTCGTCTAACTGACTCTCATTTGACGCACCGTCCTCCGTAAAAAAATACAAATAAGCACAACCTCACAGCAATGAGTCTGGCGCATTACTGTTTTCACGCGCGAGTGTGGATACGCTTGCGTTCACAGAAGGTTCACGCGTCGTAAACCCTTTGACGCGGGCACAAAATACCGACACTGAACGGGGAACAAGGCGTGAAAGGCGCGAAGCCCGTGAACGGGCGCGAAAGCCATCCACATTCGCGGTTCACGCCTTTCACGGGTGTTCACGGCGCGAATGTGGAGGGCGCTTTACGAGTAATATACGTATGACACATACATGCTATAACGTTAGGTTCAAATTACACAAGTGTTCATACGACGTACGAATAAATGTTTGGAGTCTGGATGTTTGCCTATAAGCATTTTATGTATAATGGTGTTCACGGCGCGAATGTGGAGGGCGCTTTACGAGTAATATACGTATGACACATACATGCTATAACGTTAGGTTCAAATTACACAAGTGTTCATACGACGTACGAATAAATGTTTGGAGTCTGGATGTTTGCCTATAAGCATTTTATGTATAATGGTGTTCACGGCGCGAATGTGGAGGGCGCTTTAAGCGCCCTCCACATTCGCGCCGTGAACACCCGTGAAAGGCGTGAACCGCGAATGTGGATGGCTTTCGCGCCCGTTCACGGGCTTCGCGCCTTTCACGCCTTGTTCCCCGTTCAGTGTCGGTATTTTGTGCCCGCGTCAAAGGGTTTACGACGCGTGAACCTTCTGTGAACGCAAGCGTATCCACACTCGCGCGTGAAAACAGTAATGCGCCAGACTCATTGCTGTGAGGTTGTGCTTATTTGTATTTTTTTACGGAGGACGGTGCGTTAAATGAGTCAGTTGGACGAACGAGCAGGAATTCTTGTTGATCGAATGTTATCATGCCGAACCCATTTTATGGCATGCTAAACATAAAGATCATATAAATAAAATGAAAGTACATGACGCACGGATACGAATAAAGGAAATAATGAATATTATTTTATTTTATTTTATAGGATAGGTGACAAACGAGCACAAAGTCCAACTGATGATATGTGGATGCTGTAATCCATAGACATCTACATCTATCCTCGATTACGAATCAAAATGCAGATGCGTTGTCACCCGTGAGGTCTAGAATGGAATGCCTCGTTTCCAGTAAAAAGGGTCTCCGGTTCTCTACACTCACCATACGAAACACAGCAGCATTCAGCTACTATTTTACGCTGGTATTCTGTGAGAGCGTGGTCCTTCCTCGGTCGAGCCGACCCCTTCGTGCTACAACTATACTACTGCAGCATGGCTCTACCACAAAAAGCGTCGTAGTGACTGATTGAAAAAAAAGAAAGTCTAATGTCCAGTTATAGAAATTATAAGAAAAAGGTGAAGGATTCTGAAAGGAAGTCTGTAGCAAGCAGCGACAAAATTTACAAGCCCATTTGAATTGCCTTTGACGTAATCGATGCTTTTCTAGAAGAAAGCGATAATTGTAAAATAAAAACTACAAATACAGTTTTTTTATCTTTTATATACTACACGTAATTGTCGTGAGCCAAAGCGTATAGCGTCACGGCGATAGCAGTGCATATTTCAGCGTCCATTCTCGACGAGCGCGCGAACTGGCGCGAACTAAACTGTGAACAATTGCGAGTGTGGAGGGATGTGTTTTTCGCGACGAGTTCGCGGCAAAATTACGGCGTGAATTCACGCCGTGAATCACACAGGAGTCTGGAGCCCGTATTTGTAAAACGCATTCATGAAACAGCAAAACATCCTAGTGTGGAGATAGAATTATGTAGTTAATAAAAATTAGTGATTTTATTTTCGTATTATAATACATTTATTTTTATTTTTAAAACATTTTTACGAATCTTAACGAAATTACGATTTTACGACTGTAGGTAGACATAACTTAGACAAGTAAACAGTTCAACTTTCTTAAGTCCAGTGAAAAGACGGCACAACAAATACGAAATCTTATTAGTGAGTCCTGCGAAGTGGAATGACCGGTGATATACGACTTTGTTCCTGTAGCTGTCGTTCTCCGTATGCCATGTGTCTTTTCAGAATTTCACTATGAATATTAGTAATAAATAGTAATGAAATTAAGTAATTCGCTTTTTAAATTCATTACATTTTCGAGCCTTTTATATATTTATGAGGACGCTCAAGGTCGCTCAGCAAGCTATGGAAAGGGCTATGCTCGGAGTTTCTCTGCGTGATAGACTCAGAAATGAGGATATCCGCAGTAAAACCAGAGTGACCGACATAGCCCAACGGATTAGTAAGCTGAAGTGGCAATGGGCCGGCCATATAGCTCGAAGAACCGATAACCGATTGGGAAGAAAGGTTCTCGAGTGGCAGCCTCGTACCGGTAGGCGTAGTGTAGGGCGACCCCCCACTAGATGGAGTGACGACCTGGTAAGACATGCAGGAAGTCGATGGATGCAGGTGGCTCAGGACCGTGCTTTGTGGCATTGCTTGGGGGAGGCCTACGTTCAGCAGTGGACTTGTGAAGGGCTGTAATGATGATGATGATGATATAATATTTTAAGCCCTCGAAATTAAACTTAAGCTTTAACATAAAAGTTTTACAGCAAATGCTATTGGCATTTAGCTTTCGGTATCTACGTATAAACATATTTATTTATCTATATTTACGTGATATTAGATTTAGTAAAATAATGTATATAGAAAGCAATTTACTACTATCGGCTGATCAGCTTAGTGATACTGGTTATAGATATGTATCTAAGTAAACTTTGTTTTTGTTTGAAACATTCGAGATTATATAAAATTATATTAAAAAATAGGGGTTTCCTCTTCATTCTCAGGTCGGTAGGTCATGTCCATTTCTGAAGTCACGTAGCAGTGAACACAAGATCAAAGACTGTGACACGGCAATTTGATTAACTATTTAAATATAGTAATCATGTTTTATGTCCTTAGACATATTTAAGCTAGTGTTTACCTATAGACCTTCCTGATAATAAGTGATTATAAAGCTCTGGATTGGAAATAGTGCTCTCTTAGACAACAAAAGAATATTCATTCATGCCTTGAAGGTGTATGTACACATTGTAGTCGCACGGAAACAGCCGTCGGGGACCTCTTTTTATTCTTATATTATGAAAAAATTAACCCCCACCAAATGAATGTGGGAGATTGAGTCTTACGCCACCTCCCACATCACGTAACATTAAAGGTATTTTCAAAACCAATAGGTAGGTACCTATATTATGTAACAATAACATGGTTTAGAAATACTGTGCTTACCCTGTTTTAATGTCACATCAATACAAGTGCTTACAGAGTCAACATACAGACGAGGATAATATAATAGAATAGAATAATTTTTATTCAATATAGCTTGCGAGTACTTCCTATGGAAAGTCAATTTTTTACTTTACCACTGGTTCGAAAAAAAACCTCTGTCCAGGGAAGAACCAGCAAGAAACCCCGCAGGACTTTTTTTTTAAATTTTACAATGTCAATGGTCACAAAATATTCACAAAATTTATTTTAAAAACTACTCCCGGACATCCCGGAGTAGGCCGTTATTATTAGCTTTCCCAAATATGATATCGTTAATGCGACCGTGATTAAAAGTCGTTGGATAATCACGTTACGAACTTTTATGGAGATTAATTTTCCCGTGTCAAATTTCTAAGTAACTTATATTTAAGTAACAAAACACAGCTGCTTTAAGCAGCTATAATATAGCACTCTAAAAATATACTCGTACTTATTTCTCACGATATTTGGTCTAGATATTCGTTAATTTTAATAGTTACAATTGCAATACACACTATTATCATTATTAATACAATATTTTTTCTATAAAGACTTTGAACAAAAGATGAAGACCTTGACCGCATATCACTAGTAATAGGACTCGTTTTTAGGGTTCCGTAGTCAACTAGGAACCCTTATAGTTTCGCCATGTCTGTCTGTCAGTCTGTCCGTCCTCGCTTAATCTCTGTGACCGTTAGCACTAGAAAGCTGAAATTTGGTACCAATATGTGTATCAATCACGCCGACAAAGTGGTAAAATAAAAATTGGAAAAAAATGTTTTATTAGGGTAGCTCTCCTATATGTAAAATGGGAAGTGATTTTTTTTAAATTTCAACCCTAACGTGTGATATATTGTTGGAAAGGTATTTTGTGTCCCCCCCCCCCTCTAACTTTTGAACCATAAGTTTAGAAAATATGAAAAAAATCTGAAAAGTAGAACTTTATAAGGACTTTCTAGGAAAATTATTTTGAACTTCGATGGAAACAACAGTACCCACTACCGGGAGCAGTTGCAGGAGCGCGGAGCGCTGCTGGAGCGAGAACATAATGGATACCCACCTTTAAACTCATAAGTGGCAACACTTATTGTGACGGACGGGAAACTACGGAACCCTACACTGAGCGTGGCCCGACACGCTCTTGGCCGGTTTTTTACCTAGGAGTCGGTCTAGATCGGTTACTTTGCCACCACACTGCAATGCTTGCGCTTTTGCATTCTAGTCTACTTACTGGATGTGAGGCGTTTCCTTAGATGTGACAATGTAACTGTAGCCCTCTTTGTTTAAAGTCGGTATCCAATGTCGATAGGCTGCTGCAGCCGCCGAACATCAGGTGAACTTTTAACAAAAGTTCTTTGTCACTTCCGTTTTACAAAAAATACAAATTTAACGTTGAATATCGGCGTAGGAGCATCCATCACCTCATTTCATTCCGTGGGTGTCGTATAAGGTATTCGTAACCATCTCGTTTACGAGACACTTTTCTTACTTGATCTTCATTCCAACAACGGAATAGGCCCACTTCCAGCAGTATACTTTGACGGGCTGATTTTTTTTAATACAATAAATGTGTCAAACTAGCACAAAGTCCACCTGATGGTAAGAGAACACTGTGGTCTATTAATATCTACGTCTAACCTCGATTAAGAATCAAAATGCAGATGCGTTGTCAACCCTGAGGACTAAACAGGAATGCCTCGTGTCAAGTGAAAAGGGTCTCCGGTTCTTTACACTCACCATACGAAACACAATAACTTTACGCTGATATTTTAACCTAATGAAAAATACGAAGAAAAAAGGTCAATTTAATAAAAAGTGTGAGCAGTGGTAGCACTCATCTTAAAATTTCAATAGAATTGTTGCGTAAGTCTATTGATTAAAACTACTTTTACGGATTTTATCCTGTTTAATTTTTTTTTATTTCTTAAGAATTGTTGCGCAAATCTAATTCGATCACCGCTGTACCAATGTGACTGTAAGATGCAATTCTATTTGCTGTTATGCCAGATGGTAAAGGAAAATATTGTTAAGGAACTTGCAGGAACATGTGTGAAGCGCAGTCAGCGTTTCCCTGATTCGAAAATTCTCTTAGAAATTAGAGAAAGAGAGAGAATGCCAGTACCCAGCAGTGGTACCCATAAGTACACTGACACTTTTTTTAAAAGCGTGTAAAGATATTCTATTACATAGATTGTAAGAGAGAACTGCAATAACGGCGAGGGTGCTTTGCAAATACTAGTTATTTTATTTGATTCGTTCGAACTGCACATTTTTGAAAAGCCAATTAATCTTCAAGCACCTATGAAACTTCAACCAATAGAGAGTAAAATATGAACATTTTTAAAAACTATAGAATTGCAAGCTCAAAAGTAGAAGAAAAAACAGTATATTATATGTACATGATTGCTGTTATGCCAGATATGAATAGATTATGATGCTATGCCAGATATGCCAGATATGAAGAGATTAATATAGCAGCAATGATTCGTAATCGAGGATAGATGTAGATGTCTATGGGCCACAGCAACCACTTACCATCAGGTGAACTGTGTGCTCGTTTGTCACCATATCCTATAAAAAAAAAACATTCTCGTTCATTTTCAACAGTATTGTAAAAATATAAGAAATATTAATTTATTTATATATATATATATATATATATATATATATATATATATATATATATATATATATATATATATAGAAAAAAACTGCACACCTTCTATTATATTATATTATATTATAATCGCTGGGCATAAACTTCTAATTTCTGGAAATTACCTCATTTATTTGGCAATTTATTTCATTAAATTGTTAAATTTTACTGTCAGAGATCGCCACCGATTTTTATTTATTAGGGATAACAACAGCCTTCATTCTGTAAAAAAATCTTATATAATATGTTTTACATTTACACTTACCACAATTTAGCACGAATCAGAAGTATGACAAGTTGAAAAGAAAAAAAAAAAACAAAACCTTTAATCAAAAACGATAGACACCTAATTTAAAAAGTTCATCATGGCTGACCTAGGAAATTATTTATGCTTCAATAGCATAATATTAACATTGTAAGCACACACATATACAAACTTAACCTAAGATATCCTTAATAAAAGATATTCCCACGTGATTCCTACACATAATCATTTTCGAAGTCTATATTGAGATTTGAGTCCATTTCAGGAAAATTAAGAAAACTCACCGAGCTCGGAATTCTATATCCAATGAGACACATCGAAACTCGAAACACTGTGTCTCGATTGATTAAAGTAAACTCGATTAAAAGAAAATGAAGAGTAGGAGACTTAGTTCTTCATTCCGGGTAATAGCATAAAAGGTTCATATGTTTTATTTGGGGTAAATATTTATCGAATGGCTCTACAGTCATAAACGTGACGACCTCTCCGACCTGCGCCATATTTATTATATTTGTCGAGACGTATTTGCGAACGCCATGTCACCGGATATTAAATTTGAGCGGAGTAATAAATCGAATATTAATCTAATTCTAGATTAGATAAAGACAGTTCCCCTTTACTTTAATCTATTTTAAATAAATTCTCCCAATTTATTTATTTTTTTTGATATAAATGCAATTCTCGCTGTGTTGTTGCTGCGTGAGAAAATCCGTATGGATTCTCTCACGCTGCAACAATCTGGATTTCCAGAAGCAGCTTCAGAAGTGTTTAGTCTATTTTTTTCATATGCAATGACATTTCCTTACTTTTATGGCGGCGGAAAGGAAAATCTCATTTGTCAAACGTCATTTTCAGGCTAACAACGTTTGAAAGATTAAGTTTCTCTGATTGAATAATCAACGGTAAAAGAAAGAATTCAAGTATGTTTGTTTTTGTAATTGATAAAGGTCTATAACAACAGTAGATATATTCTATGTAAAAAACGAAAAAAAAAACGACGCGACAGCTGTTCTATGACAAAAAATTAAAACTTGGAGCTCATCCGTTCATAAATATAAACATGTGACATGGCAGCCGCCGCTCACCTTTACGGTATTAAAGACAATATAACATATATTTACACGCATATTCCACCACACCTGTGTAAAATGACACTGCATCCCATTAGCGATTAGTATTCAAAGCGCCAGTGCATTTTGTTTTTTCCGGTTACATCACCACTAACCAGGTGCGATAGTACTGAAGCTCTGGCGTTTAAGTTTTAAATAAAATAATCGGGTAAGGTACTTCACCCGTGAGTGCCAAGTGCCTATAAAAGCGCGTACTCGTGTGTAGTTACAATTAAGTAGAAAATAGTTTATATTTCCACGTAGTTGTTAACATACCAATTTATTAGGAAACCGGTCAAAAAGGCATACATATTAGTATGTCTTAATTTCAAATGTAATTTTAATACATAGATTAATCTTTTCAGTTTCAGTGACTCATCAGTATGCAGCTCATCGCCGAACATGACAATTAAAATTGCATTTTTTATAGCATTGGTTGACAAACGAGCACACAGTCCACCTGATGGTAAGTGAATGCTGCGGTCTATAGACATCCGCATTTATCTTCAACTAAGGATCAAAATGCAAATTCGTTGTCACCCCTGAGGACTAAGATGGAATGCCTCGATTCCAATAAAAAGGGTCACCGGTTCTCTACACTCACCATACGAAATACAGCAGCATTACGCTGCTATTTTACGTTGGTATTCTGTGAGAGCGTGGTCTTGCCCTGGTCGAGCCGACTCATTCCTGCTACAATTATAATATAGCTATAGCGTAGCGTGGTTCTACCCCGTAAAAATTTTCTACTATAAACTTTATTATGTCGCTTGTTTGGCATTGCGTTTGCAACATGTATTAAAAGTGATTGTATTGTTTTGTATTTATTAATTCAAAATAAACTTGGGCGAGAGGCTGTATGGTTATGTGACTGCGTGACTTTTTTTCTCTCCTTGATTTCTTCTTCGGAAATTCAATTAAGACAGAACTGATAAGGATCCTATTATATATGTATTAAAGCTGTTGCAAAATTAAAAAGCTGGTCCAGCATGAACACAAGCAAAAATATTTTAGTCTGTTTCCATGTCTTAACGTTTACCCAAGTTAGATGATGAAACAAAGTGGAAAATCAAAAAGGAAATGTTAATTTACTGCCATACTTATAGTTTAATAAGGAAATTTACTATAAGACTAAGTTGCAGTAACTCCTAATTAGGTAAACAACTCCACTGCTGCCTGCAATTACACTGTGCCTTCGTAATAATAATAACTTATTTAATCTCAACGTAGCTTTAAACACAAGTTATTATTAAAAGCTGGCGAGATATTTTAGTATTTTTAATTTTGCACTAGTAAAAATTACCGCTGCAAATAAAATACATAATATGTCCTTGTAAGACTTACTTGTAGATTGATGTTTTCGAATAATAAGATGATGAGAAATTATCCTATACCTTTAAACGAGCAATTCTTGTATATATATATATATTGTATATATATATATATATATATATATATATATATATATATATATATATATAATTCGTATATATGTGTGTATATAATCGGAATCTTGGAAACGGCTCCAACGATTTTTATAAAATGTTGTGTGCAGGGAGTTTCGGGGGCAATAAATCGATCTAGCTAGGATTTATTTTTAGAAAATGTCTTTTTGTCTGTGTTTTTAAGCAATGAAAAACTGCTACAATATCGTTAGAATAAGAAAGTAAATTTTGACAGTTTATTAATTATTACAAATAGCTTAATTGGTATATTGGGCGGTCACAAAATCGTAATACCATGGTTCGAGCCCAGACCGACCGACCGACTTTTTTAATTTTTTTTCAAGATCCTTTCTTTTTTGAGAAAATCTATTTTTTCGAGCCCTTTTTTTAGTATTTTTTCAAAAAACACGAAAATTTAAATTAAACTAATTGCACTCATGATTTTTAATTCAAATAACCAGTTCAGTTTTTTCTATTATGTCGCTAAGATCAAAAAATATTATTCGTATTTCATCAGTATGTAATTTGTATCTAAATATAATTTCCAAAACACACGAAATAAAAAAAAAACCGAGCGAAAAATACCGAGAAAAGCTCGGTCAACCGGGTACTAACATTTTAAATGTCATAATTAATAGAATCAAGCGTCACTTTGCGGAAATCCATTATATAAAAGTTGGTAAGAGTTACTTCGCCCATATACGCTCAATAAAATACAATAATGTTTCTTACCTAGTTCGAAGAGCACCTCCCGCCCTCCTCCTTTTAATTGAGGAAAGACACATCATCGATGATAATACAACACGCGTGAATTCCTAGTGTAGTGGTGCTGGGAGTAGTTGTGACGGGATTAGTGCACGCAATTAAGGGAGGGCGGGAGGTGCTTTACAAACAAGGTAAACACATCATTTTATTATATTGAACGGATAAGGGCGGAGTCGACCGGGGAAGGAACACTCTCTCACAGAATACCAGAGTAAAATAGAAGCTTAAAGCTGTTGTGCACAATCTATAAAATATAACCTAATGGTAAGTGGGTGTTGTGGCCCATATGCACTAACATCTACCATACCTTAATTCGATCACAATAGATCATTCTGGTCGCCATGATACTGATCCTGCCAATATACCATACTTCAAACATTTAAACAAATAGTATTGTCATTAATAAGTTTGTGAAATCGCTTGTGCTGGTGAAATTACCATAATAATAATGCGTCTTTTTAGCATCAAATAGCTTATTAGCTACAATAACTTGACACGTCTAATAATAAAATTTCCTAGTTGAATGAGCATATATTTAAACGAACGAGTTATATCTTTAGTTCAGATACCTATGTTAATTTAAGAGATTGTTTGGTTTCTTTTGCTAAATTAATGAATGGACGAATAACACCGGCCTCCTCTCATTTCTGAGAGGGTTTTAGGGAAGCTGTCCGACGGGTGTTGGCGAACGGACGGATTTTAGACGGTTATTTCTCAGACTATATTCGTCACGATGTTTTCCTTCACCGCCGAGCACGCGGTAAATCAGCAATTAAAACCGAAATTAACAATTTAATTGGTGCCGGCAGGGATCGAACCCGAGTGGTATTGGATATATTAATAACTTTATTTTTTCAAATAGGTACAATATAATAAATGGACATATCATTTCATGAAGATAAACGCCATTAAAATAGCGAGCAAATATAATTAACACCTAATACAATTATTATTTATTATGTTGCTATTATGAAATACGTTATGTAACAATCGTAACGAGAATAATCATGAGAAACTAAACAAGAGTTTACTGCGATTTTTTCTTACCCGAGAATCCTAATCAGGCAAACAAACTAGTACAAATGTCTCCCCCGACAAAACCTCCCCATACGTTGCCGTGGTCTAGATTTAGACAATACCTCCCTTAAAACAGAGGCACCGCGTTTCCACGTAGCTTTACGAAACGTGAAAGTTTTTTTTTTAAACGCAAAAGTTATTGTTAGATTTAATAGCACAACATAGTATACATCCATCCATTGCAGCCTATTAAAGTCCACTGCTTAAGTTTTTCTTTTATAGAAGAGGGGGCAAACGTGCATGCGGCTCACCTGATGTTAAGTGACTACCGCCGCACATGATCAACCGCAACGCCAGAGGAATTGCAGGTGCGTTGCCGGCCCTTTAGGAAGGAGTAAGCTCTTTTCTTGAAGGTCCCCAGGTCGTATCGGTCCGGGAAAATCGCCGGTGGTAAGCTATTCCACAGAGGTCGTACGCTGAAGAAAACTCCTTGTGAAACGTACAGTGGTGGACCGCCAAGCATCCAGATGGTGTGGATGGTATCAGAACGTTTGCCGCGTAGTGAGTTCACAAAATTTGGCGGCTGGGATTAATCCGAACAATTCCTCAGAGCACTCTCCGTGGTATATGCGAAAAAAATGCTGAATACAGCCCCTCCCCATAGATTGCTTAAAAGGGGGATTTTGACTAAGTTGCCACACCTGGTAGCAGGCTGGCAACGACAGTTTCTTATAGTTTTGAGTATTTGTCAGGTGACGCTACCGTCCATCTCGTGGTTTCTATTTCTCAGTCCCCTATGACTAGACCCACGGGACGACATGGCGTAGAGGATATTCTTACACCGCCACTACACGGGAATAAGTACAATTCACGTCAAGTACGATGTCACGTTTTGTGTTGATTTTAAAAAAAAAATCTCTTGACAAAAATATGCCGTCATGTGTACTTACATATTGCCCAAATAATTCAAGAAATGTCAGTGAAAACCAAGGAATTACTTTTCATCGGGTAATAAGATACTTAATCAATAAAAAAAATTATAGATTAATAAAACAAATTATTCCTAACACGCCATCTCGTGTCATCGAATATAGATTATGAAATTAATATGTTCAGATGCGACATTTCTGTGGGTACTTAAGTATAGGACGAATATATTATTAAACACATTTTTTGTAGAAACATATATGTTATTATAATTAGGCTAAATTTTTCATGTTTAAATCTGCTTATTATTCTTTTATTTTATTTTTAAGTTTCCACTTCAACTCAAAGTGGAATAAATTCTTCCATTTTTAACTCTCGCTTGCCCAGCATTTATGAACGACTCTTATTCTAATTTAAATAAATATATTTGTAAATTAAATGTTATATTAATAAGTTTTTTTAAACATACATTTAGTTTTTTTTTTTGCATATTTGATATAGATACCTTTTAAAATATTCGGATAAAAATAATTTTAAATTGTAATTGTGATATAATAATATGTAATATGATATTAAATAAGCAGCTATAATATACAAAATAAATGACAAAATTTAAATATTGTTCTCGATATAATATACCTATTTAACAATACAATCTACAATTACCCACGGATCATTCTACCTACGTTTATTCTATGATAAAAAACAACCGCGCGAACACAGAGTAGCGCACATTTTATTGTTTGAGATAGCTGTTCTAGTACGTAAGTACATATTACTTCAATGGATAAAACGGAGTTGTCTTCCTAAATATCACGATTCTTTTTACCGACTTCTAAAAGGTGGACTTAATCAATTAGACTGTGCGTTCTTTTTTATGTGTGTCACTGTCACCTCATAACTTTTCTCTGGGTAAACCGATTTTAATGATTCTTTTTTTATATGAAATCTGGTGCTTCTCGTGTGGTCCTATAAAAAATTAATCAAGATTTGACCAATAGTTTTAGTTACCTTTAATAATGCGACTTGAAATATATTGATTCGGTAATATTGAAGTCGTTTGTACACAATTTTTAATTTTACCACTTGTTATTGCTGTAGAAGTTGATATTCCATGTTAGTTTCCATGCGTTGTCATCCTGTGTTTCCGATTTTTATTTGAGAATAAATATAGGTGTTCACATTAGGTGAACTGTGTGTGCTCATGTACGTGCTGCTTTGTCACCCTTATTTTTATAACAGAAATAGAACCCATAGACAAAAAAAAATTAGAAAATAGATAAGAAAAATCACTCAAACTGCTATATTAACCCTTACAACACTGACTTAAGGTGAAAATTTCATTAATATTTACCGAATGGTAACTTTAATTATTTGCATATTTATGTGACATCACGTTTGAAATAACTTGCAAGTCATTTTGACGCACGGATAACTTTTAGATGTCTGGATAAGCTGGTGGTAATCGAAAGTTGTGTGTGGCTGTTAGTTAAGAAATGGCTAACTGTAGTTCTTGGCAAACGTGTTGATAAACTGCACTATAATAAATGCTTCCTTTACAAAAAAGCACCGTCAGTCGGCTAAAAAGAAAATTTCTAATTAAATTACAAAATGCTACTTCATCAAAAATCTGAAATTTGATAATATTTTACGTGGTAGAGCCATGCCGCAGCTGTATTAATTGTATAGTTGTAGCACGAATGGGTCGGCTCGACCGGGGAAGGACCACGCTCTCACAGAATATCGGCGTAGAATAGCAGCTTAAGGGGAAATATAACCTCAAATGGCTTAGCAAGATCCTCCGTTATGCCGAAAGTACTGCAAAATTAATTTTGAAATAAATATACGGTAAAGTTGAAGATCAATGTTAAGGACTATGTTAGACGAAAACACGATTCCGTAAAATTTTCTCGATAGAAAAAAAATCCAAAGTTACCCCCAAACTGAACAATAAACCGCTGTTATTCATAAAATACTTTTTAAAAGATCATGAAACTTTGCATACTAACTGAACTAACTATAAAGCAGTGCATATGTTATTTACTTTTTTTAAAATACCATTATTTTCACTGTAAAAAGAAATTACCTAAATCTTGAAGCTTGATTCTTGTCGCCCCGTTAGTATCGCTTAGGCTTTTGAAGGGTGAAGTTGTGTCGCTTACGATCAGAATATACATTACGCAACAGGACGACGTAAAATTAAAATGGGAAATAACCGTGATAAAAATAAGAAGCGACTGGCTTGGCGTTAAGAAACAGGCATAAATATGATAAACCTAATGAAATAAGTATCTAACGACCTATCTACTTACAGTATTAGTGATTACAAACATGTCGGTACATAGCATACGGACGCGCGGGGAAGTGGAAGGGAAATTAGAATTTGAGCTGACTTACTATATCCCCTTAATGCTGCTAGGAGGACTAGAGGACCGGAGACTATATTTACTGGAAACAATGCATACTAATTTAGTCCTCAGGGGTGACAACGCATTTGCATTTTAATTCTAAATCGACGATAAATATAATAAATATTTACGGGTCACAGCATCCACTTACCATCAGGTGGACTGTGTGCTCGTTTGTCACCCTTATTCTATACAAAAATCTAAAAATCTCACCAAATATCTCGCTCTACACCAAAAATCCGAATTTTCTGTAACTTTAGCTGCCGACATTCTCCATCATATAGTTTTATAACGCTTTAGTTATCTTTATATGCAAAAAGACCGATGAAACGCTCGATTTTAACCACTTTTTCGAAGATCAAAAATAATGCATACTATCGTAGATATTTTAAAAAGATTTTCAACAAACACGATCTGAATTAAAATTAATGCGATTGTGATCAAAAAGCTAAGATTCATCGCAATTCGAAAAATCAAAAATAAACCAATGCATGCCAACCCCTAGTAATTCTCTTGTCGATTTGGAACTGTTTATGACACAGTGAGCCACAATGCCAGTGAACAAGACATAATGATAATTCATGGACGACCACATCACACACCACATTTACCAAACCATTTGCTCGGCGGTAAATGCAAACATTGTGGGCAAAGTTTGATATCATAGAATGACATTAAAAAAATTCGAAGACATTTTCGAAAATATAAGCTATTATTTATTACATACTGACAGAAGTAGGTAGTGGTTCCTAATATAAACCGCACACAGATTTACTCCCTGATTATCAAAGTGTAGATCTATGACGTATAGCATTGATAACGCTCTAGCCGACTAACTATCGCCTTCGAAACTTCGAAAGGGAATGCTATAGACAGCTCGAAATGGTTGAGAACTACCGCGGTCCTTGGCCACTGAAATTCTCAGAGCAGAATTTCATCGCAGCTAACGTACCTAGTTTAAGTGAAATGCAATCTGCGATTACATTGATTAATCCTAATTGACTTATGGTATATATATTATATTAAATATAACAAACACAAATTAAAAATGACAGTTGTATGAATAAAATAGTTCAATCGTTTGACTTTTGTATTCAGTCAGATTATAATTTCTTTGATGAATAAGTTTTATCTGACGATAGAAAAATCAGCCCCTACTGTCCTATTTAACAAAACACCTTGCCCCCTCCCCCCTCCCTGCCCCGCAATGCCCCAATCGTTGCTCTACACAAGCACATTCGTTTTCCAACTGTAAGGTCTATAAACTGTGGCTTTACCATAACTAAACTGTATTAATAATTTTAGCCATACAATACGATAATCACCAACTACAAAGTACACATCCGCACGCGTAAGGATAAATGAGTTCAATAATCTTCAAGGTATTTTTATAGATATAGACATCGATCACTAATATAATTATATATATATATATATATATATATATATATATATATATATATATATATATATATATATATATATATATATATATATATTATTATAATTAAAACTAAAACATCTAAATCTATCCTTGGTTAAGGATCAAAATATAGATCGTCGTCACCCCTGAGTACTAAGGCGGAATGTCTCGTTTTCAGTAAAAAAGGGTATCCGGTTCACATTCAACGTACGAAGCACAGCAGTTTTCAGCTGCTATTTTAGACTGTATTCTGCGAGAGCGTGGTCCTTCCGCGGTCGAGCTGACACCATTCGTGCTACAACCGTAATATAACGCAGCACGGCTATACCTTGGCCGGCCCATTGCCACTTCAGCTTAATGCGGACATCCTCATTTCTCAGTTTATCACGCAGAGAAACCCCGAGCATAGCCCTCTCCATAGCTCGCTGAGCGATCTTGAGCGCCCTCATACGGCCATATATAGCTCGAAGAACCGATAACCGATGGGGAAAAAAGGTTCTCGAGTGGCCTAGTACCGGTAGGCGTAGTGTAGGGCGACCTCCCACTAGATGGAGTGACGACCTGGTAAGACATGCAGGAAGTCGATGGATGCAGGCGGCTCAGGACCGTGATTTGTGGCATTACTTAGGGGAGGCCTATGTTCAGCAGTGGACTTGTGAAGGGCTGTATTGATGATGATGGCTGTACCTACCTACTACGAATTAAAATAATAATATATGTTATAAATTAATTTGCATGACTAAATATTTTTACTGGGTCCTACCCTTTTCTACCTAAGAGTCCGTCTGGAGAGGAACCACCCTTTCACCTATTTCCGCCAAATAGTAGTGCTGGCACTGCTGCTTTGTATATTTGTTTGTATAGAGAACCAGCATAATTACAGACATAAGGCATTCCATTTTAGTCCTTACAGAGGTGACAACGCGTGTGTAATCTTCTCTGCTTGAAGTTGGTTCCAGTTGTCCATGGACCTCGACAACTATTTACCATCAGGTGAAACGTGTGTAAGTTTCCCACTTTATTTTTTTTTTAATAAATAACGGTGAAACATTTAAAATATTTTAAAAGTCAATTAATGTCGAAACCATTTGTTATTCAAACTGACAAACGTGGCCCGAATAACATTAGTGAAAGTTAATTTCTCTGGGTGACAGTGTTATATGGTTTTAAGCGAAGTAGATTAGAAATACCGTGAATATAATTTAATTTTAAATGACATGCTAGACAAGCTTTAGAAACATTGTAGGTTTTTGATTATATAAGAAATGTGCATATGTGCAAAACAGTACTCTGCTAAGCGTCCACGAAATTTTAATATTGTGAGCCTATAGTTTATCTAGAAAAATAATTATTCAATTTTAAATCACATGGCAGCCGTGGTAGCTTAGGGACTTAGCACTCGGTGTGAATTTCACAGCACATGAGAAAACCGGGTTCGATCCCCGCCGGCACCAATGTAATTTTCAGTGCTGATTTACCTACCACGTGATCGGCGATTAATGAAAACAATGAAAAAAAATTTTTCGAAGACATGTAAAGTCCTCCAACACGTATTTGGGAAGCGCGGCAGACAATTCTTCGCGCTAAAACCCTCTCAGAAATGAGAGAAGGCCTGTCTACAGTTGTGGGACGGATATAAGCTGCAGCTTTAACCTAACTTTTTTTATAGCATTGGCTGACAAACGAGCACACAGTACACCCGATAGTAAGTGGAAGCTGCGGCCCATAGACATCTACATCTATTATCAATTAAGGATCAAAATGAAAATGCGTTGTCCACCCCTGAGGACTAAGATGGAATGCCTCAATTCCAGTAAAAAAGTTCTCCGGTTCTCTACACTCACCATACGAAACACAGCAGTATTACACTGCTATTTCACACTGGTTTTTTGTGAAAGCGTTGTTCTACGCCGGTCGAGCAGACTCGTTTGTGCTACAACTATAATATAGCTGCAGCATGGCTCCACCACGTAAAAAAACTTTTAACTATTATTGCAATCGCTAATCCTTCTGTCAAGAGAGGTTATTATGGTATATTCTATTCTATTTGTTATAGGAAATGTTCATGTTTTTCTGCGGACTGTTATTCGCGAAAAGTGATTATAAAATACACACAAGAAAATGTCTCGCTAAGAAACTTGAGTACACGACTTAATTCTGCGGATATAATGTACCTATTTGCTTCAAAAAAAAAATCTGCACTTAAAATTGCAATTATCATTTTCATTGGTGCCGGCGAGGATCAAACCCGAGTTGCTGGCGTACTGTGAAATTTACAGCGAACGCTAACCATCTGAGCTACCACAATAATAGACGTCTCACAAATTCGTCGATACTTTCCGCCGGCGGCGCGGCGTGGATATCTGACAATTATGTTTCACGTATTATTTACAAATTTTTTGTACCGCCATCTATCGAAAGTCATAAGTACTTTCCTGGTTTTTCCACAGGCGCCTTATGTAGCACCCACGGGACGATATTATGATATGGAATGGTAAATAACATTTATCGCCATTACCACCCGCAATATATTCTCGTGTATTATAACAGATGTAAATGACCTAACACGACAATGGCCAGTCTTCCAAATCCGCTTGCCAATCCTCAAGATTATCTAAGCCTCCTTACTATGTACATTGGACATGGTGTCCTGACAGTGCACTGTTACAGGTTGATAATTACGATCTAATTACAATGTAAATAAAAATGCTTGTATTAAATAAAAAATATTTTTTTCTCAAAAACGCCATCTAGTATTGTTTACCGTAACCACCATTAAGTGCCCGCTTTTTAAGTCACGAGTACGTAATTACCCAAACTACGATAGAACTTAGTGCGAACGTTGGAATATAGATGGCGCTGTTACAAAATTCAAGCGGACTTTATTCAAATATAGCCTTCATTATATGCAAAATTAAATTTTTGATGTTATTAAATGAGATTGCAAGACTATATACGAAAGAACGTTTAATGTATCTATAGAACGACAGCGTGAAGAAATACATAATATCCGAACTTAAGTAGTTTTAATATTCTTTCTCTTCGATAATTCTTAGGAATTTGTTTGGACTATGTTGAAATAAATTACAAATGTTTCCCTTAAAATAATATTTTCTATTGACAAATGCGTAAAACAGTAAAAAATATGTGGTAGAAAAGGTTTACTGGATGGTAGAAAGTTTTACTCTGTTGTAGAAAAGTTTTACCAGCCGGCAGGACACTATCTACCTATGAGTCCGTTTTGGTAGGTATTATCCTCCTACATATTTCTGGGGCCATATAGCAATTGTATGAATAGAACGCTTACTCGCGTTCTGTTACCCGGGTTCGATCCCCGCCGGCACCAATGAAATTGGTAATTGCAATTTTAAGTGCTAATTTACCATGTGCTCGGCGGTGAAGGAAAACATCGTGAGGAAACCTGCATGTCTGAGGAATAAGATAAAAAAATATTTCGAAGAGATGTGAAGTTCGCCAACACGCATTGGGGCAGCGCGGCAGACACTTCCTTGCCCTAAAACCCTCACAGAAATGAGGAGAGGCCTGTGCCCAGCAGTATGTAGCCTATAGGCTGTAACTATATCAGGGACTATAGGCTGTAACTTTTAGCAATTGTATGCGCTACTGTGTTGCAGCCTAGAGGGTATAGAGAGCTAGTATAATTACTGGCTGTGAGGCATTCCATTTTTGTCCTCAAAGGTGACAACGCATCTCTAGCTTTCGTTGTTTACCACACGCATCTTTTACACTGATCCCCGTCGATATGGGTCCATAACATCTTGCAACAATAAAACACATCCTAACTGACTATAGACTACTCTGTAACACATCTATATCCTGTAAAGTATCAAGATGATAGATAGTTTGTTTGAATGCTTTACCGCCAGCGGTTGGGGTTGAGATCTTCGGTTTCCAAAATCTGCCGAACCACAGTAGTGTTACGCTACCTTTTTGAACGAGTATTATTCTAGGACGTGTTCTTTCCTCAGAAACTGTTATTAATCACATTACAAGAACTTGAACTTAATTATGCTCTTACATTCTGTATTCCAGGTACTCCCTAATAATTCCATTTTCTCATGTAACTATATCCCAATTTATAATGCAGAAAGCAAAACAGATTTTTCAGAGTGCTCTCGTTCCGACCCTACTTTTATGCGCTTCCTGGTAGACCCGTACAATAGCGCTGCAACGTATACAGAATACGCAATGAACAGCTTTGCCTGAGTACTGATGTTGCTGCAGTCATAAAGTATAACTCCATACACATACAGTCTGTGTATTTACGTTCTTAGTATTGTATAGTCTTAAACTCTATTCGTCTTATTACAAAACGTGGATTCATACTGTTACACATTCGTATTAAGGGGAAATATAACCTCTAATGGCTTAGCAAGTTCCTCCGTTATGCCGAAAGTATTGGCACTAATTTTGAAATAAATATATGGTAAAGTTGAGGATTAATGTTAAGGTGACTCTAGTCGACATTATTTCCATAGAAATTTCGGAGGGGTTTTACTCCGCTGTTTGACAGTGTACATCCAAAGTTAAACATGATATCGTTTTGTCTCATTATTAATTTTGTCTGTACCGAAACAGAATAGTAAAATAAAAAGTCATTAAAAAGTTACGAGCTACCAAAGATTCGTTTTTATTGCCAATTTTAACACAACTTTGGTCGTAAATTAGTAATAAAAGCAGTGTAAAATTTCCAAAACAAAGTCGGTACCGACATAGCTCAATTATCGAAGAATTCAATAAATTTTATTGGTAATTGATTCATGCAGTGGTTTTTTCATAAAACCCCTCTTTCCAAAGGCCTTTTCGTATTTTTTTACGCGCGCGTGTTTATATGAATTATCGTGCATCTCACTGAATAATATTTCCCCCGGTGCGGTGCGGGAGGACGACACTTACACACACATGCATGCGCGGTGACGCGCGCTTATTCGACTCAGTCAGCTGCGGCCTGTGACGTTCGTATGACTATAGCTATACCTACGCTCTAAATTACTACGCTACATTGACTTGCGAGATGTCAGTGTAACAAAACAAAACGGCCCAGAAAAACAGACTTTCCAACTGATAGCTAAATCAGCACGCAACAATTTCATTGGTGCCAGTGGGGATCGAACCCGGGTTGCTCCCGTACTGTGATACCTATAACGAGCGCTAACCATGTGAGCTACCACGGCTCTCAACGACATCGTTCCGTTCGTGTACAGCGCTGAAGATAGCAGAGTAAAAAATTAGGGATTGTGGTGTTTGAAATTTAAATAAAAGAATGCTTCAGTATTGATAGCAATTTATAAACGAAATATCTGTTGAGATGTGTCTAGAAATTATTAATACTTATTTTTATTTATTTATTAAAATAATAAATAAATAAAAATAAGTATACATTTATCTATATTGAGTACTAGTTATTCCCCGCGATCTCGCACGCGTGGAATATGGATTTCATGGGTTTTAATTTTTTTGCGCGGAACCCTAATTCTTTTTCTAAAACAAAAGTAGTTCAAGTTATTCCTTATATCATCAGCTATCTGCCTGTGAAAGTCCCGTCAAAATAGATCCAGCTTTTTCGGAGATTAGCTGGAACAAACAGACAGACAGACAGACCGACAGACAGACAAAAATTTTAAAAATTGTGTTTTTGTTACTAGTACTTTCATATGCATTTAATAAAAAGCTGTTATTTTAACATTACAAACAGACACTTCAATTTTATTTATTTGTAGATATAGATATAAGATTTTATTCATATTGGTGTCATTTTAAAGGGAATATCATGTACTATTATAATAATAAAATAATTGTCTCCAGTAAATATTATACTTTTCTTGTAAAACTCGAAATAACAAATAAATACGATTTATTTCACGATACATTACGAGAATCACTTGCGCGGCGTGGACGGTGGATAGGTACCTACCTACTGTTGTTACCTAGATACCCACAACCTACTATAAGTACAACAAAATTTGACAAACTGTCGCAGCGTCGTGGACACTAAAATCTAAACTGCCTACCTACCTGCCTAAGTACGTCGGTACTAAGGAAACAGTCTTGACGGGTCACTTGTCTTGATAAAAACATGTGTTTACATCTAGTGATATTGTGTGTATATAAAAAAAGTAAGAAGACAGGTAAGTATTTTTGAAAACAATTTATAGGTAGGCAGAATATACTATATTCTGATAATTTTACAATTATTATCTAAATATTATATTATTATTATACTATTAAACGAGCAATTCTTGTATATAAATATATATATATATATATATATATATATATATATATATATATATATATATATATATATAAACGGGATATATATATATATATATATATATATATATATATATATATATATATATATATATATATATATATATAATCGGGATCTCGGAAACGGCTCCAACGATTTTCATAAAATTTAGTGTCCAGAGAGTTTCGGGGATAAAAAATCGATCTAGCTAGGATTTATTTTTAGAAAATGTCTTTTTGTCCGTGTTTTTAGGCAATGAAAAACTGCGACAATATCGTTAGAATAAGAAGGTAAATTTTGACAAATTGTTAATGATTATAAATAGCTTAAAATTAACGCTTTACAGCACTCATGGTCACGGGCGGGAGTCCCGCCCGTGACCATGAGTGCTGTAAAGCGTTCGAAACGTCGGGTATTAAAAAGTTAAATATACGCGATAAATTCCGTAAAAACTAGTATTATTTCAATGTGTAGTGTTCGCGTAAATATAAGAAATCAAAAAATATTATTTATATTTCATCAGTATGTAATTTGTATCTAAATATAATTTCCAAAACACACGAATTAAAAAAAATCGAGCGAAAAATACCGAGGAAAGCTCGGTCAACCAGGTACTATTATAAATGCGAAAGTTTGGATGGATAGATGTATGTTACTCAATCACGCCAGAACAGCTGAAGGGATCTGGATGATATTTAGCTCAGATATAGGTTATACCTGGTCTGGAATAGCACATTTGATACCGTTTATTCAGGTATTTCGTTCCTGTGGGATAATTTTCGAGTTCACGCGTTTGAAGCCGCTGACAACAGCTAGTACGGATATAAACTGCGATGACTGTTCCAGTTCATGCTTCGGCGTCGTGAACTCTTGAGTGATCGCTGCATGACCACCCGGGGAAAACAAAACATAATAAAATAAGCAATCTATATTAGGTATCTATAGAGCCATAGAGGTATAGTATAAAGCGATAACGCAGCGCCTAATAATTTAGTACGAGTTTGTAGGTAGGTACTGCTGATTTCTCAGCAAGCGTCGAGCGGCACAGAATAGGGTGGTAATGTGTGCATCGTGTTCGTGTAACTTCGTTTTTGTTCTAACGGTTCGGAACACCGTACGAACAAGACATGCGTTCTAACTGCTCTTCACTGATACTATCTCTGTCGGGCACGATGCCAGGTGAGACAACGTGCTTTTTGGCCGCGCCCACCAATGAGTTCGAGCCCGCGACTTGTGCCACCTTAAGGACTATGTTAGACAAAAACACGATTCCGTAAAATTTTCTCGATAGAAAAAAAATCCAAAGTTACCTCCAAACTGAACAATAAACCGCTGTTATTCATAAAATACTTTAAATAAGATCATGAAACTTTGCATACTAACTGAACTAACTATAAGGCAGTGCTTATGTTATTTACTTTTTTTAAAATACCATTATTTTCACTGTTAAAAGAAATTACCTAAACTATCGGCGTCTTGAGCTTGATTCCTGTGTCGTTCCGTTAGTATAGCTCTGGCTTTTTTAAGGGAGAAGTTGTGTCGCTTACGATCAGAATATACATTACGCAACAGTACGACGTAAAATTAAAATGGGAAATAACCGTGATAAAAATAAGAAGCGACTGGGTTGGCGTTAAGAAACAGGCATAAATATGATAAACCTAATGATATAAGTATCTAACGACCTATCTACTTACAGTATTAGTGATTACAAACTTGTCGGTACATAGCATACGACGCGCGGGGAAGTGAGGGCGAAATTAGAATTTGAGCTGACTTACTATATTCCCTTAACACATTTTTGTTCGCATATACAGACAGTTTACACTTGAGACTTATTACATTATGAAGCACATTATCCGTCTTATTATTTAAACTGTATAGCAGGATGTATAACTTATTTCAATGGAGCAGTTGTAGTAGGTAGAGTTATTTTGTCGTAATCCCGCAACCCCTAGCAGGCGTTGTTACTGACAATCAAAGATATCTAAATTATAAAGCAACCTTATTATTTAGATTTCTGTGCTGACGATAGAACGCCGTTGCCTGTTACCTGTCTGTATATTTAATAATAATAATCCTTTTTTGAAGACATATAGGCAGGCCTCTATCACTCTTGCTACCTACGTGAAATAATTACCTAAAATCGCGACGCGCCCGGGCGAAATAACGCAGTCAGGGCTAGCGCGTTGGAGGCGATTGAATATTAAAGTTTTTTAATGCTGTTTACGTATATCTTGTGTGTGTATGTATGTATTTTGTAAATATTCTTGAAATAGTTTTTGTTTAGTGTTAATTATAGGATAAAATAGTTCAAAAGTTTTAATGTAATTTAAGTACTATATATTATGTATATTATCCATTATTTAATAAATTTTAATATGGAAAAACGTCGTTCCTACTATAATTGTCGCGTGGATAGACGCTAAATGAACAACAAAATATTTCAGATATATCATTCTTTATTACCTAATAATTTTAGTAGAAAGTTATGAAACGTGACTTTATTTAATTTTTATTGTTCGATAGGTACTTATAGCAAAAAAGAATTAAGTAATAATTTATTTAATATCTACGAACTTTATTACAAAATTTAGTGGAAATTTACTTCACCATCCAAGTATCTACTTACGTACATATGCTTGCCTTTTATATTAAAATATTTTAAGCTAAAATAACACAAAACACTGCAATCAAAACTTTGTTTACAAACAAAATTTTTAATTTTTACATTTTTACAAGATAACCTTTCTGTTAGGAATCATATTTCAAGTTTATTTGTTGTTTACACTATCTACCTTTTCCTTCCGAGCCAAGCGTCGCGATTCCCGACGAATGGCCTTGCAAGTTGCATGCGTTAGGCATCGCAGAACTCACGTAGGTGCGAAAATATGGTCTGTCGATCATACTCAGAATAGGTATATCACCAAGTAACATAATTAATATTTCGCAATATATTTTGTTATTCTTTATTGACATCCCTCCATAACAACGGAAAGTCCACCGTAACGTAGGAAGAGGAAAACGTGCAAAGTAATACGGACACGCGCAGCGATAAAGTTTTATTAAGCTAATTAATAATAATTATGTAGGTGAAAAAGAATTCGGCTCGCAAGGACCACTTGAAAAAGAATTCGGCTCGCAAGGACCAATTGAAAAGGAACCAAGGGGAACTCAACTTTCGATTAAGAAACAGAAGGGAGGAATCGAGGCTTCTCTCGATCCGGCCTCCTATAACGCCTACGTTGGGTTCGGGAACAACGTATGTGATCTCCGCAACGGAGTAACACACTAGGGCGATAACCTCGTTCTTTTTCAGCAAGTAGGTTCAGACGGGGATTACGGGTCTTCCGAAGTCGTCCCGGTCCCGACGCCTTAATTCTTCGATGTGGACTGTATAACTTTAGGGATGAATCACTTGGGAATAAAACAGCAATTATCTTCAAACCGTTCCGTGAGAGAGTAATCACTTTTCCCTATCACTTCCCTACACTTTTTCTTCTTGACTGCTGGTTTTCACTTTTCCCGAAGGATTTTCTTGTTTTTCCAAACTATTACCCCGAACTATTTCCCCGAACGAATTGCAAGGAAGGATTGTCGTCTTCACGCACTGATGTACGTGCAGGTTTCGGGCCTCGGGGTAAGCCCCCATTACCCGTGCTGTCCTCGCGGTCCACCACTATGGACCGGTCCTGGGAGCCTTCTATTGGCATTGTAGGTGTTTTAAACGATTTAAGTCGCAATCGGTAAAATTTTCGTAGTCGGTTATGACTACGAAAAAAGGAGGTTATCTAATAAGTCTAAGTTGGCCTTTCAGCGGCATTGAGGGTTATTACTCGACTCTCTAATCGATATAGAGAGGAGTTCTCTTGGATAGGGTCGCCCGTCCGGTGGGCGCGCATGTAGCGGCGCAAAGTTGTTGAGGTGTAGATGCGGCCCGTTGTCTGCACGGTCGAACATACCGCGCGCCAACCGGGCCACAAATTCTTGTATGGTTTCGATCTTCAGGTTGGCCGCTATGACGTCATTCCGGACGTAGCGACCCGCACCGACGATGGTTCTTAACGCCATATTTTGCTGGGCCTGCAGTCGCCGCCTCAGAGGCTCGCTCAGAAGCGCGTACCAGGCCGGAGCAGCATAGGTGATGATGGATCTTATGTATGTTTTGTATATACGCACTTTGGTGTTAAGTGGTAACTTGGATGCCAGGACCGGACGTAGCATCGCCCGCGCACATCGTGCTCTGCGGACGACGAGGTCGACGTGCGCAGTCATGCGCAGCGCCCGGTCGATCCGGCACCCAAGGTAGGTCACGGCCTTCTCGTACGCGATCTGCTGGCCATTGAGGGTTAGTTGAGGTGGTAGGTTCCTGAGGCGGCGAGTGAGCAGAGCGGTCGTCTTACCAACATTGACGACCATCCTCCACTCATCTAGCCATGGTGGCAGCAGGTCCAGGAGACGTTGCATCCTGGCAGTGGCAATGTGGGCTCTTCTGGACGAGGTGAAATAAGCGCTATCATCCGCATATAACGCCAATTCCACGTCATCCTCCCACTCTTGCAGCCTTCCTGCCAGGGTAGGGATGTCATTGGTATAAGCCGCGTACAGGACTGGAGACAAACAGCTGCCCTGAGGAACGCCACGAATTGCAATAAAACCCGTTCACTAAGCTACCCCCAGAGCTATACGCGAAAGTGAGCCGCGCCATTCGCGTGCCTGCGCAACTTAATAACATGAATTTGTACTATTACTCTCTCACGTTTCACTTAATTTCTTTATTCACATAAATCATACATAAATACAAGTTATCTATTTAGATAGCACAAAACAATATCTACACCATGATATACATTATTTTTTCGTATCATAAAAATCCTTTAATTTATAAAACAAAATATACCTACTTTAATCACAAATTCAAAGTTCAAACTTCTTAAATATTTAACACAGAAAGTTAAAACAATGTTTCCCACTTGAATTTATACATATGTTAACTAATACAATAGTTTAATTTACATTTTCTCTATTTATTTCACTATTTAAAACACTTTTAAATTTCTTATACAAAACTATCATTATTTCACTTATACACAGGAATTTTCACATAAAAATAACACAGAATTCACCTTTTTAGCACGTACAATCAACCTGAAATGTTTTACAAGTCATTTTTACATAAATTGCTGAAATTACAAACATTTTAAATTTTTACATATTTGGCCTCCTAGGGGCGTGGTCATCGTGCTTCCGTGAACTCACACTATTTGAACAACTAACTTTGCACGGCTCTCGGCTATCAGAAAAAATGAAAGTCTGAAATACACTTAATTTTAACAATATTATGTAAACAAGTGCTTCTACATAATTTTCAAACTGTAGGAAACTATCTCTGATAAGATTCTTATCAGTTATCATGTTTCTTATCAGATAACAATACAAGTGAATGTTCTCATTAATCAATCATAACAAATAGGCATTTGTTTTCGTACAAACATATCAAACTTATACACGACAATACTTATGCAATTAATTTCCGTTATTTCTGTTTGTGCACAGAGTGATCATCTCGACCGGGGAACCAATCCGATCTCTAACTTCACTTTAATATTCCTTTGAATTTACATCATTGGAAAGACGATTTCAACCGGGGAACAAATCCGGTAACATAATTTATAACATAAAATTCCCTATATGAATTTATTGAAAGATATTACTTAGAAAACAGTAAACTAGTCCGGCCTGGGAGTCGAACCCAAGACCTTCATATCATTAATTCGACATTTCTTTAAGATTTAACTAAGCATTTTCTTATCAGAACATCCCTATTGGACAAGAAAAGTTATTCGTCGTCGGTTGACTTAATAAACTGAAACATTCTTATAGGCGCGTCGCCAACAATCTCCCCCCCGTGCGTTAGCACCATCATTTGGGAGGCGTCGCGGGTACCAGGACTATTATTCTGGATGTAGGTCTCCTCAAGATACCTGTGCTAGTAATGACGTCAACCACTCTGGTGTGACCGTCTGGTCCCGGTAACGTTCTACTAATTTTGCCTTTCGGCCACGTATTTCGTGGCAACGAATGATCTATTGTCAAAACAATATCGCCTTCTTTAGGTTCAATGAACTTTCCGTTATTACCTGTTCGCGGTATTAAGGTAGGCATGTATTCCTTCAGCCACCTTGTCCAAAAATGGTCGGCTAACCTCTGTGCAGCTTTCCAATTGAGTTGACCCGTCAGATGCCGCTTTAGAAATAATCCAGGTGGTCGATCACCACATGAGCGTCCCAGAAGAAAATGATTGGGTGTCAAACCCTCTTCAGGACTATCCATACTGAATGTTACCAGAGGCCTGGAATTTACTGTGTGCTCTGCTTCTAAAAGCAACGTATGTAGAACTTCCTCTCGTGGGCTCCTTTCTCTGAGCGTAGCGGTCAACGCAATTTTAATCGACCTTACTAACCTCTCCCAGGCGCCACCCATGTGCGGTGCTCCCGGAGGTATAAATTTCCATTTAATGTATTTCTTAAATGACTCATTTTTCATGCCCTCATGGCATTCTTCGCATGCTTTCAATAATTCCTTATTCGCAGCTTTGAAATTTGTCCCGTTATCGCTGTATATAACGGCTGGTTTTCCTCTTCTGGCGATAAATCGCCTCAATGCCATTATCATTGACGCTGGTGTCAACGAGGCTGCTAATTCCAGATGTACTGCTCTGGTAGTCAGACACGTGAATAAAACACCCCAACGTTTTTCGTGTCGCCTTCCTATAGTCACACTCATAGGACCGAAATAATCCACAGCTGAGCATGTAAAAGGTGGTTCATGATGAGCTATTCTCTCCAGAGGAATATTTCCTTGTGGCACGTTCTGCACCACTGACAATGATGTGACACACTTCGTACTACATTACGTAAGTTCAAGACATAAAATTTCTGGTTCACCTCATTTATCACCGTCTGGTGATTGGCATGTCCAAAATGATGATGAACTTCTCTAATCATCATTTTAACGATTTCGTGTTTACCGTCCAATATGACGGGTTTTCTACTTTCCTCGGTCAAATTAGACTTGAAAGGTAAACGTCCATTTAAACGGAGTAAGTTATCTTCTCCTATTTCCATAGATAATTTACTTAAGCGTGAACTTCTTTCAACACTTTTGCCTGCTTTCAAGCATTTTATTTCCGAATAAAAACACTCGTCTTGAACGAACTTCCAAATTAATAATTCCGCCTTTTTCAAGAGCGCTACGTCCAACGCGCCATCGGGTCCTTTAACCGACTTTGCTAAAACTTTGTTGGAACACATAACCGACTTTTCGGCTGCGTCGTCGGGTCCTTTAACCGACTTTCTTAAACTCTTGAATTTTTCTACCGCTTGTAAGGTGCGTGTAGTTGCCCCAAGGAATTTCTTAAAGCTGCTAAATCGTCCGTAGTCGGGTAGACTTAACGGTTCTTGCTTTCTTAACGCATTTACGCCCTTTGGCGATTTTTCTTCACCTGTTTCTAAGCTTTTTATGGTGTCCACTTGTTTGGGCCATAAATCAGGACTTTTCCTGAGGAATTCAGGTCCTTGAAACCAGCGATGACTTACATCGAAGGTGGAAGGAAAATTTCTAGTGGCGTCGTCTGCCTCATTTTGTGACGTTGGAACCCATCGCCATTCACATGGCTTACTGTGATCTTCGATCTCAGCCAATCGATGAGCAACGAATGGTTTAAAGGCGCGAGGATCTGACTTAATCCACGCTAACACTGTACGTGAGTCTGTCCAAAATACTCTCTCGGACATCTCGTACTTGCTCTCTTCACTAACCGAGGCAGCCAGCCTGCTGCCCATAAGAGCTGCTTGCAATTCAAGCCTTGGAATCGAAATTGGTTTCAACGGTGCTACTCTTGCCTTTGCGGCGATCAGCGTAATCCGCCTTATTCCTAGCTCGTCCGTGGTGACGTAATACACCGCGGCGGCGTATGCCTTTTCACTAGCATCCGTGAAAGTGTGTAACTCTCCCTTGCCGACGCCTTCAGCAACGGGTCTAGGTACCTCTAAATGACCTAATTTCTTCACTTCCGATATCCATTTACAAAATAACACGTGTAATTCGTGTGAAACTTCTTCATCCCAAGAGATGCCTGTCCTCCATACTTGCTGGATCAGCGACTTCCCTTGAATCGTTATGGGTGATGCGAGTCCCAAAGGATCGAAAACTGACATCACAGCGCTAGTTATCTCCCTCTTCGTAGGCGGTCGTAAACCTTCCATCACCTCTTCCGGTGTGTTACGAAGACTTGTGGAGAAACTTATTATATCCCGTTTGATATTCCAAATCAAACCTAACGTGCGCTCTGTGTGCTCTTTATCTCCCAGCGAAGCACTGTCGCTTTTATATTTATTTTCCATTTTACTTAAAACTTCGGGTCGGTTGCTAGCCCATCCCCTCAGTTGGAAAGAAGCATGTTTATGTAATTCATACATATCGTTTACTATCTTTTCGGCCGTCGTCACGTCGGGAAATTCCTGTAGATAGTCATCCATATAAAAATTGCTTTCCGTAGCGGAAGCTGCTTCTGGATAGATATGTGCGTTGTCCTGCGCATTCCTATTCTTTACATATATAGCGATGCATGGTGATGATGCCGCTCCAAATATGAGTGACGTCATTCTATACTCTTCCGGTGGCGCGTCACGATTGTGCCGCCATAAGAATCCAAGGCTATCCCTGTCTTCATCCCGGATTTTCACTTGCAGGAACATTTCTTTAATGTCTGCCATTACTGCCACGCTTCCTTCTCTGAATCGTAGCAGAACTCCGAACAACGACTTCAATAGGTCCGGTCCGGTTAACAATGCATCATTGAGACAACGTCCGCCCGTCTTTGCGGCGGCGTCGAAAACTATCCTTATTTTCCTTTTTTGTGGGTGAGTCACTGCGAAGTGAGGAAGGTACCACGTACGTGGGGAAATGGGAATATGGTTCGCTTTCTCTGCGTAACCATTAACGATGAGATTTTCAATTTGCTTCTCATATTCCTTCTTCAACTCGCTATTTTTGTCGAGCTTTTTTTCAATATTCAACAGGCGACTTTCAACCTGCGCTCTATTCGACGGCATGCACTCATTGTCTGTGCGCCATAACAAAGCAGTCTCGTACCTATTATTAGGTATACGACGTACCGTTTTGTTCAAAATACTTAAGGCTCGTTCTTCTGGGTCGTTCACGGGCTTTCTAGCCGACACTCCCAGAGATTCCAAACTAAAATATTCCTTGATCAATTTATCCATATCTTCCTCCTTCTTGGTGGAAATGTGGTTAACGATCTTGATCGGTTTAATACCACCCGATATGTGACCATGTAAAACCCATCCAAGTTTGGTGAGCGATGCTACAGGTAGGTTCTTACCTCCTGAAATTAATTCACGAGTAACTATGAGATGCCAATTGTCCTGACCAATTAATATGGTAGGTTTGGACCTCTCATACATCAACTCATCCTTAATCGGTGTCAAATGAGAACACCGTTGCAATAATTCTCGGCTTACCGACTGAGGAGAAAGGTTAAGTGACTTAATTGTTTGTACACTTATCTCTTCTAAGTCGCTCGAGTAAATGCCTTTTATCTTAACGTTTAAGCGATACGAACTGTCGTCGTTAATTCGCTTACCTCCCACGGCTTCGATACGTAATCCCTCTTTACGTCCGCGAGGCGCTAATTTCTGAGCCACACACTCCTCTATGAGTGTCATGGTCGATCCCTCATCCAGAGGAGCTGTTGTCTTGACCTTTCCTCTAGGTCCATACAACTCGACCGGTATAATCTTTAAGTATGCACATGCCAGTGCATTCACTGTACTAACAGTTGTAATCTGAGCATCTTTACCCCCCTCGTCCCCTTGTGGCGAGGTTTTTTCATTGGGGTATCGGTGTAGCAATCGATGATGTGACATTCTACATCCCTTTACACCACATTTTTTTGCTTTGCACTCTAACCTCCTATGGTTAGGTGACAAACATTGGAAACATACTTTCGCTTTTTTGACCGCTTCCCATTTCTCGCGAATATTCATGTCCTTAAACTTGTAACAACTCACTATAGAGTGCTCCTTGTTGCATATAACACACTTATGTGTTACCCGACTTACAGGCTTATCCTGGGTTGTCATAACCACTTGTCGGTTGTGCCCTTTACTATTTCGGCGTTCTAGACGCTCGCTCGAATTACTTCGGCGCATATAGCGCTCGCTCACGGCACATCTGCGTACACCTCCCTTTGCAGTGTGTACAGTTTGCTTCCTGAATTCAGGACGCTTCCTTTTTTCAGGCGCATTTTCATTGTTTAAGGACGCTCCAAATTGTTCACTCAATAAATTTAAAAACTTGGCCATCTTCTGTAACTCTGGCTCCAAAGGATACTGAGCTCGATATTCAAACCATTTAAATTTAATCATAGTTCCGAGTTTCTCCACTATGCGGCTCACTAACTCCGGTGAGTACAAATACTGTGGTTGATTCAACGCTTGTATCGTGGCAACCACGTTCGTAATACGACTTGCAAAAGATCCTAAATTCCGGCAATCTTCTGCCAATCTTGGCATACGCTTTACATTCTCGATTTCGGCTAGAATGAGCATCTCAACCCTACCGAATCTTCTTTCGAGAGCGTTCATTATTTCTTCCGGTTCACACAAAGTAAATAACAGCGACTTTACCGCCTCTTTAGCGGTGCCCTTTAATGCCCTCCTAAGGCGTGCAACATTTTGCACCCCTGAAAATTGGCTTCTCGTGTCTTCAAACACCGTTTTGAAAATTATCCATTCACCCGGGTCTCCATCGAACACCGGTAATTCCTGGAGGAAATGAAGCTGGGAAGACTTATCTTTACCCGCTATTTTTTTGCACTCACAATCGCTTCGGTCAATTCTGACACCTCACTCGCGTGTGTTTTCTGTGCATTTCCTTGGTTGCGCTCGATCTCCGCCCCTTTGCGGCGTGATCCTTTACACGCTCCCTTATCAGTAATATCGGGTTGTGCTACGCTAACCGGCGCGCTCATTATGGTCTGCTGAACCCAACTCCTTACGAAAGGTTCCACCTGAGTATTCCGCTCTTCATCATCCTCACTCGAGTCGATTTCCTCTTCTCGGTTGAGTCGTGCCAACTCCAATTGAGACTTGGCTAAGGCAGCAGCTGCCTGTGCTCGTTCGAGCTCTGAGCGTTCGAATTTAATCCGCGCCTCTAATTCGGCTTTCAGCCTCGCCGATCGCGATGACCTACTACCTCTTTGTGACCCTTTATCACTAGTGTGCCCGATTACTGTCCTTGGCGATGCCGCTTCTTCGGTCCTTTGACCTACTTTTTCGACCACCGTTTCACTCCTGGATATAACGGATTGTTGTGCGGTGCTGGCCTGCGTACCACTGGTGTCCGTCCTGTTGCTTGTCGTTGCCACGGACGTCCCTGTGTCCCACGTGCATGTGGACGTGTCGGTGGTGGCTCCACTTGAAGGAGTTGCTCCATTTGACGCAGTAGCTGTGGTCGCTCCAGATGGTTCCGCTTCTTTAGCTTTTCTTGAGAGCCCTGTCCTTGTCCTGCTCCCTTCGCTTCTCCCTGTCTGGTCTTGTGCCTTCTTCATCTTGCAGGAAGGTGATTGTTGGCCTACGGTCCCTAACTGTCCCTACGGTCCCTACAACCCCTTACCTACAACCCTTCTACACCCCAACCTAACACCACTACCCCTCCCCCCCTTATCTCCCAACCCTACAACCCTACTACCACCCTAACAGCCCTATCAGCCCTATCAATCCTGGACGGGGCCTACCGAGGTGAGCCGTCCAGGGATGGAGTCGTGCAGGAATGGAATGGAGGAAAGGTTTAGGAACTGTCCCGCCAAGGAATATGACGAAACAGTCGAGCGGTAGTGCAAGCGCAGTCTCGCTCGAGAGAACTGCTCCACCCGAAGGTGTTGTGCCAGAGCCCAACCGTTTGGCACCGTTAGGTGGTCGGGATGTATGCTGTGCTCGCCGCCCAGTTGCCGGTGACGCCTCGTCCGAGCGCCCTCCTCCGGCCGCGATGCAGTCAGGTGCCCACGCGCACCCTCGCCTGGCAGCAGCAGCGGTGGATGCTTCTTCCTGCACCCTGATGACCTGACAGGAAATGCCGGACACGGTCGTCCGACAGGAAAATGCCAGACACGGTCGTCCGACAGGAAATGCCGAGCACGCTTGCCCGACAGGAAAAATGCCAAGCCCTGCTTGGCCACGATGAGTGCCTTCACAAGACACCTGCGCCCGGCTGCGATACGTGCCCCATGCGAGCACACGCCCCAGGCCGCAATCCCGGTTTTCTTTCTTCCGGTAGTTCCAGGTCCAGTCCTTCAGCGCTGACGTCCTGGTCTTCTGGCCTTTGGTCCTATTGCTTCAGCTCAAACCTCCGGCTTCCTTCGGTTGCTGATCTTCACTCGGCTCCGAAGGTCTTCTTTTTCCACAACCAGCAGTCCACAGCTGGTTCCTTGATCCAGCTGGCGGGGTTCGGGTGGTCCTTTTAATCCGGCTCGAAGGTCCAATTGAAAAAGAATCCGGCTCGAAGGACCAATTGAAAAAGAATTCGGCTCGCAAGGACCACTTGAAAAAGAATTCGGCTCGCAAGGACCAATTGAAAAGGAACCAAGCGGAACTCAACTTTCGATTAAGAAACAGAAGGGAGGAATCGAGGCTTCTCTCGATCCGGCCTCCTATAACGCCTACGTTGGGTTCGGGAACAACGTATGTGATCTCCGCAACGGAGTAACACACTAGGGCGATAACCTCGTTCTTTTTCAGCAAGTAGGTTCAGACGGGGATTACGGGTCTTCCGAAGTCGTCCCGGTCCCGACGCCTTAATTCTTCGATGTGGACTGTATAACTTTAGGGATGAATCACTTGGGAATAAAACAGCAATTATCTTCAAACCGTTCCGTGAGAGAGTAATCACTTTTCCCTATCACTTCCCTACACTTTTTCTTCTTGACTGCTGGTTTTCACTTTTCCCGAAGGATTTTCTTGTTTTTCCAAACTATTACCCCGAACTATTTCCCCGAACGAATTGCAATAAAACCCGTTCACTAAGCTACCCCCAGAGCTATACGCGAAAGTGAGCCGCGCCATTCGCGTGCCTGCGCAACTTAATAACATGAATTTGTACTATTACTCTCTCACGTTTCACTTAATTTCTTTATTCACATAAATCATACATAAATACAAGTTATCTATTTAGATAGCACAAAACAATATCTACACCATGATATACATTATTTTTTCGTATCATAAAAATCCTTTAATTTATAAAACAAAATATACCTACTTTAATCACAAATTCAAAGTTCAAACTTCTTAAATATTTAACACAGAAAGTTAAAACAATGTTTCCCACTTGAATTTATACATATGTTAACTAATACAATAGTTTAATTTACATTTTCTCTATTTATTTCACTATTTAAAACACTTTTAAATTTCTTATACAAAACTATCATTATTTCACTTATACACAGGAATTTTCACATAAAAATAACACAGAATTCACCTTTTTAGCACGTACAATCAACCTGAAATGTTTTACAAGTCATTTTTACATAAATTGCTGAAATTACAAACATTTTAAATTTTTACATATTTGGCCTCCTAGGGGCGTGGTCATCGTGCTTCCGTGAACTCACACTATTTGAACAACTAACTTTGCACGGCTCTCGGCTATCAGAAAAAATGAAAGTCTGAAATACACTTAATTTTAACAATATTATGTAAACAAGTGCTTCTACATAATTTTCAAACTGTAGGAAACTATCTCTGATAAGATTCTTATCAGTTATCATGTTTCTTATCAGATAACAATACAAGTGAATGTTCTCATTAATCAATCATAACAAATAGGCATTTGTTTTCGTACAAACATATCAAACTTATACACGACAATACTTATGCAATTAATTTCCGTTATTTCTGTTTGTGCACAGAGTGATCATCTCGACCGGGGAACCAATCCGATCTCTAACTTCACTTTAATATTCCTTTGAATTTACATCATTGGAAAGACGATTTCAACCGGGGAACAAATCCGGTAACATAATTTATAACATAAAATTCCCTATATGAATTTATTGAAAGATATTACTTAGAAAACAGTAAACTAGTCCGGCCTGGGAGTCGAACCCAAGACCTTCATATCATTAATTCGACATTTCTTTAAGATTTAACTAAGCATTTTCTTATCAGAACATCCCTATTGGACAAGAAAAGTTATTCGTCGTCGGTTGACTTAATAAACTGAAACATTCTTATAGGCGCGTCGCCAACAGTAGGCTATTAAACGTCGGCAAGCAGTCAACATTAAAATAGTGAAACTTCTGTACGTAGTACTCATTGATTTATATATTACACTAGATCAGTAATAACCGTGCCAACGTGTTGCCACTGCACATATGGCCACAGCCATATGCCTAGCTGACGTCTGTTCAGTCTTCAATGTGACGCCGACAGAGTTGAGCCGCGATAAAAAATGGGTAAATGCGTATGAAAAAATGCTATTCAAGGTCACAAAAACGTAATGAATCATAATTTTTGGTTTTTGTTTTCATATAAACGTAAAAAACCTCAAATAATTAAATAAAATTATCGAATATTGCCATGTAGGTTCAATGTTGCCACTTTTCCGCATTTGTGATTATCCTACATTAATGGGAGACTATATAATTAATGGAGTAAGTTAATTAGTTACCTCTGATTTTAAATATTTTGGAAATTATAATAAAAACTACGTTTTAACTTTCATACAAAATAAGTAATTATTATTAATTTAGTTTATTCATGAATTGTCTATTAAATATATTTTATTACCTATTTTATATTAATAATTTTATACTAATTATAATTTCATATAAATTTTATATAAATTATATTTTATTACCTATTTTATATTGTTTGATTTATTAGTACAATGAAAATACTTATAAAAATATGTTTTATTTCATCATTATGTTTACTTCTATTCATCTAATAAGCTTTGTATCCTTTTTTTTTCTAAGGGGACGCAATGAAGATTTTGAAATAAAATATACTTTTTTTAATATAAAAACAATTAACGGCAGCTTAAAAAAACCTCATTTTTATTGCTTATTTTAGGTAAAATGTCATAGTAAGCCACACCAACCCGCCATTGCATGTTTGTGTGTCTATCTTTATCTAATTTTAGCGACGATATTGTTTTTGCAATTTGTGTAAGTGAGATAGATATATGTTTACTTAAAATTGTTATTAGTTTCAAAGCTACGTCGTCGCGTTTGGATAGTGGTTACACTTTTTTCGACGCGTGGTAATGTGGTTTGCTCCTCTAGTGTTGTATAACTCAATGGTAGTACTATTATTTATTCTGTGATATAGGTTATAGATCCATCTCGCGTTCTCTAAAACTATACTCCCGAATGACTTGAAATTTAGTATAGTTACTCATTTACATTGATATAAAAATGAGTAATTATACTAAATTTGAAATAATTGTAGTGGCGTGTAGTGTGTGTAGTGTATGCTCATGTAGGTATATATACGATAGCCTAATAGACATTCACTGAGTAATAAATCTACAGTCAAGACCACTAGACGTATCATTTATTCCCCCAAACCTCCTATTCTGTTTTCTATGCTCCTAACATTACATGGCGACCCTGCCAGGAGATAGAAAGTTAACATTTTTAAATAACAGTGTTAACGATATTTTATTTTTATTTGATTATGTTATAAGTATGATACCTATAGTATAAGAATTTTAATATTTTAAAATAATGTACATTTTTTTTTGGTTTTTTGCATTAAGTATTGTTTCATTGAAAAAAAATATATTTTTGTAATACTATTTTTTTTCTTTTTGCCGATGGGCGTGTAGTGGCGTGTAGTGTGTGTAGTGTATGCTCATGTAAGTATATATATATATATATATATATATATATATATATATATATATATATATATATATATATATATATATATATATATATATATATATATATATATATATACGATAGCCTAATAGCCTAATAGATATTCACTGAGTAATAAATATACAGTCAAGACCACTGGACGTATCATTTATTCCCCGAACTTCCCAACATTACATAATATTAATATATCACCTATACCGACTAAATTTGTGTCAATTGTACGTAGACGCTCACTAAGATAGGGTTTAAGATAGTCCCATCAAAAAATTTCTTGATATTTTAAATCTAGGTTCTGAAATTAAATATTATCGTGCACCCAACGAAGCGAGCAGCTGTCAACTAGTATTAACATAAAACAATATTTCTAAAGTAAACCAATGGTTCTTAAAGTAAATAAATGGTAATGGTGGTGGATACCTTTATTTTGTATATCCATAGTTATTACTATATTGCTCCTATTAGAACACTGATAACGATATCTTCGCAATACCTAATGTTTCAAAAAAAAAAAACATTAAAATATATAATACTCGTTAAAAAGTTTTTACAAAAAGAAATTAGAAAACAAATTCCGAAATTAACATACGAGTATAAACTCGTATTAACAGATAACATAGCCAAAATTTGAGAACACACTTCTTGGATAGCCGTTTATGCACGGATAAGTATGATAGATGGGTAATTAATGAACGGAAAAGGCAAGGCATCGGTATTTTCGGAATATGACGATTTCGGTTCTCAACGCTCTCGCTCACGCAACTATTACTGTCTGCGAGTGCGATGCAAAAGAAAACATAATACAAGTTTCACATCGAGATTAAATACTAGCTGTGTACTGACTAGAAATGCAAAGCCTTAAATCAATATAGATACACAAGCAACATAATTAAATTGTAAGATTTTACAAAGATTTTTAACTTTACCTTAATTTTATCGCCGTTATAGACGTGATAAAGTTTAAAGAAAAACAGAGAGGGGTGTGGGGCAGAGATAAATAAAGAGAAAATACAAGCAAAGGAGTGGAATAATTTGCCAGCATCTGTTTTTCCACTCGATTACAATGTTGGTGTCTTAAAGGCAAAGAGTAGGCGTTTTTAAGCTAAGTGTGCCTAGCTATCTTCGGGTGCGTCACGGGCCAAACTTTTATATAATTCGTTACAACTGTGACGCTCCGTCACATATCATGTCCTTGCTATCTCACCCCATTCTTCCGTCGCGAATATCATCCGAAAACACTGAACCCAAATTCTACAAACAGCTGATGATGAGAAAGAGTTCCACTGCTGCGACCTCCTCCTAGTTTTGAAAGGGTTACTTCACACATCCTCGAAATAATTTATTTATCAGGCATGCAAGTTTCTTTCACAATGTTTGCATACAGCACATGGTAAATCAAGACCTAAAAGTACATCAACATTGAAATGTAAATAAAAGCTTAAAAGTAACTTAGCACTCAAAATTACAACCATCAATTTTATGGGTAGTTGCGAAAATTTAACTATTATATATTATATAATTAATCGCGTTACCAATACTTACCGCAAGCGCTTGATCCCTAGGCTCTTAAGTATAAGAACATAATTGTGTACATAAAATTGCATAATATATATAGTTAAACTCGGAAAGAAAGGCTCACAGACCACCTCACAGACCTTGAGAATTGCATGCTTTTATACGACTTTAGTGATGCAATATGCATAGAACGAACAAAGTTTTTATTTGAGTGGTACCAGTCAATGCACATCAATAAAACAGTAATTACTACTCCAATTGGGTATTTTTGATGTGGTCAGACAAAACAAAAAAAACGCCACAATTGTTTTTATAGGATAGGGTGACAGCACACAGTACCACATGGTAAGTGGTTGCTGTAGCCCATAAACATCTACATCTATCCTCGATTACGAATCAAAATGCAGGTGCGTTGTCACCCGTGAGGACTAAGATCGAATGCCTCGTTTCCTTTTGGTTTCCGTATCTGCATTTGGTATGATTGTTCCAAGTCCCATATAAGTCTAGCTCCGATATTATCGCTAGCGATAGAATAATTTTTTATAAGTTTGACATTTAGATAAAATTAATAGAGTAACTCAAGGACTTCAAGTACCTAACAATAACTCAGTTAATAACTTATACCACGGGTTCCCAAAGTGGTCGATATCGACTCTTGGGGTCAATATCGGCTTCGCGGGGGTCGACATAAACGAAAACTTATATTTTGTAACTGTAATTTGTATTAACAATTATTAATTACACTTGATATTTACTGAATATTATGTCTATTTATTTTGTAAAATTTCGATAAGAAAATAATGTAAAGTTTACTCACTTAACCAACCGCAAAGTTTTTAAATTGGTAAATATTTTATATCAATAGGAGAAAACTAGAGATAGGATTTTTAAAGTAATTTGGTTATGGGGGTAACAGTTCATTTTTGGAAAGGGGTCTCTTGCCTATTTGGGCAAGAGACCCCTTTCCAAAAATGAACTTTGTTTGGGAATCCCTGACTTAAATAATCGAACATGCATAAAATGAAAGAGAAGTTTTTGTAATACTACACTAATACATAAGTTAGACTTTCAGCAACACAGTTATGTGAGACTAATGTATCAGCTTTCAGAGCGGAGTCTTGTCAGTTGCCACTTTAACGAACATATTATTATGTATAATCTACAGATGCATCTTTGACGGATGCATGTACCGCATCCATCTCATAGAAACAGTGGCATAGGGGTCAAGAATTTCCACAGCTGGGCGGGTTAAAATCCTGTACGGAGCTAGGGTTTAAGTAATTGTTTTAGACCAGGCACTTTGTACGAGCGCAATTTTTGTAAGGAAATTTCACACTTTTTACATTATTAGGCTGGTGGCCAGCGTAACATAATCCACTACACCATATCGTAAAGTGGCTGTCGTAAGGGTCTTCAAAGGAAAAAGAAGAAGGAGATTGGCAGCAACACTTCTCTCATAAAACTCAACGTATGAAGAAAATGCGGCGGCACACCAGCTTTCTTTTCTTTCTTCTTTCTTCTTTTTTGTTCTTTTTTTTTTAAAAACGTTGCCCCAACACTAGGATTTTCTCCTGCATCGTGGGGGCAGTTTACAAACATAAATTGCACAAGGACAAACATCCAGACCCTGAACAATTATTTGTAGGCCATACAAATACTTGTTCCGTGCGGGATTCGAACCCGCGACCCCCAGCGCAGCCACTCATTGCTAAGCCACTACGCCACGGAGTCGTCAATGCATTGATAATAACTATAATAACATATTATACTACACTTACACTATAATATTTTTTCTCTCTTATACATAAACACTCACGCCTGTCACCCAGAGGGGTATGCAGAGACTACAGACTTCCATTTAGCACGATCCCGACATACCTCTCTCGCCTCTTCCACATCCATATACGAGTACCTACGCATATATTCTCGTCGGTTAAGGGTACTCTCTTACTATATAAAAAATAGGAGTAAAATGGTGTTAGGGTATCTTGGGGTTTGAAAATTGCAAGTATGTAATAAACATGTACAAAACATGTTTGCTATATTGTGGTTGTAGTAATTGTGTATAGCTTGACCGGCGAAGGACTACGCTCTCACAAAATTACAGCGTAATATAGCACCTTAATGCTGCTAAATTTCGTATGGTGAGTGTAGAGAACCGGAGACCCTGTTCATTAGAAATAAGACATGTTAGACCTTAGGTGTGACAAAGCATTCGTATTTTGATTTTTAATCGAGGATAGCTGTAGATGTCTGTGGGTCTCAACTAGAGATGAGACGGATATCCGGTAACTATCTAGTATTCGGCCTATCTGGCCTAAAATTACTATCCGACCAGATACCGGATGACAAACAGCTTTCCGGCCGGATACCGGATTTAAAAAAAACACAAATATCAAATTTAGTTAAGTACTTCATTTATGTCACTTAACAAATATAATCAGTAGTCACAAAATTTTCATTTTAAAACTTACAAAATTAGTACTCATACTGCGCTAAGGCACAGAATAAATAATAGTACTACGTAGCTAAGGAAAAATTATGGTAAATAAATATTAATTCCTCTGCATTGAAAGGTAACAAGCGGTTTCGTCTGTCATCGTAAACAAGGCCCCCTTCAGAAAAAAGTATTTCTCTGTACACACTGCTGCAGGGTGTTGAAAGATAGATTTTGGAAAACTTTGATAAATTTGGATATTGTTTAGCAATACCTGCCCACCAAATATAAGGGTCACGATAGCGAACAGTTTGTACAGACTTTACTTTTCGCTTCTTGCGATGCACGAAACGTTCGGCAGAATATCCGGCGGCCGGTTATCCGGCATCCGGTATCCGGCATCCGGTATCCGGCCAAACAGCTATCCGTTACATCTCCAGTCACAATATCTGCAATACATCAAGTGGACTGAGCGTATTGTCACTAATTTTATATAAAAAAAAGTTTAATACACCACAAAGTTATGGAGCAATTAAAATATATGTATGTACATAAAAGTGTAAAGTTCATGTTAGCGGTACCGCCGACACCGCTGTAATTAATTAAAATTAATGAAGTCTTAAAAAGAGGTAAGCGATCTCTTGAGCCGTTATTTTATTACTTGATTTTATTTAAAATACGTGGAGCGTAGCTGTGACGTGGTCTAGGCATAAAATACATTATTGCTATATAAATGGTTTTATAAGCTTTATCGCGGTGTTCTAACAACTTCCATAAAAATACTACAGTCGATAATTTTTAACGGCGTCATCAATCCGCTCGCCAAGCATGACGATCAAGGCTTATCCATACATATCGATCATTGGAAACAACGGAGTGGCCTCACAACAGTGGATTTTTACGAACTTAAAAATGTAAAGTAAAGAAAGCACGACGCCATATTAAACAAGATGGCGTGATATTTATTATATACGAGTACAGGATAAAAATTACGACTTGTACCAGCAGTAAACAAAGCGAGTGTTAAACTACATCACCATATCAAGTCCAGTGATCACTATCTTAGACAGTACCTACCATCAGGTACGTGAGGTCAGTGTAAAGGTAAAGGGTATAAAAAATTAAACTCAATAGTAATATTTACATATTTAAAATAACTTTAATATAAGCAAATGAATTTTATTATGTGGATACATCTGATATTGGGAAAGGAACAGATCTTAAATTTTATCTTAAATATGGCGATGACATCTTGTGACAAAAATATATATTTTGACGTGTTATCTATAAATTATACCCCTTGTCTGCATTTTTTAATAAATTCTATAATACTTGCAAATATAAATATAATTCAGCTTCTTGTCTTGGATATATATCTCCTTCCAGAAAGGACATACACATAAAATTTTAAAAAAGTAAAATCGAAAATTTATCCGTCTGATAAAACTTTACGAACAGAACCACAAGGGATCTAGGCTACATTATATCCGGTAGAGTACATTATATCAGGTATATACTTGAAGATTGGTTTTTAGAAAAAATAACGAGATAACATTGATAGAATAAATGGTACAATTTAAAAGGAAAAAGATACCTACAACTTAATTTTTTATCATCAACCATAAACACATTAAGTATTGCAGTTTAAAATTGTAATAAAATAAATTATATTACACATAAGATGATACACTAAAAGATGAACTAAAGAGAAACAAAAATAGCATACAACCCACCTGTCTAAATGGCTATGTTCCAAAAACTACTCTGACACTTTACTAACACAAAGGTGATGTATGTGATAATGACACCTGTGTAACTGAGTTGTTGACAACGCTTTGCACGACATTAGTTTACGGTGCTACCAAGTACACTCTAACAATTTACGTGAAGAACTTATAATTTAAAGCCGGGACAGATTATAATATAATATGTAATTATAATTTATAACCCGTCCATGCTTTGCCTGGCTTGGGTCTAATTTCATCGATGATCTGAAAGATAACATCAGTGTTGTGCGACGTATGATAGAGACTGCCAAAAGAGTGACTTATCAGCAGATTCGAACAAGCTTAGGCATCGGTATGAGTCAAGTCCTCCATGAACACTTAGCGGTTAGGCAGCTTTGTGCCCGGTGGATACCTCATAATTTGACAGAGGCTCAAAAACTCCGTCGTGTTGATTGGTGTCGTGAAATGGTTCAAAGATTTAACGGAAGTGACTCAAATGCTGTGTTCGACATACTCACGGTCACGAGTGACGAAAGCTGCATTTATTGTTATGATCCCGAAACTAAGAGATAGTCTGTTGTCTGGGTGTTTCCCTCCGAGGAGTTACCAACTAAAGTGAAGAAAGGTCGAAGCGTGGTAAAAAAGGTGGCCTCGTTCTTCGGATGGACAGGTCACTACGCAACAATTGTTTTAGAGGATCGAACAGTTACTGCAGAGTGGTACACTAACAATCGTTTGCCACATGTCTTGAAAAAAGTTCGGGAGAAACGATCATGCATTCCTCCTTCACCACGACAACGCCTCGTCGCACATCGCCAAGCAAACAATCGACTACTTGGCGACGTCAGATGTGGTAATTACTGGGTCACTCGTTCTATAGCCCCGTCCTCGCACCTTGCGATTTTTTTTTATTTCCGAAAATAAAAGAAAAAAGAAAAATAAGTAAAACGTTGTATGGACACCGAGGAAGCAGTGGCTGCGTTTCAAAATGCCGTCGAAGACACCGCCGAGGACGAGTGGGCAAAGTACTTTTCTCAGTGGTTCCATCGGATGCAGCGATGTATTGATGTAAATGGACACTAGTTTGAAAAGATATAATAAAACTAATAACTTGCTAGTTTGTTCAGTTTTTGATTTTCTAAGAACTTTCAGTGTGACCCTCGTATTGTCCAAGGGACTGCCACAAAATTACTTTTTTGTTCCATAATACTTCCTTTAATTACATTAATATAATCAAAATACGTGTGTTTTTCACTGTTAGACGAGCTATACGGGCTATGCTCGGAGTTCCTCTCCGTAACAAACTTGGAAATAAATATATCCGCAGTAGAACCAGTTATACACTGGGCTGGCTATATAGTTCGAAGAACCGACAATAACTTTCAGTGTCACCCTCGTAATCCGATGGGATGGTAAACCGACACAACCGGAGAGAGATCAGGCGCAGGACCCACGGCTTTACGTGCTTTCCGAGGCACGGGGGTGAGACACCACCAACTTCCTCCGGGCAGCTACTGAGAATTTCTTGACGAAAAAACTTAATAATTGATTTTTGGCCCGACCTGGCATTCAAACCGAGGACCTCACGATCAGCAGTCGCACTACTACAACCACTATACCAACGAGGCAGTTATTTCGATATTATAGACAGAGACTTTTATATTCAATTTTATTTACATGATGTGTAGATTACTGTTCACACTTCCCTTTTATAGGAAATCTTATTAAGGAAAAATCGAAAGTAAACTGACACAAAATGTTTGTTTAGTAAACCAAGTACATATATTTCATAACGGTTCGGGAATCAACATCCATCAATCGAGCCGACCCATTTGTACTGCAACCATTAATATTAAAGCTGCATCGTACCTCCACCGCGTAACGTGAATCAGTATCTAAAGTCTAAACCTAAAAAAAATCTCTGCATATAAATTTGTGCAAATCACATTTAATAAACTTTTATACTGTACTAGTTCACGGACGATAAAGTACCGTTAACAAGGAGTTACACATGTGGTGAGCAATAGGGTCACCATGTTTAAAAGATGTTTGTTTGTAAATAAGCGAGTGAAATAACTTCTTAATATACGAAAAATTGTTAATGGATATTTAATTTAATTATAAAACAACTTAAAACAGTTTTTCGAGAATTTAGAACTTAAATAAAAAAAACAAATAAGTAAATTAACGGGGTTATGTAATATTACATGCATTTAAACTTTGGCGCTATTTTTATTGCTTAAAATGTACTTAATTTGTTGTAATTTTTAATTTTCGGAATTTGTTTTAAAATATTTTAGAATAAGTTTATATGACCTTTTTACAATATTTAAAATAATAGTTTTAATAAATTATTTTTGTTCGTTTAAATATTATTGCACTAAGAATAACATTGTTAGTTCGAAATACTTGATGTCACGCAATGTCTCGCATAATGATTTCTTATATTTACGCGAACACTACACATTGATTAAAACTACTTTTACATTCCTGCACCCATGGTCACGGGGGACTAAGGTGACTGACGTCCTGATGTCAGTGTTCACCCGGAGTACTTGGAAAGCACCCGAAACATCGTGAATTAAAAATCATATAGGTAAATTAAACTCGATAAAATCCGTAAAAGTAGTTTTAATCAGTCTTACATAATGTACAACAACTTCTTAAAAGTGACTACGAAATTAAATGCATCGCAGATCGGAAATAAAAAAGTCCCTAAAATCGAAATCGTTTGGTGACATCCCTAACACTGTACACATGCTGTAATATCAATGACCCCACTGGTTCGCTCGGTGTGAGTTCCAACTTCCAACTCATTTCGCCAGCGCATGTTCGCCAATTTGCATAAAATCGTTTATCGTTTACTTTGACGCTTAGTTATAGATAAGTATATTGTTAGCGCGTGACAATTTAAACAATAACAAGGCTTACACGTCCCGTTATAGGGCACAGGAACAATATATTCAAAACAATGTCTGCATATAATAAACGTTGAATCACAGTTATACCTTACATATTAATCACTAAAAAGAGGTGTTCGCTGCTAAGCTGTTTTTAAAATGGTTTTTATTTAAGTATTTGCACCGCTGGGTTTCTAGCTGGTTCTCTCCAGGTTAGAGGTCTTTTTTCGAAACGAAAGCAAAAGTTTTTTTATCAACAAGTATTATTTTATAAAAAATGTATTTTTTCTGTTGAATCTTTGCTAATTAAAAACTATTCTATTCTATTACATAGAAGAAAGCCTACACCGCAACGGTCGGATATTACCATAATTTTATTATGTATTTATTGTAATCACTTTGCGTCTTACAATAGGCAGGCTTAATTATATACAATTAAAATCATAAACAAATGCCGGTACCTTCTTTTCCGCTCTCAAATGATTGTGTAAAGGTTTTTACCTTTTTTTTGACATTTCAAATAATTTTAAAAAATTCAAGTTACTATCATTATATTATCCCTATACCTTTAAACGAGCAATTCTTGTATATATAAAAATATATAATCGGAATCTCGGAAACAGCTCCAACGATTTTCATAAAATTTTGTGTGCAGGGAGTTTCGGGGGCAATAAATCGATCTAGCTAGGATTTATTTTTAGAAAATGTCTTTTTGTCCGTGTTTTTAGGCAATGAAAAACTGCTACAATATCGTTAGAATAAGAAGGTAAATTTTGACAGTCTATCAATGATTACAAACAGCTTAATTGGTATATTGGGCAGTCAAAAATCGTAATACCATGGTTCGAGCCCAGACCGGCCGACCGACTTTTTTGAAATTTTTTTTTCAAGTTCCTTTCTTTCTTGAGAAAATATTTTTTTTCGAGCCCTTTTTTTAGTATTTTTAAAAAAACGAAAATTTAAATTAAACTAATTGCACTCATGATTTTTTAATCAAATAACCAGTTCAGTTTTTTCTATTATGTCGCTAAGATCAAAAAATATTATTCGTATTTCATCAGTATGTAATTTGTATCCAAAACACACGAATTGAAAAAAAACCGAGCGAAAAATACCGAGTAAAGCTCGGTCAACCGGGTACTATTCTAGTAATTGGTAAAATTTCAATATAGAGTGTCTGACCTTAACTGACCTAATCTCCTTGGAGCGTTTTTTTATAGAATAAGGCTGGAAAACGAGCACACTGTCCACCTGATGCTAAGTGGATGCTGTGGCCCATAGACATCTACATTTATAATAATATATAATAATATAATATTCCACAACTATCACACAACGCCATCTAGTCCCAAGCTAAGCACAGCTTGTGTTATGGGTACTAGACAACTGATAAACATACTTATATATTTCTAAATACATAAATATTATAGATAAATTACACCCAGACACGGAACAAATGATCGTGCTCATCACACAAACATCTGTCCTGGGTGGGAATCGAACCCACGACTTCCGGCATAGCAGTCAGGGTCACTAACCACTAGACCAACAGGCCTGTCAAAATCAAAACGCAGATGCGTTGACACCCCTGAGAACTAAGATGGAATGCCTCGTTTCCAGTAAAAAAGGGTCTCCGGATCTCTACACTCACCATACGAAACAACAGCATTAAACTGCTATTTTACGCTGGTATTCTGTGAGAGCGTGGTCCTTCCCCGGTCGAGCTGACCCATTCGTGCTACAACCATAATATAGCTGCAGCTTCTACCACGGCAAAGGAATTATGAGGCTCCAGCCTCATTATTCCTTATGGCAACTATGTTAAGGCTACAGTCTTTTAAAGTTGACTCACATCGAATCATTAGCGCCACTTTGATTTCTTTTTTTACAGCAAATTATTGTTTCAGAGTAAAATATTTTGATAACACATAAATATTAAATACCCAGATTATAAGTAATGGCTAAATTTTTTTTTTTGGTTCATCTATGTGGTCTATGTTAGATAAATCAAACGGTAAATAGAGCTCTCTCGCACCCAACGCAATTTCGAGCTTTGTTCGTGTACCATTATAAGTTTATAAGGCAATCGATAATAAAAAGGCGAAATCTATTCAGCGCGTTAATAGCTAAACATCTTCATCTCCAAAATGCGCTGTTTCTTTTTTTCTAAATATCTTTCATTGTCTTAAATAAGAGGTCTCAATTTCGTTAAATTTCGCTGTTTTCGCCTCATAAAAAACTATTTGTTTCATAGCAATAGCTGAAAATATTTATGCTATAATTATTTTTTTCTCAAGGGCAGGTGTTTAATTAGACAAATATTAAAAAATAATAATTTAAACCACTTTATTTCAAAATTAATAATTATTTCGATCGACCTATAAAATATTGACTTTATAAACAATAATTGCGGGCAATATTCCTTAGTAGCCGCTAGACGTGGGTCGTTACGTCATTTTCAAGAAACGTAACGAAACCGGTGACTTGATCGGCGTCACCTGTTTCGAAACTAGTGATTTTTGTAACTGGCTATTTTTATTCGGCTACTGTGATTGTTTGCATAAATATCACCACCAACTGTACAGTTACACACGAAACGAAAATCACAATCCGTGTTTGTAGCTATACAGTAACTGTTTTCTGTTAAATCAATAAATTAACTTCCGTTCATACTTTATTCAGGTTAAGGACATACTGCATTAAATGTATTTATGATTGATTTGCGTTTACTATGACACTAATGTTTTCATAAAATTATTAATGCATGCATATTTACAAGTCAATTTGATTGTATATACAATGATTATTGATATTTACAGTTTATTTACACTTTTTCAACGTTTTCACTGTCATTTGTTTTTGCACTTTTATTTACACTGTACAATTAATTTGTTTGTTTGTTTGGCTATTTACACACAGTTTTTAAGTTTTATAATATTAAAAACATTTAAATTTTTTATACTCATTTTTTAGTTATATTTTAATTTTATGAATAAACGAGTTCATGACTCCGTCAAAAATGTTTTAAAAATTATTTTAGTTAAATTCAATGTGACTCGCTTCCCGGAATCACAAACCGTTAAATATCTACAAACAGAGATTACTCTATTTTATTGTTTATGTCTATAGTCTCACGTATCAAAATTAAACGTACAATAAAACTGTTACTTACGATGGTTTGTTTATTGTTGTATGCCACATGTGCGCTTTGCGCTCGAGCGACCGACAGTCGACTCCCGCAATAATCACGGGTAACAGTAATCATAATCACGCATTTACAAAAATCACTACTTGTAACATGACTCGAAACTAGTGATTCGGTTACATGCCGCGTAGCCAGTTACTGTATCTAGTGACGTGAAATAACGCCCACGTCTCAGTGTTGCCGTTTTAGCGACTTTCTCGCTAGATCTAGCGGATTTTAACAATGTTTAGCGGATAAAAAAATCGTTTTAGCGAGAAATAATTATTTAGCGACTTCTAGCGACATTTGGACTTTTGAGATGGCGACTTTCTTTTATGAAGTAATTCATTTCAAATAAGTAATTTATCATATGTCCAATTTTGTAATCTACCGTTGGTAGCACTCTATATATAATATAATTTCACGGGAATTCCCGAACATAAACTAACAATTCAATGTCGTTAATTCACTTTCTCTGTTTCGACCTGAAACCATGTTCTAAGGTTTCGACATACAAAAATGCAGCAGGAGTAAACATATTCGAAGATTTATGTAATTTTGCAATAGTAATATTATCACTACCGCACTCAAATGCAGAATTTGAACGCGTATTTGGTGCCATGAATGTAGTTAAAAGCAAACTGTAAAACAAGCAATCAGAAAAACCTTTAAATTCCATTCGTCTAATTAAAAATCAGTTAAGGATTAAAAAAGAATTGCGCAACGTATGATATTCCCGAAGATCTTGTCAACCAAGTCGGTAAAGATAAACCAAAGATGGGAACTGGAGACATTGGCGAAGCTTCAGCTTCCGCTGAAGTTCTTTTTGAAGATCTGGATCCATACTTCGCTATTAATTTTGAAATTTAGGTACAAGAACATACTGAGCTAATTGTTTTATTTTTAATAAGATGACTAATGTTTAAACGTGGTTTAAAGAGATTTATTTTTTTACAATATTTTTTATTTTGTACATGAATAGTTTTTGTTTTGGTTGTTATGTCATTAACCTACACTATATATAAGTAATTTATATGAAATAGAGTCCGCTCTTTTTAAGGTTTTCTGAATTTATAGATTTAGATTTTCGGTATTCATTGTATGTATATATATATATATATATATATATATATATATATATATATATATATATATACATATATATATATATATATATATATATATATTGTATACCATTTGGCAAGATTTTTCAGTTAGACAGTTAGTTTAGTTAACGGTACCACGAAAATGTACCTAGGGACATCTAGCGGATTTTAAGAAAAAGAAAAATCCTGTTTCTGGCGGATTTTTTCTGTTAGTCTAGGGACTTTAAAATTTATAGAACGGCAACACTACCACGTCTAGTAGCCGCTGAGCGGCTGTAGCGTTCAGACGTCTTGTCTGTGCCAAATTTTTGCACTTCCTCTCGCTCTAGCATTCCTCTTTCTCTCTCTTTCCCTAATCTTGGTTGCGCATTGTTACGAATTGAAAGTTTCTCTACTTTATTATTTTTTGCATATAATTCTTTAAGGGTTTATAAATCATTTTGTATTTGTTTTATAACTTTTAATTTCGATATGGACCATAAACGTAAAAAATATGCTTGTACCAGAAAACGAAAATTGAAATCAAACGTTGAAGCAATGAACAGAAATAGAATTCAAAGGTAAGTTTTTTTGTGTTTCATAGTAAAATAGTTAACAACGTGCATATGTGTGAGCACTTGGTTAAATATTAGGTATATAATTAGGTACCTAACCTACATATTATGTAAGTTCTTCAAGGAAATATAGCAGTATTATACATTTTTGGATTGCACATGATGTTTTGTTTACAAGCGACAGTAGCCTAATGGCAGGGAGCGGACCGCGAACTCAAAAAGGTCGTGGGTTCGAATCCACCATTCGACTACTGGCGTGAACCACTCGTAACACAAGCAATTTAAGCTTACCACGAGTGGTTAATGTCCTTTTTTTTTAAAAAAAGTACATTATGTTTTTATAGAAATACTTTTTTAATTTAATTTTTAAGTGTCATAAGGAAAATTTCGTCTTTTTGATTTTCAACTAGAGATTTCCTTGTTACCGGTAGCTGCTGATGTCGAGTTAATGACATTTTTAGATACGAAAACTATTCAGTAATACACGTAGACTACAAGTAAACTATTAAGTAATATCCTCAGCATCCCGTAATTTATTGTACGCCCACTATGGCCAATTTTGGATATAATGTGGCGTCAAACTGCTTACGACGTCCAATATACGGACGTCAAATAGGAGACTTAGCGCAATGTTCGCAAATTGTCATGCTGATCACAGAAACGTCAAAATCTAAAAAAAATTGGACGTCATTTTTCTTCCTCTTTAGCTTCCTGAGCTAATTGATTCTCGCATGGAACGCTCGATGCCAATCAAAGACCCTCCATACATCATTCAAGCCATTGCGAATAAATTAAAAAAAAGCGCTAAGTCGTCCGTCGATGCTGCTGTACAAGAATAGTAATTCATGCATATAGGTAAATGCTATACAAAGTTACATTATACTTTAATGAGAAACTATAAATATGTGTGATAGTGGACTGTTTGTACTTATATAGAAATTATTTTGAGTTTTTTTTTAATCTATTTTAGTATTTAGAACTACTTGACGTACTTGACGGATTTTCAATAGTGTCATCGACTTATTACGAAACCCTCAGTGCACGACTCATTCTAGCACTTGCCAGATTCATTTGAATAATCAATAATACGAGTACATGTTATACAGGTTCTAGATGATTATCTTTTAGAAACCTTTTCAACAAAACAACAAAAATTATACAAACTTAAAATATATTTTTTTTGTGTAACGAATTTTGTAATAAAAGCATGGAACAAAAATAGATACGAGGTAGAAAATCTGTATGTGAAAATTTGTTAGCTAATTATCAATAATCCTGTATATTAGATAAATTGATACTGGAAAATCTTAGTAGAGCAACTTTCCACGCTACGGCCAGAAAGATAACTGCGGTGGCGGTACATGAAGTGGCGGGGCAGGGAGGGTGTAGATGTGTCACCAGAACGCAATTTTTCTGTTTTGCTCTGAAAGACTGGGCTCTTAAAACTAGTATGCATTTTTATACAAGTCCGAGCGAGTAGTCCACGCGTTAAGTGAATGTCGTGGCCCATTAACACCTACATCATCCTCAATTAAGAACCAAAATGCAGATGCGCCACCTCTCAAGACTTAGTGCCTCGTTACTCTCACTATACAAAACAAAACAACATTTTAAAACAATTTTTTAACATAATCTTTTTTTTTTTTGGTTGAGCCGACTCATTCGTAGGGCAGCCATTATACATAATATGCAGCGTGCTTTTTAGCTTTTTATCAACAATAATTAAAAAAAACAATTAATAAACAAATAATAAAACATTTTTTATATGAATCACATACGTAAAGAAGTGACATACACCCTCCCGCCAAAATATCGCATCGACGTATCTCTTTGGTCATCAAAATGATTATATAATCACTCGGTAGCTCTCGGTGTTCTGTGCTGGGTAACGATTTGTGATGGACTACTTGCTGTGCCATTCAAATTCAAATTCATTTTTTCACCATCACATCCATTCGCAAGAAATGACATAGTACTGGCAACAGGGATAGGTTTCTTTTTCTTTAATTAATATGCGTGCAACTCGAATTCAATCTTCGCTGACACTTTGAATTATCGTGAACCGTTCTCTGCGGTAAAAAATATCACAAGTCTTTTCAATTTCTTAGAAATATAAAAAATATTTACACATGTTGGAAACTTCACGATACAAGAGCAGCGTAACAGACTGTTTTCTGATTCATATTCATAATATTTTCAGAAATTAAAGAAAACCCTTTCCCAAAGAAAAGAGCAATAACAAATATATAAAGATTAAAAAGATTTGTGTATTTTTTTCTCCTAAATTTCTCAAAATTACTATATTTTTGGATCTTTTTTTTTGGGGAAAAATACTATATTTGTTCGAATATAAAGGTGGCAATCCTAATAATAACATACCATTACAGACTACAGCTACATTACTAGTTACGACTACCGTCAGATATACTAGTAAAAGTAAAAATACATTGATTTATATAACTCTAGATCAGTAATAACCGCGCCAAAGCGTTGCCACTGCACATATGGCCACAGCCATATGCCTAGCTAACGTGAGTTCACTTCATTGTTCAATGTGACGCCGACAGAGTTGAGCCGCGACAAAAAGGGGTAAATGTGTAGTGAAAGAATGCTATTCAAGGTCACAACGTAATAAATCAAGCGGCATCACTTTCAACACATAATTTTTAGTTATTGTTTTCATATAAACGTAAAAAACCTCAAATAATTAAATAAAATTATCGAACATTGCCATTTGGGTCCAATGTTGCCACTTTTCCGCTTTTGTGATTATCCTACATTAATGGGAGACTATATAATTAATGGAGTAAGTTAATTTGTTACCTCTGATTTGAAATATTTTGGAAATTATAATAAAAACTACGTTTTAACTTTCATACAAAATAATTAATTATTCTTATTTTAGTTTATTCATGAATTATCTATTAAATATATTTTATTACCTATTTTATATTAATAATTTTATATTATTTATAATTTCATATAAATTTTATATTAAATATATTTTATTAGATACCTATTTGATATTGTTTGATTTATTAGAACCATAAATATACGTTTTATTTCATCATTATGTTTACTTCTATTCATCTGATAAGCTTTGTATCCCTTTTTTTCTAAGGGAACGTAATAAAGATTTTAAAATAAAATATACTTTTTTTAATATAAAAACAATTAACTGCAGCTTAAAAAAACTCATTTTTATTGCGTATTTTAGGTAAAATTTCATATAGTAAGCCACACCAACCCGCCATTGCATGTTTGTGTGTCTATCTTTATCTAATCTTACGACGACGATATTGTTTTCGCAACTTGTGTAAGTGAGATAGATATATGTTTACTTAAAATTGTTATTAGTTTCAAAGCTACGTCGTCGCGTTTGGATAGTGGTCACACTTTTTTCGACGCGCGGTAATGTGGTTTGCTCCTCTAGTGTTGTATAACTCAATGTAAAAATAACAGCCCATATGCATATAGAGTGCTCGTTGGAGCAAGGAAAAGTAAGTCGCGCTACCCCAATCCGTTCGGCGGCAAAGGTGGACTCACTTTTTCTATTTTTCATAAGAATTTAAATTACCTCATAGGTGCCTAAAAAAACCGGTTCAGATAACGTAATGGCTATTATTGTTGACTGATTGGTGTTTATCAGCCATTTTTAACTGACTTACAATAGAAGTATGTACTCAATTCGACTGTATTTTTTTATGTGTTACCTCAGATTTTTTCCTAGGTAAACCGATTTTGATGATTCTGTTTTTATTTCAAAGCTGATGCTTCTCATGTGGTCCCAAATAAATTTGATCGAGGATCTGATGAGTAGTTTTTGAGTTATTTTTAATAATGCGTATTTTTTTGACTTCGACTACATTGATCATGTTCTTATTTTATTCATATTGAAGTCGGTTGTATAATATTTTGATTTTACCACTTGTCATAATGGAATTTACCGCATAGTGCTAAAAACACAGTCTCTTGTGTTAATGTGACGGCTATTACAGTTAACTGAATATATTTATACGTAGTAGAGCCTCGACCGGGGAAGGACCGAGCTTTCAGAGAATATTTGCGTAAAATAGCAGCTTAATACTGCTGTGTTTCCTATGGTGAGTGTAGATATCCGGAGACCCTTTTTTACTGGAAACGAGGCAGACCATCTTAGCCCTCAGGGATGACAACGCATTTGCGGTTTGATTCTTAATCGAGGATAAATGTAGACGTCTATGGGCCACAGCATCCACTTACCATCAGGTGGACAGTGTGCTCGATGCTCGTTTGTCACCCTTATTCTATAAAAAAAACTGATTGATGTTTATTAGCATTTTTACATTAATTTACTCAAATATCAAATTTCCGATTCATTAGTATACACATATAACCGAATGGCGTAACAACTTGACATGCTAGACTTTTACCTACTCACTGCCTACAGCTTCACCCACGGTCGACTGCGCATCATCCAACATAAAACAAATGAGCCTTACACTATCGAGATAAGGCTCTTTTTGACTTATCAAGACATATAACGAGAAGGTAGCAGCTAGCACGCCTCGAACTAGCTTCCTACACTGTGCGACCATACAGCTCTGAAGGTCGGTGTTTTTAATAGTAGCTATTATTTCGTAATAAGAACGTTCCAGATAAGACGGCGGCGGATGTGAATGCACGCAATTAGTAATCACCGGTCACGCCACCAGTTGACATTAATTGATCCACCAGCAATTACACCATTACTTTTCGTACCAAATATCCGCATGAGTCCCACGTTCCGCATGACCGCTCCGTGGCGCGATGGCTTAGCAATGAGTTGCAGCGCTTAGGGCTGCGGGTTCCTAGGTTAGGCCATAGAAATACTTGTATGGCCTAACCTAGGAACCCGCTTGTGGACAAGTACTTGTATGGCCTCCACATAATAATTGTTCAGTGTCTGGATGTTTGTCTTTGCGAAATTTATGTACGTAAACTGACCCCACGATACAGGACAAAATCTTAGTAAGGAGGTAACGTTTAAAAATGTAGTTACCGCCAGTAATGATGGTAGTTAACATTAATTAAGCCACTAGCAATTACACCATTACTTTTTGTGCACAATATCCGCATTGGTCCCACGTTTTTTTACGTGAACATTTTACCAGAAGGTTGCTATGGTTGGGAAAAGAAAAATACAAAATAAAGAAATTAGTTGTGCACATGTGCTAGGCTTGCACAAATATACACTTCATTATAGGTACAATGTGTAACAAAAACCCTTTGGTTCTCATTGAGTGCGTTTTCAGAATCAGTATTTATACTCGTAGTATAAAAAAGATAGCTTGGTATCTGCGACAGCTGTCAGTAAAATCACGCCTATGAAGTCCTGAATTTCTTAGTAGTACAGACACTACCGGTCAATGTCATACTTTATAGGCGTGCACATCTTTTATGAACCATAAACGTATAGAAATAACTACTTCAGAAAATTCGACTATAAAAATATTAACTTAATAAAAAATTTATTTTTAATATTTTACGAGTATCTGGTTTTATTGCCTCTAATTGTCAAACACATTTATACAGCTTTGTCAATAATATTCTTACCACATGAGTAATCCTCATTCCTTACTCGGTGTTCTTACTCCCCGACCAACTCAGAGGTGATAGAAACACATACAACTTGCAAATAAAAATGTATTTTTTAATTTAATTTAATTTTTATGGTCGCGTTTTTTGAAATAAAGTGTTATGTGGTAACCCACAGGGTTTTTTTACATGATGTATAGTTATCCATGGACTTATTATACTGTGTATACTGCGTATAAATGGAGAGGTCGAAATTTTCTTTTTAATACACGACTCTACAGAATATGTAATGGATGGTATCTGTACAGCCTATGGATAATGGATATTTAAAAAGTCATTAGAAAAATTAATTAGAACTAGTAGACTGAAATAGCAATAGACCGGCCGCATAGCTCGAGGAACCGATAACCGATGGGGAAAAAGGCACTCGAGTGGCAACCTCGTACCGGTAGACGAAGTATAGGGCGTCCCCTCGCTAGATAGTGTAACGACCTGGTAAGACATACACAGGAAGTCGATGTGTGCATGTGGTTCAGGACCGTGCTTTGCAGTATTCCTTGGGGGAGACCCATGTTCAGTAGTGGATTTGTTAAGGGCTGTAAATGTGATAAGGATAATGATGATCAAAACAAGAGTCCTGTTAATAACTAACATATATAAGCCTTTGTCTAACTGTTACTGAACGGCAGGGCTCTTGTAATCGTAGTAAAGGCCATTGTACTGATATATCAATAATGCTATTTGATCAAGCTGTTTAAATGGTTTTAGTCAACAAAAACACACTAGACGACAGACAAATATATTTTGTACGCATTCAATATTCCATAAAGGATAAATCTGAGCGGACTTAAATAAAGAACTAGTCACTAGATATTATTAACTAGCTGTTTGTTACCCGTGATTTCGCCCGCGTGTATTTTATTATGGGGTTTAATTTATTTGCGCGGAACCCTAATTCCTTTTCTAAAATAAAAGCCTGAGTTACTCCTTATAACATCAGCTGTCCGCCGGTTAAACTCCCGTCAAAATCGTTCCACCATTTGTGGAAATTATCCGGAATAAACAGACAGACAGAAAAAAACAAGAAGAACAAAAAGATAGACAAAAATTTTAAAAATCGTGTTTTTGTTATAAGTACCGTACATAATTTTATATACATTTAGAAAAAAGCTGTTATTTAGACATTACAAACATTTAAATAATACTAGTGTTTACGCATTTTATCGCGTATATCAACATTTTTATACACCCGACGTTTTGAGCACTTACAGCACCCACGGTCACGGGGGGACTGAGATGTTCAACGTCCAGACGTCATAGCTAACGGTTGTGGCGTCTCTCCGGTTTTTTCGGTTTACCGTCCCATCGGTGCATGATCTATGAGAGAGGGAATAGAGAGTGCACCTGTGCTTGCGCGTACACTTGGGCACTATAATCCTGTCCTGCGCCGTTGGCTAGTCTGGTCTGGTCAGGCCGCCGTGACCGAAATTCGGTCTGGAGGACATTATTACAAACAGATACTTCAAATTTATTTATTTGTGATAGATAAATAGTCAGTTAATAACGAAGTGGAGGCTCTCGCGTACTAGGTTATGATGTCTCCGGTACCAAATTGGGTAGGCGACAATCATCGATCACTAATAAAAAAACTTCTTCTTCGTTCTTTATTAGTGATGGATGGTGACAATTAATAAATGGCTGTGTGGTGGCGGCGTAACAGAATCCATGAGCTCAATCCGTTCCATCCATTCATTACAGTCTGTAAATAGATTGCCTCGTAGGAGGGAGGGGTACTTGCCACAACTGCCACGCTTGGCAAGCGGAAGACGCTGCTGCCCATCTACTGATTTGTTTCCCACCTACGACACCCACGGGATGATATGTGGTAGTGGATATTCTGACACCGCCACTGCGCGGTCACTCACGCCAAATTTCAGCTCAATCTGATGTCAACAAGTGCTTCAATAATGAATTATAAATAGTTAAGCGGATAGCAAGTTAAATAAATTAAAAATACCTAATAAAAAACGACATCGCAAAAAATTAACACAATATGCGTTTACCATTATTACTTACAAAGAGGAGATAGAGAAAGAGATCTCCTAGAGATATTTTTTACATAAAATGTATGTGAAAAACGAGCAGACTCCCAGCTAATGGTAATAGGGAGCTACATTTTAGTCCATAGACGGCTTTACCGACTCCAAACAAAGAAGGCAACCTAATAAATATGACTTTCTCTCCTGATGACTTATGTAAATTACCTATAATCATACAAGTACTCATACCATTCGAACCGGAATACAGCAGTAAGTGCACTATGCCAAGCACGTATAGGCAAGAGGGTGGTTCCAAACCTAGATGGAATTCTTGACAGGAAAGGAGTTCTTACCACTAAAATTTAACTAAAAGAAAAATGTCATGAGAAAACTATCAAGATCTATGAATCCGCATGAACAAACCGGTGCGCTTTATCGTTTACCTCGCCGCTACTAACGCTCCGGCCACACACTCGTCGATTGGCACGGGAAGTAGCGAGGAAAGGAGGCAGAGACGTAGTGTGACCACAATACTCGTCATGCAGCACGTCATGATTATCGCTCCCTGTTTTGTAGGGTTTTTTTTGGGCGCGAGTCAAAGGACTGGCAATATGAACGCGAGTAGCTGACCACACACTCGCGTAAACGCAGTTCGAATCGAGCGCTCGTAAAGCATGTAATGTGTCATTTAAAAATCATAAATAGTGTACCTACTACCATTATTCAACCATATTAAATAAAATACAGAGAAAAAGCTATCACGACGACAACAACGTATATTTCTTTTTATGGTATTGATATAATTAGCTATAATGAATATGCGTAGCTCTCACGCCGTAACAGTTTCAGCATCCATTGTGTTGCAAACGCGAGCGACCTAGTGCGGAGTACGCGGTAAATTGCGCAATGTGTGGACAGACAGGGCAACATCGCGGCAGCGCGAGGAGCAGATCAATAAGCAGCGCAAGGAGTATAGTGTGGCCGAGCCAATACGATTACGTTAAATATCTACCTAGTAGTTTTTTACCTAATGCCAATGTTAAGCTGGTAATACATGTTGGCCAAGCTTCAGCCAACGCGAGCGATGGCAAATTAATAAAAGGCGAGTTCTACAGTCTACATGTTGATCAAGTTTGAAGGAGTAAACAACATATACTGACATGGTCGACTAACATATGGACACGACTTGCCAAGTGCAGGCGAGCGCCTTTGATTTGTGCAGAAAAACCGACACTTTTCCGAAGTGAGACGAGTGCTGGCAAGGCATGCCAAACGAACCGTATACACGTTGGTGCTCGCCTGCACTCGGCCAGCTAGGAGAGCGACGACGAGCAATGGCGAGACTAGATAAATTGGTTGTAACACGCCTTCGCTTAGTCAACATGTATAGCCGGCTTTACATTTTCTTATACTAGGTAAAAAAAAGTTTATTGCCACCACAAAGCTCATCTGACCGTACGGTTATTATACCTATTTTTGGACAGTGGTGAAGCTAGGGGCTCTAAACTAGGGCAAGCCCAAGATATGGTTTTGTTGTTTTTAGCAGTTCTATAAAAATACACCAATTTTGATCTGTCTCCACTCTACAGATTCATATTCAGTTCTGTCGATGACGTGTTTAACAAAGAACACAGAAGGCATACTACCGCTAGATAGATTGTATGACATATGCAATTTCATAGCTTCGGTGGCTTTGAAAAATGCCGTTTGGGTTTGCTTGAGCGAAAGAAAAAGTTATTTACATACAATACATACAATACATGAACCAAAGAAAACCATGAACAAAGTACAAACAAACTATGTACAAAATTAAAAAAGGGACGCCTGGCAGATGTGAAACATGGAAATTATGCACAGAAGAACAGATTACGACAGGAATTAGATATATACCACATCTAATGAGAAAATAAAGCTTTGCAAATTTTTTACCATAAAAGAATGACTACTTATTATATAATTATTCATTTTCAATTTTAATAAACCGTACAAAATGATATTTTTAATTCTTAAGGTAATATAAATATTAAATTAGCTGATAGCGTGTTTGTACCATACAAACACGCTATTGGCTTACTTGATATTATTGATTGATTCAGCTTGATAAGGCAAACCGGGCTTCTGGGCTTCTATGGAGGCTTCGCCACTGTTTTTGGACCTAAATTTTACTTTTGTATTTTTTTTTATAGAAACGTTACGCGCAGGCTTTTTACATACATAAATTTTACTTGTAGGCCATACAAATACTTGGCCAATGCGATATCAAGTATATATATATATATATATATATATATATATATATATATATATATATATATTATACATATATTATATTTGATTTCGTTTCACTAAAGTTTACTTTGTTGTTATTATAAAGCGATAATAGTTATCAAAAATGGTAGTCCTGAACTTGACCCACACTCGTCGCATCCCACTCGTTGTTGATACGGGGCTACCGCGTAGCAGATAAGTAACTAGGAAAACTACTGGACCATTAATAAGCCACTATTATATATGTACATAACGTTTTATAATTTAATTTTTTATCACAGTTTTTACATTTAACGCTTATGTGGTAAGATCGAAGGTAGGTCAGGATATGTAAGGTTTTTTTTTTATAGAATAAGGGTGACAAGCGAGCAAACAGCTCCCCTGATGGTAAGTGGATACAGACATAATATCTATCCTCGATTAAGAATCGAAATGCAGATGTGTTGTAACCCCTGAGGATTAAGATGGAATGTCTCGTATCCAGATAAAAGGGCCTCCGGTTGTCTACACTCACTATTTGACAGCTGCTATTTTAAGCTGGGAGTTTATGAGAGTGTGGTCCTTCCCCGGTCGAGCCGACCCATTCGTGCTACAATCATAATATAGCTGCGACATGGCTCCACCACGTGTAAAAGACACAAATGAATGGACATTCTCATCAGACATGGAAACGACAATTTGCATTTTTCCGACTGGGATACGAATCCTAGTCCCATGGCGTAATAGCATATCCCTTGGAAACTTAAAACAATAGGCTACGCGATCATCACAGTCAATTAGGCTTAATAATATTCCTATCGGTATTAGTTTTTGTGATAAGATATATGTAGTTTAAAAAAAAAGCGGGATCCGGGTTCAAAGCCAAGTTTTGTTTATAAACGCGTTTCCGTGGCTTATGCGATTGTATATCCGTTTGTATCTTAACACTAGGACGTGTCTATTTACTACGAAATGTTTGTGACATTGGATGAATGCCAAGTGATTATAAATACCTCCGAACTAATATCTAACTGATATTATTTCTAGTCTCAACACAACAATTTATTCGTCACTTTTGGAGAAACCATTCTGATTTTGTGCTATCCTTAGCGTTTTTTTATAATAAACAAATGCTACATTTTGCGGTCAATGACCTTACAGTTCACCAGCCCGGGTTACATTCATTAAACTACTCATTGATTACAGCCTACCTACCATAGGCCTTGTAAGAGATTATTGTAATAGTGGAGGGTAAACATGAATAAATCAGTCTTCACTCGATCTCGGTGTTTGATTGTTGCGTGCCCGTGTTCACATGGCGCAGTCGGTAGGATAAATAAGTGTATTAAGTATATTACAAGTTAATTTGAACAGTGTTTAGTTTAATAACATTTAATAATTATGGAAGGTGTCTTAAGTCCACCAAAACCATTTCGTTTCGACGGGAGCTCAGACTATGCAGGTTTAAGTGCCAGTTGGACAAAATGGAGGAATAGCTATGAAATTTATACAAAGGCATGTGAAATAACGAATAAAGCGGCGAGTGTACAGATTAATATATTATTGCACGTACTTGGTGATCAGTGCCGAGATATTCTAGACCAAAACAAAGGTTTACTTTTAAAATGCACTACTGCGGAAGCTGTGTTACAAACATTGGATGGACATTTTAATATAAAACCCAATTTTTTACAAGAAACCAGAAGGAAAATGAGACCATAGAACAATATGTTTTCGACTTGCAGAAATTGGCTCAAACATGCGAATTCGGGGCTCTAAACGACGGTCTTATAAAAGATAGGCTGATATGTGGCGTATCCAATTCGGCTATTCGGGAACAGCTACTAAGGGAGGACGATCTTACTTTAAGGCTACAGTCTTTTAAAGTTGACTCACATCGAATCATTAGCGCCACTTTGATTTCTTTTTTTACAGCAAATTATTGTTTCAGAGTAAAATATTTTGATAACACATAAATACCCAGATTATAAGTAATGGCTAAATTTTTTTTTTGGTTCATCTATGTGGTCTATGTTAGATAAATCAAACGGTAAATAGAGCTCTCTCGCACCCAACGCAATTTCGAGCTTTGTTCGTGTACCATTATAAGGCAATCGATAATAAAAAGGCGAAATCTATTCAGCGCGTTAATAGCTAAACATCTTCATCTCCAAAATGCGCTGTTTCTTTTTTTCTAAATATCTTTCATTGTCTTAAATAAGAGGTCTCAATTTCGTTAAATTTCGCTGTTTTCGCCTCATAAAAAACTATTTGTTTCATAGCAATAGCTGAAAATATTTATGCTATAATTATTTTTTTCTCAAGGGCAGGTGTTTAATTAGACAAATATTAAAAAATAATAATTTAAACCACTTTATTTCAAAATTAATAATTATTTCGATCGACCTATAAAATATTGACTTTATAAACAATAATTGCGGGCAATATTCCTTAGTAGCCGCTGAGCGGCTGTAGCGTTCAGACGTCTTGTCTGTGCCAAATTTTTGCACTTCCTCTCGCTCTAACATTCCTCTTTCTCTCTCTTTCCCTAATCTTGGTTGCGCATTGTTACGAATTGAAAGTTTCTCTACTTTATTATTTTTTGCATATAATTCTTTAAGGGTTTATAAATCATTTTGTATTTGTTTTATAACTTTTAATTTCGATATGGACCATAAACGTAAAAAATATGCTTGTACCAGAAAACGAAAATTGAAATCAAACGTTGAAGCAATGAACAGAAATAGAATTCAAAGGTAAGTTTTTTTGTGTTTCATAGTAAAATAGTTAACAACGTGCATATGTGTGAGCACTTGGTTAAATATTAGGTATATAATTAGGTACCTAACCTACATATTATGTAAGTTCTTCAAGGAAATATAGAAGTATTATACATTTTTGGATTGCACATGATGTTTTGTTTACAAGCGACAGTAGCCTAATGGCAGGGAGCGGACCGCGAACTCAAAAAGGTCGTGGGTTCGAATCCACCATTCGACTACTGGCGTGAACCACTCGTAACACAAGCAATTTAAGCTTACCACGAGTGGTTAATGTCCTTTTTTTTAAAAAAAAGTACATTATGTTTTTATAGAAATACTTTTTTAATTTAATTTTTAAGTGTCATAAGGAAAATTTCGTCTTTTTGATTTTCAACTAGAGATTTCCTTGTTACCGGTAGCTGCTGATGTCGAGTTAATGACATTTTTAGATACGAAAACTATTCAGTAATACACGTAGACTACAAGTAAACTATTAAGTAATATCCTCAGCATCCCGTAATTTATTGTACGCCCACTATGGCCAATTTTGGATATAATGTGGCGTCAAACTGCTTACGACGTCCAATATACGGACGTCAAATAGGAGACTTAGCGCAATGTTCGCAAATTGTCATGCTGATCACAGAAACGTCAAAATCTAAAAAAAATTGGACGTCATTTTTCTTCCTCTTTAGCTTCCTGAGCTAATTGATTCTCGCATGGAACGCTCGATGCCAATCAAAGACCCTCCATACATCATTCAAGCCATTGCGAATAAATTAAAAAAAAAGCGCTAAGTCGTCCGTCGATGCTGCTGTACAAGAATAGTAATTCATGCATATAGGTAAATGCTATACAAAGTTACATTATACTTTAATGAGAAACTATAAATATGTGTGATAGTGGACTGTTTGTACTTATATAGAAATTATTTTGAGTTTTTTTTTAATCTATTTTAGTATTTAGAACTACTTGACGTACTTGACGGATTTTCGATAGTGTCATCGACTTATTACGAAACCCTCAGTGCACGACTCATTCTAGCACTTGCCAGATTCATTTGAATAATCAATAATACGAGTACATGTTATACAGGTTCTAGATGATTATCTTTTAGAAACCTTTTCAACAAAACAACAAAAATTATACAAACTTAAAATATTTTTTTTTGTGTAACGAATTTTGTAATAAAAGCATGGAACAAAAATAGATACGAGGTAGAAAATCTGTATGTGAAAATTTGTTAGCTAATTATCAATAATCCTGTATATTAGATAAATTGATACTGGAAAATCTTAGTAGAGCAACTTTCCACGCTACGGCCAGAAAGATAACTGCGGTGGCGGTACATGAAGTGGCGGGGCAGGGAGGGTGTAGATGTGTCACCAGAACGCAATTTTTCTGTTTTGCTCTGAAAGACTGGGCTCTTAAGTAAAGCATTAGAAATATGTCGAGTCGCAATAGTATCGAGGGTGTATGCGGATAACATTAAACAGGAGCAGTTATCAGCATGTTCTATCAATAATAATCAAGCGGTCGAAAATGATGAGAATATTTGGAGTGTGCGGCACCGGATGGATTCAAGGAAAGGATATCGCGGCGGCGCAGCTGGCGTAAGCGACGTGCGCGGCGGCGCAACCCGCCCGGCTCGGCGCCTGTCGCCGCGCGCTCGCGGCGAACGTTCCTCCACGGGTTTGATGCCTTGGATGAAGCAATGTGGGCATTGTGGCAGTGTACATAAAAAGTTTGAGTGTCCCGTGTATAGCAAACAGTGTCTAAGATGTACGAAAATGAACCACTTTGCCACAGTCTGTGGTGCTAGTGTATTCAATGTCGAGGAGTCTGATGAGCAGGTAATACATACTGTAAAATCTAGTAGTGAGTGGAATGTTAACCTGATGATAAATAATAAGTCTGTCAACTTTAAATTAGATACTGGGGCTGATGTTAATATATTGCCGTTGTATTATTTGCCACAAATTAGGGCCTCGGATAAAGATTTGCTAAAAACAAATACAAAGTTGTCTGGCTACTCGGGTGCCGCCATAAAAGTAGTAGGAAAAATAACTTTAAAAGTTTATTACAAAAGTAAAATGTACATACTAGAATTTAAAATAGCAGATGTTAAGTCTATGCCGGTCTTGGGCAGGTTTGCGTGCAGTGAGTTGGATATGGTGAGGCGTGTGATGACGATACAGGAGGATAACGAAGTCCCCTCATTTTTAGGGCAGTATGACGACGTTTTTCAGGGTATAGGATGCTTACCGGGAAAATACAGAATAAAATTAAATGAAAATGTTTTACCGGTTGTTCATGCTCCTAGGAAACTACCGTTCGCGATTAGAGATAACGTTAAGATGAAATTGGAAGAGATGGAGAAACAAGGCATTATAGCCAAAGTAGAGGGCCTATCGGATTGGATAAGTAGCATAACTATTGTTAAAAAAGCTAACGGAGACATACGGATTTGTCTTGATCCGAAGGAATTAAATAGCGCGATCAAAAGAGAATATTTTAGGTTACCGTCACTCGACGAGATTGTGTCAAAACTTTCTGGCGCTAGGTATTTCAGTACTCTGGATGCGGTATCAGGGTTCTGGCAGGTGGCTTTAGACGATACTAGCGAGTTGTGCACGTTCAACACTCCCTTTGGACGTTACAAATTGTTAAGATTACCCTATGGCATATGCTCGGTTCCAGAGGTGTTTCATAAAAAAATATACGAAAATGTTGATGACTTGGATGGAGTTTGTATGTACTGACTTATTAATATATGGTAGAAGCAAAAAAGAACATGATGAAAGGTTAAAATTAGTATTGGACAGGTGCAGGAAAATCAACCTCAAACTTAATAAAAATAAGTGCAAATTTGGGTTAGAAGAAATCAGGTATTTGGGACATAGGATTACAAAAAAGGGGCTTTATTCCGACAACTTACACATTACAGCAATTACGAACATGCCTAAACCTGAAAATAAAAAGGACGTAGAGCGATTACTAGGACTAGTTACTTACGTTGGTGCTTTTATTCCAAATTTATTTGATAAAACATTGTTCTTGAGAGAGTTGTTAAAAAAAGAAACAGAATGGCACTAGGATGAACGACATGATAAGTGTTTAGAAGTTATAAAAGAGTGTTTATCAAAACCAGCAGTGTTAAGATATTACGACTTAGACCTCCCTATTACTATCTCAGTAGACGCGAGCAAAAGCGGCTTAGGCGCCTGTCTAATGCAAAAAGGAATGCCAGTTTGTTATGCGTCTAAGTCATTGTCAAAAACAGAACAGCGATATGCTCAGATAGAGAAGGAGTTATACGCTTGCGTTTTCGCTTGTGAGAGGTTTCATGCGTACATCTACGGAAGAACGGATGTAGTTATCGAAACTGATCACAAGCCACTCGTTAGCATTATGAAGAAACCAATAGCGGACTCACCATCGCGCCTACAACGGATCTTAATGAAATTACAACGCTATACATTCAAATTAGTATACAAAGCGGGTAAACATCTGTTTATTGCGGATGCGTTATCACGGGCATACGAGCCGGAGCCGGCGCTGAGCGTGCAGCATTCCAGCGCTGACTATACACAGCACGATGAAGTTTGCGCGATCACAAGAGATATGGCATTGAGCGCAGCGACTGAAGTTACGGACTTACAGTTTATTAAGTTGCAAAAGAGTTCAGAAAATGATGAAGAACTCATGTTGTTGAGAAAATACATAAAAGAGGGGTGGCCCGCAAACAAACATGACGTCATAGATTTGGTAAAGCCATATTGCGGCTATAAAGAGTATTTATCAATCGCGTATGGTCTAGTCTGGAAGGATCAAAGGATAGTGGTGCCAAAACTCTTAAGAAAAGATTTATTAAACAAGATACACGTCGGTCATGTAGGGTTGCAAAAATGTCAATTGCGGGCAAGGGAGACAATGTTTTAGCCAGGAATAAATAACGATTTAAAAAATTTGATTTCTAACTGTAGTATATGCCTAACGTACAGGAAACACAACCAAAAGGAAGAGATGCAATCTCACGAAATTCCCGACCGACCATGGGCAAAAGTAGGTACAGATCTATTTCAAATAAAAGGCGTGGATTACTTATTATTAGTCGATTATTAGAGCAAGTTTTCTGAAATAGAAAAATTACAATGTACAACTTCAGCTAGTATAATTGAAACCCTAAAAAACATATTCAGTCGTCAGGGTATACCAATCATAGTAATGTCTGATTGTGGTCCGAAGTTTTCGTCAAGCCTGTTTAGACAGTTTTCGTTGGAATGGAATTTCGAACACATAACCTCATCGCCACGATATCCGCAGTCTAACGGACAAATTGAGCGAATGATACAAACTGTAAAAAACATAATTCTTAAAAGTAAAGACGATAGAGTTGATTATCGGTTGGCGTTACTTGAGTATCTGAACACACCTTTAGAAAATGATATTTCATCACCGGCTGAGTTGCTATTGCAAAGTAGGAAATTCAGAAGTATGTTACCAAAGTTAGGTCACACTTTAAAACCAAAATTAGAAAAAAATGTACATAAAAAGTTAGTCGCGAGGCAAAATAAACAAAAATACTACTACGATCAACATACGAGAAATCTAGACCAATTAAGTAACGGACAAAAAGTAAGGGTACTACTAGATGTAAACAAAAGAGAATGGTTGTCAGGGACAATATTATGTCTGCTGCAAGATTCTTCATATAAAATAAAATTTGCAAACAGGAGCATCATCATACGTAACAGACGCCATATTATTAAAGATTCTCCACATCGACAGGACGAGCCGCACTATACTTTAAATTTAAACAATTACGATGATATCCGACCTCGCTGCCCGCAAAACAATCAGGTTTCAAACTGTACTGTACCTTGTACAGCCCCACCTAATACAATAAATAACAATAATTATTATGTCACACGTTCCGGCAGGACAGTGGGGCCACCGGATAGATTGGGCTTCGAACACTGAATAGCGGTGAGGGACAGCTGCGCAGCCGCGTCGCCACAGTCACCGTGTTCAGTGAAAACAAAAAACTATACATTGTAACGTATGCACAAATAACGAAAATAAAAGTATTTAAAAAATGTAAACACTATCAAAATCATACATGATAGTTTTTTTAATATATTTGGTTAAGCAGCACAGGTTGCACATTTATCACGCCAAAGGTCCCAGGTTCAATTCCCGACGGAACTTTAATTTGTGTGAATTAGTACATTACTTTAGATTTATTACTTTAGAAATGAAATGTAATTGGTTTATTACTTCTAAAATAAAATAAGTATTACTTATTAATAAAAGGGAATTGATTAGTTTCAAAAAACCGATAAGTAACAATTTAATCTAAGTAAATAAATAAACATTTCATACTCATATATTATGTTAGTGCTATTGATTTCATAATTGATTTTTCTTATTTGTAAGATAGGGGAAGATGAGTAGTTGGAGAGATTTAATTCAAAAAGATGTATTATTAATCAGAATAATGAACTAATTTAATATATATATATATATATATATATATATATATATATATATATATATATATATATATATATATATATATATATATATAATATTATATACCTACATCTATTGCTAATCTATTTATAGTGAAATTACCTTACTATTTTTGTGATAAAAATATGCAAGAGTAAATTACTATTTTGATTTTGTTTTTTATTATTGAGAAGGGAGATGTAAGAGATTATTGTAATAGTGGAGGGTAAACATGAATAAATCAGTCTTCACTCGATCTCGGTGTTTGATTGTTGCGTGCCCGTGTTTTACTCACCCGCTATTGTCTCATAGAGATCCCCCCCCCCCTACTTGGCATAGATGCCATGCTTTGGATGCGAGTTGCCAATCAGCGTTATACTTTTTAAGTTGTGATCAGTCCATACTGAGCTGGTGCTGCCAGGTTACGAAATAGTATAGAACATTAGTAAACAATTAACACAATGATACTAACGTTTCTGAAATGAAAATATCGATTTAGATATGAAAATATAACATCCATAAGCCATACCAATTATTTTTAATACACGTTTTGCTTAGTATTCGAAACCTAAGGGGCCCATATTACACGTTTATTCATCCATTAGTAATAGAATTGCCATTAATCGTGATATGAATGACTGTAAGAATGATAGCTACACACCACACTCAATCGAGATTTATTAGCTGATCATTCAGTCTTAAGTACATTCCATAAAGAATGCACGTTTTCACGCGAGAAAAAATGTACATTCATAAAAGAACAGCTAGTACTGGAATTGCGTTCCGATGCGTGGGAAATAAAACGCTCGGTAAAAGATTAGTTTATTAAAAAGGATTACTAATATACTCATTAATATCCGCTACTCAAGTCAACCCACGAGTGACGTAAGCCAGAGAAAACCAAATCAGAAGGAGGGTACAAGCCTAAGGCTTAGCACACACTGCGATTAAACGCACGCGTTTAACCGCACGTCTGCAACCGCAAAAAAATGTAACACAAAGCTTTCTATACAAGCGCACGCATTAGCGATTTTTTTCAGTGACTGATTTTAAAAACGTAACTTGCTACATTTCGACCGCGGTTTGTAAACGCGCGATTTTTATGTGTCCTATAGTAATAGTATGGCGGCGCACGCACTGCGCTTAACCGCGTTCGGTTTTTATTGAACTCTTCATGTGATATCTTCTTACGAAATACAGTGTCTTCATGTTGTATATACTGGCCCACAGCTTGTAATAATTTATCAAAAGTACCAATCGACATTCTGTGGTAATTAAAAAACTTATCGGGATGTCGTCGCACGTCGTTGTACATTTTGCAAAAGTATCCTTACAAATGTCTTTGATCTGTTAGTGGATGTACCCAGTACTTACGGCAGCGCCGTTGTTTACGTTTTCTATTTTTTAATTTAAATACCAAAGCGACCACACATGCTACTTGCTCGAAATCCATGGTGGTACTGAAATAAAATTAAGCCAAACGCCGGCCGAGTGCGAGATCGTATGCGGTTTTGCGTTTTCAGCTATTCCTAAACCGCTCGCGTTTAGTCGCAGTGCGTGCTAAGCCTAAAGTCAACTCGGAATAGTAAAAAAATCCTCTCCTCAATCAAGCAATATGTGGGAGAAGCCTATGTTCACAGGAATGAATAGGTTTTTGTTAAGCGAAGTCAGTCACGGGTAATCGCCACACGCCGTATCACTTCTTACCACCAGGTGGATTTGTAGTCGAGCACTGGCTTAAAATCGTTTAAAAAAGCCATGGACCTTTAATACGTGGTAAAGCCACGCTGCAGCTATATTATGGTTGTAGCACGAATGGGTTCGTTCCACCGGGGAAGGACCACGCTCTCACAGAATACTAGCTTAAAATAGGAATTCAATACTGCTGTGCTTCGTATGGTGAGTGCAGAGATCCGATGATTCTTTTTACTGGAAACGAGGCATTCCATCTTAGTCCTCACGGGTGACAACGCATCTGCGTTTTGATTCTTAATCGAGGATAAATGTAGATGTCTATGGGCCACACCATCCACTTACCGTCAGGTGGACTATGTGCTCGTTGGTCACCCTTATTCTATAAAAAAATAAGCTGTAATGAATAATTTCATACTCATATTGGCTTATTGGCTGAAATAGGAAACTCGCAACGGACTATGCGAATTGATAGATTTTTTTATAAATGAAATCATTTTCTGACTGTAGCACATTATATGGGAGTGGTGGTAGTTATACGAATGCGTATGACTTTTATACGTGATCCGTATCTGACTTCATCGCTGATCAAACGCTGTAGGTGATTTTTTTATAAAACTGGAGTAACAAACAAACGCATAGTCCACCTGATGGAAGGTGGTTGCTGCAAAAACAGTCAACTACAAACAAAGAAGGCACTTCCAGGACTAAGGTAGAACGCCTCGCAGCCTGTAATTATACCGGCTCTATACTCCTCCGTCCAGAACACTACTCGCACTGCTCGCACTACTCTTTAGCGGCAGAAATAGATAAGAGGTTACCCAGGCGGACTCATAGACAGAAAGGGTCCGACATGTCATATATCATGTACTGGGTAATTTTTAGAGCTGATCATCGTGAACTATAATATCTGCGCAATAAAATATTTCGAGATCGACGGATTGATTGCTCCATAACCTTTTCAGAATTTAGGGGAGGCTGGTCAACGGAGGAGGGAGTTATAGTTAGAGTTATATATGGCGTATATTTTTATTTTTTACGTATAAATAAACTCATTCGTTATATTTTTTATTTATTTCGAGAAAAATACGAATATGCGATAAAATAAAAATAATTTAAACATGAACAGACGTTTTTTTAATATTTTATTTTATATTTTACATATCGTACAGAACAGCAGAACAACGTACTTTCAAGTGCAAAGCGAAATGTCAGTTTATCAGTCTAATTCTTAACTTAATTACTTGTAGGGTTACGTTATTCATCTTAGAATTTATACAACATCTCACTAATTCCTTAGTAAGAAAATAATTTGTAAATTCAACAATATGATAGGACATTGTTAAGTAAAGCAGCTAACAGAGAGCTGTTCAATGAGTGTTTATGAGACCTTTTAACTGTGTATGTTGCTACGTTTGTTTATGCGGAGCTGTACGCATACGGAAGTAATCATTCGTTCTATAGTGAAACTGTGAAATACAAATGCCACTGAATTCATTACGTTAAAAAATAAAGGGGGACAGTTAAAATATGTAACGTACTCGTAATAAGCACTGCGGAAAATAACGGGATTGCTGAGGATTTATAACGTGGTAGAGGCACGCTGCAACCGTTTTATGGTAACGATGATCCACTCGACCGGGGAAGGACTACGCTCTCACGGAACTGACGTAAAATAGCACTGCTTTGTTTCGTCTGGTGGGTGTAGAGAAGCGGAAACCCTTTCTAATGGTAACGAGATGGTCTAAGGTAACGAGGCATTCTGTCTTAGTCCTAAGGAGTGATAACGCATGTACATTTTGATTCTAAATGGAAGATAAATGTAAGTTTCTATGGACCACTTACTATCAGGTAGACTGTTAGGTTTGGTTAGACTGATAGGTACATTTTTGTCACTTTTATTCTAAAAAAATCTTCCGAAACGTAGGTAATTATAATGAATGAAAAGATATGCGATTTTTTTTTAAATTTAGTTAAATATAAAAAGAAGTTGTGGCCCATAAACATCTACATCTTTCCTCAATTGAGAAACAAAATGTAGATGCGTTGGCACCCCTGAGGACTACGACAGAATGAAACTTACGTTATCAGTAAAAAGAGTCACCGGTTCTCTAAACTCACCATACAAACACAACTGCTATTTTGAGGTGACATTTTGTGAAAGTAAGACTTAGAATTCTAACCCATATTTATACGTTATACAAAAATAGTGATACAAAATTATGCTCAATAAAGAAGACTAAAATTAAATATGACGTAATAATTACGGCACGTACGTAACAATACACTACAATATGGAAAATTTACTAATTAATGAAGGTCGAGCGGAATTCCCAAAGCGTAATTAGATATTAGATATAAAGTATTCAGAGACTTAAAGAAAATTTAAAGCAACAGCCTCATGTGCAGGCTGAAGGCACCTCTGCTGGGCACAAGTCCGCTGTTATTTCTGAAAGAGTTTCAGAACAGGAAAGAGTTTGACGAGCGACTACATATTTCACAATTTATCGCCGAATACGTGGGAAAGTAATGCAATTAACAAATCATTAGTGCCGGTGGGAATTCAACTCGTTTTCTTGAGTAACGGCTCAACTAAATACCACAAAATTACAATACAGTTGTACACAATACAGTTACAATACAGTTATTTTACTATTACTACTATTACTACAATACAATACAGTTATTTTACTATTAAAGTTTCAGCTATAAAAAAGGCACATGTAACGCAAGTTATGGAGTAATTAGTCCGTTGCTACATTACGTGTCAGCGGACTTCATTTATCATCAAAGTATATATTTCTTTGTCGTGCCGGTTTTCTCACGGTGATCAGCACTTCAAACTACAGCTAACAATTTATTTGGGAGTCGGCGGGGATTGAACTCGTGCTCGCGTATCATGAATTTACGGCGGGCGCTTTATACAAATTTTGAGTATTTTCATTGATACCGACTTCCAACAGTCTTCCTGTGTAAAAGTGCTGCGGCAATATTGTCGTAGCATATTATGATGAGTCAGTGAACATGTCGTTACTGCAACCCAACATAAATGTTAAAAGGGATTGTTCTAGTAATTTGTATTTGTACCTTATATAGTGTTGTAGTTTCAAACCAAACAGAGAATGAAGTCAACCGCAGAATAAAAAGTGCTTGGAAAAAATACTGGTCACTGAAAGAAATATTTAAGTCTCCTATACCGACGCGACTAAACAAGAAGGCAATAGATACTATTATCCTCCCATCACTACTCTATGGCTGTCAAAGCTGGGCACTAACAAAACAATAATAAACAAACTTCAGGTCTTTCAGCGTGCAACAGAGAGGAACATGTTTGGTCTTAAGTTACGAGACAGACAAAAAAATAAAGAAATAAGAAAAACCACAAAAGTTATAGATGCTGCAGAGTTAGCATGTAAATTAAAATGGAGATGGGCAGGCCAAGTTGCAAGAGCTACAGATGGACGTTGGAGTGAGAGAGTTTTCCAATGGTACCCTCGCGAAGTGGCACGGACACGCTGTAGACCCAGGCGTAGATGGTGAGATGACATTGTGGCCACAGCTAGACAAACCTGGATGAGACTCGCACAAGATAAACAAAAATGGCTTAAGATGGAGGAGGCCTTCACCCGCAAATAGGTACCCAAATAAATAATATATAATGTCAAATCCTAGGAAAAAGTAAAAATTTGAATATTATGTTATCATGACCAATCTGTTGTAAATTGATCTTCATAACATGTTATAATTAACCACTACATATCTTATTATTATTTGATTTCAATTATTTGATTATGTAATTTCTTTTATTATTTTATATTTGATAATTTAAAAAATGTAGTTAATTGTTATTTGATTTTAATAATATGAATTAGTTCAGGTTATTGAGGATAATTTTATAAAAAAATATTCCAAATTCTGGCTAAAAAATAAAATAAAAGAATAAATATAAAAAATCTAAATGTTTGTTAAAATTTTCTTCAAACCATGATTGGTTTTGTAAATGTAAATGAAATTTTGTAATAAATTTAATTTTATGTAATTCTTTTTTGGGAAATATAGGCTTAAATAAATAAATAGGCAAAATCTTATGAGTTCGTGATGTTTATTTGATAATGTATATTTTAACGCACGTTACGCGTTGGTTCTATGCTGAATATAGAGTGCACCTGCGCTTGCGCATTCATACCCACGGGCACTGTTATGCCGTCCCGCGCAGATGGCAAGTCTCCTCTGAGACTGACTGCCGTGACCGAAATTCGGGTTGAAGAACATTATTATTATATTTTAAAGCGCCTAAATGAAAGCGAAGCAAAGCTATCATCGAGTTTTTTTTTAAATTGTGTACGGGTGACAAACAAGCACACAGTTTACTTGATGACAAGTGATTGCTGTAGCCCATAGACATCTACATCAAAATCGATTACAAATCACGTTGTCAACCGTGGCAACTCAGTTGGAATGCCTCGTTTCCAGTAGTAAGGGTCTCCAGTTCTCTACACTCACCATTCGTAACCGCAGCATTAAGCTGCTATTTTATGCCCATTCATGCTACAACTATACTGCTAATTTAATTGTTGCTCTACCACGTATAAAATAAAATACAGACTACAGAGTTTTCTCTTACTTTCTTAAATTGTAAACAATACAATTCTAAACCTTCCATATCTCTCCATATGTTTTGCCACCATTTCGAAACAGATAAGATTCGTTAAAAACTGTAATACAGTTGGCATAATTTAACATGTGTATTTTCGCATATTTATGACAGTGCGTTTGTTGGAACTTTTTTAAACAATCATATCCAAATATTCTCGACATCAGTGCAGGGATCAGCAGGAAAAATTTAAATTAAGATTTTTTTAATAAAAAACATTGAAATCATACCCCAAAACAATTTTGAAATTAGCTTTTTTCCAGTAGCTGTGCCCAGCATGCGTCGCAATGCCTCTTTGTGTCGTCAGGAACATTCGCGGACGCACGCTGAAAAATTCAACAAGGTTTCATCTTAACCGTATGAATTATATAAAATGCATAGAAGACAAATAAACAAACAAATATATTTTTTTGTCAGAAGCATTTGCGGGCGTGCGCACTTCAAACCACCAGAAAATCATCGTTATCGGATAATGGTATTGGAAACGCATACGGGACAAACAAATAAACATTAATTATTATTTAACTGTCGCAGCTATTAACCGAGTAATTTATTTAAAACTCAATTAGCGATAGGTACCTATAAAAGTATTTTAGAACGAGTCATTATTTGTGACCGAATTGGTGAAAGAGTAATTATTATTCTTTGTGTGTTTTTTTATTAATTATCTTTAACAGCTTTTTAAAAAAAAAAATGTATCATCATCATTTCTCAAATCCTTCGTTGAACATAAGTCCTAATAGATTGCCACCTGCATCCGGTCATCATTATATCTAATGGGGAGTTGTTCACAGACATCAGAAGCTATGCTTACCAGTGCAAGGCTACTTTACCAGTGCAAGGCTAACACGCCAGAATTTTTCTTCACCATGGCTGATGATTTTTTCTGCTATATGGTCAGTAATGTAAGGCATTTATTAATAACACAGATTAAAAATAATATTTGCGACAAAGCGAAACAAACGAAAGTGTAGTTATTGCAGCAATATTAATAGAGGGTCCGCTCTTGAGCGTGCATTACAAACAAGTTTTAATCGCTCCTACTGAGTTACTTTGTAAAAAAAAAGTTCTTTGCGGTTAATTTAAGATACAAGGTCTTGAACTGACTTCGACGATATACATATATATATATTATCATCATCATCATCATTACAGCCCTTCACAAGTCCACTGCTGAACATAGGCCTACCCCAAATAATGCCACAAAGCACGGTCCTGAGCCACCTGCATCCATCGACTTCCTGCATGTCTTACCAGGTCGTCACTCCATCTAGTGGGGGGTACACATACATAATGATGCTCATATTATCCTTATGTATGTCATATCGTTTCGTATTATTGAAAATTTAGAAGTGCACACCTCGAACGCTCATGTAGGTAATGAAATGTTTCGGTAATTAATAATGTAATATTATAAACGTGTTTCGTTTAAAACTACAAAAAAAAGTTTCAGTTTAATTAACACGAAAGTTTCTTTGACTTCTTGATCAATTACGGAAAAAAATTGTCAAATATTAATGAACGGGACGGTTTACAATATTGAAATTCAAAAGGCTTCAAAGGATTAAAATATAAAGCCAATAAAAAAATCAAAATAAAATGTTCAGCTTTTCGAAGATATTTTGTTCACATTCGTACCGACCAACTGACATCCAAGTGAAATTATTTTTAGCTAACTTTTTTTCAATAATAATCGAAATAAAAGATCTTATAACTGCGTTAGAAGTATTAATTGACATTTCATCCTGCTATTGGTGTACTTTTTGATTATGTAAGTGCAATATAAAGCTGGTGATTTAAGTTGAAGGGATCGCAATTTTTTGATTTGGTGACAATAGATTAAGCACTACATCTCAGCTTCGCGTTCGATGTGTGCAATAAATAAAAATATTATTTTTAGACCAGTTTTATGTTCTAACAATCGTCCACAAATCCCTAATGTGTAAGTTTATTGTGATGCGCTGTAATGAAGATAAAAATGTAGATGTCTATGGGCCACAGCATCCACTTACCATCAGGTGGACTGAGTGCTCGTTTGTTACCCTTATTCTATAAAAAAAACAGATGCGTAAATCTCTTCTCTTCTTTGTTCGTAAGTAAGTTGTATCCGCGGCTTGCAGGAGCCACTAATAACATTAGCCTAACTGTTATCCCGTTTGTCTCTAATATTATAAAACAATTTCAACAGAAACCAGTTTTAGTAGTTTACCACCGGCGATTTTTCCGGACCGATACGACCTGGGGACCTTCAAGAAAAGAGCTTACTCCTTTCTAAAGGGCCGGCAACGCACCAGCAATTCCCCTGGTGCTGCGGTTGATCATGGGCGGCGGTAGTCACTTAACATCAGGTGAGCCGCATGCTCGTTTGCCCCCTCTTCTATAAAAAAAACCTTATATAACCATTACATAAAGTGATTTAAAACCTAAGTAAGATTATCATATGCTACAACAAAGTTGTTTGGTCTCCGTTTAATAAAATTATAATAGTGTCAGTATATGACATGTATAATAAAAAGAATTTGCCCTTGTAACCATTTTAAGACTGTGTATTTTCGATCAGAAATACACTGTCTTAGCGACGAGGTCACCATTTTGCAAAACCTTATCGTCTTATCACTAATAAATAAAAGTGCAATATTTGCTCGTTTAAAATTTTTGTAGTTCATCTGCGTTTTGTGGTTGACCCTGAAAATATTTATTATTCGGTAATCTCAACTAACTACTGGCGATAGACTGAGTAATTAGTATAACCGTAGTAAAAACAGAATAGTAAGATAACCCCGTGCCGCGCGCGACATTTACTGTTGCAGGGTTGTCACTGTCTTTTTGTTTAACAGCTAAGTCTCATTCAGTTTTATAAGTTGTTATAATATTTAGAAACATAATACATACGGATACGTACATATGCATCGTATTTCTTAACCATTTCTTTAGTTTCCTCTCAAAGAATCAACGTATGTCAAAAAAAAATTCAAGAAAAGAGCTTAATCCTTTCTAAAAGGCAGGCAACGCACCTGCAATTCCCCTGGTGTTGCGGTTGATCATGGGCGGCGGTAGTCACTTAACATCAGGTGAGCCGCATGCTCGTTTGCCCCCTCTTCTATAAAAAAAAGCTTTACATTACAACAAATCCCAATTTACTAAAATACGAGTAAATTAACACTGAGAATATGGTGTCAGTTTAGATTTAATGTTTAAAATTAATTTGATCTGATGTGATATGATAATATAATGTACTCATGATGTATGTATGTATTTAACTATTAATAAAAAGCTAATATACTTAAACAAACTCATAAATTAATTTATTTCACAAAAAGAGGAAATAAAACGAAAAAAATACTGCTAGCAAAATTGTATTAAAAGTCAACAAAGTCTCAAACAATTCCCCGTTCCCGATTCGACCCGATGTTCCCGACTTAACAAGTGTCATTGTGTGCGTGCTGTGGCTCGTGCGTACGAGTCCGTACTGTCACGTGTCGCGCACCCATATTAGCAGCGTCCGTTACATTTCTTAGAAGGTAGCCCACTATTCTGTTTTTACTATGTCTCAACTAACTAGGGGCAATAGACTGAGTAATCACTATAGGTTATGCCTAACGTGACAATAAACGTATTCAATTAAAAAAAAAAACACTTTTTTTAAGTTATTTATACAAAAAAATTCAGTTAGCTTAAAAGTTACGAATTAAAAATATATACATATATACACCCGAAACGTTTAGTTATATTTATGTAAGAATGAAATGATGATGAATGGTGGTGATTTTAAGTAAGAGTGAAACTCTTAGCACCTTTTTTATGTTCACCTAAATTATCAACATCGCTTTTGTAACAGAAATTTGTAACTGGGTTTTTGGGATGTCCACAATTTGTTCATCATAGAAAATACCTACTTTTTTACTGGAGAATTTGTAGCAGGCAAACAAAAAATATATTCAATTTAAATAGAAAAGTTTTTATGCTGAAGATCGTTGGCTTGAAAATGTTTGAATACTTTCACCCAACGAGTTTCCGTGGAAACATTCAGTTTGATCCATTCGGTTACTTTTTGCGATGTAATGTGGTTACAAATTAATGAAAATTCGTCAAAAACTTCTGCATCTTTATTACAGTCAATATATTCCTTTTCAATGAATACATCCAGAGATTTTTGAACGTCTTCCCATGCGGGGAACTTTCTTAAATCTGCCCAATAAAATATTTCCATTTATTTGGTAAGCAAGCAACTCCACTGCGAACCCTTAATGCGTAAACGTAAAACTCATCTGGGAAACTCCGCCCAGAAGTGAAATTGTTCACGGCTAAGCAACTTCTTCTATTCAATGAAAACATAGGACTTAGCAGTGAACTATACTAACTGTAGCCATAGCAGCGATCACAATAGATCTTTTCGGTCGCAGTGATACTGGTCTCTTTCCCTAGACCTGCATAATTGCTCGCACATAATAAAAAAATTCCACTGCTCCAGATATTCACGGCTTGTTTTATAAAATTCTGTAGCAGTCCTTTTCACCAATTCTTCATCTATGTCAGTAACATTATCTTTCGATTTCTTATATTTACGCGAACACTACACATTGATTATTTTAAAATACACGAACACTAACAGTCGTAAAATCCGTAAAAGTAGTTTTAATCAATTATTTTTCGATTTCACTTTTAATTGATGGACCGTAAATGGAAGAAACTGATTGGTTTGTTTCTGAGTCAAATTGTCCTTTAGTTGATTGATTTTTTTTTGCAGCTTCAATAGCCGATACAGTCTGAACTTCGAGTTTCAATATAGCTTGATGAAAACTTGCTGACTAAGCGTGTAAAAAATAAAGCCATAATTCGGTTGTGGGATCTTCAAAGTTTTTTTAGTAACAACAACACAAATTTTCGCGCGGTTCGGGACAATTTTGCGTTCCAAAGTTGATTTCGGGTACACCGGGACTCGTGACTATGAAAAGGGACAGTCCCGTTCAAAACGGGACGTCTGGTCACGTTAGTTATGCCGTACAAAGTATTCCGTTCTATTGCAGCTTAGCCCACGGAGCAAATACAATTAGCCTACAAAAGTCCACTGGTGAACATGGCCTCTCCCGAAGATAGCTTCATAGGGAGGAATTTGTCATAGTTGCCACGCTTGGCAGGCGGGTTAGCAGCCGCAGTTCCTTTCATTACTTTGAGTTAAGGCTACAGTCTTTTAAAGTTGACTCACATCGAATCATTAGCGCCACTTTGATTTCTTTTTTTACAGCAAATTATTGTTTCAGAGTAAAATATTTTGATAACACATAAATACCCAGATTATAAGTAATGGCAAAATTTTTTTTTTGGTTCATCTATGTGGTCTATGTTAGATAAATCAAACGGTAAATAGAGCTCTCTCGCACCCAACGCAATTTCGAGCTTTGTTCGTGTACCATTATAAGGCAATCGATAATAAAAAGGCGAAATCTATTCAGCGCGTTAATAGCTAAACATCTTCATCTCCAAAATGCACAGCGCATTTTGGACACAGACTATGCAGGTTTAAGTGCCAGTTGGACAAAATGGAGGAATAGCTATGAAATTTATACAAAGGCATGTGAAATAACGAATAAAGCGGCGAGTGTACAGATTAATATATTATTGCACGTACTTGGTGATCAGTGCCGAGATATTCTAGACCAAAACAAAGGTTTACTTTTAAAATGCACTACTGCGGAAGCTGTGTTACAAACATTGGATGGACATTTTAATATAAAACCTAATTTTTTACAAGAAACCAGAAGGAAAATGAGACCATAGAACAATATGTTTTCGACTTGCAGAAATTGGCTCAAACATGCGAATTCGGGGCTCTAAACGACGGTCTTATAAAAGATAGGCTGATATGTGGCGTATCCAATTCGGCTATTCGGGAACAGCTACTAAGGGAGGACGATCTTACTTTAAGGCTACAGTCTTTTAAAGTTGACTCACATCGAATCATTAGCGCCACTTTGATTTCTTTTTTTACAGCAAATTATTGTTTCAGAGTAAAATATTTTGATAACACATAAATACCCAGATTATAAGTAATGGCTAAATTTTTTTTTTGGTTCATCTATGTGGTCTATGTTAGATAAATCAAACGGTAAATAGAGCTCTCTCGCACCCAACGCAATTTCGAGCTTTGTTCGTGTACCATTATAAGGCAATCGATAATAAAAAGGCGAAATCTATTCAGCGCGTTAATAGCTAAACATCTTCATCTCCAAAATGCGCTGTTTCTTTTTTTCTAAATATCTTTCATTGTCTTAAATAAGAGGTCTCAATTTCGTTAAATTTCGCTGTTTTCGCCTCATAAAAAACTATTTGTTTCATAGCAATAGCTGAAAATATTTATGCTATAATTATTTTTTTCTCAAGGGCAGGTGTTTAATTAGACAAATATTAAAAAATAATAATTTAAACCACTTTATTTCAAAATTAATAATTATTTCGATCGACCTATAAAATATTGACTTTATAAACAATAATTGCGGGCAATATTCCTTAGTAGCCGCTGAGCGGCTGTAGCGTTCAGACGTCTTGTCTGTGCCAAATTTTTGCACTTCCTCTCGCTCTAACATTCCTCTTTCTCTCTCTTTCCCTAATCTTGGTTGCGCATTGTTACGAATTGAAAGTTTCTCTACTTTATTATTTTTTGCATATAATTCTTTAAGGGTTTATAAATCATTTTGTATTTGTTTTATAACTTTTAATTTCGATATGGACCATAAACGTAAAAAATATGCTTGTACCAGAAAACGAAAATTGAAATCAAACGTTGAAGCAATGAACAGAAATAGAATTCAAAGGTAAGTTTTTTTGTGTTTCATAGTAAAATAGTTAACAACGTGCATATGTGTGAGCACTTGGTTAAATATTAGGTATATAATTAGGTACCTAACCTACATATTATGTAAGTTCTTCAAGGAAATATAGAAGTATTATACATTTTTGGATTGCACATGATGTTTTGTTTACAAGCGACAGTAGCCTAATGGCAGGGAGCGGACCGCGAACTCAAAAAGGTCGTGGGTTCGAATCCACCATTCGACTACTGGCGTGAACCACTCGTAACACAAGCAATTTAAGCTTACCACGAGTGGTTAATGTCCTTTTTTTTTAAAAAAGTACATTATGTTTTTATAGAAATACTTTTTTAATTTAATTTTTAAGTGTCATAAGGAAAATTTCGTATTTTTGATTTTCAACTAGAGATTTCCTTGTTACCGGTAGCTGCTGATGTCGAGTTAATGACATTTTTAGATACGAAAACTATTCAGTAATACACGTAGACTACAAGTAAACTATTAAGTAATATCCTCAGCATCCCGTAATTTATTGTACGCCCACTATGGCCAATTTTGGATATAATGTGGCGTCAAACTGCTTACGACGTCCAATATACGGACGTCAAATAGGAGACTTAGCGCAATGTTCGCAAATTGTCATGCTGATCACAGAAACGTCAAAATCTAAAAAAAATTGGACGTCATTTTTCTTCCTCTTTAGCTTCCTGAGCTAATTGATTCTCGCATGGAACGCTCGATGCCAATCAAAGACCCTCCATACATCATTCAAGCCATTGCGAATAAATTAAAAAAAAGCGCTAAGTCGTCCGTCGATGCTGCTGTACAAGAATAGTAATTCATGCATATAGGTAAATGCTATACAAAGTTACATTATACTTTAATGAGAAACTATAAATATGTGTGATAGTGGACTGTTTGTACTTATATAGAAATTATTTTGAGTTTTTTTTTAATCTATTTTAGTATTTAGAACTACTTGACGTACTTGACGGATTTTCGATAGTGTCATCGACTTATTACGAAACCCTCAGTGCACGACTCATTCTAGCACTTGCCAGATTCATTTGAATAATCAATAATACGAGTACATGTTATACAGGTTCTAGATGATTATCTTTTAGAAACCTTTTCAACAAAACAACAAAAATTATACAAACTTAAAATATTTTTTTTTGTGTAACGAATTTTGTAATAAAAGCATGGAACAAAAATAGATACGAGGTAGAAAATCTGTATGTGAAAATTTGTTAGCTAATTATCAATAATCCTGTATATTAGATAAATTGATACTGGAAAATCTTAGTAGAGCAACTTTCCACGCTACGGCCAGAAAGATAACTGCGGTGGCGGTACATGAAGTGGCGGGGCAGGGAGGGTGTAGATGTGTCACCAGAACGCAATTTTTCTGTTTTGCTCTGAAAGACTGGGCTCTTAATATTAGGAAATGCTGTTGTCCACCCTCTGCTTTAATTTACCTCCGTCGCCTCTTACGACCCCCATTACGGACACGCTACTACAGTGTGTTCAAATTATGATTGATTTAAAAACATTAATAATTGTACACGTGTCATTAGTGTCACTGCTTCGTTCGCATTGGTTACCGGTCTACCGGTGTACTATACAAAGTGATTGTACCTACATATACGATTATGTAACATAATTAACGCACACCCTCAGACACGCCAATTAGTATACTATGTTATAATCATAATACATACACTGAATTTTTAGTTAAACATTTTTATGCACTGATTATTTATCAAATTATTTATACTAATTCCGGAAGAATCTTGTGGTCACAGTACAAATCCACGAACGCAAAGACTTTAATGTCCTTGAAATAAAGTTCATTTTTCTTTATTTTCATTGAATGACAGAATTAGTAATAATACAAATAAAACTGCACTCTTAAAAGTCTTATTGCCTTAAGTTACGATCCATTTCAGTTTGTTTCGACTGTACAGATTTAGTGTGACTGTAATTTACGTAGTTTTAATAATTTTTGGGATAAAAAATTATCTATATTAAAAATGATAGGAATCGGATTCAGTAAACGATTCTGAACAAACTACTTTCTCAAAGTGCGTTAATTATGTTACATGTTGTATAAGTAATGTTATTCGTCGACCTTTTCGCTATGTTGAACGCTTTTTTAACAATTTACACTCCTATATAGCCTAGTCGACATGACTGTTTTCGCGAAATAAAAGCGTGAGGTGCTATTGTATTTGAATAAGGATTATTTTTTACACTTATATTATTTTTATATATAACTACATAACATTGTAATACCAGAGGAGTTGCAGGCTTGCAGGTGCATTGCCGGACTTTTGAAACGGAATAGGCTCCTTTTTGAAAAAAAAAAACTGCTTGTGACAGTAAATTCCATAACGTGATTGTGCGGGGTAGGACAAAAATCGATGTTGGATTGCTAACCAGTAAGACGATGTGAATGGAATTTAATGTTGCGTCACAGTACAAGAGGTGCAATTTGGCGGCGGGAATACACGTATTTAAATACCCAAGTAATTCACAACAAAAAAAAAACTAAAATTAATAATATCTAATATATTTGATAGTGGTAAAGCTATGCTGCAGTTATATTATTAGTAGTATAGTTGCCGCACGAATGGGTCGGTTCGACCGGGGAAGGACCACGCTCTCACAGAATACCCGCGTGAAATAGCAACTTATTGCTGCTGTGTTTCCTATGGTGAGTGTAGAGAACCGGAGACCCTTTTTACTGGAAACGAGGCATTCCATCTTAGTCCTCACGGGTGACAACGTATTTGAATTTTTATTCTTATTCGAGGATAAATGTAGATGTCTATGGGCCACACTTACTATCAGGTGGACTGTGTGCTCGTTTGTCACCCTGTCCTATAAAAAACATATATCGTTAATTCAATTCCATTTTAATACGCCCCGGTAGTATCACAACTTAGTTTAGTCTTCGTTAAGAAAAAAAAGCAAATTGGAGGACAAATATTGGTTAAAAATCCCTAAAGATAAAATACGGTAAAAGAATCGGTGATAACGCTTTTCGACAAAAAAAATTGATATACAAATATGGCTTCTTCTTAATGATCATCAGCATTATTGGGTATAAACATCTACTGTAGGGTTTGATATAATCGGCACGCTAATCAGGCGAAGTCGCTATTATGATACCAGACATATTGCATTTTGTCGCTGGGTCACAGCGCCCGTCTGTTTTTTACATTGAGACACAGCACATTTAATAGATGGTGTCATGTTCTATAATGTTTCTTGTTAAAAATACATAGCAAGTAAATCCGCGCGCGACGGGCACGTTCGAGTAAATGTTTTGATTTTCTAAGTGCGCGTCGGGTCTCTCGCACGAAGATGCAAATCGTGACGTCATCAACGATGTCTCTTTCGGCCCGCGGCTTAGACCGAAAATGTTAACTTTGCGCCTTTATATCTCGGTCAGTTTTGAAGATAGAAAAAAATTAAAAACACTGTTATTCTCGTAATTTTTTGTAGATTTTTTTGGCATATAAAACAAAAAATGGTTATCTTCTCCATTATACAATAAAAAGACTACGTATTCCGCAGGTACGGTACTTCGTAATCAACATCTGCCATGGTAATCTAAAAAAAACACACTCATAGGAGACGTTGTTGCTCTCAGGGCTTTTATAAATTGGGAGAACTTGCCATAGACGGGGCATCTGCTGGTGACGACAGTAACATATACGCAGTTTCGACGTTTTTATAAGAGTGACAAACGAGCACACAGTACATCTGATAGTAAGTGGATGCTATGACCTATAGACATCTACAACTATCCTCGATTATTAATCGAAATGCAGATGCGTTGCCACCTCTGAGGAGTAAGATGGAACTCGTTACCCGTAAAAAGGGTCTCCGGTTCTCTACAGTCACCATACAAAACACATAGGCATTAAGCCTCTTTTACGCCGGTATTCCGTGAGAGTGTACTCCTACCCCGGTCGAGCCGACGCATTCGTGCTATAACCATAACAAAGCTGCAGCGTGACTCTACTACGTATGAGTTTTGACGTGACAAGCCTATCAGCAACAGCCTGTAGTATAACAAAATCCGTCTGAAGAAGGCAACCAGAATACCACAACGTAATATTACGCCTGTTTTCATGAACATAAGCAGATGGTATAGAGTTACTTGCCATTCTGTGCTGTACGCTTGTAATGCTTACAACCTAGAGTAGCGTGGAGCCGTAATTATATAAATTGGCATTTAGTAATTATTGATATTGCTGTGAAGAATTTATTTACCAATTAGCATAGATATTCCCCGGCTTCGCATGAGTGATTTCTAGATCTTGATAACAGCACCGTTTACCGGTTCACAAATGTGAATCTAATAGATCCAGAGACCCACTTTAATATACACACAAAAATATTCATCATAATCTGTTCGACCGTTAAGGCGACACCGCGAAAAAATGTACCTCCTTTTATCGAATAGTATAGGACTATAACACCACTAACGAAAGTGGAATTTTGATATAAGTAAATTGAATTTGCTTGTTCAAAAACACGATTGTATAATTTTGACTCGAACATAATTATTTGCGAAAACACCTCTAAAATCACTATACATAGTTGAAACTACAACGAAATTACTTAGTCTATATGCTTAGGAATCACTCAAATATATTCATAACATCAATATTCATAATTTACTTGCTCATTATTTTGATTACTTAAATTAATAATTTAAAAAAAATATTTTAAGATTCTGATAATTTCTAAGTGCTTTTAATCGTCGCGAGCGCTACGCAATTTTATACCTTATGACGGCGTTTTTTCAAGTGTTAATAGAAATTATGTATTCACTCGGATCAGTACGGCAATAGCCTGGAGCCACTTTTCGATGTGTCGTCTTAAGGAGTTCAGTGACAAACACGTACAGGAAGTATATATTTAAAGTTAAAGTTATATAATTAAACATTGATAAATTAAAAATGTAACTAAATAAAACGATTACAAGTTCAAATAGCAAATTTTTTATTTTGTATTACAATAAGCGAATTTTACAGGTTTTCTTTTTTATCAAAATCTTTCATTACAGTGTAATGAAATATAATGTAAAAATTTTAAAAAGCAAAGAAAGTTTTTGTCTCTATTTCCTTTCCTAGGGAAATGACCTGGATCTTTTGTTTTTGGTTGCGTACACAATAAAACGTAGGCGAACGGCGTATCGGAACATTGTGTAGTGAACGAGAATATCGCGTGTGAAGCAGGATGCACGCCGTTTCACGGTTATCAGCTCTCTGCCGAAGCGGGCCTCAACGACCGTAATATTTCCTCGTTAGACACGTTTTAACACAAATACCTCGTTCATTGTAATTATTATCCTTAGTAATATTAGAGTTAGTTCACAATAGTCCACTTGATTGTAAGTGGCTAATATTCCAACCAACTGCAATCAAAGACAGCCAGCCACACATGCAGTATTTAGTTCTGAGGTCTAAGATGGTTTCATCTTGTACTTGCTATGTAATATCTGACATACCGTAAAAAGGTTGAGCAACGAAACCGAATACAAATTAAATTGGGCCTGCCGTTTCTTCACGATTATCAGCAAACAAATAAAAACAACAAAAATCTTAAATAGTTGCAAAGTTTTAAATAATTTCAAGTAAAAATTCAACCTTTACTGCTTTATTACATTTTTTACACTAGTGTCATTGAAATGGATCTCTATCATTTATCTGCTGAACATAATTACGCAAAATGGTTTCAACCCACAAAAAGCTACTGTTGTAATATTGATGTATGAAGTTAAATCCCTAAGTATAAGCACCTAAGCCATGAATTATCCATTCATTACAGCCTATAAATGTCCACTGCTAAAAATAGATGTCTCCCAAAGATTATCTCATTTTGACCTTTTTTTTATAGGATAGGATGACAAACGAGCACACAGTCCACCTGATGATAAGTGGTTGCTGTGGCCCACAGACATCTACATCTATCCTCGATTACGAATCAAAATGCAGATGCGTTGTCATCCGCGAGGACTTAGGTGGAATGCCTCGTTTCCAGTAAAAAGGGTCTCCGGTTCTCTACACTCACCATACGAAACACAGCAGCATTAAGTTACTATTTCACGCCGTTATTCTGTGAGAGCGTGGTCCTTCCCCGGTCGAGCCGATCCATTCGTGTCACAACTATACTACTAATATAACTGCAGCATGGCTCTACCACGTAAAAAGTTGCAAGGCTTGGCAGGCGGGTTGAAAACCGCAGTTTTTTTTGAGCTGTTATCAGGTGGAAGCTGCAGCATATCACTTGGTCCAGTTACCTCCTGTCGCTTCTAACGACACCCGCGGGACGATATTGGGTAATGGATGTTGTTACACCGCTACTACAATGCTCCAGGGGCTAGCCCAAGAGCCACCACGGCCCTTCTTACAACATGTAACAAATAAGTATGTGATGATGATGTTGTGACAGGGATTAAGAAAGGAATGCTTCGGTGGTTTGGTCATGTAGAAAGAATGAACGAGGGAAGAGTGACAAAGCAAATTTATATTGCAGATGTGAACGGTAGAGTCGGCAAGGGACGCCCTAGAAGAAGGTTCATCGACCAAATTGGCGATATTTTGAAAATGAGTCAAATTAGGAGTACCCTTAACAGATAGGCGTGTATGCGTAGATATATAAATGTAAAGGAGGCGAGAGAGGTATGTTAGGAACGTGCCAAATGGAAGTCCGTAGTCTCTGCCTATCCCTTGGGGTGACAGGCGTGTTTATATATATATTAATAATGTCGTCTAGACCGAATTTCGGTCACGATGGCCAGACTCAACTGAGACTAGCCATCGGCGCAGGGCAGGACTTTAGTACCCAAGTGTATGCGCAAGCACAGGTGCACTCTCTATTCCCTCACTCTCATAATCCAAAGGGACGGTAAACCGACACCACCGGAGAGAGATCAGGCGCAGGACCAACGGCTTTACGTGCTTTCCGAGGCACGGGGGTAAGACACCGCCAACTTCCTGACTCCGGGCAGCTACTGAGAATTTCTTGATGGAAAAACTCAATTATTAATTTTTTGGCCCGACCTGGAATTTGAACCCAGGACTTCACGATCAGCAGTCACATTAATAAAACCACTAGACCAAAGAGGCAGACAACACATTGTTATATATATATATATATATATATATATATATATATATATATATATATATATATATATATATATATATATATATATATATATATATATATATATATATAACAAATACAACATCCAAACACATTTAGCGAAAGATTTAATTGAAGCAAATCAATTGTAGATCTATATAGATGTAACTTATTCGCTCATATATATGAGATAATATTACGACATTGACACGACGTAAACGCGTAAAGATAAAAGCATTAATGAATTAGAAACACTTGGAAAATAGAACTTAGACATTGTCCCTTACGTTTCGGCTGATTTTAGATTTCATTAAAATTCGGATATATTTAGCTACTGTTGGATTTAGCATAGTTACTTTCACGTAAATGTTAGGCCAACAGTAGGTTAGGCTAATTATAGCACTCGAAAGGGACAAAAACTTATGAGTACTAAAAACAGACTGTCCTTAACCCAGATATATTTAAATTTAACGAAAAAATATTAGAAATCACAAAATCCATTGCTTTTATTTTGCCAAAGAAATATAATACGTCAAATAACATGCTACATTGTCGCGGTACATTTCTATAGAATAAGGGTGACAAACGGGCACACAGCCCAACTGAGGGTATAAGTGGATGCTGTGACACATATATATACATCTTTTCTTGATTAAGAACGTGGAGGTTAGAGAAAGGCAGAACGATCGCTACGTGCTAAAGCATTAGCCCGCCTATCCCTGAAAATTTGTAAAATTTCTAGCTGCGCTGCCGTCGGTAAGTAGCGTCTGCGAAGTTAGCTGTTTATGAGTACAAATAGATGAAGTTAGTTGAATAATTTATAATTTATTTATCAATAAATATTAATAATTTCTTTATTTTCTTTTTTTTTTCTTTGAATGATATATACACGTATATTGAACGTTGATAGATTTTTTCAAACTAGCGCACAACAGCTCGCTTTTATTGAGACAACTTAGCGATCGCAGCGCCATTGGCATATTTCTGGGACACTATTTTTTACATAGATCGTTCTCCTTTTCTCTAACCTCCACGATTAAGAATCAAAATGTCGATGAGTTATCACTCTTAAGGACTAAGATATAGTGCCTCGTTACCAGTAATACCCTTTATATCCGTTGCTTACGCTCAACATAAGAAACACAGAAACAGTGAGCTGCTGTTTTACGCAAGTATTCTACAAGAGAGTGGACCTTCTTCGGTCGAGCCGACCCATCCGTGCTGCAACCATAATATATATATATATATCACAAGAATTGCTCGTTTAAAGGTATAGGATTAAGAAGTCGAATTTAATCATATCAAAGATTGTTTTGTGGCGTAACAATTGTCTTTAGCATAATATTCCATTAATATTACACGAGTGATTGAACTCTACTACTTCCGTCCTGAGGAAGTTCGCCAGATAAAAAGAGTAAAATGACTTAATTCGTGACGTCTGTACTCCAGTACTGAAGATATTAAGTAATACAATTAACCATTTTCTATTTGCATTCGTACCATTGTACCAATGCAAATAGGAAATACCAGCATAAAATAGCAGCATATTCCTACTATGTTTCGTAGACTTTTTTCACTGGTAAGAAAGTCTCAATCCTCAGGGGTGATATTTTGCTATTTAATCAATGATGATGTAGGTGCGTATGGGCCAAAGCATCTATTCATTATCAGGTGGACGGTGTGCTCGTGTTTCTATAAAAAAAATGCTGAAATATCAGTGAATCGCTCGGAACACCACGTTAATCGTCTAGAAGCGGATTACCATACGGTTATACAAGGTGAATAAAGGCTTATCCCAATAATTGGATATAATCTACGCTTGAGATTGAAAGGTCTCTTATAAACCGGTTCGATTACGAATGGGGAAATATTAGTCTATGAATAGCAATCACCGCAATGCATGTTTAGATAATCGATAATATTTTCAATCCGTCATTTCTGCGATATTATATATGTATCTATGATATGCCGATTAAATATTTCTGGAAATATGTTTATTATTTTAACTAACTTATTGCGTTTAATTTTAACGTTTTTAGGTTTGCGTAGTAAAAGACCCCCGATAATAGAATACGTTAAGGTTTGAGATTTCACTTATCTAATTAACCCGGGCCTTTTCATTGATATATTAAAAGGGGAAGATAGGTCACTAAATCAAAGCGCCCGGTCCTACAAAACTACGGGATTGCCCGTACTTGGCTCGTAGTGACAATCGCGCGCGAAACGTCGTTGATCATACAGCTCTTTAATTTCAGTTCTTTTGGTATTAAATACGCATTAAAATGACTTCTTGTGCAGCTAAACAGTGTGCTAATAATTCAAGAAAGAAAAATAAGATACACGGGATTACTTACCACTCGTAAGTATAGCTAAAAATTCTATTTTGTTGAAAATTATGGTAATATTTATTGTCGACTTCGCCATGTTTGTAAGAGCGAGATAGATAATAAAAACATGCGTGAGAGACACGATACGCACGCGATGCCTAATGGCCGGTTTACATTTTGAGAAGTGACAAGTGCGAGCGGCAATGACAAGTGACAAATGACAAGTGACAAATAGCAAGTTGGTGTTCACACATGTGGCAAGTGGACGTCATTATTATGCGAAATCTTCGAGTGTGAAATTGGGTTGGTAATTGTCAAAGTGGCGCTAGCATATCTATAAAGTTTAAAACTTTTAAACAAAAAAAGGTAATATTGTATGATGAGATACCAAAGATGTGTGAAGTGCCTTATCACAAATATATTGGTGCGCACTAATTTCCTAAAAACGCTAAATTGAGAAAAATGTGTCCTAAAGCTATAAGAGGGAAAAAATTTAAGCCTGAAAATATGCTAGGTTATGTCGTAATCATTTTTTGAGACGGATTATCAAAAAACCGGCATTTATACTGGTATATATATATATATATTGATTTTGTTGTAAAAATATTTTGCACCACACATATGTACATTCTCCTTATCAACTTTGGTTGTTTTCAGGAAATGAACAACAGCACTGTTACTTGAAAAAAAACTGCAATCCTATCAGTGTTTGCATGGACTACGAAAGCTGTTTCGCAGGAATGTCGAGAGGAACGGTTATTGGCGATTTTTGAGCAGACGCACACCTCTGTGCCTATATCCAGATCTGAAGACTTAAGCTTTGCTGAAGAATTTTGTAAGCAGGCTCTGAATATCGCTAGTGAACAGTGTCTAGAAGCAGAAAACTTTGAGAAATTATTTCCTGCCTACAATTATAAGTCAATAGGAACAGAGAGACAAGTGTTATGTTAAAATTATTTTCTACAGATTTATTATTAACTGATATTGAGTCACTCATGTTGTTCACAGGTTTAGAATCTTACTTAAAATTTCATCTAGTGCTCAACATCCTCTTGCCAATATAATTAATATACCGCTAAAGTCAAGTTAGTGGTGTGTCAATTGAAGATCAATTACTTATATTACTGATTAAGCTCATATGCAATAAACCTGATTATGAAATAGCTAAAATGTTCAATATAAGTAAAATAGAGGTTTCAACATAATAATTGGAATCAAACTTGGAATCAAAGTGATTGGTATGTTATTACAATAGTACATAAATTATGATCAATGATATTGATATTTGGCCTCGCATGATTCAGTACAAAACTATACCTAATATGCCTTAAATGTTTAAAGATGCCTATTGATAAACCTAGTAATCTTACATTCTAAATAGCTACTTACAGCACTTACAAAAATACAAACACTAAAGTATTTGGTGAGCCCTATACTAGGCGTCTGCTGTCTTTTTGTTCTGAAGGTTATGGGGGACGAACCAGTGACCAGCAAATAATTGAACATAGCTCATTGTTAAATATGTGTAATGATGGGGACAGTATAATGGCAGATACAGGTTTTAATGTGCAAGACTTATGTGCTCGAAAATATTGCAGTCAACATACCTACTTTCTTAAGTTGTAAATCACAGTTACCAGTTGCAGTATTAACAACTTCCCTGTTCGCGGAGTAGACACAATAGTTAAACAATTTAAATGTTCACATATGACTTACGGGATAGTGAAATGGTTAAAACATGATCAGACTTGCAAGTCAATTGGTACATATAGAAAGGCTTTCCTAATAAATACTACATCCACCACTTGCCTCATTCTATATTATTCCTTTGGCCTCAAAAATATTTTGTTATGTTATGTAAACTAAAGAAAAATATTGTAAATAAAAATACACAAATAACCACTATTTTCTTTATTACTTAACATTTAAATTATCAATATGGTGGAACCTCTCTCTTTTAATTAGTTACTATTAATTTACTTTATTAAAAATCATTAAGTCTATAAAATGTTTAATAAATATTAGGTGAGAATAGATTAGAATATTATTTATATATAATTCTTATTGAGAGTCAATTTTTAGCTTATTAATTACTTTTTTTACATATATTTGTTAAACTAATATAACACATACATGTAGAATAGAATAAAATCATTTTTATACAAAATTGATTACCTACATGTAATTCTTATTGAGTAAGTTTTTAATTTTACCACCAGTTTGGAAATAAAACTTTGTCCTCGGAAGAACCAGCAAGAAACCCAGAGGGACTCTTATTTTTTTTAAAGCATAATTTACAATATAATATTTATACAAGTGTTATGAAGACATTTAGAAACAGCATGGTAGCGATCACCTGATTCTGAGGGGTTATAGTCAATCATGTACTTTTTAGTAGAATAAAGTAGAAGTATGTCACTACTTTTAATAAAACTATTTTTGTTTTTGTGTACATTAAATGTTTGTAAATATATTGAGAGGGCGTAGTTTATATTTATGTCTTTAAATTTTTTTCTAAAGGATTTCTTCGGACCTACATTATAAATTGCTCTTATGGCTCTTTTACAAAACAAATATAGTTTCAATGTCAGTTGCAATACCCCATAGCGAAATTCTATATGACATTATGCTATGGAAATAAGAAAAATAAAGTATTCTAGCTTTTTAAACACATTTCAGACATTAGATTTTTTTTACAGCATATGCTGCAGAAATGCATTTTCTAGCTAGTTTAGATATATGAGAGCCCCATTAAAGCTTTGCATCAACTGTAATTCTGAAAAAAACATTGGATTCAACAAGGTTCAGCTCCTTCCCATTTAAAAGCACACTGGTATTCACCTGCTTAACATTAGATGTGGTAAATTTAATGTATTTTGTTTTATTACCAATTAAAATCAAATTATTGATGTTAAACCAGTGTACAACTATGTTTGATATAGCATTATTCGCTTCAATGCAGCAATAAACCTGACTCTCATATTCCTTGCTGCATTGATCAAACTCATTAACCATTTCCTGTATCTGATCTCCTTTTTTTATAACACATGTAGTCTTGTGTAATGGATAAATAAAAGTATGGACTTAATTTTGTTTTTTTTATTAAATCGTATTATTCTACAAATTTAAATTAAAATGTTATTTAAGTTACTTCAATTATTATAAAAATCATCAAATTTTTCTAACATCACTGAAATGAGAGGATCATCTCTTGTGATATAAATATTTTTTATTGATTCTTTGGTAACATTTAATAAGCTCAGTTTTTTAGCAACATGTTTGTACTTTGCATCTATGTTACGTCCAGCTGGGCACTAGCAGTGGGATTCCTAAGGTGTTTCATTTTTATGATTTTAACATCTACTTCATACTGTAAAGCTAGCATGACCTCTGCAACAGCCTTTCACAAAAGTAGTCACCAATAGTTGAAGTTCTTGCAAGGATGAGGTATCGAGACTCATATAAGGATTTAGCCTTATCAAGTTTATTATCAACACTGAACTATCAACACGACAACACCACGCATCTGAAACCTATAAACATTAATTCTTTTTACTATAGTGACTAACAACTTACGACCTTATTGTTACTAAATACTGAAATCCAAAGACATGTATAACAAACTTCAAACAAGAGAATAATCAGAATAAAATAAAAAAGAAGTTTTATTTACATATTATATTAGGTTTTTTGTGTAATTTATAGCATTATTATGAAGAACAAACTTATGAGTAGAAAATAATGTCTTATATGCATTTTTGTTAGATGTTGTATCTCGATATGTGGTGGACTCTGGAAGTTTCATTGTAAGATCACCTTCACAGATTCTGGGAGTTTCCTTATTAAAAATTTTGGTTAATCTGAGAACAAATAAGGTTTTATCTTTAAACATCAGTATTTTGCCTTGTGTAGTATATAAAGAAAATAGCAGCTTGATGCTGCTTGTTTTGTATGGTGAGTGTAGAGAACTGGAGACCCGTTTTACTGGAAACAAGGCATTCCATCTTAGTCCTCAGGGATGACAACGCATCTGTGTTTCGATTCTTAATCGAGGATAAATGAAGATGTCTATGTGCCACAGCATCCACTTACCATCAGGTGCCTGTGTGCTCATTTTATATCTATTATTATTCTATAAAAAGGTAAGTAAAGATCATACTTTTTTATAGGAGCAAATTGTATAACCTCCGATAAAACGTGTTAAAGTAAATTATTCAAAGATAAATATGAGGGAGATGATAATATTTTAAAGAAAGAAGATATCATTTTTTTTTCTTTAAAATACCTTTTCACTTACCTTTCTACTAGATCAACGTTCCTTCGTCGTAAAGACGGCCCTCGCTTCTTTAAGTTCAGCTTTTAAATCACATACCCGCTATGTCGAATACAGTCATAATGTTTGTAATCTGTATGTCAAAATCCTTTATTATTTGTATTTGGGTACATATTATGACATAAACACAAACCAATCATGCCAAACGACTTTGACAGGTGAAGGCTATGCTGACGCCCTCTAGGAAAAGGTATTACCCGTCAACCCCATCCCCATTCCAAAGATATTAATATATAGACAGTAATCTACGGGTATTTCTAGTTCTCAAAATGGATGAGCAATTGCACCTACAACTTCGTGAAGTGATCAGAGAAGTCATAAACATTGTTTTAGAGCACGTCGAAGAAGAAGTAGCTCACGAACGGGCTAGACCACAACGAGTGTGGCAACGGAAGTGGATTGCTAGAAGAACAGCTCGTGGGGCAAGTTATGAACTTCTACGAGAGTTAGCGGTCGAGGATACTCAGGAATATTATTTTGCACTGAGATTAACTGAAGACTCTTTTAATGTGTTACTAGACCGTGTTACCCCAGACATACAAAGATCTGACACATACATGAGATGTGCATTGCCCGCCAAGGTTAAATTGCATGCAGTTTTGTATATGATGGCTCATGGAACGAGTTTCAGAACTATGCTACATATGTTCAGGGTACCAAAATCAACTCTTTCTAAAATGATCTCCGAAGTTTGCGATGCCATTTATAATGCCCTTAAGGATTACATTCAGGTAAGTAAAATAAACCAAATCAGTGTTTTTAATGGTAATCTTTAATTATTATGTAATTTAATAAAAACAAATCAGAAATAAAAATCTTCTAATCTTTAATTGAATTTAAAGCCCGTGATAAAATATCTCCCTCAGTATCTGAAGCATCTGGCGCATACAAAGTTATAATATTCTCAGAATCGGAAACATAAATTGATGATGGTGTGGGTTGTGTCTGTGAAGCTGGTTTGTAGGAGTTTGGTGATGGTGTGGGCTGTGATGTAATGTTGGAATTTGGTGATGGTGTGGGTTGTGGCGGTGTAGATGAAATGTAGAAGTTTGGTGATGGTGTGGGCTGTGATGTAACGTTGGAATTTGGCGATGGTGTGGGTTGTGGAGGTGTAGATGAAATGTAAAAATTTGGTGATGGTGTTCGTTGTGTCGGTGTTACAAAAAGATTTGGCGATATTGGGGACGAATGTGAATCAAACAAGCGGGTGGAACTACTAGTAGACATTTGTTGTAACCGGAGATGTGATAGATAATTTTGAATGCACATTTGTGCTTGAATAGCTGCATTCAGTGGCATATTATTTAGCTGTGCAGCTATACTTTTGCCAAAAACATCAAACTCAGTTTCTGAGAGATTTGAGCTAGTGCCAGAGTTTCCGATAACATCAGCAACCAGTCTCGCTTTGGTCACGATGTTGTCCAGTTGCCTTAACATTCTTTTTCTAGTTGGGGTGTTTCTTTTTGGATGTTGAGCATTTCCAGATTCACTGCATTCGTCTGCATTTCCTGAGTTTGTAATCATGTGCTCAATTTGATCTGGGGTAGATAGTTCTACTCTTGGAGCGTTTTCATTATTATATTCTTCGAAGATAGGAGTATTTTGCTGAAAAAAAGATGGAGTAACAATTAATTAGAAAGTTCTGTTTATTTATAAATAAATATGATTTGTTACAGGTGCCTAACAATGCAGAAGGATGGTCAAATATTGAAAGAGGTTTTAGAAATGCATGGAATTTCCCAGGATGTTGTGGAGCTATAGATGGAAAACATGTGATAATAAAAGCGCCAATTGCTGCAGGCAGTTTTTACTTTAATTATAAAAAACAAAATAGTATTGTTCTTATGGCAGTAGTAGATGATGACTATTGTTTCACCTATTTTGACATTGGCTGTAATGGTAGAATAGCAGATGGTGGAGTATTTAGCAACTGCAACCTTAGTGAAGCTCTAGATAACAACTTGCTACCGGAAGGTTATGTAATAGTTGGTGATAATGCCTTTCCATTAAAAAAATACCTGATGAAACCATATAGTGGAAACAATTTGGAGTTTAAGCAAAAAATTTTTAACTACAGGTTGTCCCGGGCAAGACGCATTGTTGAAAACGCTTTTGGAATTCTTGTCAGCCGATTTAGAATTTATGAAAAACCTCTCCCTTTCGAGCCTGAAAAAGTAGAAAAAATAGTCAAAGCTTGTTGTGCTATTCACAACTGGGCAAGAAAGTCAGCAATATCGGTACATGTTGCTACTGTTGATGTTGAGGATACCGAAACTGGTGCAATTCAAAGTGGAAGCTGGAGAGATGTCTCATCAGATGGCCTCATTCCTATTCACTGGCGTATGCAGAACCGGTCATCCAACAGCGCTCAAGCTATTCGCGAAAATTATGCAAATTATTTTGTGGGTGATGGTGCAGTTCCGTGGCAGTCAAGAATGATTTATTAGTTTTGTTTTTAACAATTTTGATAATAGTATTTAGGTCTATTGATAAAACAACAAACATGTATTATACCCTTTCAGTATGTTGTAGGGCTAACAAGTGGGTAGGTTCACCCCAAAAATGTTTCTTTATAGCAAATTGTAGATACGCTTTATCACCTTGATAATATGTTAAAATGTTAATATTAAAATTGTTACAGATATATAAGTAAAAAGATATTATTTTGTAATAAATAAATAAATAAGCAATGTGTCAAATTAATGTTAATTTATGTATGCTTGTCTTCCTCCTGATGTTGTATAAAAAAACTTCAGTAAACAACTTACCAAATTGCTCTGACTTCCTCTGCATTCACCATTTACTGCATTAAATGCCTCGTCCATTAGTTGAAACCACTTAATATTTGAAGTGTATATATCCATGGCTCCAGCCCCTGACCTACAGGAGTCTTTCATTTTCTTTTTTTCCTGATAATACGTAGATTTTATACTTCTTAGTTTAGCATACACTTCTTTCGCGCCGAAACCGGGCATTTCCATTGCTTGGGATATGGAGAGCATAGCAGCGTCTCGCATCATTTTGTTTTTTAAATTTGGCGATTTAATATTGAATAAGCATTCATGTTTCAATAACTCCTGGACAAATCTGATTGGTATCTGACCACTTCGCCATTGTTAAAAATAATAGAGTAATAAACTAAAATTACTATAAATACCTATATATAGAATATTACTTAACAAAAATATTTTATTAATAAGTATCACCAACACTTGTGCGTTCTGACGGTGGACGGCTAGAACGGAGGCGGCGGTGCGCGAATGAGGGGAAAGCAAGGTTAGCGCGGGGCAGAGATACTTGTCAGAGAATAGAGCAGGCCGCTATTCACTTGTTACTTTTCACTTCGCACTTATCACTTGTCACTCGCACTTGTCACTGCCTGTTCACACGCACTAAGCACTTGTCATTTGTCACTTGCCATTGTCACTCGCACTTGTCACTTCTCAAAATGTAAACCGGGCTTAACTGGCTAACGCGATTTCGCTCGCACAACTACGACGTTTCCTATTTCTGTCCTTGTCTATCGTTAAATGTAATTTTGCGGTTACGATAACAGATGTGTAAGTTTTGGTGCTTGTAGTCGTGCGCCGAGCCCAGGTTTAGTAATGGCGATATTAGCGTGTAACATATCTTCCCCTTTTAATATATCAATGGGCCTTTTATTATTATTTTGCGATCTGATCTTTATTCTTTATCCGATAGTAGGAAATCTCATACAGACCTGAACCGGCCTTACGTATTAGTAACGACGATATTACAGAATTGCCTACACCACAGTGAGTTCTAGTGGCTACAGTGGATTTAGTTGACTGCCCACAATAGAGAGCATACCTATTCTTTCTCTATAAGAAAAAAAATTGCTCAACCAACTCGATATTATTACTTTGTTAAGTTTTGTAGATTCCAAGTATTTGCATTAATAGTACATCACATTTACAGACTAAGAAATGATTGTAATCGAAGGCACCACACACATACACTGCGGACCGCCACTAAGTAGGTACCTATGTTTAGTCTGAATGACGAAACATTTATATAATGCACCATCTATTTAAGATATTTAATGATTTCTTATATTTACGCGAACACTACACATTGAAATAATACTAGTTTTTACGGAATTTATCGCGTATATTTAACTTTTTAAATACCCGACGTTTCGAACGCTTTACAGCACTCATGGTCACGGGCGGGACTGAGATGTTCAACGTCCATATGTCATAGTTAACCGCGGTTACCATAGATTAAAATTTAACTTTTGTTCCGATCTATGCAGTATGAACTTATGGTATCTTGAAGTCTTGCAGTTGTATGCTTGGGTTGGGATTTAATTTTATTTATTATAGGATCCCAAGAGATTTAAAAAGTTAAATATACGCGATAAATTCCGTAAAAACTAGTATTATTTCAATATTTAAGATATTGCTAAACTAAAGAGTTGTAACGATATAATCAGACCTCTTACGCCAATATTTACATACCTTGAGTCATGAATCAAGATACTGTGCCCAATTCTTCTCATAATAACATTTTCAGTCCTAATATTGAAAGTCATAAAATAATGATTTCATACGTGAGTACGTTATATAAAATTAATTATACGGATTTTGCGGCGGTTCAACGTCTGGAACTTTTTTTATTTAACGGTATAAAATGCGTAAAATTAGTTTTATTTAAAGTCATGAAATGTTCGACTTATGAATTATTCGCGTTTATTTTAGCTGTTGTTTTTATGCATTATATTTGGCTATATTATTGCTCTTATTTTATTCAGCATAATTTTTTGCAGAAATATAAAAGTCATATCATTGCAATATCTAAAAAAGTTTGAGTTGGTATTGAAATACAGAGAGACAGAGGGAAATTGAAAGAGGAGATGCAGCGGCATTTTTCCGATAACCCTTTGTTGCGTGTACTGTTCTTACTATGTGTGTGTGTGATCATGAGGTCCCGGGTTCTAATGCTGGATCGGCTCAAAAATTCAGTTATTGAGAAAGTTGAAAGTTGGCGATGTTTCACCCCTGTGTCTCGGAAAAGGAAAGTACCGCTGGTCCTGCGCCTGATTTCGATCGTGTCGGATTGCCATACCAATGGACTGTACATTCGGACACTATAAATTATAATCCTGTCCCGCGCAGGTGACCGAAATTCGGTCTGGAAGACATTATTGTTGTTGCTTTGGTCTTTAATGTTAACACGCATAAATTGCAAACAAACGTAAATACTGTCAAAGTATAATTGGTTGAGATGTACACCTGCTTCAGTAGGGCGTACAGTATAGCGGCGCGTCTGGCAAACATTTTGAGCTATCTCTAATAATACAAGTTTAGGTCATGCACGCTGAAAGCCCGCCAAACGTTCTAAGAGCCCAATAGAGAACTTTAAGCGGATCATGCAGCGTAGCATCATGACAAACAAAATGTTTGGGATTGTAATCGAGCACAGGCTTACAAGTAAAAGTAATTAGACTTTTACTTGTTATTAAACATAAACATTAAGGTAGCTAAGCCAAGCTACAGCTATTTTAGTAGTATAGTTTTAGCACGAATAGGTCGGTCGACCGGAGAAGGACCACGCTCTCACAGAATACCAGCGTGAAATAGCGCACAACGCTGCTGTGTTTCGCACGGTTAATGTAGTGAACGGGAGACCCCTTTTACAGGAAATGAGGCATTCCGTCTTAGTCCTCACGCGTTACAACGCATCTGCATTTTGATACGTAGTCGAGGATAGAGGTAGATGTCTATGGACCACAGCAACCACTTAACTAAATGTTTACTGTGTGCTCGTATGTAAACCTTATCCTATAAAACTCTCACGCCTCCCAGAGGAGGGGTGGGGTCAGAAATTACAAACTTTCATTTGATATGATCTTAACACACCTCTTTGGCTTTTCGTATCTATATATCTATTCTACTCATCCATGCTCGTCGGTTAAGGGTACTCTTAACTTTTTCCATTGCCTAATGATAAGACAGTGGGCCATGTTAAGAGTTACTGTATAACTAATTAGACTCTAATTAGTTATTCAGTATAATATATGGTTACTCGTTATAATATATTAGTTCCACTGACTTGAATGGTAAAAAGTAAACTCACAACCTATATACGTCCCACAGCTGAGTACAGACCTTCTCGTATTTCTGAGAGGGTCCGGCTCCGGCGACCGGGGTAGGACCACGCTCTCACAGAATACCAGCGTGAAATAGCGGCTTAATACTGCCGTGTTTCGTATAGTGTAGAGATCCCGGAGACCCCTTTTTTTACTGGAAACGAGGCATTCCATCTTAGTCCGCAGGGTGACAACATATTTGCGCTTTGATTCTTAATCGAGGATAAATGTAGATGTCTATGGGCCACAGCATCCACTCACCATCAGGTGGACTATGCGCTCGTTTGTCACCCTATTTCTATAAAAAAACAAATGGGCCATTCTGTTGTCCTCTTTGTTTCAAGTTGGTGTCCACGCCTCGCAGGAGCTCCGTTATCCCGCTTGTCTCTAATATTAAAAAACAATTTCAACAAAAACCTTATATATAAACATTACATAAAATGGTTCATAACTTTAAAAAAACTCAACTACGTGAGTGAATAAGGGAAATTCGTGAGATGCAAAAATAAGAGCTCATTAAATTCTCGTCTTCTTTAATAGAAAAACCAGTTTGTATAAGTTTCTTGAGACTATTTTACAAATAATTTAAGTTTATAAAATTGTGTAGAATAAGCAGAATCACAATTAAATTAGGATATACTTTCTTGGATCTACATTTTTTTTCTCTTTTATAGAACATACTTCCAAGCCGTGGTACCTCAGGGGCTTAGAGCTCGTTGTAAATTTCACAGTACGCGAGCGACCCGGGTTCTATCCCCGCGCGCACTAATGAAATTTTTAAGTTTAATTTGAAGTGCTGATTTACCACGTGCTCTGTGGTAAAGGAAAACATCGTGAGGAAACCTGCATGTCTGAGAAATAAAAAATATTTCGAAGACATGTTTTTCTTGTTTATAGAATAAGGCACACGTATGGGCCACAGCAGTAAGTGGATGCTGTGGACCATAGACATCTACATTTATTCTCGAATAAGAATCAAAACGCAGATGCGTTGTCACCCCTTCATCATCCGCAGGCGGGTTTCCAGTAAAAGAGGGTCTCCGGATCTCTACACTCACCATACGAAGCACACCAGTATTAAGCTGCAATTTTATGCTGGTATTTTGTGAGAGCGTGGTCCTTCCCCGGTCGAGCCGACCCATTCGTGCGACCCTACAGCCATAATATAGCTGCAGCGTGGCTCTACCGCGTATAAAATGTGAAGTCCTCCAACACGTATTAGGGCAGCGCAGTGGACACTTCATAAAAAATACATAAAACATAAAACACTCACGCCTGTCACCCAGAGGGGTAGGCAGAGACTACGGACTTCCATTTGGCACGATCCTGACATACCTCTTTACATCCATATATCTCTACGCATACATGCTCGTCGGTTAAGGGTACTTCTAACGTGGCCCATTTTCAAAATATCGCCAATTTGGTCGATAAACTTTTTTCTAGGGCGTCCTTTCCCGACTCGGCCATTCACATCTGCCATATAAATTTGCTTTGTCACTCTTTCCTCATTCATTCTTTCTACGTGACCAAACCACCGAAGCATTCCTTTCTTAATCCTGGTCACAACATCATCTTGCATACCACATTTATCATTTTCTTGGACACTTCCTTGCCCTAAAACCCTCTCAAAAGTGAGAGGAAGCCTGTGCCCAGCTGTGGGACATCATGTAGGTTGTAACTTTACATTAATCTATTTGTACATACTTCTAGTTATTGACTGTCACACAAAATAATGTCTAAATTAAATATACCGTTACCGTTAAAGCCTATCAAAAGTCTACTGCTGAACATAGGCCTCTACCATAGGTTGCCTCATACGAGGGATATTTGCAATAGCTGCCACGCTTGTCAAGGGGGCTGGCAACCGCAGTACTTTATGGTTTAGTCGTTATTAGGAAGACGCTGCTGCTCATGTCCTGGTTTGTTTCTCTCTGTCGCCTATTGCGACACCCGCGGGAACGATATGGTGTAGTGGATATTTTTTCACTATTTTTCCGGATTATGATAATAATAATAATAATGTCCTCCAGACCAAATTTCAGCCACGGCGGCCTGCCTCAACGGAGGCTAGCCAACGGCGCAAGACAGGATTACAGTGCCCAAGTGTATGCGCAAGCACAGGTATTCACTCTATTCCCTCACTCTCATAATCCGATGGGACGGTAAACCGACACGACCGGAGAGAGATCAGGCGCAGGACCAACGGCTTTACGTGCTTTCCGAGGCACGGGGGTAAGACACCGCCAACTTCCTGACTCCGGGCAGCTACTGAGAATTTCTTGACATAAAAACTCAATAGTTGATTTTTGGCCCGACCCGGGATTCTAACCCAGGACCTCATGATCAGCAGTCGCACTACTACAACCGCTAGACCAACGAGGCAGACCCGGTTTATGATAACAATATATTAAATAACAATAATGTACCCTTATGTTACTTAATAAGTCACTAAATCGATGTTATAATAAAACGGAATTAAACTGTACGTCTAGAAATGTGTGAATAAGCTCTATATATATAGAAATCAATTACTGCCCGTTAGTCTCCCTAAAATTCAGAAATGGTTTGACCGATTTTGATGAAAATTTTGTGTGTTTGAATAGATGGTTTATATTCACATTTGAACTGGGTAGGTGGCGCTGTTGTCTAAATCCAGAAATCACCGGTGCGAATCCAGAGTGGATCGCTGATACCTTATAAAATATTCGTTTCCAAAGGTCTATGACACATTTGTTCATTGGTTTAATAAGCATGTTCTTAAATGGGAAGTGATACAATATGTTTGCAATCCTTATCTAAGGCCAATCACCAAACACGGTAATGTATACTTAGTCGAAAAAACTTGTGTAATATTGGGCCAAGTTTCAGTGGCGCAGTAGCTTTAGCAATGAGTTACTGCGCTAAGGCCGCGGCGGTTCGAATCCCGCATGGAACAAGTATTTGTATAGCCTATAAGTAATTGTTCCGGGTGTGGATGTTTGTCCTTGTGCAATTTATGTATGTAAACTGCTTCCACGACAAGGCGAAAATCCTAGTGTGAGGGGGAGGCATTCTTCACGTATATTTTAAAAAGAAAAAAGTTAAGTATTTAAAAGTTACGATTAGTAGTTGACTTCATGAATGGACAGGATGGGCTGTAAATAAAGATAATGATGTTGATGTTTTAAAAGGTGCCATATTGTTGTCGTGTGATGGCGGCTTAAGATAATCTATCACCTCATTGGACGTCCTAAGGGGTTACTATAAGAAAAATCTAAGGACTCCTGGTAGATGAGGTTATACGCGTAAAAAGGAGCAGACAGTCCACCTGATGGTAAATGGATACTGTGGCTCATAGGCATCTTAATTTGTCCTCGATTAAGATTCAAAATACAGATGCGTTGTCACCCGAGAGGACTGAAGATGGAATGCCTCGTTTCCAGTAAGAAGGGTCTCCGGTTCTCTACACTCACCATACGAAACACAGCAGCATTAGGGGGAAATATTAAAAATACTACCTCAAATGGCTTAGTAAGATCCTCCGTTATGCCGAAAATATTGCAGCATTAAAGAAGAGGATTAATGTTAAGTACTATGTTAGACGAAAACGCGATTCCGTAATATTTTCTCGATCGAAAAAAAATCCAAAGTTACCTCTGAACTTAACAATAAACCGCTGTTATTCATAAAATACTTTAAATTAGATCATGAAACTTTGCATACTAACTGAACAACTATAAAGCAGGGCTTACGTTTTTTTTTAATTACCATTATTTTCACTGTAAAAAGAAATTACCAGAACTATCGGCGTCCTGAAGCTTGTTTTCTGTTTCTGCCGCCCGGTTAGTCTCGCTACGGCTTTTGAACGGGGAAGCTGTGTCACTTACGATCAGAATACACACTACGCAACAGGACGACGTAAAATTAAAATTGGAAATAACCGTAATAAAAATACGAAGCGACTGAGTTGGCGTAAAGAAACAGGCATACATATGATAAACCTTATGAAATAATTATCTATCGACCTATCTACTTACAGAATTAGTGATTACAAACATGTCGGTACATAGCATACGACGCGCGGGGAAGTGGGGGCGAAATTAGAATTTGAGCTGTGTTACTATATCCCCTTAAGTTACTCTTTGACGCTTGTATTCTGTTAGAGCGCGGTCCTACCCCGGTCGAGCCGACCCATTAGTGCTGCAGCTATAGGTGAAAGGCGTTTGGTAGTGCGATCGTCAACTCGCCTGTCACGCGTGACTGTAAACCGTACAACAATCCATACAAAGCTTCACAGGCGGGATCGCCACGCATGGCCAGCGATTTTTCGACTAGATGTTTTGAACCGTTGTAGATGGTCTCCGCTTCGTAAACTTTACTTTTATTTCATATTAATTTATTATATAATGACACTCGTAAACTTACACACATTTCTCGGAGCGCCTTTTGCAATTTTTTTTCGTTAATTTTCGTAACATATAACATATAATTTTAATAATACAAGTTTTTACGGTATTTATCGCGTATATTTAACTTTTTAAATACCCGACGTTTCGAACGCTTTACAGCACTCATGGTCACGGGCGGGGGCTGTAAAGCGTTCGAAACGTCGGGTATTTAAAAAGTTAAATATACGCGATAAATTCCGTAAAAACTAGTATTATTTCAATGTGTAGTGTTCGCGTAAATATAAGAAAACATTATATAATTTTAAATTTAGTCTGTCTCTTCGGGCTAAACTTCGGAACGACTGAACCGATAGTAATGAAACTTTACAAACAGATAGAGATTTGGAAAGAGAAGCCACGAGTGATTTAGTCTATATTTTATCCGAAAAGCCTAGATTTCTTTTGAGACATCTAAAACTTTTACCTCCTTTCTTTATTTTTAGACACACACACACACACACACACACACACACACACACACACACACACACACACACACACACACACACGCACGCACGCACGCACGCACGCGCACACACACACACTTATATATATATATATATATATATATATATATATGTGTGTGTGTGTGTGTGTAAATAATACAAATTACATTTAAGAATAAGCTAACAATAAAATTACACTAGTAATATATTTCTAACTGTAAGCCAGAGTTCATACTACACGCCATGAACTCCGAACAACCAACAAATAATTAGGACAATTACGTAATTATATCGTCATCCAAACTCCTTGTTTCGTTTTTCCTTTTTTTTGAAGATTGCCATCAGGTACAAGTAATACCAAAACTTTAATTGAATTTCATAGAATACTAGCTGACGTGAAATTAAATCTGTAAGAAATAAATAAATTAAAAACCACTCACTCAGAACTAACTTTTTGGCTGTTTTTTTTTGTTTGATTTTCCGTTTTGTCACTGAACTAAAAGAATTTGTTAATAACCGAAACATCATAGAAACATTGTCTTGTACAAAACAAATGTTTTGCGTGAATAATATAACCTCAATAGGTCAAGTCATTTAAAAGTTACCAGGTCACAAAGATGAACCAACAAATATACAAAAGCTTTACCATCTAACTATTGAACATAAATAAAACACATACCATGTTTTATCTGCCTATACTAAACCATTGTTAACTCTAACCACATAGCGGCGGTGTAAGAATATACATACACTACCCCAAATAGTCCTGTGGGTTGTCTTAAGAGGCGACAAAGGGAAACTGAAACAGGTGACGGTCAGCAGCATCTTCCTAGTGAGAACACAAAATAACAAAAATCTGGGTTGCCAACTGATTGTAGCTTTGGCAAAATCCTCCCAACATTGTAATCTTTGGGGAGGCTGATATGAAACCATCGTTTAGTGGCAGCATTAAAATAATGATCACCATATTTGATTTCCTGGAAGTTCTTTTTTTTTATAGGATAGAGTGACAAACGAACATGCAGTCCACCTGATGGTAAGTGGTTGCTGCAACTCATAGACATCTACATCTATCCTCGATTACAAATCAAAATGCAGATGCGTTGTCACCCGTGAGGACTATGATGGAATGCCTCATTTCCAGTAAAAAGGGTCTCCAGTTCTCTATACTCACCATACGAAACACAGCAGCATTAAGCTACTATTTCACGCTGGTATTCTGTGAGAATGTGGTCTTTCCCCGGTCGAGCCGACCCATTCTTGCTACAACAATACTACTAATATAACTGCAGCATGGCTCTACCGCGTATAATTTTCCTTCTTCTGATCATTTCCCATATTAGCAAGTTCTAACAAGCTAATATGGGAAATGATCAGAAAATCTTTTGACTTTCAATAGATGACAGACTAATAAATTTATATATACTTGTATGCCATGCATATATTGTCGAGACCGGTTACAAGTATCAGTGACAATGTTATAGGCATCTGTCACTGCAATCGTTAATCTGCCTGGCAAGCATGGTGGTTACGATAAACCTTCCCACCCACTTAAGCTCATGCCTGTGACAGTAGGCTGACCAAAGATTTCATTAATGACAAAAGACATAGAATATATAATGAGGTTTTTTTTAAATAGAATATGGATGAAAATCGAGTACACAGTTCTCCTGATGGTAAGTGGATTTCTTATAAGAGTATCTTTAATTAAGAGTCAAAATGCAGATGGGTTGTCACCCTTGAAGACTTACATGGAATGACTCGTTTTCAGTAGGAAGGGTCTATGGTTCTCCTTTTTTTTCACACAGTCCACCTGATGGTAAGTGGATGCTGTAGCCCATAGATATCTACATTTACTCTTGATTAAGAATTGAAACGCAGATGTGTTGTCACCCCTGAGGATTAAGATGAAATGCCTCATTTCCAGTAAAAAACAGTCTCTGGACCTCTACACTCATCATACGAAATACAGCAGCATTAAGCTGCTATTTTATGCTGATATTCTGTGAGAGCATAGTCCTACCCCAACAGAGCTCACCCATTCGTGCTACAACCACAATATACCTGCAGTGTGGTTCTACACAGTGACCATGAGTCATAATATAATATATTTCACAGTGTGCATTAAAGCATTTGCTTTTTAGCCTGTATAAGGCATGACTAGACACAGGCATTTTTAAAACTGCACCAACTAGCATACTTTTCTAGAAAGAGCTAATAATTTTTGCTGATTATGCTGCTTTCCATCACCAGTCTGAGAAATTTAGGTTTCATTTCCTCACACCTAAATTGAATGTTTAATTCATTCATTCATTCACCACAGTCACTAAAACCCACTGCTAAACATAACCAATGCTAAACATACTTAAGCGACAGTAGCCTAATGGCAGGGCGCGGACCGCGAACTCGAAAAGATCGTGGATTTGAATCCACCATTCGATTACTGGCGTGAACCACTCGTAACACAAGCAATTTAAGCTTACCACGAGTGGTTAAGGGGAATATTAGTAATGTTTATAGCATTGTTAATATTCTTTAAAAAAAAAACCTCCCATTAGAATGGGTCCCACATATATGCAATAAATTAAACCATATACTTGTTATCGCCTTTGCTGACGATATACAAAAAATGAACGTAATCGGTCCAGTAATTAGGTCAAAAAGTAGAGTTTTAATTTTAAGCAAATTTGAACACTCTATAGAATTGGGTCACTAAGTCAATGATTCAATGAACTTGAATGAATCCTTGAACACTAAAAAGCGACGTTGCCACGCAGTGCAAACTATTGGTATTGCGACATATCGACAGCGGTGTCTTTTGTCGGCGTGCTTGTGTTGTGTGTTGTCACTCTTCCAAGGGGTCAAGGTACGTTGTCTAAACAGAGTGTTCACTTTTACTGAATTTATTTTAATATTTATTTTGTTTGAAAATTTCACTTTTTTATTTTACGGGTTTTAATTTAATATTTAATTTTTCTACACTTCTACGGACTAGTATTACTTGTGGTTTCATTTATTGCATATATGTGGGACCCATTCTGTATATTGCTCATAGTTGGATATTTGCCATAGCCGCCATTCTCATCTGGTGAGTATTTGAGCTTTTAACAGGAAGATGTTATTATATATTGGTTAAAATTGAATGTTCTAAGTCAAAATTATTATACATATTACCATATAAACTATCTCTTCCCACCTTAACAATATTAGTAAGTTACATGTTAACTCTATTTTAATGTAAATGATGTTCTTTTGGGTCATTTCCAACAATAGTGACTCCTTTGGAATAAACGGAAGCCATTAGCAGCTGCAGGAGTATGAATTTTTTTTATAGAAGAGGAACCTGGTGGCCAGCCACTGCCAAAAACAACTGCAACACCTGAGGAGTCATAGGGATTTCGCAGGTATTTGAGGAGAGTTAGACAATGTTTTGAAAGACTAAGTAGTGTTGATCCGAAAAATTGCTAGTGACTACAAAGTAGATACTAGACACATACTTAAAAAAACTTCTAGTAAGTGGTGGACTAAGCATCCAGATTGTGGAGATAGTAAAGGAAATAGTTTACATATGCTATGGTGAAATTAGGCGACTAGAATTAATTCAAAAAATTTCTATTAGCACTGCATGTGGTAATTAATAAAGGATGCAAAGAGATGCACTTGCCCTAACCCCCCATGGGTAATATAACACTAACATATGATATAAGATTGGAGGTGAACTAGGATGCAGTGTTAGACTCAACTGGACTTTAACTGGAACACCCACCAAGAACAATTGACATAGTAGCCACATAATCTGTCTATTTAGCTTGTCTAAAAATGTCTACATTAACATAAAATTCAGAGCGAATTTCGAGAATATTGCTTTTGCCTTTCCTTTCTTGTGTATGAGACTGTTGTGGAGAACTATATTTACTAATTGATTGTCAGTTTTTTAAGCTTTACGGCAAGCCCGTTGACATTTTACAAGAACCCATTGAAAAACACTGAGCATAGCCCTTTTTATATAAAACTAAAGGGCAAATAAACCTACAGTCCACCTGATGGTAGGTAACACCATTGACCAACTTGAAACAAACATCGCTACAGATGTTTTATCACCTCTTATAAATGGAATACCTCACAGCTGGTAATTACACTTGCTTTCAGTATAAGAGCACAGGGTACTGCTATTTGGAGCCCTGTCTAACTTGTTGAATTCCCTAGACATTGTGAGTGACCAAGTGGATAGAAATTTAACTATCCACCTGGTAAATCTAAAAGGAAAAATAAAAAGTTCACTTAACATACAAAATAGACATAAGGTATTTGTTCAATATATAATGTAAAAATAAATAAATATTATATTTTTCTACCTCTATGACCAAAAATTTTGTGGCAATTTTTAAATTTTGCAATTTCTAACTTACCCAGAAGACACAGCCTATTGTGTCATTATTAATAAACTAATTTAAAGAAGTACAATCTGGATTATATTTACAGAAAGAATTCTTCATAAGACAAGACAAGAAGTGTATTTTTTGATTGTGACTATTTTATGTAACCAATAAATACTGACATTTCTACATTGAGAATTCTCTTCTTTTTTTTGTAGATGGTTAAAAAATGTTTGAGGCTAAATAATAGGTTTCGGAGCCACATAATTTATGAAGCCATGGATCTCCAGCCCCTGTTGCTCTTCCCCAAATTCTGCTCGGATTATTTGTTCTCCTTTGAATTATTAAAATAATTTTAAACTAAAACACTAACATACAAAAATGCATTAGCCAGCTCCATGCAATACCAACATTTATAAGTTTAGTATGTAAAAATAATTAAATTCGGTTTTAAATATAGTAAGCTACAAAATTGTTTGTTTGATCCCATTCAAAATCAAATATAAAGCTACCTAATTATTTTATAAAATAAACTACTTTTGATAGGTAAAAAGTTTAACTATAAAAATTTTAAGACTTACCTGAGAAGTTCCCGATGTCTAAGAATTCCAATAACAATTTTCATCACTTTTTTTCTTGTTAGAATACACGAACGTTTTAAAAACACAAACAGAACTGAAATTATATATAATTTTATCGAAAAACTATTGAATCACAACTGCTACTGCACTAGTCGTTCACTGACAAACGGTTTCAAATCTAGTCCACTGAATCAACACAACAATATAACATTACTTTTCTTAAATGTTTTATAGGTTTTTTAATACAAATATTTTAAAAATAAATAATTACCAAAACATTCAAAACATGAAAACATCGAAACACTTGTCACTTGACAGAAAGCGGGCTAACCTCTGTTACTGGGAAATATAAATTCAAATATACAACATTTATGGTAAAAATAGTACGGACAGGTATTCAAAAATAACTAAAGTACAGTATAATTCATAAGATGTCTTATGAAAAATAATTAAGTGCAACTTTATTTTGATAAAATAAAAGTACACAGTAGATACAATCGAATCGACGATTACAGTTGGGTAGCGACTTACACACTACACAGAACACTATGACTAGAAATTTAAGAGCTGCTGCATAGATTAGCTGCTGTCTCTGTCTAAGAGCCTGTCACCTGTCACCTGAAAGCGACTTAATAAAAGGAACAGATAACATATAATACACAACAGACCACAGATTTTGAGCAAAATCAAGTTTTCAAAGAATAGCGTATTGCTAGCAATAGACGTGCGTCGCACGCTAGTAAAAAACGAACATTAACATTACAACGGACACTCTGGGGAAAAACTACAGACTCAGAATTACACTAAGCCTTAAGAACAACAAATTGGCTAGCTAAAGGCTTAAGCGAACTCTAATGAACCTTATCTTTAACGAACTATCGAACAAGATTGAATGAAGGAATTATTAAAAGCCTTTTATATTCTAAATAATTTATATTACCATGAAAGCTTCGTAAATCAATAAGGTGACCTTATGTATAATGTTAGCACTGTAATTAACAGACAAGAAGACTAAGTTTACCAATGCCTTCATCATCATCATTAAGTATAACCTATAAAAGGTCGCTACTGAACATAGGCCACCCCAATAGATTAGAAAATGGAAGCAGGTTAGGCTCAACTACCATCACACTTAAAAAATTATGTAGCCTTATAAAAATGTAAAAGAAATAAATTATAATAAATTGTGATCTCTATAACTAGGTTTTAATTAATTAAACCAAGTGTTGCAACGATACACAACGCATTCGCATTTTAATTCTCGCGGATAGATGTATGTTCCTAGGTGGCTATGGACCGCATAATTCGCTTACCATCAAGTAATCAACAAGATTGTGTGCTCTTTTGTCACCCTTCTTCTAGGAAAAAAAAGTAGAATGTAGTCTCAAGTTTGCGAAGTGTCACTGAAATCTGCCTACATCGTTAATTAAGTCGCTCCATTGGAGCGATTTCTATGATGCTGTTGACCTAAATTTGTAGATCATCAATAGCGGAACTTTACATGAGACCTAGACTTTAATTAGTAAAGATTTTAATTTTAATTTCAATAACTTGGTAGCACCTCTATGCTACCAAGTTATTGAAAGTCAGGTTTCGAGTCAAACATTTAGTCTCTACTAAATGTTTGACTCGAAACGACAATACACAAATTTTATCATCCATGTGAAACGTTCTCAAATACAAACTCTTGTGTCAAACAAACAGTCAACGATCTAGCTATTCCTCTTGCTGACTTTGGAGCGACAAACAACACATAGAAACATAGTTATAATAATACCTATAAATTGATTTTACAATTAGCTACATGAACACAAAAAGTAAAATAAGTTTGATGGGATATTACTTTATTAGTAACATAAATAATAAATATGCTTCACATTTAAATATTAAACAGCTAATTATATGTAAAGCATATTAACCTTATCGTTACACTCTACAAGTTCACTGTTACCTACCTGAACCTAGTATAGGCCCAGGTAATGGGCCTCCTCCATAAATTATCTCAGAGATTTTTTATTTTTATTAGGAAGTTTTTTATTTTTTATTAGGAAGATACGCTGTCGCCTATCTCTGGATTTGTTACCATTTGTCGCCTCTTACGACATGCGCGGAACGAAATGTAGTAGTAAATATTCTTACACCGCTGCTACACGGTCAAGCACGAAACCGAAACATATTAATTCTTCATATATACCTAATTGGCAAAACTATATTATTAATAATGATGATTTAGTAACTACTAATCGAAAGGTTTTAGATCGTTTGCGCACTACATGTGAATTTCCGAATGCGAATGACTAAAGTAACCACAGTATTATTAGTATCAGAGCCATTACAGAGTAGTACAGAGCCATTCCACGGGTGGTGGTAGTGTATACTATAATACACAATAGAATGGCTGTCAATCTTATTTTGTACGAGGATCGGTGTCGCCGGGAGCACACAAACAAGAAATTACATCGTATTATATTTCTGCAAACCCGATTCGCTATATTGACAAACTGAGTGAATTTCCACATTTTAGACTTTTGATTAATGTTCAATATATTTTATTTTTGTTTATAATATTCACGAAATATAAATAGTTTCTACTTACTGGTTGTAGGATATGTCTCCTTTATTTAAATTCAATTTCCCGCTGTTCTTTTGACACATAATTATTGCACAATTTGCCATTTTTAAATACACATGCAGAGACCATTGACACGACAATTGGAAACAATTGATTGTGTTGACATTTATACGTGTGAATTGACTTGTTAGTGACATCTTAGTGGCTACACGGACTCCGCCCATTCCCCCGTTCTATTATGTATGTATTATAGTATTCTATGGTGTATACAGAACACTTTATTTCTCCTCCGTCTTCGTACGTATGATAACAGAGTCAAAACTGAATGAACGCATAAATGAAGATTTATGCGATATATGCGAAACAGCACAATGTGTGTGTACACAAGCGATAATCATATTTTCTCGGATTCGGATCAGACGTATGTAATCGACTTCGGAATTTGGTTAGAGTTTTTTAGATTTGTGCTTACTCGGATTCAAATCAGGTTCGAATCAGAAGCAGAGCGTAAACTCTCCCATTTAACCACGTGTTACGAAGTTATTTAATAGGTAAACAAGTTATAAATAAAATGTTTTATGGTTGTTAACCGTTGGGGAAAAAAGGTTCTTGAGTGGCAGCCTCGTACCGGTAGACGAAGTGTAGGGCGACCCCCCACTAGATGGAGTGACGACCTGGTAAGACATGCAGGAAGTCGATGGATGCAGGTGGCTCAGGACCATGCTTTGTGGCATACCTTGGGGGAGGCCTATGTTCAGTAGTGGACTTGTAAAGGGCTGTAATGATAATGATGATGATGATGGTTGTTAAAAAAGTTACTGCCTTTATACATCCTACAACTGGGCACAAACCTCCTCTCATTGGGAGTGTTATGGAAATATTAGTCCGCCATGCTGATCTAGTGCGTCATAGACACTGACCTCTATAGATACAAGTAGACATCAGTGGTCATGGAGGTCTTTATTTACATGACCTTGAAATATTTTTATTCCACAGACATGGAGTACGATGTTTTCCTTTACTGTAGCGCAAGTGGTAAATTAGCACTTAAAATGGATTCCAGTTGCTCGCATACTGTGTTATTTAAGATGAGCGCTTAGCCCTTGACCTACCACGGTCTTCTAAGCTACAATGACTCTTTTCAAAAGTTTTCAGATGATTCAGTTTGAATGACCAAGTAAAAAAAAAACAATTACAAAAACAGTTTCTTATTATCCTATTTACAAAACGAGACAAAGAAACAGAAAAATGCAATTATCCCCTCGTCTGTCCAAAACGCCATATTTTGGCGTCTCAAATAATATGCGCATCTGTCAAACGCCATAATATGGCGTCGAGTGATAGCAAACTATTTGTAACATATACATGATATATATTTATAACATACATACTGGTGGATTTGGCGTTGGCCTTCAACCACCAAACTGCTGGTCAAATGTATTAAATAATGTTATGCGGTGCGGCTATTAATTTTAATAGAATAGTGGACTGTATATGAGCGTGGTGCGAGCGGTGAATGGAATTTAATTTATTCGTGATACTGCAAATCCCCTAAATTTGGGATATAGGAAGGACGTGAAGGAATGCATGTGCACCCACCTGGACTTCCGCTGATCTGCCTCGTGTCTCGATGGCTGCCGGCTGTCTTCACAGTTATCCACTTCACAGATAATCGCGAAATATAGCGTTATTGCAAATGTCTATACTTTTTACTATATGCTTGTATAATTCAATATCCAAATTACACAAGGGCGGGAGCGATGATGCGAGATATAAGCAGTGCGGTTGATTGCGTGTCTTCTCAACTTGTGTGTGCCCGTTAACACACGAATGCACATGCTGGGCATAAAGCGGTAGATAGGAAACCGGAAATGGGCTTTGCAGTAATCTTATTGGATGATAATTAACGAATCCCTTATAAGCGTTAAGCGATAGTGCAAAGTAGCGCGAACACATACATATAACATATAAGTCTGCAAGATTGATTTTGTCTAAATTTGATTTAATAATGTGTTTTTTTTGTGAACCTCCTTATTTTTTGTCCCGATGTTGAATAGAGCTAAGTGAGGCCTTTCTCAACCTTGTCGTAAACAAAAAATGTATGATTTTTTTTAATAATTAAATATGCTTTGGACGTACAAGTAAAACAAATAGTACTTGGAATAAATTAAATTCAAAGGCTTTAATTTATAATTAATTCACCTTTGCAGAAAATTGTGGAAAAACACTTTTCTTACGTTCATTTTCAAATTAGTATCACTTTCGAAGTAAACCTGTATTCAAGTTACACATAATCTGATAGCTTATTTAATAAAGTTTCCATTGATATATGATTTTAATATATCTTTTATACCAAATGTCTTCGAAATAGTCATTTTAATGAACAGCGGGAAGTAGTCTGGAAGTACTTCGGGAAGTGCTCGACAGATGCGCCATATTAACCAAAATGACCCCAACATACGAGGGGTTATAATCCTCACCATCTATTTTTATACATGGTAGAGCCATGCTGCAGTTATATTATTGTTGTAGCACGAATCGGTCGGCTGGACTAGGATAGAACTACCTACTTACAGAATACCAACATAAAATAATAGTTTAAGGCTGCTGTATTTTATATGGTGAGTGTAGAGAACCGGACACCCTTTTTACTGGTAACACAACATTCCTCATTCTCAGTCCTCAGTTTAATTAAGGATAAATGTAGATGTCTACGGGCCACAGTAAGTATCCATTTACCATCAGGTGGATTGTGTGCTCGTTTGTCAACATTAATCTATAAAAAGTAAACCTCAATTATCAGTTGTCTCATCGAACAACGAACCAATATGATTAGTTTTTTTTCACTAGATATTATTCACTAGTTATTATTCACTAAACAATATCTGCCACGTTTATTGCAATTTAATGAGAAGGAAAGATGAATTTATAGCACGACGTAAATGCCTCAAAGTGATTACAAAATACATAAAAGAGAATTTTAAAAATATTTTGAACGTACAGTACGTATTGTCAGAGAACAAACCCGCTTTTCTAGATACAGATAGGCAAAAAGCATTTTTTGTGTTACCTATTGCTGTTGCTAGTTGCTACTATACAAATGGGTCGGCTTCACATGGAATCCAATACACTCGCATAATAGTTGTAAAAATTGTAGATAATTGTGTATTAGACAATACCCATCATTAATAAACTTTCTGACAGAGAAAAAATACATATAATTAATGTCTGTGTTTTTTTTGTTTTAACATATGGCCTGGTATTATTTTGTCTTGCTTGTCATGATTGAAAATATTTTGATAGGTACCTATCTATAATATTTTACATAATATCTTTGATTTCTTTTCTTTAAAATAGATGACTTTCAATATTTTTTGTTTTGCTGCGGCATATTTTTAAGGAACGGCATTTTGGGAACTTGCCGTGTGGTGGCCTCGTGTTTTAATCCACTATCGCTCCTTATATCATTTCTGACTTTGAAATAGGAGATTGGTTGCAGCATTCTAATGAAAACAACTCAACAATGGTAAAAACCGATTAGCCCACTAAGCGTAGCAAATATGGCAAATGTCCTCCTATGACGAAACCTATATATATGAGGGAGGCCTACGACTATGTTCTGCAATTAATTAATGCAATGAAGTTTTAGTAATGAAACTCAGCTTCTCACCTTATCTTTTTATTACTAAAAGGGATAATTTAAAAAGATTTGATAATTTGCTGATAAGTAGGTACTGAATACTTTTGATAAAAAATTACGAACACTGCGTTATGTGCACTTACCAAGGGCAGATATAAGTAAGAAAATGCATGTCGTTTTATTCAGTTATGATTAATATACTAAGGCTGTAACAAATTTTTTACCAATTTTATATTCTGAAGATTCTTCGTAAATTGGGAGAGAAGGAGCATGGGGGGGGGGGTTTGACTCTAGCTTCCTCTGGCAGCAGTTACATATGCAACGCCACTGGATAGGAATTCTATTTTTTTATGAAAATAAATAAATTAAGAGGTATATAAGACACAGTAAAGGCGACGAAAGACGATTTCCTTAAAAGTCAACCTTTGCAAAGCTTACTGCTAACTGACAGACCAATGCTGACCAACGAGGCTTTGACAGTAGAAAAATCCTTGAAAACGCCTGTATCCGGCAATGAAATCAAAAAAAGCTAACAAAAAAAGAAGTCACGCATTTTAAGTCGGCCTCGAAAATGTAGAGGTTCTCAATTCAACTGTATGTTTTTTTGGTATTTATTTGGTATGTAAGTATATTACGCAATGTTTTTGTCAATTGTAAACTAATGTTGATGTTTCTTTTTTGATCTATAGGTTATACTTCAGTAGTATATAGATTAAATATAAAAATAAAGATAAGAAAAAATGAAAATGAAATTTTCAGTGTTTACCCATGGTCCTAGTCAACCCATAAACGGGTCCACGATTAATTTAATTTACCCGTAAACCAGATATAGGTACTAGTGATTACAGTTCGATACTTAGACTCCTGATATATCGATTAAAAAATAAGACTATAATAAGTCTGACACTACTGGTTACCTCGCCTACGCGAATCCCAGATGTGGAAGATCATGTACCTTTCCTGTTAGACCTTCTGCTGACCTCTCATCTGGATGGATTTCAGGTCTCCGTTGATGCCCCTCTTGGCTCCTCGGACCATTGTCTGATCCGGAGTACGGTGACACTCATGCTCCCATCGCGATTGCGTTCTGCAGGTTGCCGCCGTGTTTGGCATTCTAGGTCTGCCGATTGGGACGGGATGCGATATTTTTTTCATCCTACCTTTGGAGGCGGGGTTGCTTCTCGCCGGATGATCCCAGAATTGTTGCTGATTCTGTCGCTGATGTGGTGCTACAGGGAATGGAACTATTTATTCCATCATCTGTGTACCTATCGGAGAAAGAACCCAGCCATGGTTTGGTCGCTCCTGCAAAATTGCATTACACCATAAGCAGGAGTGCTACCAGGTCTGGGCTCACGCATCGACGTCTCGGGATGCAAATACCAGCGCTCTTAAAAAGAAGTACAATTCCGCCTCGTCGTCCTTCAAAAGTATCATTGTGAAGGCAAAGTCAGAGCACATCGGCAGAATTGACGAGAAACTAGGTCGTCTTCCTTCGGAAAAACGTGCATTCTGGTCTCCAAGGGAACTTCTGTCAGCCATCCCTCCCATGTATGCACAGGGTGGACGACTCACTGGCCAATGCCGCAAAGGATAAAGTCGATCTGCTGGGTTCTCTCTTTGCGTCTAATTCGACTCTTGATGACGGGGGGCACACACTGCCGACCATTCCGCAGTGTGAGTGTTTCATGCCAGATGTGCTGTTTACCCAACGCTCGGTGCACAGAGCAGTCCTCTCCCTGGACGTCAATAAGTCGAGTGGGCCTGATGCCGTCCCTCTTATTGTGCTGAAGACGTGTACTCTGTGTTGGCACCGGTTTTAATGCATCTTTTCCGGTACTTCTACTCCCTAGGCGTGGTCCCGAAATCGTGGAAGACTGCTTTCGTACACCCGATCCCAAAAAAGAGGTAAACACTCTGATCCGTCAAACTATAGGCCTATCGCCATCACCTCCTTGTTTTCTAAAATAATAGAGTTCGTTATTAAGAGCCAGCTCAGCCATCTGCGGTACCTTGAGGATCACCAGCTGATTAGTGACCGCCAGTATGGTTTCCGTCACGGTCGCCCGGCTGGTGATCTTCTGGGTTACCTAACTCGTAAATGGGCGTAGGCAGTAGAGTCCAAGGGGAGGCGTTAGCTATTAGTTTGGACTAAGCGAAGGCCTTCGATCGGGTTTGGCAGAAAGTGCTTCTTACGAAGCTTCCTTCCTATAGGCTTCCCGAGAAATTGTGCAATTGAATCACCAGTTTCCATGCAGATAGGAGCATCGAGGTCATAGTTGACGGTGCATGCTCCAATTACAAGCCCATTAACGCTGGTGTTCCACGAGGCTGCGTGCTATCACCAACGCTGTTTCTTATGCATATCAATGACATGTTGCAAGCCGGTAACATTCCCATTATTTCTCGGTAAACATCGTTGAGTACCGGGACAGACTTGTGTCTGAAGTCCTGACTTTGTTGAACTGTCTCGTACTGCGGCTGACTAAGTCTAGTCCAGTTCAATCCCCAGAAGACACAAGTTTGCGCGTTTACCGCTAAAAAGAATCGCTATGTCGTATCTCCTCAGTTTCAAGACACTCCCCTTGTTGCCTTAGCCGGTATCGGAATCCTCGGCGTCAACATATCGAGTGACGTGCAGTTTCGTGGTAACTTGGAAGAGAAGGCAAATTAGCCTCTAAAAGCTTGGCGTGCTCTTCAGAGCGGGATAGTATTTAATGCCGTCACACCGCTTGCAATTTTACAAGGCGCAGGTTTGGTCGCATATGGAAAACTATTCCTATCTCTGGGCTGGGGCTCCCCAGTGCCAACTCCTTCCATTTGATCGCATCCAGCGCAGAACTGTTTGAATCAGCAGCGACCCAGCTTTTTCAGATTGTCTTGACTCGCTGGCACTGCAAAGAGATGTTGCATCTTCTTACGTATTTTATCGCATTTACCACGGGGAGTGCTCTGAGGAATTGTTCGGATTAATCCAAGGCGCCAAATCTCATGAAATTTGCGGGATTGATGCCCGGATGATATTCCACACCATCTTGATGCTTGGCGGTCCATCACTGTACGTTTCACTAGGAGTTTTCTTCCGTGTACGACCTCTATATGGAATGGATTGCGACGCGCGATTTTCCGGACCGATACGACTTAGGGACTTTAAAGAAAAGAGCCTACTCCCTTTTAAAAGGCCGGCAACGCTTCTTCAATTCTCTTGGTGTTGCAGTTGTTCATGGACTGCGGTAATCACTTACCATCAAGAGAGCCGTAGGCTCATTTGCCCCCTCTCCTATAAAAAAAACACTTGCCACTTATATTTGTATTTAGATAATTTTACCAACATGTTCGGAAGATTATTACATTATTTACCTACATTTAGTTTGATTTTGCTTCTCCGAACACCATGAATGTAATAATGTCTTTTTTCAACGAATTGCGTTTCACATATTTAAGTTTTATTATTTTCAGTGTTTACTCTGAGGGTTATTCTTGGTGATTTTCTGAATTGAAGATATCCGCAGTGCCAGTGCGACCGATATGACCCAACTGATTGGTCAGCTGAAATGACAAAGGACTTGTTATGTAGCTCGAAGAATCAACAACCAATGGAAAAAATAGGTTCTCGTTGGGCAGTCTCGTAATAGTAAGTGTAGATAGGGAACTCGACGGGTGCCGGTGGCTCAAGACCGTGCTTTGTTACATTATTTGGGGGAAACTTATGTTCAGGAGCGGACTTGTGAAGTGCTGTAATCAATTATTGAATGAATAAGCATTTATTTATCATCAATTGGAATGCGTGCATTCGTTCTGCCTTCACTATCAATTTCCCCTGTTATGGTTATCAGACCGATGTTAAGTAAAACTAATTATAACTTCATTATTTAATTATTTGTCAAGAATCTCAAACCTTTTTTATTTATTAATTTTGCAGTCACCGACTTTAGCCGACTATTCTGTTGCTCTTATATAATTTAATTTAAAAAAACGCTTACATTACAATAAAGTACATTTTTTTACGAATACATGGGACATCTTTCGTTTAAAATTTTTTTATTGCAGTTTCGATCACAATTTCTAGAATATTAATAATACATAATAGATTTATTATGATAGTAACATGAATGAAAAGCTAATGTGAGCCTAAATAACGAACGGTTTGGCAATTAGTTTTTAATTAACAGGGAAAGGTAGCCTATATTTTATACAACATGTAACAAAAACCCTGTGGTTCCCGTACGTGTGTTATAAGAATCAGTATCCAAGCGTATAGAAATATTTTTTTTCTTCAAAATAACACATTTAAAAAAAATTATTTTTAACGAAAAAAAATTAATTTTCAAATTGTATGTGGTTTTATTTCATCTAACTCGCACGAGTATCGGTAATGCGGGGTCTTAGACAATCCTCTAACTCCTTGGCAAATGCAGAGATAATAAAATCACATACAATTTGCAAATAAATTTTTTTAAATTAAAATTAATTTTTATAAATGTGTTTTTTTTTTGAAAAAAATTGTTTCTACATGCTTGGGTACCGACTCTGATAACGCAGTTAACGGGAACCACAGGGTTTTTGTTACATGTTGTATATTATTTTTAAATTTTCGGACATCAAGAGCGAGCGTGCACTCAGCCACCCGAGTTGCCTCGGGCTATAGGCTGGACTGAAAAGTGAAAACCAGTGCTATCATAGCCTAGGTCCTTTTCGCAGTTTCATGCTGCAGAACAGGAATTCTTTTTAAGTGCATTTTTAAATTTATGATGTTGGTAAATTTCTATCAAACCTCGGTTAATTTATGTTTTCGTCTATTTTTACTTTTTTATATTTTGTGCTGCATGTTTAAACTGGAATAAACTCATTCATTTCTGTCTTTCTTTTCTTTCTTCCTAAATGACACATAAATCTGAAAATATAAAAATGTTCATAATATTGATTAAGATAACAAAATAGTAAAAGTTTTGAAGGTGAGTAAGAATCAAAGAACATGGTAGACTGTGAACTTGCTGACATACCTTGAGATACTGTTTTTATTATGAAAGCATTAAAAAAATTAAGTAGGAGGCAGTGATAAACTAAATACGTTATTTTGTTGTTTAAAGCGGGGCTTCATCTATGCATAATAAAATCGTGAACAGTGATTTTGAATACAGGCCTTCAATCTGCGCGGCCGGTCGTCTATCGCAGCACGAACGAGGTCCATGTCAATATCGGCGGCTGCCTTAATCAAGGATGTCTTGAGTGACTCCAAATTGGGATGAGGCTTTGAGCACGCCTTTTTCTTTTTTTTTTCCGATATTTATTCCCGCGTACCGCTTCAACAAAGCGCGGCATCTCTTCAGTCTCAGGTCCATTAGACGAGCATTCAAACGATGTCCTGTTTTTCTTCGATATGCCCGAAGCCCTAAGTCTTCATTTAACACCCTTTTCACCGTGGTTCTGCTTAACCCCATCTGAAGGGCCAACAGTTTCTTCTTACGCTTGGGATTTCTTTGAATTCGCGCCTTCACAGCTATTATCACTCCTGGAGTCCTAACAGACCGAGGGCGACTACTTCTTGACCTGTCATCTACACTAGAGTCTTCATTGTATCGTTTGATGGTACGATAAACGAATCTTTTGGTTATATTCAAATTTTTCAGTATGTCAAAAATTTGAATTGGCGCGTAACCGCAACGATGCAACGCAATAACTGCAACACGGTCTTCTTTAAGCATCCACTCCATATTTAAAAATGTGTGATTGTGTGTCACATTTATTTTAACCAGGGAACTAATCACTGAAATTTTTGAAGGAAAAAAAATCCTGAAAAGTTAAGTTTTACGGTTGTGCTTATGACTCATCCATAAATTTGTTTTTTAATCAGTTTTATTTCGAATTTTCGTTACTTGTAGAAAAAAATACAGGTGTATAATAAATATACGACAAAAATCCAACGGAAAAGTACCAGTTGCTTTTTACATTTTCATTAATTACATTAAACGAGACCAAATTACTCATTGATTTTTAAAGATTCTGTGCTTTGAGAATCTAAAGCTAATAAAAAAAAGAATTATTTTGATACATTAATTCTAACGGCCATAATCTTGCGCCATCCACACATACAGGCATCTGGACACCCTCGAAAAAAATTTTCAATTTTTTTTACACTTAATACAGAAAATTACTTTTGAAAGTAATAGAAACATGGAAACCATTGGTTTTTTCTTGATATACGTGTATTTTTATTATTCTAAAAGTGCAATAGTAAAACATAAAGACATTTTTAGCTCAGAAAATTACTGGATTTCCATTAGGTGAGAGTAGAGCACAAAACCTCAACGCTTCGCTTATGAGACATGCAGTAGATAAACTTGGAAAGTAAAATATTATCTAATTACAAAATTTTATCCAAATCGTTAGAGCCGTTTCCAATTCATCATCATCATCATCATCACAGCCCTTCACTAGTAAACTACTGAACATAGGCCTCCCCAAGGAATGCCACAAAGCACGGTCCAGAGCCACCTGCATCCATCGACTTCCTGCATTTCCTACCAGGTCGTCACTCCATCTAGTTGGTGGTAGCCCTACACTACGCCCACCGGTACGAGGCTGCCACTCGAGAACCTTTTTCCCCATCGGTTGTCGGTTCTTCGAGCTATATGGTCGGCACTTCAGCTTACTAATCCGTTAGGCTATGTTGGTCACTTTGGTTCCAATTAACCAAATTTAAATATTATAAATACCTACATTTAAATATGAAAATCGTTCACTTAAAGTATAGTGTAAAAATGAATGCGTTATACCCAATGTTTTACACTAATACACTATTACATATATATATATATATATATATATATATATATATATATATATATATATATATATATATATACTTAAAATATCCAATAATTTGGTCTAGTCTATTTAGAATAAAATAAAGGAGCGCTTTTTCTTCCGACTTGTGCACGCTTAGCAAGTAGTTTACTTGTGAAGGGCTGTAATGATGATGATGATGATGAATTGGAAACGGCTCTAACGATTTGGATGAAATTTTGTAATTAGATAATATTTTACTTTCCAAGTTTATCTATTGCATGTCTCATAAGCGAAGCGTTGAGGTTTTGTGCTCTACTCTCACCTAATGGAAATCCAGTAATTTTCTGAGCTAAAAATGTCTTTATGTTTTACTATTGCACTTTTAGAATAATAAAAATACACGTATATCGAGAAAAAACCAATGGTTTCCATGTTTCTATTACTTTCAAAAGTAATTTTCTGTATTAAGTGTAAAAAAAATTGAAAAATTTTTTCGAGGGTGTCCAGATGTCTGTACTACTTTGTGTAAAAAGTATCGGGAATATGTCAATAAAAAGACCCGCGTAAAAGAGGTCGTTCTAATTTTTTTACTGCATGTTGGCAGCACTGTACAGATTTAGCGCGCAAAGTTTGAGCGGGATCTGTCATTTAATTTGTTTTAAACTACACTTTTTGTTCGTCATAGTTTTGAGTTCTCGGCGATTTTTACAATGGAAAATATTGTTGAACAAAGAGTGTGCCTTAAATTTTGTGTTTCGAATGATATTTCATGTGGTGAATCACTAAAAATGTTGCGAAATACCTACGGCGAATCATGTATATCGAAAACAAGGGCTTATGAATGGTATAAGGCTTTTAAAGAAGGCCGAGAAGTAGCAGTAGACCTGCCTCCACCAAACCAAAGAAAACATCGACAAAATCAAGAAGCTAGTGCACGAAAATCGACGTACGAGTCTGAGGGAGTTGGCTAGTGAGGTGAACATATCTTTTAAGTCCGTCCACAACATTCTCATTAACATTTTAGGCATGAAACGCGTCGCCGCTCGACTAGTTTCAAAAGAGCTCAATTTTGTTCAAAGAGCGCAGTGAAAGCATGTCGCTGAAGACATGGTTTCCCGAGCTTCTACGGATCCGACCTTTATGAAACGTATAATAACTGGCGACGAGACATGGGTTTATGAGTACGACATACAAACAAGCCAACAGTCTTCAGAATGGCGTCTCGAAAACGAGCCGAAACCCAAAAGACCGCGGCAAAGTCGCTTCAAAATCAAGGTGATGCTGACAGTTTTTTTTTGCCTACCGTGGTGTGGTTCACTCCGAATTCCTTCCAAAGGGAGGAACAGTGAATAAAGAATATTATTTAGGCGTCATGAAGCGTTTGCGTGAGAGTATCCGCCGAAAACGTCCAGATTTGTGGCAACACAACTCATGGATGCTGCACCATGATAATGCACCATCACACACAGCCATTATAGTGAAAGAGTTTTTAGCGAAAAATTCAACAAAAGATCTCGACCAAGCACCGTATTCACCTGATATGGCTACATCTGACTTTTTTTATTCCCAAGTTAAAATTACCACTTCGAGGAAAACGTTTTGAGTCGATAGAAGCCATAACAAAAAATTCGCTGAATGAGCTTTAGCTCATAGCCATACCGCAAATAGCCTATGAAAAATGTATGGAAGACTGGGTGAAGCGTTGGAGATGTTGTATTGCAAGCGATGGGGCCTACTTTGAAGGTGATAAAATAAATTTAGATGAATAATTTGTATTTTTTGTTTTATTGACAAATTCCCGATATTTATTAACAATTTGTACAACTGACTTCAATATAAATAAAATGAGAACATAATCAATGTAGTGGAAGTCAATTAAATACTCATTATTAATGATTAGACTCAAAAACTACATAACAAGCCTTCGAATAAAAAAATTAAGCTTTCGAATAAAAAAAAAGAATCATGAAAATCGGTTTATCTATAAAAAATGTTGAGGTAACAAACAAAAAATACAAAGGAATTGAGTATCTCCTCCTTTTTAAAGTCATTTAAAATGTACATTTTCCAATCAACTTATATTATTATGTGCCACCAGACGGTCTTGCACTTTGTTGATGGTCATGGTTTGCGATGGTGATGGTCTGATAGTGGCCGGTGTGGATTTTAGTACCAACTGATTTTCGCACAGCCAGCTCTATGTGGCTGTGTCGCGTGTTAGTAAATTAATAAATCTTCATGTATTCATCTCCGATAGCTGTACATCTTATATTGTATATGTGTATGTAAATGTTAGCCTGTATTTTAAGTGAAATCATCATCTGTTTCCGTAATTGTTCTGTGTTGGCACTGTCGTCGCGCAACAAGCGAAACACACCGATGCCTTAAATCACGCTATCAAAGTTCCTAAGTACTGCGCTATAGGTAGAAAACATTGAGTTACAATACCTATAGAGTCACAAACAGACAAATAAAATGTCCGCGCCAAAACTCGGCGCACGCTGCGAAGTGCGCAGAGTTTTTGTTTAGTTGTAAGGCGACCACAATCCTCGTACAACGTCCGCGATGCCAAAGTGTTCGGTGATTTCCTGCCCAAATAACAGCAGACACGTGCGAAAAAAGGATGGTGTTTAATATTTTAGGTAAGTATCATACCAAATTTACGTATTTATGTATCCACAGTGCATGTTTTCATTTAAATTTCAATAATTTTCATTTTATTAGCAAACTAAATCACTCACCGCCGACCGCGCGGCGCCGCGATAACGTGCCCTTGAGTGAATGATGATGACATTGCATACGAGCGACTTTGAACATTGTACAAGCAGGTTAACGTCTAAATTCGAGCAAATGTCATTTTGAACTATATAATATCAAAATATATAGGTATATGGAACGGCGCTCGGACATTTTTTGAGTATTGTCAGTTAGAGATTGTGACTCTATAGGTATTGTAACTCAATGGTAGAAAAGCTCTGCACTAACATCACAGAATAAAGATAAATATACTAACGCGCGTTGGCCGCTCCCTGCGAAGAACACCCGGCAAAGAGTCTTTCACGGCCAAAGTTTAATTGTTCTTTGGTTATAAATGTAACTAATTTACTAAAACGATTTTATTATATGTTCGTTAAAAAATTAAAGTTATAGCTTTTAAACGTCCTACAGCAGGGCACAGACTTCCTGAAAGGGTTTAGAATAAATTTGTTCCCCGAGATTGTGAAACGCACACCTATCTACGATATTCAACATAAATTAGGAGCCCTGTTTAAGGGCAGAGTTTCATTTCATTTGTTTTCCTTTTCATTTATATTAATTATTTTTGACATTTTATTTAATCGTTGCAACTAATGTGTTAACGGCAGCAGTCGTATGGCGCATTTGAACGCACGATTTTTTCATTTCATAGTCCGTAACCATGTGTAATTATTCATAATGCCGCTTCATACGATTACATCATAATAACGCTAATATTGGTTTAAGTTAGCGGTTAAAAAAGAAGCTGCACTTTTAATCAAAGTATGACGCGTCTGTCACTCCTTCCTTGATCATAAAATCAAATGTTATACCAAATCCTTTTATGCCTATCGTTTCAATGAACATTTAATGCCTCATTATGTATTGACAATAAAAATGGGTTATATAGTTCATTGTTATTTGTTTAATTTTAGTAATAATAGCACCAATGATTTCTTTATGTAAAATACATTCATAGCAATAAATTGCATACAAATATACGCAAAATGTTATACTTGGTCCAAAGCATTACTTATAAACTATTTGAACTATAACAACTTTGTAGTTTTTTCATTGTGATTTAATGCAGTTATTGTTTTTAATTCCTAATGGTGAAATTATAGCCTTGCGAAGGTATATTAATTGAAACACAGAACACCTAATATAGTGGATATTAAGTGTTCTGTGAATTGAAAAGACAACTAAATTTACGGATGGACGAATATGGCGCAACTATAAGGGATCTTTTTTTAACTACGGAACCCTAAAGACGAGCTTAAAATTCTAGGTTTGTGTTAATAACCTCAGGATATGCACATGCTTGTTCTTACTCGTAATGTTAAATGAAACAATTTTAACGAGAAGTCAAAAATATACTTTATAAAATGTATATGTTATGTATATTTCAATAATATAGTCTAATTTAACATAAATAGTAAAATTTACATACTTTTTAAACACTACTACAAGTAGTAAATACGAATTAATTTGTTTATTAAGATAATAATGACGATGTCAACAATCAAGTTCAGTTAATCACATTCATTTTTTAAATCTCTTTCTCTTTATTTTTTAACGAACCGTTATTAACGACAATGAATAATCAATGACGGATGTATTTGCGGATGTACCGTTGATCGTATCAGTTGTTAGCTGTCACTTCCATTGGCTTAACTTTCAGCCTCTTGGCGAGAGCCGCGCTGCTTTCAATCTGTTGCTTCACGTAGGTAACTGTACCTTCAGAATCAGTAATTTGGGCGCATCTTTTTTCCTTATCTCCTGGCGCCAATACTGGCAAGTCTGGATCGGTCTGAAAATATAGTTGATTTGTATTATTTTAACAAAATGATATTTAACATCAATTTTATTTTTTAATTACAGAGATGCCTAAATATCGTCCGACGAAACTAAAACAAGTCCAATGGTGAAAACCATTCTTCTTTCGAAGCTATTTAAAAAAATTTGTACACTTGAGAACTTTTCTTCCCCATCGGTTATCGGTTCTTTGAGCTAGCCCATTGCTACTTCAGCTTACTAATCTGTTTGGCTATGTCGGTTACTCTCGTTCTACTGCGGATGTCCTCTTTCCTAAGTTTATCACGCAGAGAAACCCCGAACATAGCCCTCTCCATAGCTCGCTGAGCGACTTTGAGCTTCGTCATACGGCCAGCGGTGAAGAACCACGTCTTAGATCCATAGGTCATCACTAGCTACATACACTGGTTGTACAATCTAGTTTTGAGGTATACCTGATGAGAAGATGTGTCGTAATCTCAAAGGCTTTAGCACCATCAACCACATACATACACTTCAGCAATTGTACAGAAGTCTAAAGAGTGCAATCAGCCACTTTGTCTTGTGTATGTGGACTATGATAAAGCCTTTCATTCCGTCGAAATTTGGGCGATGCCGTCAGTCAGCTTAGCACCAAAGATATGCCGACAGTGATATGACAGTCAACTTGGTACCTTCAGCGGTGCCAAGTTGACTGTCGGTATATCGAAGAGCTGAATTGTTTGTACAGTAGGGCTACGATGGCTATCCGAATACAGAACCAGAGTATGAAACCTATCTAACTGTAGAGAGGTGTCTAAGACAGGGTGACGTTGTATCCCTGAAACTATTCACCGCTGCATTGGAAGACGTTTTCAAGCTACTGGACTGGAAAGGATACGGTATTAACTTCAATGTCGAGTACATCACTCACCTTCGATTTGCCGATGATATAGTCCTTATGGCAGAATCGATGGATGACCTAAGAACTAAGCTGACACTAAGAGCTGTTTTTTATAAGATAGGGTGACAAACGAGCACACAGTCCACCTGATGGTGAGTGGTTGCTGCGGCCCATAGACATCTACATCTATCCTCGATTATGAATCAAAATGCAGATGCGTTTTTATCCCTGAGGCCTAAGACGGAATGCCTCGTTTCCAGTAAAAAGGGTCTTCGGTTCTCTACACTCACCATACGAAACAGAGCAGCGTTACGCTACTTTATTACGCTGGTATTCTGTGAGAGCGTGGTCCTTTCCCGATCGAGGTGACTTGTTCGTGCAACAACTATACTACTAATATAGCTGCAGCATGACTCTACCCCGCATAAAGTATCTCTCAACCTCAATAGTGTCTCCCGGCAGATAGGTTTTAAGACAAACATGAACAAAACAAAAGTGTGTACTCGTTATGTCCATGTCACACCTATGTCGTTGGTTGTTGGGAACACTAAGCTCAAAGTTGTTGACGAGTATGTTTACTTGGGACAAATAGTCCGACTTGGTATATCCAACATCGATCGATAGGTCAATCGACGGATGCAACTCGGCTGGGCAGCGTTTGGGAGAAAACGAATCCGATACGACTAGAAAGACCAGGCAGAGGACCAACGGCTTGACGTACTTCCCTAGTGCATGGGGGCTATTCACCACCAACTTTCTGACTCTGGGCTGTGGCTGAGAACTTTTAGATGAAAACACTAATAAGCTAATAACTGATATTTTCGCCTGACTCGAGACCACATTATTAGCAGTCGCACTTACTTCCACTAGAAATCTGACAAATTTGTTCAATATATAATAATAATAATAATGACTTCCTCGTGCAATGCTATACATTCCCCCAGGAATGAATAATTTACTCTTTAGGGCAAGTTACAACTAAATCCAGCAAATTTCAACAACAATAATATTTACCGGTTCCAGTTGCCTCCAATGTCTCATACTGTCTGTTAAACGTGATCCGAAGCCGGGAGCGAAACATTCCGGATCTATCGCGACGAAGCAGTGACCCAGGTTAGCAGGACCGCCGTCACTGCTGTGTGACCACGATCGTATGTGGTGACCGTAATTTGACCCTTAAAATTAGCAAAATCAAATTATTTCCATTGAATGTCTTTAGAAGTTTGTGATGGGTAGATGTAGGGAGCACTATGATTGAAGTTGTTGACAAGTTTTACTTAGGACTTTGTTGAATTATCCGACTAGGTAACTCCAACTTCGACGGATTCAACTCGGCTTGGCGTGAGATGCAAAATCTTGTAGGAAGTCAATGGCTGCAGGTGGCTCAGGGACCTATGTTGAGCAATGGACGTGTGACGGGCTATAATGATGATAATGAGTATAATGATGATGATGAAATGTCTTTTCATCATCATCATTATACTGTACTACATTGTTATATAAACTATACATTGTTATATCAAATTAAATCAAATACATACATTGCTCCTATGATAAGTATAGGATATCATCCTGTGAGTGGGTGTCGTAAGAGATGACAGTGGGAAACAAATCAGGAGATCGGCAGCAGCGTCTCCCTAATATTAACTAAAAAAAACTGCAGTTGGCAACCCGCTTGCCAAGCGTGGCATCTATGGCAAATATCTTCCTCCGAAGAAATCTAAGGGGCGGGGGGGGGGGGATCCGATACGACTAAGAGACCTTCTCTACCTTTCTACCTTCTACCTTCCTATCTTAGGGACCGAGGATTTTTCTGATATATATGATAACTCAAAATAATATAAACTAATGTTGACAACCCGCCTGCTAAACGTGGCAGCTATGGTAAAATCCATCTATGTGAACTCTCTCAGCTGTAAACTTCTATAGACTATAAAGGGTGGATGGATAGATCGTAAAAACTAATGGACCTTAAAGCAAAGAACCTAGTCCATTTTAAAAGGCGGCACGCACTTGTGGTTCCCTTGGTGTTGCAGTTGATCGTGAGCTGTGGTCACTTATAATGTTCATCAGAGGACCTTAATAGACTGTAAGAGTAACAGTAATAGTATAGGATAACATACACTTTTTTTATAGAATAAGGGTGACAAACGAGCCCACAGTCCACCTGACCGCAAGTGCATGCTGTGGCCCATAGACATCTAGATTTATCTTCAATTAAGAATTTAAATGCAGATGCGTTGCCACCCCTGAGGACTGAAATGTAATGCCTCGTTTCTAGTAAAAAGGGTCTCCGGTTCTCTACACTCACCATACGAAACACAGCAGCATTGAGCTGCTATTTTACGCTGGTATTCTGTGAGAGCGTGGTCCTACCCCGATCGAGCCGACCCATTCGTGCTGTAACCACAATATATAAACTCTCACATCTGTCACCCAGTGAGTTAAATGGAGATTACGGACTTCTGTTTTTTTTTTAAAGAATATTAACAATGCTATAAACATTACTAATATTCCCCTTAACCACTCGTGTTAAGCTTAAATTGCTTGTGTTACGAGTGGTTCACGCTAGTAGTCGAATGGCGGATTCGAACCCATGACCTTATTGAGTTCGCGGTCCGCGCCCTGCCATTAGGCTACTGTCGCTTTGTTTGTGTGTTTGTCATGATCTTGACACTCCCCTCTCGTATCTTATCAGTTCTATCATATCTGCTGTCGTATAGTAAGTGTAGTTCCCTTTTTTACTGGAAACGAGGCATTCCATTCCATCTTAGTCCTCAGAGAAAGATAAATGTAGATGTCTATTGGCCACAGTATTCACTTACAACCAGGTGGACAGTGTGCCAGTTTGTCACCTTTTTTCTATAAAAAATTAATTTCAAATAAATTTGTCAATATGATATGCGCGCCACCTACAGTAAATTAACTGTATTATGCCTGCAGCATTCGCGCAAATGCAAGCAATAAGTTAACAAAGTTTTGCCGCAATCTGATGAACGGTATGGTAGCGCATAAAATATGAACAAACAAACTTTAATTTTTATATATTAAAAGAATTATATATTAGATATAAGTCTGATATCAATTAAAAGAAGGTTGATATTACGGTGGCTGAAGCTTGACAAAGTTATGCATGCCAGTTGACGCGGTCGACTTCACAAGACCTGGTTATATCCTGCAGTGGATTAAAATAGATTGATAAAGAAGAAAGAAATATTAGTTAGAAGAAGTTATCATAGTAGGTTATTTCTGATGTAAAATTATCACCCACCCGAAGAGATACCACAAAATAATTCCACCATAGCCGCTAGTCCATAGCCTTTGTATCCTGATGTACTCTCGCCACCGCCCAACGGCAAAAGGCACTGCGTTTTAAATGCCTGGAATAAAAATTGCACAAATAATAAATAAAATCATATGAAGTATGCGAATATCGTAACTAGCCTACAGTAGCCATAGACGCATGCCAAGACTCGAAACCGATCACCGGCTTCACGCATTCATTTGTTACAAGTCGCTCTCATCATTACCCGAATATCATCATCACCCCCAGCATATAGGATTTCACACTTCCTTGCCCTAAAACCCTCTCAGAAATGAGGGGAGGCCTGTGCCCAGCAGTGGGACGTATATAGGCTGTAACTTTACTTTTCTTTTATGAGGCAATCTTAATTCAGCAGTGGACTTTAAAAGGCTGTAACGGTAAGATTAGCGATCGCAGTGCCATAGCTCGCACGTTTGACTGTGCTCCATGTCGCTGGTGGTTTATGTCTGTAATGTAATGTAAAATTGATGGTTATACCGCTATTTACGGCAATTTCAATACCCAGAACGAAATGCTACATTGTTACTATTTCTGTACTAACCAATTCCGCGTCAGTTGTCTCCTTGCCGTCAGGTCCCTGAGCCCACCCGTTTGGTATCGGCTCACCTTTACGTAGCTGCATCTCTATCTGAGAAAAATCAGTTATTAAATCAATAGGCCTAATCTAACAAAAAACCATGGCATAACGGTTAAGGGGTGCGAAATGCAAAGTTGGATATTTGTGGGTGCGAATACGTTTAATTTGCGTGTTGAGTGATACTACTTTTATTTTGTTTTTTTGTTTAATTATATAATTTTAAAGAGAAAAAAATACGCTTTCATAGTATCTATGAACTTCTGTGGTATCGTGAATTTATTGCTGACATTAAATGTGTCTGTGAATCAAATCCACAGCCGTGTCAGTGCAAAACTTCTGTGCAAAGGCGGGTTGATAGCGCAGTGACTTTGCGGGGCTGCGGGTTCAATCCCTGCATGGAACAAATACTTGTGTGGTCTATAAAATAATTGTTAAACTAGCTAACGTACCTAAACTTTTGAAAATAAAAAGCAGTCTAAAATAAATGCTGTAATTAAATTAGAAATTATCCAAATTTAACGAAGATGAAATAATTAAACTGAAAATATTTTGGCTGATGTGTTTCCTGATAAGCTTACCTTTCCCACCGCCACAGATGTAGTCGCCATATCCAAATAGAATGTTTCACCATCGGATGCCGGGGCAACCACCGAAAGGGGATTCGTCCCTAACGCCGACTGGAAAACCAATCATATTATATTGTAGCAGGGTTTAAAGAGAATAGTAGTATTTAGTAGGTATTATTTTTTTAGCCTTTACAAGGCGCGGGTTCGGTCGCACATGGAATACTGTTCCCATCTCTGGGCTGGGGCTCCCCAGTACCAGCTCCTTCCACTTGATCGCATCCAGCGCAGAGCGGCTCAAATCGTCGACGACCGAGTGCTGTCCGATCGGCTCAATTCACAGGCGCTGCGAAGAGATGTTGCATCTCTTTGCATTTTCTTTCGCTTATACCACGGGGAATGCTCTGAGGAATTGTTCGGATTAATCCCAGCCGCCAAATTTCGTGAATGCACTACGCGGCAAACGTCGCGATACCATCCACACTATCTGGATGCTTGGCGGTCACCACTGTACGTTTCACAAGGAGTTTTCTTCCACGTACAACCTCTCTGTGGAATAGTTTACCACCAGCGATTTTTCTGGACCGATACGACATAGGGACCTTCAAGAAAAGAAGAGAGAAGAAAGAAAATAAAACCGGCCAAGAGCGTGTCGGGCCACGCTCAGTGTAGGGTTCCGTAGTGTAATAAGTACCTACAGCGCCATCTCTCTGGGAATTGGGTTACTAATTAGTATATAGACGTGCCAGAAGTTTTCAGCGATAATTTTGGATTGCGAGAACCGATTTCAATAATTCCTTTTTTGTTTGAAAAAAGATACGTTTAGGATAATAAAATATGTAAACGAAGTTAAAAAAAATGCTTGAAAAATAAAAAAAAAGGATTATACTACAAACTTAGTCCAGAAATTATTTTGTACAACTTTTTGTCTTTTTTGTACAAAAAATGTTTCCATCCAAGTTCAAAATGATTTTCCTAGAAAGTCCTTATAAAGTTCTACTTTTCAGATTTTTTTTATATTTTCTAAACTTATGGTTCAAAAGTTAGAGGGGGGGGGGACACACATTGTTTTTTTACTTTTGGAGTGATTATTTCCGAAATTATTGACATTATCAAAAAATGTAATGTAAATGTAAATGTATGTAGTAAACCCCTATTCATTTTTAAATACCTTTCTAACAATACATCACACGTTAGGGTTGAAATTAAAAAAAAATCACTTCCCAATTTACATATAGGGGGGCTACCCTAATAAAACATTTTTTTCCAATTTTTATTTTATCACTTTGTCGGCGTGATTGATACACATATTGGTACCAAATTTCAGCTTTCTAGTGCTAACGGTCACAAGGATTAAGCGAGGACGGACAGACGGACAGACAGACATGGCGAAACTATAAGGGTTCCTAGTTGACTACGGAACCCTAAAAAGAAAAACTTTAATTGAAATCACAAAGAGAAACAAAAAACTCGAAATATTACACTAAAAAATAAAATGTATTTTTGTGAAATGAAATTAGGTCCCTATTTCAGCTAACTGCTGCTGTACTAAATGACAGCAGCGCTGATTTTCAAATAGAGCCCAAAATTCACTTCAAGGAGGGTCATACATTACCTAAAGCTAAAAAAAGAAACAGCCATTCTGAGAAGTGAGTGGGGAAGGAATCAGTATAAAAGAGGTATTATTTGGAACTAATAACAGGTATAAGTGATCTGTACACTTGATACACATTTAAATGTACGTACATAGACATTACAAAGTGCTCATCAGCTCAACATTATATAGTATATTATCTAATCTTAATACACTAAAAACTTAATTTAATTGTAAAGACTTTACGATTTAACAACCATAAATAAAAAGAAACGAAACAGTGAGTAAACTAAAAAATTAGTGAGGGATTTAAAAAAAACAGTTAATCTTATCCAGCAATTTTCCAGCGTTGATTAGAGAACCCGTTTATTCCCGCATATTGTGCACGTAAAACAAAAAAAAAGAGAAAAAATAATTAATTTTAAAATTACGAGGGATTATGGTCTTGTTTTAAATTGCTGATAGTTTTTTTTTTAAATGTTCCTATAGTTTTTAAAGCACGCATTGGTGGAGGTAGATCGATCCAGCTGCGAGAAGCTGCATACCTGAAGGACCCTCTAAATGCCATTGTTCTATGTTTTGGAATAGCAAAGACGTTAGAACATTTACGTTTCGGAAATTTTGACTGTTCGCTAACCCACACTTATTTGTCATACAAGTAACGAGGTGTTTTTGTAGAAATTATTCCAAATAATAAGGTAGCAAGGTGTAACATTTGACGCGACGACATTTTTAATAGGCCTGCATTATTATGAAAAGCAGTAACATGCGTACCTACGTGGTGGTATGTGAAAGCATAACCTCGCACATGCATTTTGTACACAGTAATTTAATTTAGACAAAATCAAAAAATCGCATAGTCTTATCCTTGTTTTCTCTGTTAGAAATGGCCTGATTTTATATAAGATTTTTAATCTATAAAAACAGTTTCGTACACTTTCTGTGACATGTGCTTCGAAACGCAGATGGTTATCAAGCTTTAGGCCAAGGTTTCTAGCCTCGGAGATTTAATCAATTGGATTGTTTCCAATTTTTAAAACTAACTAAAAAAAGAGCTTACTCTTTTCTAAAGGGTCGGAATGAACCTGCAATTCCCCTGGTGTTGCAGTTGATCATGGGCGGCGCTAATCACTTAACATCACGTGAGCCGCATGCTCGTTTTCCCCCGCTTCTATTAAAAAATTTATTATTTTATATTATATAAAAAGTAAAGTAAAGTAAAGTTACAGCCTATATACGTCCCACTGCTGGGCTCAGGCCTCCCCTCATTTCTGAGAGGGTTTAGGGCAAGGAAGTGTCCGCCGCGCTGCCCAAATGCGTCTTGACGAACTTCACATGTCTTCGAAATATTTTTTTTTCTTATTCCTCAGACATGCAGGTTTCCTCACGATGTTTTCCTTCACCGCCGAGCACGTGGTAAATCAGCACTTAAAATTGCAATTAACAATTTCATTGGTGCCGGCGGGGATCGAACCCGGGTTACTCGCGTTCTGTTATATTTACAGCGAGCGTTAACCACTGAGCTACCACGGCTCTTTATATTATATATTATTACATTTTATATTATATATTATTACATTACACATCGCTTGTATATTATATGGAAATACAATGGACCAAGTCAATGCTATGTTCAAAATTAACCTGTTTGCTCCTCGTTGGCGCTAGCAGAGGTGAAGTATTAGTAAATGCCATTCCAATTAAGCCTTTGTCAGCTGCCTTTTGTGCCCACCAGCCCGCCATGCCGTTGTGATTGGAACCTGGAACATTCGAACAATACTGTTTGAGCATCATCAAGAGAGTCTGAGAAAGGCATCCCACGGAATGACTAATAAAACGGTTCGCCATAGCTGCCAAGCTTGGCGGATTGGCAACCGCATTATTTTGCTAATTATTAGTAATAACTAGGAAAAAAATGCGGTTGCCAATTGATGAGAGTTATGAAGCTACGTGTTTCTAATAATAACCTGTTATTAAGAGACGCTACTGCCCATCTCCTGGACTGGAGTTCCCCTCTGTCGCCTCTTAGGACACACAAGGTTCGATACGGGACGTGATACGATATGATACGTTATTTACTTTTAATAGGGTCTAATTTCATTTGTCTAGCAATATTATGTTTATTTCAATAGGAATAGCTGAAGTAACCTAAGAGTTTAATGGGCACTGGACTGGTTCTTAAGAGACAGTTAATGTCCTTTGGTGTTTCTAGGCCATACTCTTTATTACATGTATCGTTTACAACATAAATGTCTTCAATATAACTACACTGTTATGAATCTAAGCTTTCACACTTTAATTCGTCTTCACTTGAAATCAACGGATGCGATAGATAGCCGTCAATTATCTGGCAAAATCAAATTTCATGTCCGTCGTCTCTCTATTCGTATTGTAGACTTCCAAATACTCGTACAAATTGTGATGAGCACTCATTCTTATCAAATATGTTTCTTGTACAATAGAATAATCAATGATATAAGTATATTTCATCATGTTTACTTAATTTGTATCATACTTTGTTCAATTTATATTCAATATCCACAATAAACAATACGATGTAATACCTATAATACAAAATAAATACAACAATAACATTACAAAAAAGATATTAATATTTAATTCGCAACCTTCCGCTTAATTAAATACAATGATGTGTCTTACCTGAATTGAAGAGCATCTCCCGCCCTCCCTCAATTGCATGCACTAATCCCGTCACCACTACTCCCGGCACCACTACTCTAAACACCACTATTCCAGGAAAGACACACCATCGACGATAATACAATAAGCATTATCGTCGATGGTGGTGCCGGGAGTAGTGGTGCTGGGACTAGTAGTGACGGGATTAGTGCATGCAATTGAGTGAGGGCGGGAGGCGCGCTTCAATCCAGGTAAGACACATCATTGTATTTAATTAAGCGGATGGTTGCGAATTAAATATGATAATCTTTATTATAATGAATTTCCGCAAAGTAACGCCTGATTCTATAAATTATCCTAACAATAATCAATAATATTATTATTGTTGTATTTACATCTACGTTTTCAGCCCTGAGGGATAAGATGGAATGCCTTGTTTCCAGTAAAAAGGGTCTTCAGTTCTCTACAGTCATCATATGAAACACAGCAGGATTTTTGGTAGCAGCAAGTATAAAATAACTACTGGTATTCTGTGAGAGCGCGGTACTAAGTCCTAACACGGTCAAGTCGTCCTATTCGTGCTTAAACCATAATATTGCTGCAGCGTGGCACTACCACATAAAATTATATTATTTTACGTGGTAGTGCACGCTGCTTTGGTGTTCATAATCACGGGCGTTACGAGCTGTAAAGGCAATATACGTATATTGCTTAATGCCTTTTTATTATATAATTTTTTTATTATAGTAAATAATTTCGAGTAATATATATTATTATAGAAATAATTGTGATTTTCACGTTGCCGACATTCACTTGGTATGTTTTTTTTGTTATCAAAATACAATAAAATCTTTTTGTAATGAAGTAAAACCTGACTTTTGTTTAAACCACAGGATAGAGAATTTTGCATAGATTTTATAATGCCAAACTTCCTCATAGAAAAGTAGTCCCTAAATTTAAGTTTTAATGGTTTTAAGTGCTGTGGGTAGGTGCGGTCGCATGCGACCGCTCGGGATTTGCTGGGCGCATGCAACTGAATGGGATTTTTATTGCGATTGAAGGGCTAAGGGAGAATACACGCACCGCAACTTGTTGATTGACAGGTGGTTTTGAGACTGATTGATGGCGGCAAATCTATTATAAATATGATTGGTGATTGGGACTAGTAGGCAGTGGCGAAGCTTCCATAAAAGCCAAAAAGCTGGGCTTGCCGTATTAAAACTGAATCAATCAATAATCATCATCATCATCATCATCATTACAGCCCTTCAGTCCACTGCTGAACATAGGCCTCCCCCAAGTAATGCCACAAAGCACGGTCCTGAGCCACCTGTATCCATCGACTTCCTGCATATCTTACCAGGTCGTCACTCCATCTAGTGGGGGGTCGCCCTACACTACGCCTACCGGTACGAGTCTGCCACTCGAGAACCTTTCTTCCCCATCGGTTATCGGTTCTTCGAGCTATATGGCCGGCCCATTGCCACTTCAGATTACTAATCCGTAATATATACCCTAATATATACCCCCATAATATAATATATACCCCCCATGAACAATAACACAATCAATAATATCAATCAATAATATCAACTAATAAAATAGCTCATAAACTGTTTCAAATTATGTCAATTTTCCCGCGCACTCCACTGTTCGACACAACATGTCGACCGATGACCTCGTATTTCCTCAGCGATACGTTTATACAAAGGTACTCTGTGGCGATACTGCTGCTGTCATAAAAAGTGAGTTTTAATAGAGCGATTAGTTGTCTCCCTCGCTCGCGTGGGCTTTTTACGGGGCTTTCGAGAAGACGATCGCTCTCTTTCTAACCTATGGCAAAATATTCTATAATGAAATATAACTACGAAATGTTTATATAGCAATTACTATTGAGCCACAAGCCTGGCTTTGCCGTGAAGTTGTTTAGGAGTGCGTTAGCGACTAGCGAAGTGGTTGCGGGCCCCTCGTACGCAAGTTCACTTCACATTTCAATGTTTATGTTTGTTTTTGTTGTGTTTGTTAAAAATTTATGCTTTTTCGAAGATTTTCAGTGAAAATGGGAAGATAATAGTGGTAATTGTGATGAATAGAAGTGTGTTGAAGTGCTAATCGGCGAGGAAAAGTAAAAATCTTTAAAAATGTAATTTAATATTCAATAAACATTTCTTCATACTTTAAATATAGGTACAGGACTCTTTAGTATTAAAGTTTAATTAAGTTAGGCGTATTTAAAGGTTTAATAACTCAATATTTATATTACCATACGAATTAAAAATATCAATACGAACAGTAGCATAAAGAATGAGACCTAGGTTTAATTTTAGAGGAAATAAGTGTTACAATCTTTTTTCTAACATGAAGCCCAAATTTTAATTAAATAAATCAAAGAATACAGAAGAATGTATTGAGGTTTTTAAAGAATAGTACTCTCTTTAGTTATTTCCAGTTAGGTTTCTCCGTCTACTTTCCAATATATAAAACTTTAATGGCGCCATCTACTTAATTCTATAGGTAAAGTAAATTTATCGAACGAAAATTGGTTGATTCTCACGATGGTACGTAAAGATTACACTAGATGGCACAAATACGCTATCGGCTAACTTATAGTGATATATGAGTTCAAAAATATCATTTTGTACGGTTTATTATGAATTGAAAATGAATAATTATAATTATAATAAATAGTCATTATTTTATGAAATTAGCAAAGCTTTATCTTCTCATTATAACTATCTAATTCCTGTCGTAATCTGTTCTTTTATGCATATAACTTAAACAAAATATAATTTCGAGGTTTCACATCTGCGTCCCTTTTTTAACTTTGTACATAGTTTGTTTGTACTTTGTTCATGCTTTTCTTTTGTTCATGTATTGTATTGTTTGTAAATATCTCAAGCAAATCCAAACGGCTCTTCAAAACCACCGAAGGTGTGCAATTGTATATTATGTCATACAGTCCATCTAGCGGTAGTATGCTTTCTGTGTGCTTTGTTAAACACGTCCTTGTCAGCACTGAATATGAAACTAAAGAGTGGAGACAGCTCAAGATGGGTGTATTTTTATTAAACTGCTAAAAACAACAAAACCATATCTTGGGCATGCCCTAGTTTGGAGCCCTAGCTTCGCCACTGCTAGTAGGTATAAATTTTCACGTAATGATTTCTTATATTAGAAATAAAAAATAAATTAACGGATTTTTCGATAGGATTTTAGAAGGAGCGTTCTGTACATCGGACCAAAAAATATTAATAATTAAAAGTTTAAAGCTGCCTTCGTTAACTATGACATTAGGAAGTCATACACCTCCCCCATGACTATAAATCTCCGTTCAGATCTACCAGCACGTAGCGAGCCCAGACTACAGTTTTCGCATCTAGCAATCTAGCACACCCGGCATTAACAGACGTTATCAGGAAAACTACAAAGTTCATTTGAATTTTTAACTGCGATCACATTCATACTAGCCGTGTGACTGCAGCAGACACACGCAGACACGCACCAGCGCAGACAAAACATTCTTGTTGAGAATGCTGGCCGGGGCCGACCACGGACAGGCTCCGCTTGCGTGCGCTAGATGTCAATCAATATATCTATACAAAATGTATAAAAGAATATTATTTTTTCTCCAGCGCCTTTTCTGTAGATCTGAACGGAGCTTCAGTGTTGTAAAGTGCCCGAAATGTCAGAAATTAATAAAGTTAACACTAAATACGATAAAATCCGTAAATAATTTTATTCCAGGTATAATGGTACAAGGTTTGCACTTACAAAACATGCCAGCAAGCAGATTGAGCTAATGAGTATGGTTCTTTCAAGTACTAATATATTATGACTGACGGCATATTCTTAGGAAATGCTATGCCCAGCAGTGGGCTTAAGAAAACTGATGGTGAGTATGAACAAAAGCTATAGAATCTCACCTTTTACAGTGACCCAACCAACTCCGCTTTCCTTAGCCTTCTTGATAGCGATATCCATAGCAAAATGGCTTGCAGTGGCCCCGAGTACATTGTTCGCGTCCACCCAGGCGGTTGACGCACTCTCTTTGAGTACTTTTGGTTGATTGTTTGGTGAACAGGCGCCACTTAAGATGTCATTGACGTAGAACTCTGAAAAGTAGAGTAAACCTCGATAAATTTAAGTAAATTTATTTGGAAATATCTGCATGATTTATTTTCAGAATTAAATTTCCTCATTGAACATGACCGTTCTAGGTACTTATTTAATAACATTGTTGCCGCTGCAATGTAAATGATTTCTTTTACTACTCATTAGTTTTTTATGTCTTGGTTTCCAAAAAGCATAAAGTTTGGCCTTTTTTGATCAAAAATAACAATTCTTAAACGACATAAGTATTTCCTCGTCCAGGATTTTCACGGACATATTTTTAATCACGAATGTGAATAAAATTACGAATAATTTTTGCAGACATTTCTAGCTATAGGAAGCAGCACTGCGGCAGCGTAATTTGGTTCCAAGAAAGATTATAGAGGGATATGCAGACACTACGAAGTCATATAACTTACGCCATAATATGTTGGATAATTCTTCTGTGTTTAAGATGATTAAGTAGAAGATTTGATCCGATTTCACCTCTTTTTATCAGTCACAGAGTGAGCAAGGTGTTTCAGACGATGTCAGTCGGTAGGCAGACGGTAAACGCAACAAACGTATGTATTGCGCTGTTGTCAGTCGACCGCTAGTGTTTTTGTTGTCAGAGTTTCTCAAACTTTACCTTAACGGACATTTTTATGTGCCGCCGCGCCGGTGTAATAGTGAAACCAGGGACGGTGTGCAATTTGTTTCAAACGATTCGATATAAAGTGCAAGAATAACTGAGGTAGGATATTGCAAACTTGTGGACAGAAAAGCTACTTAGAAATGCAGTACCAGTAAAACAGGAGGAAGAGTACCATCTCACGGTGATCTTGAGAATATTTGTCTTGAGCTTAGTAAGATTACCAAAGAAATATCGTCATTACAACAGTTAATCGCAAGTCTCAAGACTGTCCAGGCTGACTTCTTAAGATTATGAAGGGTGAAATGATAGACGTTAAAAACTCCTTGAACTTTGTGCATACTTCGGTAAAGGGACTCACTAGCAAACTAACCAAGATCGATCGTGAAATTCAGTCTGTTCAAAAAAACTAAAGAAGATTTTGTACGTGTTGAACATAGATTGGAGAAGCTTGAGGCTGCTGTACGTGAAAATCAGCCAATATCCCGCCTGAATAACATTGAGATCAAAGGCGTTCCTGTAAACTCGTTTGAGAATCTTTTTACTATTATATCCAATATTGGCAGTAAAATAGGTTAGCTCCCAAGGAACAAATCAACTACTTCGCAAGAGTATCTCAACGTTACAATAAAAACAGCAAAAAATCATTGTGTCACTTCACACTTGTTACCTGATAGATAATTTTATAACTACAGCTAAAGTATGTAAATCTTTAACTGCTGCGGTTTTTGGATTGAGCAGTGATGGCAGGATTTTCATCAATGAACAACTGCTCTCCTCTCTCGGGTTTGAGAATAAACAGCTACTTAATAAGGCGAAAGCTCTTGCTAGGATGAAAAATTCTTCTTATACATACAGGTGAAAAACTGTACAATTCTAATGAAAAAGAATGCGACATCTCCTACATATTAAAAAAAAGCGGAAGCAGAATTAAAGAAGATTTTCTGAAATTTTTAAAGTTTATTTCTGTATCTATTTGTGATACACATATAAAAAATATGACAATTTGTCGGACTATGAGTCTTTTTTAATATTACGTAATCGCGACAAACAATTAGGGTCCGAAATGTTCAACAATTATATAGATAACAAAGATAGAACTGAGCATAAATAAATCGCCAAGGATCCTTCATGAAATACAAAAAAAAACGTCAAAAGCTTGTCTATCTATAATGAAATATTGACATATATCATCAGATCAAGGGGATATTATTTGTAATACGTGATAGATGGTAAGTGGTAAAACATCTTTGTACCACTTACCATCAGATGGACTGTGTGCTCGTTTGTCACCATTGTTCTTTAAAAAAAAATAATACACAGACGTTCTCTTAAGGAAGGAACAGTAACTCTTATTTGGAAATCCGCATTTATTAAACTATAGACCAATATCCAAGCTTTGTATTTTCACCAAAATCTTTAAGAAAATCGTGTACTAGTCTGTATATCATGATATCAAATAAATACTCAGTGATTATCAACACGGCTTCTTAAAATGTAGATCTGCTGTGAACCTTATTGGTCTATTCTGACTATTTATCTTACATCATGTTTGAGCCTTATAAGTTGACGGAGTCTACAGTATAGCGTTAGATTACGTTAAACTCCTCAGCAAACTACTCGAAATAAATATCAGTGGCGATCTGTTTAGGTGGTTTAAGTCTTATATTGAGGATCGTTGTCAGACAGTAGTACTCAATGGTTATACGTCAGCAACTGTGCAAATCCCTTTAGGAATACCGCAGGGATCGCTATTATGTCCAATGCTTTTTGCAATTTTTATAAATGATATATGATATTCATTTACTACAAAATAATCATTTATGCTGATAACATGAAAATTTTATGTCCCATCACAAATACTTCTCACCGCCTGGGTCTGCAACGTGACCTCAATGAACTTGAACGCTATTGTTCACGCAACAAACTTGAATGTGTACAAGTGTTTTATCCTTACTTTCACCCACAAAAACACAACTCCACTGTCTTTTAATATAAATTATAAGACATCAGTATAGTGAGATTACAATCAGTAAAAGATCTTGGCGTTTTTTTCGATTCTAAATTACTCTTATCTTTTACTGACTAGAATTATTGTTTTTAAGCTCATATTGTCTATAGATGAAAACTTTTAAATGCGCTTCCAGTTGTTATTCATTTATTTACTGTAAATGTTAGCTGTAAGTTTTCAAAAAAAAAATGCAGTTACTTATTGTGCAAAGAAGAAAAAGGAGCAAAATACTATAGAGTTATAGATTCATTGTCTTACCAAGTCTATTAAGCCCATGGCTGGGATGTCCCAGGCGATCGGCCTGTATGAGCAGCTCCGCTTGCTGTTGTGCAGCATTGCTAGCGGCACCGGCCGCTTTCAAACAATCCACCATGAAGCGCAGGGCTTCTGTTGTAGCTACTTTACCCATTGTTCTTTTAAAATCACCCTTTAACGAAAAATTTATTATATACGTAATTACAAAATATTATATAAAGATAGACGGCTCTATGGTGCAGTGGCTCGGCATTTAGTTACGGTGCTGAAGACCGCGGGTTCGAATCCCGCTCAGAACAAGTATTTGTATGGCCTACAAATAATTGCACCGGGTATGGATGTTTGTCCGTATGCAATTTGTGTTTGTAAACTGACTCCACGATACAGGAGAAAATCCTTTATGGGATAACGTTTTTTTAGAAAAAAAAAGAAAGATTGTTAGACAAGCTAATATTGTTCAGGTGCCCGATGCTTGGGTTGAGCGATCTAAGATATTTAAAATAACTTATTGGCCAGTACTTGTACTACAACCAGACCAGTTTAGATCACAAAGCTTACTTGCAAAGTCTTAAATTGGCTATAAGATTGCTCCAGCCTCTGATGCTAATCCATACGAGCACACAGTCCACCTAAGTAAGTGAATGCTGTTGCCCATAGACAACTAAATCAACGCTCGATTTAGAATCAAAATGCAGATACGTTGTCACGCCTGAGGACTAAGATAGAATACCTCGTTCCAGTAAAATGGGTTTCCGGTTCTCTAAACTCGCCACACAAAACATAGCAGTATTAAAGTGCTATTTTACGCTGGTATTTTGTGAGAGCATGGTCCTTCCTAGTCTATATCGTATAGAACTTACTTACGCAATTATAACGGTATAATATTCAATTTTAAATTGATTCTCATAACGCCGCTGCCTTATGGCGGATAAAATATATCTGACAATGTACGAGTGTACGTATGTATATAAGAAAAACCATCACTCTATCTCATCCCGTGGTTATCACTAGAGGCGATATAGATTAGGAAAATTCCAAGAGAATCTGGGAATCAGGGATTAGAAATTAGGGATTCTTTTGGTAAAACCATCTCGTGTTCATACTAGCGGGGCCACCCAAGTTGACTTTCTACGTCGACGCTATTAAAACTGAAAAAGGAATAGGAATGACATAACTCAACGTTCAGTCGCGTGCCTAGTTCATTTATCGTAAACTATTCTTATCATTACAGCCTATCAAAAGTCCACTTTAACTATAAACGTTGCCTCATAGCAACGTTTACTTTACGATTATTTACCATTACACGATTATTTTTCAATAAATACGGCAAACGGCAGGCTCTTTATTGCCGTATTACAAAATACGGTAATTGGCTATAAGGTGAAATGTAACGTTTTTTAATTTTAATTAATTTTTTATTTTATTTTTTTATTACAAGAATTAAATTAAACTCTATTGTAATGAATGAAACGAAACGCACATATCGTTCCTTAAGGTTGTTTCCTTATTTGTTTTTACGCCATCAAAAAGAGCAAAGCAATTTACTTTTTGCCTTTGAATAATGACAGTTCTTTAAAAACTAAGGTTTGTAAAACTCTGTTTATAAATACGTGAGGAATTAAAGAGCGCGTCATTTATACTGCCATGTATAAGCTTACTAATAATGAACAAATTTTAGATTTAAGAGGTAGAGTATGTATATTTAAATCTCTTTGAGGTAAGTATACGAATCGGCCTTGTAAATTAAAGATACCGTAGAGGCGGGTTACTTTAACCCTAGGGCATCACTTTGGCCCAAATAGAGAAAATGATTTAACTGCCCGCTGTGTGACGGCCACACAATCGAACGTCGTAGTTCCTTTAGTAACTAATAGATGGCGATATAGACGCGTACTCGCGGAACTGTTTTACCGACTCGGGTGCACGTCGCGTAGCTGCATGTTCGCGCCGTTTAAACTTTTGACAGTAAAACCGGCGTATTTTTCTGCTGTAAACTTTGGTGTCTGAAGCTGTAGTTTGGTAAGTTTTCAAATTGGATTGTTATTTATTTTCTTAGGCATGTATGTAGGAGTATGGCAATTGTTTTTTAAAGACGATTTACTTATGTGTTGGGATTTAATGACAGATCTAGAAAATCGGTATACATTGACCACCTTTTCGGGTAACTTTGGGCCTGGGGGGCTAAAGTAACCCTGAAAAGTTTATTAGTGGAGAACTTTACATTTTTGATCAATTTGTTACAGAATTAAAACACAGAGCGACATTCCTGATGCCATCCGTGTACAGACAAAAGCCTGGCAGTCGTCGATATTGAAATAATACTAGTTTTTACGGAATTTATCGCGTATATTTAACTTTTTAAATACCCGACGTTTCGAGAGCTTTACAGCACCCATGGTCACGGGAAGGACTGAGATGTTCAACGTCCAGATGTCATAGTTAACTGCGGTTACCATAGATTAAAATTTAACTTTTGTTCTTTTGTTCTGTTGTTAATCTAGAATTAACAAAGAGCGGCTGCAGAGTTATTTAACATTCCTCGCAGCACTTTGAAAAACAAATTAACCCGGAAGCACCCTAACAAACCAGGTAAACCTACAATTTTTACTGATGAGGAAGAAAAGGCGTTTGAAGCTCACATAACAGCGCTTTCGGAATATGGGTGTCCGCTGACATCATTCGATCTTAAAATGATAATCAAAATTACCTTGAATCCCAGGGAAGAGCTGTATAAAATTTTAAGAACAACATTCCTGGTAAAGACTGGTTGGCTTCTTTTCTTTCACCACATCAATCTCTTTCACGGCGACTTGCTAACAATATCAAAAGAGTCCGAGCTCAAGTGTCGCAAGATGTCTTTTCCAATTTTATAGAAAACATCGATAAAGAACTAGAAAGCGTTCCACCCGAAAACATATTCAACTACGATGAAAGCAACCTTTGTTATGACCCAGGAAAAAATACTATATTATGCAGAAGAAGAACAAAATATTCGGAACCAATAGTAAACGCTACAAAAGTTAATTTTACTGTCATGTTCTGTGGCAACGCCGCTGGGGAAACAGTTCCACCGTTCATCGTTTATTAGTCGGATCATCTCTGATCGACTTGGACTGAAAATGGTCCCGAAGGCGCTCGATATAATAGGACAAAGAGCGGTTGGATGGACAGCGCAACTTTTGAAGACTGGTTTCTCAATCATCTCATGCCAGTTCTTAAGAAGAAAAATGATAGAAAAGTGGTGATTGGAGACAACCTTGCTTCACACATTAATAAAAGAGTTTTGAACGTGTCTGAGAAGCACAATGTTAGTTTTATTTGTTTGCCACCCAACGCTACACATATACTTCAGCCACTAGACGTCGCATATTTTCGACCTTTGAAGTGCAAGTGGCGGCAAGTATTGCTTCAATGGAAGAACAGTCAACTGGGTAGGAAACAGTCGACTACACCTAAGGATCAGTTTCCACGACTATTAAAAACGGCTTTGGACTCTTTGAGCGAGACCAAGGCGAATTTGATTGCTGGTTTCAGAAAGACAGGTATATACCCCATTGACAAAGAGGAGCCTTTAGCTAGATTACCCAAACAAGATCGAATAATAAACGCAGGTCTTATAGGGAACTCTTTTATGCATAAATTGGTGCAGTACCGAGCTGAGGCGTGGCCAGAACAGAAAACAATTAGGAAAAAGAAACTTAATGTACCACCTGGAAAATCAGTCTGTGCCACTGACCTTGCAGAAGCAGGTCCATCGGGTTTACAGCAGGCTAAAACTATAAAGGAAAAGAAAAGGGCAACAAAACGAAGACAACGCAACGTCTCTTTATCTTCAAGCTGCAGTGACAGGACCATCAGTCTAGCTTCTTCCACTGAAGACCACATAATGCCTTATGACTCTGAGGATGATGTTCTTCTGGCCAACTATGTGAGTCAGATTAGTGATACTGATGCACCTGCATTTCGACATTCGCCTGATCTTCAGCAGGAGAGTGAAGTAGAAGAGGAGTGTGGCTCTCCTGTTCTTCAAGTAACAGATGTGAACAACACCTGTTTGATGCTTTCAAAGACTTCACTCCCCTTCAATCCATTCAGGATATACAGATCGTTGAAGAAAAATGTTGTGAAAGAGAGAAAATGCAGGTAGTTGTAGAAGATTGTCGAGACAAAAACTTGTGGGTCTCGCCCACACGTCAAATCGAAAAGTTACCGCAGGATACGTTAGAGCCAGCAGGTTTTTGAGGAGGTTCACTTGATCTAGAATGTTGTTGTAGGCGACCATGTCCTAGTAACATGGAACTCACGCAAATACCTAAGTCAAGTCTTCCGAGGTAGGAGCCTTTATAACGTGCATGAAAAAAGGTATGACGTACTGGCGGTGGCCCACGATAAGAGATGAATAACTTTATGGTTGGGACCACATAGTATGTAAGATTGGACCTCCAAAATTGAAGAAAAACGGTTGTTTCTCGGTTCTAGAAATGAACGTGTAATAAGAACTAAGAGAAGAAAATTAGACTACCTATGCTACTAGTAAACGTTGATTCTCATTTAAATAAGACTGAAATTATAATTTAATTAGACTGAGAAGTAAAATATATGTTTGCAAATGTTACCTAATTAACCTAAGATAATATTATTGTTGTATTTCTATAAGTTTGCTACTGAGTTGAGATATTGTTGAGAAATTTACTTACTGTAAAACTTTTTGAAATATATAATATTGATTTTACATCGTGTTTTAATTTATTTCGAACTTTTTTCTTACATTAAATCTCTCTTGGATATTCAATCTTTCCGCCCTTGATGGTTTCTTTGGCCAATAATAGCTGCAAATGCGATTTTTCAGCGATAAATTTCATGGGGTTAAATTAACCCTCTCCTAAGAACAACTTTGGCCCAAACTTTAACTAAAAAAAAACAAGTTACTGTTATCATATTTCTAAAATACACTCCGTATCTTGTTGAGTACATCCTCGAGCTTCTTCATAACATATAAGAACACTAAAAGGACAATACCAATACAAACCACAGATCAAATTCGTAAAATAACTGAAAAAAACAGCTAAAGTAATCCGCCTTTACGGTAATGCCTTACTTTGTAGTACAGAATAATAAGTCCTTTCCTCGTATAGAGTCACATTATTTAATAGAATAATCTACTAGACAATACTAGTTGGAAAATCTAAACATTTTGTACAGGCTCTTTATAGATTGGATGTCTGAAACTGAATATTTTCAAGGTATCAAATTAGCCAGTGAATATCAATACACATTATTTTATGTTTCATTACAGCCCTTCACAAGTCCACTGCTGAACATAGGCCTCCCCCAAGTAATGCCATAAAGCACGGTCCTGAGCCACCTGCATCCATCGACTTCCTGCATGTCGTACCAGGTCGTCACTCCATCTAGTGGGGGGTCGCCCTACACTTCGCCTACCGGTACGAGGCTTTTTTCCCCAACGGTTGATATCAATATCAATACACACAGATATTAAATACTAAATTTAATATTTCTTTTCATCGACCAACGAAAGACATGTGTCAAATTTGCAGTATATATGATATGACAGTCATTTAAAAAATAAATCTGTTTTTAGAAAAATTAAAGATCAAGAAAAGTCTATATCAGATGCAAGTAGTTTTTGATTTAGAAAAAGTTCGAAACATTCTTCAATCTAATGTGGATTTTTTCATTATAAAAGAAAAGTACCTGGATGGTCGAGCTTTGCTCGGTTTTAATTAAAAAATTTTAAGCAACTAGTTTAATTAAAATTTTCGTATTTTTAAAAAATACTAAAAAAAGGGCTCGAAATAGAATTTCTCGCAAAAGAAGGGAACTTGAAGAAAAAAGGAAAAAAGTCGAACCGAAGACAGGACGCGAACCAAGGCATTACGATTTCCCGACCGCTCGATATCCACTTGAGCGATTACAACCATTAACTCAATGTCAAAATTTACCTTTTTATATTGTAGCAGTTTTTCATTGCCTGAAAACACGGACAAAAAGACATTTTCTAAAAATAAATCCTAGCTAGATCGATTTATTGCCCCCGAAACTCCCTGGACACAAAATTTTATGAAAATCGTTGGAGCCGTTTCCGAGATTCAAATTATATATATATATATATATATATATATATATATATACAAGAATTATATATATATATATATATATATATATATATATATATATATATATATATATATAGTATTTGTTTCAATGAAATCGCTGGACAAATTAAGCGCGTGAAGCGTGCACAAGTCGGAAGAAAAAGCGCTCCTTTATTTTATTCTAGATAGACTAGACCAAATTATTGGACATTTCAAGTATATATAATAGTGTATTAGTGTAAAACATTGTGTATAACGCATTCATTTTTACACTATACTTTAAGTGAGCGATTTTTATATTTATATGTATTTATAATATTCAAATGTGGTAACGTATGACATGCGCAAATTGCAGAGAGAGGCGCTAATTAAATTACAAGTTGCTTGTATCACTTAATAGAAGAAGAATTCAAATGAAATTTTGAAACCATAGAATACTATAATTACATACATAATAGAACGGGGGAGTGGGCGGAGCCCGTGTAGCTACAAAAATGTCACTAACACGTCAATTCACACGTATAAATGTCAACACGAGATGTATTTTGACGTTGCAATCGTTTCCAAATTTCGCATGCAATTTGCACGCTATTTACAAATAAATACGTATTAAAATCTGTCTGTCAACACAGCGAATCGGGTTGGTAGTGGTGATAATACTACGTAATTGCTTGTATGTGCGCCCGGCGACGCCTATCCTCGTAAAAAATAAGGTTGACTGCCATTCTATTGTATATTATAGTATTCTATGTTTGAAACAGATTTCTTTCTAATCCTTATATTGATAATTGTTTAGGTCAAAACCGTTATAGATTTATTTTTTATTTACATGTACGCTTCACAAAGGTTTTACATAGAAATTGTGCACAGGATTTTACAAACAACCCATACGCAGAATGAATTTCTCAATGCATTTCTCAATAGAAAAAAAAAATATGAATCGTAAAGCTATTTATACGCCTGGTCAAGTGCACGAAGTTAATGAACGAAGTTAATCAGTCCAACATTTATGATTTTAACTCTATCATCATCATGATCATCATTACAACCTCTCACAAGTCCACTGCTGAACATAGGCCTCCCTCAAGGAATGCCACAAAGCACGATCCTGAGCCACCATAGTAAATAGAAATAGGGTATTTTACACCATATAAAATAAAATCAAAAAATATATATTTATGATGGATTTTGTAAAACGTAAACGAGAGATATTGATTTCTGTTTATAAAGTTGCATTATAAATTTTATATTTCAATTTTAAGAATATTTTTTTCGTCTGTGCCTTAAATCTGTAAAACGGTGGATGCCATATTAGTCCTGTCGTGACGTCACTGATCCAGCCTAAGGATATTAGTGTTCTGTATCAATGACTAAGAGAACTAGAGAGAGACCTAAGAGAGAGAGAACTAAGAGAAAATGTTTAGGTTATCATTACGATTATTGAGTTCTATTAAGAATTTTATTGAAAAGGCATCATGGAAGACGAATTCGTAAAAGCAGAGAGTACTATAATCTACCAAGGATAAACAAATTGATGGTGGCGGCAAATTTTTTTTAATGCAATCGCAATTTTTGTTCTGCTGAGTTGAGGAATGTTAAAACCAGAGGTGGGCCGAATATTCGTTTTATATTCGGTATTCGGCAGGTTTACCAAATATTCGGCTAAATCACCGAATATTCGTTAAAGTGGTACTCAAAGTATCCACTGTATGAAAATGTACGAATTGAGTAATGCCATGTCTTTCATAATTTTACTGATGAAAGTATATTTATTTATGGCTTAAATCTACTTGTATAGCGTTATCTTTTTGAGGTACTGTAGATTTATTTCTAATTATAGCAAATAGAGGGCTTGATAAAATTTTGTTTGGAATCAAAGAAATATTACATTACAGTCTTCAGTTTCTCTAAAATTGCTCCAAATAGTAGATCTCCTGGTCCTGCCACACATTTTCATCACATACTTATCAATTTTCACTAAGAATATTTTTTTCTCACGAAAATAGTCAATACATAAGTATGTGCCGGCAATTTGTTCAGTACTTGATGATGCAATAACATGTCAGGTGTAGCGGGGGAGCAAGGGGAAGGCTCTGACTAATCCCGCGCGCTTTACGGTAATAAGTTGCGACATAAATTAGTTAGGAATACCGAGGTAATCCTGCCGAATAATGTTCGACCGAATATTCGGTTCGGTAAAAGTTTTACCGAACGTTCGACCGAATATTCGTATTCGGTGAAATCCATATTCGGCCCATCCCTAGTTAAAACATCAATGAAGTAACTAGTATTACCAACTTTTGTTTATACAAAAACACAATACCATGTGAGAGTGTATTTTGATAAAACATAGTTTAGTTTATTTATAATCACAATCATTAGCAATCATTAGTTATAATATCTAAGTTAAAGTAATTTATTACAGAATTTGACTTGCGATTCCCTTCACCTAATGATTAAGTTTGTTTTGTCATTTGTCATTTGCTCATTAACTTCGTAGATTTGAATATGTACGAAGTTAATGAGCGAAGTCAATCAATCCAACATTTATGATTTAAATTCTATCATCATCATGATCATCATTACAACTTCTCACAAGTCCACGGCTGAACATAGGCCTCCCTCAAGGAATGCCACATAGCACGATCCTGAGCCACCACAGGAAATAGAAATAGGGTATTTTACATCATGTAAAATAAAATCAATATATATATATATATATATATATATATATATATATATATATATATATATATATATATATATATATATGATGGATTTTGTAAAAAGTAAACGAGAAATATTGATTTCTTTGATTGAGTTATTTTATTAATTCTAGACTTCTTTTTTTGAAAAAACGTTACCCCCCCCCCCCCCCGCGCACTAGGATTTTCTCCTGTACGGTGGAGGCAGCTTACAAACATAACTGGTTCCATGCGGGATTCGAACCCGCGGCCTTCAGCGCAGCAACTCATCGCTGAGCCACTGCGCCACGGAGCTTGTTTATTTTATCAATTTTGTACAAACTTATGCTGGGGCTACACTAACGAGAAATGCCTTTAATAATCGCGTTGATGGACGTTGAAAAAGGCGACATGATAATTGGTAACAACACCAAACCATAAACCATTTTATCAACATCCTCCCGTTCCCTGAGTCAGATGAACCTGTAAGAATCGCATAGACTAACAGCGAAAACATCCCGAAAATAGACGAGTCATTTGTAATTATTGCTGGAGTTATTAGTTATTACTTTAAGGTCAATCTCAAAGATTTAATAGTCCCTAGTCAAACAACCGCGCAGAATAGAGATTTTCGCCAAGGAATTCGAAAATACTGCAAACAAAAATAAACACTGAGAAATTGATTGAATGAGCTAAGAATGTTGTGTGATTACATATATTCCTTTTTTAACCACTTGGCCATCATTAGCACACTTTTAATTTTTGTAAGGTTATCGTTAATTAGAATTTTGAATTGCAAATAACAATACTAGTGGTTCTGGAGGGGAACGAAATTGTTTTGCTTGTCTTGTATAAAATTTTAATACAAGCGAGCTACCACGGGTTATCCATCAATATATTATGCCAAGTAAAAGTATTTTACCTCAGAGTGAGATGAGAATTCACAAAATATTTTACTTAATTATACCACCGTATGGTGACTTAATAATTCGTCACCATTTTTCGTTCCATGTGTCACGTAAGAGATGACTACAGGGAATTCTTAAAAGTTCTTACGACTTAAAATGGATGGCAGTAAAACGGCGCGACAACGGTAAACAAATTGTGTTGATTATGGTAATTTCTCCTTGAATATTTTATATTCCTAGTAGGGAAATTGGCAGGTCTACAATAATAAATACGACGTGAACTTTCCCTGGAAATGTCTCGATTCCCTGATTGTTTAGTTTGGGTAGAGTATTGGCTTAACAACTTAACATGTAGGTATAGAAGTTGCAAGTACATGATTTCAAACGCTATCTGTGTGAAATAAAAACAGACCGGAATTGTTGTTCTAAGTTCTAATAAGTTAATATGACAATATTACTATTTCTGTGTGGTTTTTGTTTTCATATTTAAAAAAACCAAGTGCATTTATTACGCGAAAACCTTAACCGAACCGGTTTTGTTATAAGATATTGATATTGTTGGCTTATGATACAATATTTCAACTTTAATAGTCAGCTCTTTCCGATAGATAGAGTTCTCTCAAAGACTCTGGAACCTTAGTTTCGCACAATACCTTCTTTGATACGAGTTGCATGGAAGTTGCGTCTCAGGGAAAACTGTTTAATAGCTTGAATGCAAACAAATCTGACGAGAACTACAGTTACATTTTCCGTCTAACATCTATTAGATTATGTTAGTGATCGGCGAGTTTTGGCGTTGCCATGGGTCTTGTAGAACTTAAGCCCGACGGTTTCCACGAGCTTAACACTTATATCGTCCACTAGCAGTTACCCGCGGCTTCGCCCGCATGGTCACTGGGAAATGAACTATCCATTGCTTTTTGAATTGAAAGAAAACTGAGTTTTATAGATTTGTCAGAGATGCAGCCATTAAAAGGAAACTGAGCAAAATTGATTCGTCAGCCTATTTAAATGTTTTGAAATGCAGCGTATAGGAAAGCATGAAAATAGCCTGTTTATTCCAAATGGAAATGGGATATTTTTCAATTAAAGGAAACTGAGCATAATTATCCGTCAGGGATGCAGACTTTTGAAAAGAAACTGAGCTAAATTGATTCGTCAGAGATGCAGTTTTCTGAATTGAAAGGAAACTGAGCCAAATAAAGGATCCGTCAGTGATGCAGCTTTTTGAGTTGAAAGGAAACTGAGCTTAATAGGTCCGTCAGAGGTGCAGCATTTGGAATTGTAAAGAAACTGAGCTAAATAAGAAATTTTGAATTGAAAGGGAAGATCTGTGGGAATTCTGATTAATTGATTGTGGGAATTTTGGAAAAAAAAAACTAACTGAATACTATTTTAAGACGCTACTGTACACAATGTTATATGTTTTTCCATTCGGGGAAGGAATGTGGAGATTCTGGGCATTTGACACACGCGAAACTGCTACATACAGCTGACCATGACAGAAGCACAGTTTTTCTAAGTTGACCCCCGCTACCTGTAACGTTTACCCTTGCGCTTTATTAATTGTCATTGCAAAACTGAGCTTAATAGGGAACTGCAACCTTTTGAATTGAAAAGGAAGATCTGTGGGAATTATAGGGATACGTGGTATAATAACATTTTCAAATTTTCCTACGCCTGTCAAAATTGTAGCACCGATAATGTTCCGTCCAAGATGTGTCACACGCAACCTTGTCCCGTTACATAACCGAGGAGCATCTAAATTTCGCATTAGCATGACTGGGACGCCTAATTTTAATTGAAGCTTATGTGAGGGCTCACCTGACAACTCTAGAGAATTTAGAAACTCTACGGGATATGAAGTGCTCTGTTCTGTGTCCATAACTGTGTCTACTGACAAATACTCTGTTATTTCTCCTGCTACTTCGCTTAATATATCTGAATTTATTTTGTTAACGCTCTCATTTTTGGTGCAAGAATCGCCCTTTCACATAACGATTTGTCTTCATGCATGTTGTTCGTTAAATCTGAATAAACGCTCGCAATTAATTCGGAATGATTCTGTACTAAATTACAAAAATCTCTTGCCAATTTAACGCAGCCCACAGCATCCGTTTTCAACCGCCCATCACCAATTTTTAATAGTGTGTCAGCATAGTTTCCAGCATTGATATCATTCAATGCACTCTCATATTCGTAGTTAAACTGAATTTTGTCACCTTGTTCCGTAAAATAGACGACTTGAGGCATGCTTTAATTTCATCTGCAGGTGTGCCCTTTTGAATGACAGGTAAAGTTAGTACAGGTAAAGGTAGTTAGGCCAAAATCACCAGCCAGTAAAACCACCATTCTTCCCATTACATCGGTATTTGGAGCTGGAGCGTTCGATTTAGTGCTTCTACAGCTTTTTTATGCGACATTGTACTTTCGTCCCACACTAAAAGTTTGCATTGTCGTAGCATTATACCTCGTGCACTATTTTTGCTAAAGTTGCAGATCGGCGATTCTTCCTGGGCTAGATTTAGAGGGAGTTTTAAAACAGAATGTGCAGTGCGGCCCCCGCTTAGCAGCGTGGTGGCTATACCGGAGGAAGCTACGGCCACAGCAATGTTTTTATCTTTCCGTACTTGCGCTAATAATAAATTTAACAAAAATGTCTTCCCAGTTCCTCCAGGGGCATCTAAAATAAGTGCACCATTTCCAGATTCAATTTGTCCTAATACTTTGTCAAAAACTCGTTTTGTTCGGGAAGCAAGCGGGCTACAAATTCGGCTACTTGCTGCTGCAAAGCTGGTATATCGTAGTTTGTTTCACGTATAATTTCATCACTAAGTTCATTTTCGGTTGTTCACTGAGGGCTTATCATTCCAAAGTCACTTAATTTTTTGCCTACCATTGCCATTACTTTATCTTAAATTTTTCCAAAGTGCTTCATTATAAATGTGTTAATTGTATGTCATGTTCGCGTGTCTCTGCTGTAACCTGCGCAAAACATCTTCCGCCATGTACTCTTTATATTTGTCCCACAATTCATGTGAATTAGATAGCCCGCAAGATGATATGAGAGTTGCATAAAGATCCCTACTTTTGGCTGCTGACTGGCACTGCACAGCTTCCTCCATTGTTTCTTCCCAGTGATTATCGTTTTCTAAAAGATGCAGAGCTTCACATGCTTCTCTATAAGTTGCGCATTCCTGACCGTTGACAGTTTTAAGGTCTTTTTATCCTGTAGGACCCCGACATGGTGCAGCAGCAATCGTAAACAGAAACATTCAAAATTAGTTACATGGACGGTATACACACGACCAAGGGCATCTGATGACTTTACACCGGGCCAATTTGCAACAGGCGCGCCTTAAATACGGCATTTCCACTCCTTCCTAGATGTGTTCCAAGTATAATAGCGCGGGACTTCAGAATATAACAACGTTTTTGCAAAGGGGTCGGTTTGACAAAGTTGAGAGAAGGCTGTTAGTGTAGTTTTTGGCGGTGATGCAATTCTTTTTTGGAAATTTTTTTCGGTGAAATATACACGCTCTCCATTTTCTAAGTGCACAGCAAGGTGAGTAACTGTTGGGTGCCTTTCGTGTAAAGGGAAGCCAAGGTGACGCCACGCTGCCTCGTTACTGCTGACATAACGCCCTGCTTGAAAGGTCTGTACTTCATTAACGGGATTTGCCTCACCTTCACTCCTGAGATTAAATATTGCTTGGTCGCTTCCTTTATTTATGTACTTACAGATATACTTGATTGCGCGGACAGAGCTACTACATTAATGTGAGCATTAAACATTTTACATAGAATGGGCGAATACGGGACAATCCAGCTGTTATCTAAGGTTTCGAACGCTCCAGACCGAGATTTGATTGTAACTTTCCTGCCACCATCTTCGGGAGCTCTGTGTCTGTATAAAGGGTAGCCATTGTCATTGTGCACTGTTTCTTTTATTAGCTGTTTAGGGAATTTCTTTGTACATTTTCCTTCTTTCATACATGGCGATATTGAATTTCGTGCTCCACATGGACCGTGAATCATATTTCGGACGATGGTATCATACAATTCTTTATCTTGCTCAGGATCCGGAATCTCGGCGCTTATTATGTCGTCTATTTGGCTGGGCCGCAACTTCTGTTTAAGCCATATTAGAATGTGGGCATGCGGTAATCCTCTTTTTTGCCATTCAATTGAATACATGAAGCACTGCACCTCTCCGAAAATTTTCCCTTTGTTAATTACATAGATTAATTTTTGTACTTTTAATCTAAATACTCTAGCAACTAAATCGTGTCTGTCAGTACTTTTTTGGCCCCGCATTAGCTCCTCGGTTATTTTTTTCCATGTGGGATTGCAAGTAAAAGTAACAAAAAGATCAGGCTGAAATCTCTGGGGTTTACATTGGCGTCGCTAGAAACTGCATCTTGTAAATGTATATAATTCTCAACGCGCAGCTTTTTTGATTTAAAGATATATAACGGAGGCGTTAACTTTCTAACTTTACATACATGTCTACCAAAAATTGCATAAAAATCCATACATGATACTTTTTTGTTTGGAGTAGGCTCCTTTGTGACCGGGTTAATGAGTGGAATTTGAAAATGATAACCCTCTTGTCCTTTGCAATAAATCAATGGATATTGCAGAGCGTCATAAAGCTTGTGTGTATCGGCTACCCGTTGCAACGTATCATCACGTGCTCGCAAGACAATGTCTCGTGAAGAAAATTGATCACTACTAATTACATTGGTGCAATGGTACATTGTAGCGCCTTCCATGCTCTCCTCGAGCGGTCCGATCTGCGTGAATGACGACTTTATAATCCTCTTCAGGTAGGTTTTCTAAAGCAGTTTTAAATGTTTTTACTAAAATGTTACGTTCATGCAAGAATCTTTGAATTTTGAACACTGTGTCTCTCTCAACTCCCTGGATAAATTGGCAGTGACGGTCTACCTCAATTTCTTCGTCACCCATTAAAAAAAAGCTGGAAAAAGTGAACCTATTCTATGATAAATTTGCCCTTGCACCGTAAATGTGGGCGAAAATCCCGGCATTATTATTTCCCGGTCAACTCCGAAGGACGTCATTTGAAAGCATGAGTTATATTTCCGGATCCTGTTTAAAAAGCGCCGTGACTCATTAGCATCATATAAAAAGAGAGTTTTCAAAGGTTCTTCTGGTTCCCCAAGTAACGGAAGAGACACTTTGCCATTTTAACAGCACATGCCTGCGGTCTCATCTTTCCATTTTAAAGCGCTGCAAAATCGACACGCCTTGTCCATCAGTCCGATAACAACTAACTGTTTCTTTGAAAATTTTGTCAACGTTCTGATCGGAGCTGTGCATTTGCATCTCTTCGCGCCTGTGTCTGTTCTGGTGTTTCAGATGCCCTTATAGTAGATTGACGTTCAGCTTGCTCAATGAGTCTGTGTTGAGTTTCATCAGGTGTTTCCGCGGCTCTTAAGGCGGCCTGACGTTCCGTTTGTTCGAATAGCCTTTGCTGACTTTGAGCAGGTGTTTCAGTAGCTCTTAAAGTAGATTGACGCTCCGCCTGTTCAAGACGCTTTTGCTGACTTTGATCAGGTGTTTCAGTAGCTCTTAAAGTAGCTTGACGCTCTGCCAGTTCAAGACGCCTTTGCTGACTTTGAGCAGGTGTTTCAGTAGCTCTTAAGGTAGCTTGACGCTCTGCCTGTTCAAGACGCCTAATTGACTTTGAGAAGGTGTTTCAGAAGCTCTTAAAGTAGCTTGACGCTCTGCCTGTTCAAGACGCCTTTCCTGACTTTGAGAAGGTGTTTCGGAAGCTTTTAAAGCAGCCTGACGCTCTGCCTGTTCAAGACGCCTTTGCTGACGTTGAGAAGGTGTCTCAGATGCTCTAAAAGCAGCCTGACGCTCTGCTTGTTCTTGTCTTCTCAGTTCAGCATCTTCTAAAGATTCTAGCGATCGAGCTTTTCGCTTGTCTTTGAGAAGATACTCTTGAAAGGCTGGACTTACGTTTGCGAGGCATTATGAAGTAACAAAAAACCTATTTATAAAAAAACGTTAAAATACCTAAAAGGAATTAAATTTCCTTTTAAATATTTTTTTTAAAAGCAAATCCAAAATATCTAAAAGGAATAAATATTCCTTTTAAATATTTTTTAAAATCGATTATTTCCCACGGGAACGGGAATGAGATATTTTCCGCGGAGAAAAGCCTATGTCACTCTACAGCCACCGAACTATCCCCATACCAAAGTTCATGCCATGCCGACTCTCTGTTACGACGTGAAAGAAGGACAAACTTTTGCAACATATTCTATTTTCCCACGGGAATGCCGAACTATCCGCATACAAAAATCGTGCCATACCGACGCTCTGTTGCGACGTGAAAGAAGGACAACCAAACAAACAAACACACTTTCGCATTTATAATATTAGTATGGATTGTATTGCCATCTTCTAGGCACTGAAAACGATTTTCTAATTCAGAGCACAAGGGGGCGGACAGTTGACTTCATTAGAAGTGATTTTTCCATCTTCACACGACTCTTGACGACTTTCAGCGTCTTGAATAAGCCGGTTACTGAAACGGTTTTAGTTTAGTACCACACACACACACACACACATATATATATATATATATATATATATATATATATATATATATATATATATATGTACCACAAAGACCGAAGAGTGCAATCTGCCACTATGTCTTGTGTATGTGGACTATAAAAAAGTACCGTCGAAATTTCAGCGGTGCTGTAGACATTTTTTCTGTTCACGTTTTCATAAGACACGTTTTTAATTGATGACATATAGAGGAGATGTGGTCATCTACTGCTGAACGTACGAGAATTTGCAAGGTCGCTCAGAAAAGTAATGGAGAGTGCGATGCTCAGCGTTTTCCTGCATCAAAGAATTCGGTATGAAGATATCCGCAGTAGAGCCAGGATATAGCAATATAGCCCAATAGCCAATAGATCTGATCTGGCCAAATAATCTGAGGAAGCGGGTAATAAAAAACACAACAAGCGACAACTGATTGGGAAAGGTTCTCGAATGGCAGTGTCGGACCGGTACGCGACTGGACTTGACGAGCTATATTGAATGAATGAATGCCATGAGATTTATTTGACCTATAATGTTTGTCACACAGACTGTCGTATCTGTAACAATAAAATAGTCTATGGGCGCCTCATATTACAGAATAATGTGAAACTGGCACACAGTTGAAATTTTTTGATATGCTGTCAATGTCAATCAATTATTCCACAATAGACATTAATAATCATATACAAACTCACACATTTGCAGGTTCAATTTGTGTGTATGTATATAATTGACATGTTAATTAAGAAGAAATGTTACGAAGTTGCTTTTAGGCTAATTTTCATCGGCAGTTTTATGGCTGCCTCGTGTGTTATTTTCACTTAATTACATATTTGAGTTATAACTTTAAGGTCTTGCGCTAAAGAGAATAACTAGTTTTGCCACCCGTACTATAATACACTACGTACTATAATACAAACGTACTATATTACTACCCGTACTATAATACAAACGTACTATATTTCAGTCAATTGTACTACATATTATAGAAAAATAATATAGTACGAAAAATACTATATTTTATCCCTAATTCTACTTTCGCCTTTTTTATATTAACTGCGATTGAAAGTCAGGAATAAGTAAGTTTTACGGAAAGAATATTTTCCGTCATAAATGTAAAATTCAAAGAAGAAAGAAATTCAGGAAGTTTAATTTGATTAAAAATTAATTATTAATTGATTTCAATGTGTATCTAAATTGCTCAGTACAATAACAAATATATATGAAAAAATGCATAAAGATTAAAAATAAATGTGTACTTTTTTCTCCTGAATTTCTCAAAAGTACTTTATTTTTGCATCTTTTTTTTGGGAACATACTATATTTGTTCAAAAAAAAGGCAACCCTAGGAATAATCCAAAAGCAAAATTCATTGATGACATAATTTTTTATGACGTGAACTGAATGTGTTGAACGTGTTGTGTGCTTGTGTGCGTTATTAATTGCACTACATATACGAAATAAATATATAAATTGAAAATTATAATTGAATCCTGGAAATATCATATTTTTAACATTAATGTAGTCTAGTAGAGAATGCCTCAGACATAAAGTCCATCTACCTACATGCCAAGTGTGTAAATAGTTTTAAATAAATACATAAAATTAACTGATTTGTTTATCAACAAAATCAACAAAATTTTGTAACAATAATGCTTAAATCAGTGATCAGAATCAGTGAACGGTATAATAAAAAAAATAACTAACATGTTGATTTACTTGTTCTCAGCCAGTGGCGTAGTAAAGTAGGGAGGGGAGGCAAGGTATCCAAGGTCCGGTCGGAAGATTTTTGGAAGGATATGTCAGATTCATGCCTTAACTTTAATTTTTAAGTCCACTAAGTAATGCATCGATGACATTACATTATAAAATATTATAAGCAAAATAATACTACAAAACTCAGTTGAGCATTCAATTTTGGTTCCAATTTAGTAATTTTTCGTTGTAAATAAACCATAACCTATACTTGAATTAGTATGGTTGGATTGTTAAATTTAGTGAAAGTATTATATGACAGTTGTGCTTCGTTTGTTTACCTTTGAAGTTCTTAAATTCGCCTTCTTTTTGTATAATTCGAATTGAAATAAAACACTTAAAACAAATTAAACTGCGCGGACGACGCGATACAAACGTATCTGCTTCGGCGACCGCCAGAGTGCACTGGCGTTACCGCTTCAGCGATGACTAAAATAGACGTAATTTGTTGTTTCATATAATATGCTAATTAGGCTGGCCTTAGACGTAGCGATCGATTGTAAATATTGATCTGCATTTACTACACATATCATGATGTGTTGGAACGTATAGGTAAACAAACAATCCACGCTTATGAGTATCTCCTTTCACTGGTTTGGAACTAAAGTGACAAGCAATTATTAACATGCTATTTCACACGAAGATGAAAGAAAGAAAGAAATGCATTTTATTCCGGTTTAATCACGCAGCACAACAAGTAAAAAGTAATTAAATGCAAAAAAAAACCAACATGCACATATAAATCGCTACGATCGATCGTTGCATGTATATCCAGCTTTAGATAATACGGCAAGGAAAATGAGCCAACTTCGCACTCAGTCGTTTACTTAGCTACCATTGACCGATAGTTGGTGAATAAATGAAAAAAATGTCAACGCTCATAATCTTAAAAAGTATTTAGTTAAATAAATGTTTATGTCTTTTATTTATATAGTTAAATAATAACGATATGGTCAACACAAATTTGCTAATAGCTTAGATATCTTATACTTAAATAATTAGAAAACTGACTTCAACACCATTTCTGTACATGGTGATCAATAATATTCATCAATTATAATCCTCATTATTTCAGCCTATCATAAGCCATAAGCCTAACATAGGCCTCATCCAAGGAATGACACAAAGCACGGTCCTGCATCCATCGACTTCATGCATCTTTCAATATTCTCATCATCATGATCTTAAATATAATATGAATTAAGTCATTCTATTGTATAATTATTGTAAAAGTACTGTAGATGTAACCATTAAAGTATAATATACGTACTTACGTATACCTATCACATCAATTGTTGTAATTACAATAATTTTGTATATAAGAAAACTCGTAATGTAATTTTTATAGAGTGAAATAATAACAAAAAACAAAACTCAAAATTTGAAATAACTTAGATATATCTTACTTAATCTAGAGTCATCTAGATTAAGTAAGGAATCGATAGTCGTTTAAAGTTACTCCGTCCTACGAATTCTTTAAGATGTCATTAACCAATGAACTCTTTAATTATGTCTCCGGGGTGTCCCGTTAATTAACGGAGTTAATGCTAATTAGTTAAGTACTAATTAGGACTAATTTAATGAACCACTCTGAGTGCGGCTACAGACCTTTATGATCAAATTTTTTTTTGTAGAATACGGGTGACAAACGAGCACACCTGATGCTAAGTGGATGCTGTGGCCCATAGACATATACATTTATGCTCGATTAAGAATCAAAACGCAGATACGTTGTCACCCCTGAGGACTAAGATGGAATGCCTCGTTTCCAGTAAAAAAGGGTTTCCGGATCTCTACACTCACCATACAAAACACACCAGTATTAAGCTGATATTTTACTCTGGTATTCTGTGAGAGCGCGATCCTTCCCCGGTCGAGCCGACCCATTCGTGCTACAACCATAATATAACTGAAGCGTGGCTCTACCACGTAAAAATGCTGGTTAACCAGCTTTTTTGTACATGGTGATCAATATTAGACAAATGTAATGTGAACTAATTTTGTTATACAGTTTTAGTAGTACCCACTTTGGTTGTTATTTCAAATTTGAAGTAAAATGTTTGAAGTAAACTTTTAGTCATATTTTATTACAACTGTTAATAAAACCACAGATTACGATAATACACAATAGAATGGCTGTCAAACTTATTTTGTACGAGCACACATACAAGCAATTACGTCGTATTGTCACTACTACAAACCCGATTCGCTGTGTTGACAGACTGAGTAAAATTAGGTACAGATTTTAGACTTTTTTTTTGATTAATGTTCAAAATCATCATTAAAAAAGTCGTTTAAATTTTAATACATATTTATATGTAAATAGTGTGCAATTTGGTATTTTCTAAATAAGTATTTTTTTTTTTTTTTTTTTTTTATAGAAGAGGGGGCAAACGAGCATGCGGCTCACCTGATGTTAAGTGACTACCGCCGCCCATGATCAACCGCAACACCAGGAGAATTGCGGGTGCGTTGCCGGCCCTTTAGAAAGGAGTAAGCTCTTTTCTTGAAGGTCCCCAGGTCGTATCGGTCCGGAAAAATCGCCGGTGATAAACTATTCCACAGAGAGGTTGTACGTGGAAGAAAGCTCCTTGTGAAACGTACAGTGGTGGACCGCCAAGCATCCAGATGGTGTGGATGGTATCGGGACGTTTGCCGTGTCGTGCGTTCACGAAATTTGGCGGCTGGGATTAATCCGAACAATTCCTCAGAGCACTCCCCGTGATAGATGCGATAAAATACGCAAAGAGATGCAACATCTCTTCGCAACGCCAGTGAATCGAGCCGATCGGAAAGCACTCGGTCGTCGACGATTCGAGCCGCTCTGCGCTGGATGCGGTCAAGTGGAAGGAGCTGGTACTGGGGAGCCCCAGCCCAGAGATGGGAACAGTATTCCATGTGCGGTCGAACCTGCGCCTTGTAAAGTTGCAGGCGGTGTGCCGGCATGAAATACTGCCCCGCTCTGCTGAGCACGCCAAGCTTTTTAGAGGCCAATTTGGCCTTCCCTTCCAAGTGACCACGAAACTGCACGTCACTCGATATGTCGACGCCGAGGATTCCGATACTGGCTGAGGCAACAAGGGGAGTGCCTTGAAACTGAGGGGATACGACAAAGGGGTTCTTTTTAGCGGTTAACGCGCAAACTTGTGTCTTCTGGGGGTTAAACTGGACTAGATTTAGTCGTCCCCAATCCGAGACTCTGTTCAGCAAAGACTCGACTTCAGACACAAGTTTGTCCCGGCACTCGGAGACGTTTTCCCGAGAAATATTGGCTCGGCCGGTGTAAAGAGCATCACCAGTGCTGTCATCTGCATAGCAATGAATGTTACGGGTATGCAACATATCATTGATATGCAGAAGAAACAGCGTTGGCGATAGCACGCAGCCCTGTGGAACACCAGCATTAATAGGCTTGCAATCGGAGCTTGCACCGTCTACAACGACCTTGATGCTCCTCAAGTACCCGGATGACCGAGCTTTGCTCGATTTTTTTAAATTACATTTAAATACAAATTACATACTGATGAATAATATTTTTTGATCTTAATGACATAATAGAAAAAACTGAACTGGCTATTTGAATAAAAAATCATGAGTGCAAATAGTTTAATTAAACCTTTCGTATTTTTAAAAAATATTAAAAGGAAAAGGGCTCGAAATAATAGATTTTCTCATAAAAGAAAAAGGGAACTTGAAAAATAAAAGGAAAAAAGTAGGACCGAAGACGGGACGCGAACCAAGGCATTACGATTTTACGACCGCTCGATATATATACAAGAATTGCTCGTTTAAAGGTACAGGATTTGCATGCGAAATTTGGAAACGATTGTTACGTCAAAACACATCTCGTGTTGACATTTATACGTGTGAATTGACATGTTAGTGACATTTTAGTGGCTACACGGGCTCCGCCCACTCCTCCGTTCTATTATGTATGTATTGTAGTATTCTATGAATAAAACTGTGTAGTGGCGGTGTAGGAATATCGACCCCCATATCGTTCTCCGGGTGTAGTAACAAGCGACAGCGAGAAATTAAAACGGAAAAGGAGCAGCAGTATATTCCTGATGAAAAATCAAATAATAAAAATACTGCGGTTGCCAACCCTCCTGCCAAGCGTGGCAACTATGGCAAAATCCTCCCTATGAGGCAATCTATGGGAGAACACTTTGTTCAGTAGTGGACTTTTTTAGGCTTGAATGGTTAATAAAATCTTTAAACTAATTCAATCTATGTAATACAACATGATAATTTAATAATTAGACCAATGTATAGGGTAGACCAGACGAAAAATAATATTAGTTATTTAAAAAATTATTTATTTCCGTGTAAGCCAACACATTGGGATTAATTTCTTTTTAAATAATATTTTTTAAATGAACAGCCTCGTGACTTCGGCATCCCTGTAAATGAGCACGGACGTTTTCGAATAGTCATCTCTTATTTTATCCTTACCTTTAATTCATGTAATGTATTCGCTTTATGGGTAAACACCCAATGATTCAGATATTCCCATAAAAAGAAGTCTACTGAAGTTATGTCAGGACTCCTGGGCGGCCACGGAATGTCACCTCTTCGAGAAATCACCTTTTCCAGGAACTTTTTAACGACCGACGAGGGACTCATTAAAGGTGTGTCAAGTAGCTCCGTCTTCCTGGAACCACGTATTCCGGTTGTAACCAGTAAATTCGTGTGGCTTATATGACAGAAACTCCCTTAACATTCTCAGAGTTAACAGAGATGACACGACCGTGAAAATTCTCGAAGAAAAAAAGGCCCAAATACCTTTAGCTGAAATTGTTATCCTTACAGTTACTTGAAGTGGAATAGGTCTTTGAAGTTTTGCTTTAAAATTTACACTGCACTAGTACCTACAGTTCTGTTTACTGACGTGACCATTGAGGTGGAAGTTCCAAGGAGTTGAAAATATAAAGTTATTGAAATTACGGAAGCGATTCGACTTTGTCTCGGCATACAATTTACGTACATTTAAGTCGATGTGCTTCAACTCCTGCACTAACTGAATCCTGTACGGATGTAATTTCAAATCGAATTTCAAAATATGGCGTAAGACTGTGCGTGATATTCCTAATTCAGCCTAATGTTTACGTGTTGATAATTCAAAATCGTGTACAACTGATATTAAAACTCTCTGCACGTTCATTTCACTCCATGAAATCCATGGGCCGCCGGTTTGTTTCACATTTAGTCTCGATCCCATCTCCTCGAGCTACTTCATCCATTACTAATATTCAATATTTATTCCGGACACTGTTTCAAGTCGTGTAAATCGTATTCAAAGCGAATCAAGCGCCTAACAGTAATGAGCGAAAAATGGTTTAAATAATAATAAAATTGCTTTACGTAAAAGATTCGCTGTGGCCCCGTGAATGGATAAATTTCCAGGAAACGGGCTAGCCGCTCCACCGCGGCCCTTGTGTTTGCGCGGGAAATCAAATTTTGATGTAAATTAATTCATGGCCCATCAGTACATCAACGAAATCTATATAACATAATACCTCATCAAACTACTACTTTACTTCACGATGGGTGATGTTACGTTTACTTCACGATGGGAGCACAAATTATTCGCAATTGGTACAAAAATAATGTTCAAATTTTATTTAAAACGTTTAATTTAGGAAAACATAATAAAAGTTTCCTCTTTTTAGGTTTAAACTTAGTGTCAATTTCGTAAATAGTCAAAAGAACTGCCCAGTCTCGCAGTTCTATGGTTTGACCTCCCGCAGAGCTTGACACAAATCTCGATTTAGAATCCAAACGATCAGCTCCCGAACGACCGAGTATTGGTTTTCTTTATATTACAGTTGACCAGCGGTAGTCCGACAAACGTTTTGCAAGGCGGTGTCGGATTATCAAATTTGTCGGACTTGTAGAGTACTGCCACAGCCCCCTTGATAATCCGGAACTTTCCTTGTAATCCGACAAATTACATATTTAATTTTAAAAAAATATCATGTGATGAACAATTAATACCTAAACAATAAATAATGAATACTCTCTAGGTCTCCACCACAGGCACACTCAACTGAGATAATACGGCGTGACGTGAACTAGTTGCCTTTGGCGGACGCCTCAATGGCGTATTCATAACGCGACCTGAATGCACTTACGTGTTATAGGCATGTTAGATTACAGGGAATGGGGGGGGGGGTGGATTAGACAGGGGATGGATTACAGAGGGTCCACTGTATGTAGTACCTGGGGGTAATACGGCCATCCGGGTAATATGGTCACTTTCTTATAATTCCAAAACTACGGCCTCGTTTGCATAGATGGCTTTGTAATACGATAGCTCTTCATCAGTCAATTAAGTAAAAAAGGTGCTGCTTTATCGATGCCATTTTGACAGTTATCATTATAATAGTAAATATTTTAGTAGATTTTAGTAAGTTGTAGTGTAGGTATAGTTAGTTTTTTTTAAGTTGATTTTTCGAAGTATTCATAATTGTTGCCAAATCTTGTTTTTTTTTAACAATATATATGTTATGGTATACGATGATGATATGTTGCAAACCCGTAACATTCATTGCTATGCGGATGACAATACTGGTGATGCTCTTTACACCGGCCGTGCCAATATTTCTCGGGAAAACGTCTCCGAGTACCGGGACAAACTTGTGTCTGAAGTCGAGTCTTTGCTGAACAGTCTCGGATTGGGGGCGACTAAATCTGGTCCAGTTTAACCCCAGAAGACACAAGTTTACGCGTTAACCGCTGAAAAGAACCCCTTTGTCGTATCTCCTCAGTTTCAAAGCACTCCCCTTGTTGCCTCAGCCAGTATCGGAATCCTCGGCGTCGACATATCGAGTGTCGTGCAGTTTCGTGATCACTTGGAAGAGAAGGCCAAATTGGCCTCTAAAATGATTGGCGTGCTCAGTAGAGCGGAACAGTATTTCATACCGGCACACCGCCTGCAACTTTACAAGGCCCAGGTTCAGCCGCACATGGAATACTGTTCCCATCTCTGGGCGGGGGCTCCCCAGTACCAGCTCCTTCCACTTGACCGCATCCAGCGCAAAGCGGCTCGAATCGTCGACGACCGAGTGCTTTCCGATCGGCTCGATTCACTGGCGCTGCGAAGAGATGTTGCATCTCTTTGCATTTTCTTTCGCGTATATCACGGAGAGTGCTCTGAGGAATTGTTCGGATTAATCCCAGCCGCCAAATTTCGTGAACGCACTACACGGCAAATGTCCCGATACCATCCACACCATCTGGATGCTTGGCGGTCCACCACCGTACGTTTCAAAAGGAGTTTTCTTCCGCGTATCACCTCTCTGTGGAATAGTTTACCACCGGCGATTTTTCCGGACTGATACGACCTGGGGACCTTCAAGAAAAGAGCTTACTCATTTCTAAGGGGCCGGCAACGCACCTGCAATTCCCCTGGTGTTGCGGTTGATCATGGGTGGCGGTAGTCATTTAACATCAGGTGAGCCGCATGCTCGTTTGCCCCCTCTTCTATAAAAAATAAAAAAATACGACTTTATGTTTATGTCTCTGTCCTCCTCCTAGTTTTGGTTTAATAGCGCGGCGAAGCTAAAGCCATATTACCTTCACGTACCTTAGTATTTATCCCTGTTGCTGTCATAAATAGACGACAAAAGCAACAACTTTTTCCTGCTTACGTCTTAAAAAGAACTAAGATTTTATCTGCCTATTAAATGAGCAAAACATAGACATTAAGTATAAATCGTTACATTTATTTTAATGTCTATGTTTATTATTTTCAGGTCATTAACTAAGCGACATTCGACCGGTCTATTTTAAAATAAACCGTTTGTTATTTGTTGTTTGTGTAAGCAAGATAAGATAAGGAAGTATTTTGATATTTTGTTTGTACTTTGACCAGGTATCTGCTGCAGCATTTTCGCGAAGTCAAAGAAGGAAGATGTACGTATATAAGCAAAAGGTGACAAGAAGTGCTAGATGTGGAGTGAAAAAAAATGCTAAGGAAATAAGAAAGACTGAAGGAATTTCGTAAAGACATAACAGACAGTACATATTAAAAAAGTTCCACTCGTAAAATATTTTTCATTTAACTGCGTGTCCATGAACTTTTTATTTTTATAAAATGGTCAGTCCACTTTGTATTCGTACGATTTTCTTTGAAAGTTTAAAATTTTTTATTTTTACTAATTAAAGTTTTATTAAAAAATACTAACAAAAAATATATTAAATATATATTTCGTAAGTACTTCATTGTTGTTTTACGTAATAATGACAGAATTTCTGTAACGGCTACCAGCTTTAACGGAGACTAGACATCGGCGCAGGACAGGATTATAGTGCCCAAGTGTATGCACGAGCACAGGTGCACTCTCTATTCCCTCACCCTCATATAAACTCGATGGGATGGTAAACTGACACAACCGGGTGGAGATCAGGCGCAGGACCAACGACTTTACGGGGACGTGACACCGCCAACTTCCTGGTTCCGAGCAGCTACTGAGAATTTATTGACGGAAAAGCTCAATAATTGATTTTTTTGGCGCGACCCGGGATTCGAACCCGCGACAATATGATCAGCAGTCGCACTACTACAACCACTAGACCAACGATTCACCTACAGGCTACATTACTTAGGTTCATAGTCACAGGCAGTCAGAAATCAGATATTGTACCTAGGAATCCCTGGGTAGTTAATAATCTCTTACCTGTCTTTGTTAATAGCTGTGCTTGCACTGATTTGGCGATATTGATTTTTGAAAATTTGTACGTAGAGAAAGGACATGAGCGTATTGAAACAGAAACTTTTTTATTAGCTTATAAATAATACTCTTAAGAGATTTACCTATAAAACATCTTTGTAATACTCATTGAAAGTTCATTCTTTTGTTTAATTTACCACTGATTCGGAAAAAACCTTCGTCCTGGAAAGAAACAACAAGAAACCCGGCGAGACTTTAAAAAAAAACAGCTTACAATCATCCTCACGGATTATCATCAACCATAATTCCTTAATATTATAAAAACTCTTTTTATACAAATTTTGTTAAATGAAATTTTTGAACTTTGAGGAGGTCAATTTTTGTATATTTTCTGGGATTTTGTAGTAAAAGCGTGTACATCGCCCCAAGAATGAATTACTGACTCGGTGGATTTAAGTAACTGGTTCTACTAGCTTGTGTTTGTTTCTAGTATTTGCTTAATTATTTCTTTTAAACTACTTTTATTTATATGTTCATTTTCGTAAATGTATTGAGATTGAGAGGCCTAACTTAATATGTTGATTTCGTTAAATATTTTACTGTGCGACTCTTTAGAAGTAGCTAAAATAAACAAGTCAAGCTGGTACACAGGTAAGATTTCTAATTTTTTCTACAGCATAAGCTGCAGAACTAAGTCTGCTTGCTAGTTTTGATATGTAGGGGCCGTATTGAAGTTTAGTATCTAGTGTGATTCCAAAAAAAAAAAACAATATAGTGGTATCGACAAGACTCAGATTACTTTTCTCAGATTACATAGACCATTTAAAATTATATTAGTATTTAGATGTTTGATATTTGGAATTATATATTTTATATATTTCTTTTGAATGCCAAACACAGTCAGACTGTGTATTTAAGTGCAAATTACTAACGTTAAACCAATTTATCAATTGTCGAGCGACCCTTTGTGAAACCGAATTGATTTTATAAAATAAATTACTTAAATTAGAAAAATTTTAAATATGATCAATAATATTTATTTTAATTTTACTAAGTGTTGGCAATATATAAATAATTTTAAATTTGAGGGGCTTAAGGTACTACCAGATTTAAATAAAGGATTTACTTTATTTCATTAAATCAGAAAACACACTAGATTCGATAGTAGTATTAAAAATAATAGCTCTTATAGTTGAAGTGCGAATATAAATATCTCTGATAGCGTTATGACGCATTTACCTTTTGTTTGAGTAATTATTCGGCGATGGCAGGAGAAGAATTCATTGATCGAGAATAAATTGTTCTCAAAAACCAATTCAATGTACTAATCTGATTTAGTTAATTAACTAAATTTAATATTATTAAAAAGGCGTAGGTGCGACCCGAAAGGTGCATACGACTAACCTCCCAGTGGAAAGAATTAAAAAAATATCGTATGTTATAATATTTTATTAAATTTTTCATTCAGCATAAAAACGACTTGACCGATTTTGCTCAAAATTTAATAAGGTCTAAGTTATATAATTTGCGTTAAATGAAACTGGTCCCATGTCAATATCACCCTTTGTTCTCGAGATACACGAGGCGAAAATTGAAACCGAACATACATACATACATACGTACATGTGCACACACGGACATCCTCTTAAAAACCATACCATTCGATTCTAAAGACCTTGAAACGTGTAGATATGTTAAAATTTCCAATTTGCAAAATCGAACCCATTACAATAACTTCCCAATGGGAAGTTAATAATTGGTAGAATGAATAGCGAGACTACAATCTTACCTGTTTGCTTGTTTCACTATTATATATTATATTGTTTTACTAACTATACTCCATGTTATTTTAATTTTATTAGAAGCCGTCTTAATTTTGTTGCTCTAATGTAGACTTGGCTGTGAAGCACACTCATTTAAATATTTTTTGTAGATTCCCTAAATTCTATGCTAAGATTACATGACCTTTCATGGTAGGTTCATATAAGCTTTGTCAGCTCTTATGGAATTCTGCTGTCGCCCATTCATTGAATGCCTTGTAATTGTTTAAGGAGAACGTTTAGGCAGTAAAAACATTAATCAATTTCATTGGAAATAACTTTGATCAACAATGTTGATCGAAGGGAAATAATGTTAAATAATGTATCATACAATATTTAAGCAAAACATGAATGACAAGATTGCTCGTACGTGGCAATAAAAATTGTCATTCATTCATTTGCGAAGGCATTATAAATTGAACTAATATTGCTCGTACATCTCAGGCTACCGTCAATCATGGCGTCACCAGTGTTTTTTATTTTAAATAGAAAAGTAACGATAAATGCAGTTTGTTTTTAAAATTAAAGTGCTACAGACTTTGATATTTACGCAAGATTTAACTTTCTTTGTTAAGAGCGGTTCTCTGTTAGATATGGTACAAAGTATTCGCCGTAATCGTCACGCTATGTTAGGGTGGTGGCTAAGGTATACTGACAAATATAGTGCTAGAAGGCAGTCTGAAATCTTTGACGCTGCTTCCAGTTACCGGTCTAATAATTTTTAACTTTCTGGCACATATGTGATAGTACAAAGCCATCTATGTAATACCAATTTTCTAGTATTTTTATCCTTTATAGCCTTTGAAAATCCACTGCTGTACATAGGCCCCCATAGAGGTCGAAAACCGAAGTTTTTTATGATTTCGTTATCGGGAAGATGCTGCTGCCCATATCCTGTTTCAGTTTCACTATGTCGTCTCTTACGGCACCCACAAGACGATTTGGCCACCTACCTACTAGATAGAACGGGGTCGTGGTTTCTCTTTCGGTTCTACAACACAGAAATACAGGATTTAATAATCAGTGTTATTATCCGATGTACTTTAATTTTAATAAGGAGGTTAGGAAAAGTATCTAGTATAGAAAAACAAAGCCGTGAAGGCCCGTGGTAGCTCAGATTCTAAGCGCTCGCTGTAAATAGCACAGTACGCGAGCAACCCGGGTCCGATCCCCGCCGGCACCAATGAAATTGTTAATTGAAATTTTAACTGCTGATTTACAAAGTACTCGGCGGTGAAGGAAAGCATCGTGATAAGAAAAAAATATTTCGAAGACATGTGAAGTTCACCAACACGCATTGGGGCACCGCGACGGATACTTCCTTGTCCTGAAAATCTCTCAGAAATGAGAGGAGGCCTGTGCCCAACAGTGGGACGTATGTAGGCTGTAACTTCAAGTTTTTATAGAAAAACAGATAGAATCAACATATAAGTATATTATTCTATTATATTAGTTTTAGTTTATATATATCATATGTAACTATCGTATTTATTATTATTATTATTTATTGATTTATTTTATTTTATTTATTGTTTTATTTTATATAATTTACGTAACATTGTGTATATTATTCATTTTTAGTAGTACTATTGTATGCACTAAGTTTGCAATTTAAATATAATTTCCTTTATGGGTCTACTGGAAGATATTTCAGCGAATTTGGAATAAGTAGAACCTTTGTACGTAATTACTATAAGACTGCTTCTGTACCTTAATGTGTGTACATAAAATAAATTAAAAAAAAAGTGACTATTTTAAATAGCTACCGCTTAAGCCACTCTGTCACACTTGAAACTCTTTTTTTATAGGATAGGGTGACTAACGAGCACACAGTCCGTCTGATTGCGATTGGTCTGGCCCATAGACATCTACATCTATCCTCGATTACGAATCAAAATGCAGATGCGTTGCTACCCGTGAGGACTAAGATGGAATGCCTCGTTTCCAGTGAAAAGGGTCTCCGGTTCTCTACACTCACCATACGAAACACAGTAGCATTAAGCTACTACTGTTTTACGCTGGTATTCTGTGAGAGCGTGGACCATCCCCGGTCGAGCCGATTCATTCGTGCTACAACTATACTACTAATATAACTGCAGCAGTGCTCTACCACGTATACACACGTTTACACTTTCGAACCTCCTAAGTCCCAGTTTCCTTCTCAAAGAAAGAGAGGAAAGAAAGTGAGTCTATTAATTATTTATAAAGACTACTGCTCTATAGCGATATATAAATAGAATGTATTTTACATCTAAAACTTGCCAAAGTAAAAATATATTTTATTGTTCAGGTAATCCTTGTGTTTACTATAGCATTAAGTAAATCGGAAGTGGATTAGCGTTACGAAAAACTACTTGCTTCATGTTAACGCTATTTTGTTATCGAACATAATAAATGTTTTACAAACAACAATTATTAATGTTTTACGAAAAAATACCGGTTAAGCTATAAAAAAAGTTAACATCGTTTTGGTGATACTTTACACTAAAGAGCTCGACTCGAGAGTTTTGTGCCACTAGCATTAATAGAGCCGTAGTGTTACTCAAAGAAGTATATCACCAATTTTACATTTTTATCCAGCAGCTGTGTATTTTGGCTACCGTGATGCTTTTATAATGTTACTCTAAACGACAGGTGCTGCGTTACTTCTGTAGACAGCCTTCTCTTAAACATTAATACGTGAAGGGAAAACTGTACATCTTTTTAACCATATGGCATAGTCAAAATTTATATGTGGACGAGGAGTGCACAACGCTAATTTATATGTAGAAACAATTAAAAATTCATTAAATAAAATAAAATAAAACAAACATTGTTTACGTTCATACTGATGTTCATAAGTCACTGGACAGAGTCAAAGTCGCACTGCGTAGAGATTGTCACCAAAAATTTTATCCCCTTAGAGCAGCGGTGCGGATATTTTCTTATACCACCCTTGCCCTTATACCTTGACTGAAATGAGAGGAAGCCTAAGCCCAGCATTTATATGCTATAACTTTACTTTCTTATAAAGAAAGAATTGTGCTATTCTAAGACTACCTTTTTTTAGAGAATGGGGGTGGCAAATAAGCACACACAACTTCTTTACGTGGTAAGCTTTTAGAGCCATGCTGCAGCAATATTATAGTTGTAGTACGAATGGGTCGGCTCCATCGGGGCAGGACCACGTTCTGTCAGAATACCAGCGTAAAATAGCAGCGTAATGTTGCTGTGTTTCGTATGGCGAGTGTAGAGAAGTGGAGATCCTTTTACAGGAATTGAGGCATTCCATCTTAGTCCTCAGGGATGTCAACGCATTTGCATTCTGGTCCTTAGTTGAGAATATATGTGGATGTCTATTGGCCACAGCCTCCACTTACCATCAGGTGGACTGTATGCCCATTCGTCAGCCAATACTATAAAAAAACACAGTCCACCTAACGGTAAGTGGATGTTCTGGCCCATAGACATACATTTATTTTCGAATATGAATCAAAATACAGATGCGTTGTCACCACCCGGGATTGCGATGGAGTGACTCGTTTTCAGTCATACACAGCAGAATTAAACTGCTATTTTACGTTGGTATTCTGTGAGAGCGTGGTGCTTCGCCGGAGGCGACCCATTTGTGCTACAACCATAATATAGCTGCAGCGTGACTCTACCATTACCCGAAGATGCCTCGTGTAGAGGCGAAACACATGTCGTATTATCGTCGATGGTATGTCTTGCCTGGAATAGTGGTGTTGCGAGTAGTGGTGCTGGAACTAGTGGTGACGGAGTTAGTGCATGCAATTGAGGGAGGGCGGAGGTGCTCTTCAATCCAGGTAAGACACATCATTGTATTTGTTTAGCGGAAGGTTGCGAAGAAATTTATATTTTTATTTTTTATTATAATGGATTTCCGCAAAGTAACGCCTGATTCTATCAATCACGTTACTTTTGCTATTGATTTAGCGTTTTAATCCCCAAATCTTACTTGCGATGTTCCCTGCATGAGTTTTAAATTAGATAAAAGTGTATGACATACTTGTTGATTGTTGTGTACTCTAAACAGCAGGCGCTACGCTACTTTAATAGTGTAAGTAGTGGCGGTGTAATAAACTACCCCATATAAAAGTCCCGTGAGTGTAGTTAAAGGCGACAGAAGGAAAAAAAATTGGGATCGTTTGTAAAAATAAATAAAATTGAAGTGATTGTTTGTAATGTTCTTTATTCTATTTGTAATAGTTTTTAAGGTTCCGTAGTTAAATAACAAGGAACCCTTTATAGTTTCGCCATGTCCGGCAGTCCGTTCGCGGTTTTGCTCAGAGACCCTAGGTGCAATACAATTGAAATAAAATACAAATTTGGCATAACTGTAAATATTAATCACGCCTACAAAAGTTTGAAATAAAATAAAAATAAAAACACATTTTCGTTATGGGTCCTCTCCCATAGAGATAAAGAGAGGATGATTTTTCTTTACCCATCTGTTCCATCGTGTGTGGTATCGTTGGATTGATCTTTCAAAAACATTGGGGTATGGAACAACATTTTTTCGAATCATAGGTCCGTTTGCGAAATATTTAGCTATGTGGTGGTATTTTTCCTTAGAGTCATATGCCCCCCTCATCCTCCCAACTAAACTGCTGTTTCTAGAAATGTGACAAGTATACACGATAGTAGTATATATATGTATAATAAAGTTAAAAGTAAAACTATCACAATAACAAGGTAAGTGGTATAATAGTCGATCAACTTATAAATGCACTTGGATTAATAAAAATTTCGTTACAACTCCATAGAAATTGACATAAAACTAGCTGCATTATAACTTTGTAATGTTATTGTAAACTATAACAAAATAAACATTTTACGAAGAAAACGGATTGTATGTACCTATTACTATTATAGCTTTACTTTTTTATTGACGGGATAGGCAGAGAGGATCCTTATTATTTACTTACAAATTTTGCCTATTTTGCAACCGACGAAAAACGGTGGTAATTAGTCGACGCGTATATTTTTTTATAACATAACATAACATAAACACTCACGCCTGTCACCCAGAGGGGTAGGCAGAGACTGCAGACTTCCATTTGGCACGATCCTGACACACCTCTCTTGCCTCCTTCACATCCATACACCTACGCATACATGCTCGTCGGTTAAGGGTACTCCTGATTTCGCCCGTTTTCAATAAATCGCCAATTTGGTCGATAAATTTATTTTTTTATGTATATATAATACCACGCATAACTTTTTACAGAGTAGTCCGATTTTGATAATTCTTTTTTATTGGATAGGGTATACCTCAAAATTGGTCCCATGTAAATGGAAAAAAATTTTTACCCTAGAGCGGGAAAATAGGGGTGATTTATTACAGAGCAGCCCGATTTTGATAATTCTTTTTTATTGGTTAGGGTATATATACCTCGAAATTGGTCCCATATAAATTTGGAAAAAAATTCTTACCCCAAGGATGGGAAAATAAGGGTGGTTTATTACAGAGAAGTCCGATTTTGACAATTCTTTTTTATTGGATAGAGTATACCTCGAAATTGGTCCCATGTAAAAGGAAAAAATGTTTTACCCTAGGGTGGGAAAATAGGGGTGATTTATTAGAGAGTAGTCGGATTTTAATAATTCTTTTTTGTTGGATACGGTACGTACATAAAATCCTCGTCCTCATCGTCGAAATTGGTCTCTTATAAATTAAAAAAATAGCCCTGAGGGTGGGAAAATAGGGGTGATTTATTGTTTACTCACAAATTTTAATACTGAGTTGTGCGCGTAGTGTGTGCTAATCAAAAATAAAGCATGCAGTAATTAATATTTTTACGTGGTAGAGCCATGCTGCAGTTATATTAGAAGTACAGTTGTAGCACGAATGGGTCGGCTCGACCGGGGAAGGACCACGCTCTCACAGAATACCAACGTGAAATAGTAACTTAATGCTGCTGTATTTCGTATGGTGAGTGTAGAGAACCGGAGACCGTTTTACTGGAAACGAGGCATTCCATCTTAGTCCTCACGGGTGACAACGTATCTGCATTTTGATTCGTAATTGAGGATAGATGTAGATGTCTATGGGCCACAGCAACCACTTACCATCAGGTGGACTGTGTGCTCGTTTGTCACCCTACCCTATAAAAAAAGGTAGATAATAGCCACAAAAATTATGAAATAAAGACTTTTTTACAAAATACTTAAAACGCCGAAAAATCTGAAAAGCAAAAAATAATCAACCTTTTTTTAGGGTTCCGTAGTCAACTAGGAACCCTTATAGTTTCGCCATGTCTGTCTGTCCGTCTGTCCGTCCTCGCTTAATCTCTAAGACCGTTAGCACTAGAAAGCTGAAATTTGGTACCAATATGTGTATCAAGCACGCCGACAAAGTGGTAAAATAAAAATTGGAAAAAATGTTTTATTAGGGTAGCCTCCCTATATGTAAAGTGGGAAGTGATTTTTTTTTAATTTCAACCCTAACGTGTGATATATTGTTGGAAAGGTATTTAAAAATGAATAGGGGTTTACTAAAATCATTTTTTGATAATGTCAATAATTTCGAAAATAATCGCTCCAAAAGTAAAAAACAATGTGTCCCCTCCCCTCTAACTTTTGAACCATAAGTTTAGAAAATAAGAAAAAAAAGTCTGAAAAGTAGAACTTTATAAGGACTTTCTAGGAAAATCATTTTGAACTTGGATGGAAACAACAGTACCCACTACCAGGAGCAGTTGCAGGAGCGCGGAGCGCTGCTGGAGCGCGAACATAATGGATACCCACCTTTAAACTCATAAGTGGGAACACTTATTGTGACGGACGGGAAACTACGGAACCCTACACTGAGCGTGGCCCGACACGCTCTTGGCCGATTTTTTTTCTTTTACCTTAATAACTAAGTTCTTAAACTAATGTAAATGTATCTAAGTATATATTTTTGTAATTATTTTGAGTTTTTAATTAGCCTAAATAACTAAGTTCTTAAACTAATATAAGTATACCTAAGTAATTTTGAGCCTTTTTTTGAGAATTTTTCGGCGGTTTAAGTTTTTTGGTAAAAAGTCTTTATTTCGTTGGTAGTTATTATAAGCCTCATTCAAAGTATTCATACAATCATATAGCTTCATTCGTGGTACTCTTAGCTTACGCGGGCGACCCCCAGGATAGTTTAGGGCAGTGGTGGTTAACGGAAAGGTTCGTTACGGTCATATAATATATCACACAGTTGCACTGCTGGGTATATATAGATAGATAGTCAACAATGAGCATCTTTGTACAGACTTGTCATGTGAATGATTTCATGTAGATTGCAGAAAATATTCTGCATACGATTCCCTATAAATCTAATTGGAAAATAAGTCCTTCAGTTACCATCTATCTGTGTCCCTTTTTAGTCGTTGTAGCGGTCACACCGCGAACTCATTTAATATGCTCATTTTCAAGAAAGTCCTTTCTATGTTCACCTATTTATGACGGGCGACTACGGAACTATACCTCTACATTGTGCGTGGCCCGACACGCACTTGGCCAATTTTTACTAAATGCATATCGTCGTCTAAAAGTGTTAACTTGCTAACTCCATTTTAATCGGTTTCGAATTTTTGGTTTGGTTTTGGAATTCTTTGCAATGATGCAAAGAAAAAAAGCATACCTATAATACTTATTGTAAAACATGCCGTATCCATCTGACTGATACAAAACATAAAAATCAAGCTCAATTAAAAGTGACAATTCCATCGCGTACAAATTTCGCGGGTTAATAACTCCGCCATTTTGTTAGAACGCGCTTGCAAGAATTGTGTCTTCATCATTTTATTGAAAAAATAATAGATATCGAGTGTTGTAAAAAATCAATAATTGCATAAAACTATTTTTACGGATTTTAATGCGTTGAATTTACTTATTTTTAATTCCCGACGTTTCGGATGCTTTACAGCACCCATGGTCACGGGGGACTGAGGTAAACGACATCCCGATATCAAAGGTAACCCGAAGTACCTTGAGACTTTTAATAATTACTTTTGGTCCGATTTACACTGAATGTGCTAACTGTGTCTTGAGGTTTTGAAGTGATAGGTATGCTTCCACAATAGATAGCCAGATGTGAGGCATATCGTTTCCCTCTAGTTTTCTAGTTATATTTAAGATGTATGTATGTATGTGATGTTGAAGGCTTCAACAGGTAGGCATGTAAATAGGGGTTGAACATCAAAACTGACCATGGTTTTATTTTCAGTAAGACGTAGGTCTTTAATCTCACTGACAAAGCGGTAGGAATGCCTGGTATATCAGTAGTTACGATGTACCAGTTCTGGCTCACTTGTAGAGAGTTGTACAAGTACGCCGTTCGTCGATTCACGATCCTACAAAAAAAAAAAAAAAAAAAAATGCATGCTCTGATCACGAATCTGCGGTCCATTTTTGCGTAGGATGTACGGTTCCGGAGATGTGCAGATCAATTAACTCTTATCTAATTGATATCCGCTTCGAGCCTCAACCGTCATTAGCGCTCCATTGTCCTTATCTACTTATCTATTGTTGATTGACTACCGTCATTATCTATTATTCGTCGGCGTGTGGGTCGGCTTATGCTATTGTATTATACTCCTTTGTTCCTATCTACACTAATCTGACTCATTAATAAAACACATTACCCAATTTTGTTAAAAGTTTTATTTATAAAATACAAAATCTTATTACTTATTATCTATAAAATAGGAGCGAAACATCTCATCCACTAAAATATCGTTGTACAATGTGTTACCTGTAAATATACTCGTAAAACTATGCATTGAACATCCCTGAAACTTATATAGCAAATACATTAAGCAATATTCGCCACAAACTGAAGTCCACTCATTCTGAATCCTATCAACATTCCAGTTCCATCTTTTACAATTTCTTTTAAAAAACTCTAGATGATATCGTACAGGTGCCCGTCCGAATGAATCAAAATATTGAACGACGTCATTCGTATCGATATATAAAGCTACCCAATGTGACCCTGGTTTATCATCTGTATCCAAATTGCATATTATATACGATGGTACGTGGGTGTACATGGGTAGTTTATTGGCAGCATAAACATTATTTTCTAGAGTGGGGTGAATCTTTTTCAGATGTTGTTGTACATCTAGTGTATCCATAATATTACTGCTATTAGTAGATTATTACAGTACCAATCTACTCAATGACTAATATAGGAGTGATCAATTATAGTGATTTCTAAATATTAAATTGCATTCTTTGTGTTATACAAATCGTATTTGAGTCACCAATACACTGAACAAGACACGACAGGAAGGACGTAGGAATGTAGAGATAAGCAACAGAATGTAAGGTAAGCTTGTTGACGCATAAAGATACTATCAATTCTACTGCAGAAATTCTTTAGATTAGAATTATTACTCACTGGTACTATATAAGACCAAGCAACTGCAGTCATGGAGTTAGTGTATGGTCGTTTGACCGCAGTGGATCTATCAATACTACGTTTGTGTTACTTCAACGCATCAAAGGCCATGGATGTAAGTGTTTATTCTATTGACAAACTTACTTTTCTTTCTGTTATTTTCTTACGTGTGTATGATTTAGTGTTAACAAATTATATTTAAATATTATGTGTGTGTATATGGTTAAGCCGTGGTAGCTCAGATGGTTAGCGCAAAATGTAAAATTCACAGTACGCGACCCGGGTTCGATCCCCGCCGGCACCAATTAAATTGTTAATTACAATTTTAAGTGCTGATTTACCACGTGCTCAGCGTAGCCCTAAAACCCTCTCAGAAATGAGAGGAGGCCTATGTTCAGCAGTGGACTTTAATAGGTTGTAACTTTAGCTTTTTTAACTTTTATGATTAAGTGTTAACAAATTGATATTAACATGATAACTGTGTTGTTGCAGAAATCATTGAGCTTCGATGAAAATACCTATAAACAGTATTACTACTCGCCACTCTCCCCTCAAGAAGAGAGTGATGACATCGTCATTAATAATAACACATGCGATGGTGGAAAAAGAAAATCGCAATCGATTGATCATTTTTTTGAAGCTGAATCAAAAATAAAAAAGAGGAAGCTGTTATCATCAACCGTAGCACGAGCCGCTAGAGATGGTGTATCATACATTTCTACTAATTCTGACGACGGAGACCAAGCGACGCATCTCATCAAAATTGAAATGTACGATATGAAGAAGCTATCCAAGATTCCAACTACTGATCATTGGAAACATGCTTCCACGAGGATTAAATATTACGTAAAGACTAATAAGGATAGCATCTACGACAACACAAACGCCCTCGTATACAATATTACAAAGACAATAGCAGAAAGTGAAAAAGTTAAAAAATACTTTTTTAACAATGACAGTCATTAGCTGATCATTAGTGAATGTGATTCTGTTTACTTAAATTACTTCCGTGTACTCATTATATTCTATTTCTAATCCTTTGTTAGACTTAAATATCGGACATTATTTGAAATTTGGGTATCAGTTGGTCTACCAACACTGAACTGTTACTTACTCTGCTACCTATTTTCTTCTTTAGTATAAGGATGGCGAACTTCAGTGAAGTGTGCACCAGTGCTTTCTTCTCCACAACCATGGAAGAGAATACGGAACTATTCAACAGCGAATTAAATCAGGAGTTGTCTAAAGTTTGTGATGAAATGGAGAAGGATCAACTGTTCGATTCATCGTATGATGATGAGTTGTATAATCACTGTGCGATGGTTGAAACACAGTTTAAGTAAGCAAAATAAACATTCATTTCGATCATAATTTACACAATGTCTTGTACAGTTTTTAATAAATTTAAACATTTTAGTAGTCAACCACTACAACTTGGAAGAGGAACGAAGCGAACGAGCAGCAAAGAACCCAAGATCATCAAAAAACCAACAACGGAAGCAGAAGCGCCTACCTCTGCAGGGAACAGTATCAGTAACGATGATCAAGTGGAATGTCTAACGTGTCATATATTTATCAAGAAACGGTATTTAGCTAATCATTTTAAAAGTAATGTTCACAAAAATAATCTTTTAAATTCACATAATTCTTTATCAAACGTTAGTGTTATTGAATCTGCTTTTGGAAATAGGATTTTAACTTATAAAATCAAGAGTAGAGTAGATAGTTCGACATTGGTAAATTTTGAAACTCCTGAACTATTTTTAAATTCTATTAAAGATGATATTTTATTTTTAATACAAGAGTGTATTCATCAACACATAATTTTTAAAGTAAACTTCATATTGCATGCTGATTTTGTTCAACAAACTAAAGATATTCATGATACGTTCGATTTTCAAACGCATCATACATCATGTACATTTGCGAAGCATGTCTACTTCACTTTCCATCTAAGGAAAGTTTAAATAACCATGAACAATACGATTGTGCCCACATTTGTACAGAATTACCAAACAGTGAAACTTTTAAAAAAAAGAATTGGTTTGGTCAACCTATTTCAAATGATAAAATTAAATTTGATAGTTATGAAAAAAAGTTGAAGATACCATTCGTAGTTTATGCTGATTTTGAAGCATTTTTAAAACCAATAGAATCATGTTCTAACGATCCTTCCAAACCTTTCACACACAATATTCAGAAACATGAAGTACATAGTTTTGGTTATTATATTAAATGTTCATATGATGATAAATTATCAAAATATGTAACGTATTGCGGACCCAACTGTGCACAAGTGTTTATGGAAAGTTTATCTAACAATCTCAAAGAAATAAATAGACTTCAAAAATATCCTCCACTTCCGCTAACAAATGAAGACAAAAACCAAATTTCAAATGCAACCATTTGTTATATTTGTGAAACAGAGTTAGCAGAACATTTTTATGATTTTGATTGGTACACCGGTAGTTTTATAGGTGTTGCTCACGAATCATGTAGCTCGAAGTTCAGAAAACCTCGTTATATACCAATATTTTTACACAACCTTAGTCACTATGATGCTCATTTTATTGTTCACGCGTTAAACTTTTGTGATGGTGAAGTCGAAGTTATCCCTCAAAATAAAGAAAAATATATATCCTTTTCCAAAAAATTAAAAATGAATAACCAAGAAATTATATTAAGATTCATAGATTCATTTAAGTTTTTATCATGTAAATTAGAAGAATTGGCCAAAAATCTCAGTAATGATCAATTTCAAGAATTACGTAGAAATTATCCTAATGATGAAGATTTCTTTCGTTTAAAACGGAAAGGCGTATATCCATATGAACTTATGACTAATTATGATAGTTTAAGCCTAACATCGCTCCCCGAACAAAAATTTTTTTATAGCTCGCTCACAGATTCCCATATTTCAAATGATGATTACAATCATGCTAAAGATGTTTGGAAACACTTTGGGTGTTGTAATATGCTAGATTATTCAAACCTGTATTTAAAAACAGACGTTTTACTTTTAACCGATGTATTTGAAAACTTTAGAAAGTTATGTATTAATACTTATGATTTAGACCCTGCCCATTATTACACAGCACCCGGTTTAAGTTGGGAAGCAATGTTAAAATATACAAAAATAGAATTAGAACTTTTAACAGATTATGAGAAAATTGCATTTATTAGATCAGGTATCAGGGGTGGTGTATCTCAATGTAGTAATCGTTATGCTAGAGCTAATAACAAATATATGGGGGATTATGATGCAGGGAAACCAAATTCATATATCACATATTTTGATGCCAACAATTTATATGGTTGGGCTATGTCTCAATGTCTTCCTACTGGTGGATTCGAATGGGTAAATCCGAATACAGAATTTAATGTGTCTGAGACATCGAACTTCGGTTTTATTTTAGAAGTTGATTTGGAATATCCAGATGAACTTCATGATTTACATTCGGACTTTCCTTTATGCCCCGAAAACATTTGTGCAGACAATATTAATGAAAATAAACTAGTCCCAAATTTAAATAATAAAGATAAATATGTAATTCATTACAGAAATTTAAAGCAGTGCATAGAAATGGGGGTTAAATTAACTAAAATTCATAGAGTTTTAAAATTTAAACAGTCTCGCTGGTTGAAGATGTACATAGATCTAAACACAAAATTAAGAACGTTAGCAAAATCAGATTTCGAAAAAGATTTTTATAAATTAATGAATAATTCAGTCTTCGGAAAGACTATGGAGAATATTGAAAAAAGGGTTAACATAAAATTAGTTACACACTGGGAGAACCAGGGCAAAGCTTTAGGTGCTCAAGATCTAATCGCTAAACCACAATTTCATAGTCTTTCAGTATTTTCGGAAAACCTAGTTGCGGTTCAGTTGCGAAAAACAAAGTTAATATATAACAAACCAATTTATTTAGGGTTTTGCATTTTAGATATTTCAAAAACATTAATGTATGATTTTCATTATAACTATGGTTAAAAAGTTTAGTAAAATCAAATTATTGTATACAGATACGGATAGTTTAATATATCATATATTTACAGATGATTTTTACTCTGATATAAAACCTGACCTTTCATCATACTTTGATACCTCAGCTTATGATGCAAATAATATTTTTGAATATCCAAAATTAAATAAAAAGAAATTAGGTTTTTTTAAAGATGAAAATAATGGTAAAATCATGAAAGAATTTGTGGGTTTACGATCCAAAATGTACGCTTTTAACTTAGAGAATAAGACTATAGCCAAGGCAAAAGGCGTAAATAAATGTATCACTAAAAAGATGACCATGGATAATTATAAGTCTTCTCTATTTAATAAAAAAGTGCAATATTATAGTATGCTTAGATTTAAATCAATTAAACACACAATTTTTACACAAAAATTAAATAAGATTGGTTTATCATATAATGACACAAAGAGGCATATTTTAGATAATAATATTGAAACATTAGCTTGGGGTCATTATAAACTGCGTTATGTAAGTGTTGATAGTTTTTAATTTTATGTCTGCATGTAAATAAAATTTGTATTGATTGTAAAATAATGATAATAGTATAATATGACGTAGAGTTTATTACATATTTAATCGTTGTTTTATTGTAAATAATTTAAGTTAATTGTTGTTTATATTTGCGTGTGTGTGTGTGTGTGCATTTATTTGAGATTGAGTTGATTGTAAAATTATGATGTACTAATTGTGTTAGAAATAGTATACAGATCATTCTGTTTTATATAATGTTTGCAATATATATTAATTGTTAACACCAACACTTTCATTTTTTATTTCACCCCTTAGAACTTTAGACGTGTATAATGTTTCACTTTATCCATCCGTTTACTGCTATTGTGGCGGGGCCAAGTGGATGTGGGAAGTCAAATTTTGTAACAAATTTCATAAAATCAGTTACAGAAATATGTAATTGTGATTTTAATCAGATCACATGGTGCTTTGATGAAATGCAACCTTTATATAATTTACCAAATGTTAACTACCATCAAGGAATTCCAAATGTTAATATGTTTGACGGTGAAAACCCACATCTTGTTATTATTGATGATCTAATGAGAGAGTCCGATGGAAGAATTGTGGATATATTTACAAAAGGTAGTCATCACAGGAATCTTAGTGTATTTTATTTAACACAAAATTTATTTCATCAGGGTAAAGGGCAAAGAGACATATCCTTAAACTCAAGTTATATAATATATTTTAAAAACCCTTGAGATAAAACTCAAATAAGATATTTAGCACGACAAGTGTCACCAGATAACCCAAAATTTATTGAAGATGCCTACAGGGATGCAACTCTAGAGGCGCATGGATATTTAATGGTAGATTTAAAACAGAATACCAATGATTTTTGTCGTATCAAGACAAATGTCTTCCCATTTAATGGTTTCTGCACAGTCTACGTCCCCACAAAAGAGTTTAAATACACCAAGAATCAAACATTTCAAATCATTGCTAAATGATGCATCGTCGACTCACAACGCATAAACATTTGCTAAACGCTTTGCATACGCTTAAACCAAAATATCAAAGAGCATTACTTAAAACGTGTGATGAAGAAGAAATTAACTGTATTTGTGAGTGTATTCATAACGTTTTACAAGGAAAAGTACCTCTTAAAGATCAAGATAAACAAAAATTGAATAAACACAAAAATATACTCCGTCAACTAGTGCGTAAGTGTAAACATAAACTAAGAAAAAATATAATTATACAAAAAGGAGGGGCTTTCTTACCAATAATATTAGGTGCAATATTGAGTGGATTAGTGAGTGGACTAGCCAGTTAACATGGAAAATGCAAAGAAAATGATACTTATCGAACCTGGATTGATTGAAAAATTAAAACAAGAAAATAAGGTTAATACGAGTAGTAGTTTATTTCGATTAGATATCGAAATGCAAAATATTATGAATAGTAAGACGGAAGACCGAAAGAAATGGATGTTATATTTACAAACACTGCAAAGATACCTTCATTTTACCGAAGAGGATCGTCAACCACTCAGATTACCAATTTATTCTGATACATCTAATGAAGATTCAAACGAGTCTAAAATTGGTTTTAAAAATAAAGATAGAGATCTAAAAACTTTAGTTGATGCTGAATCTTTGTTGGAGGAGAATCGATCCATCAAAAGTAAAGAAAATGTTGAAAATCCACTTTACACACCAGCTCAAATACTCAGTTTAATACCAAAAACTTATAATAAAAAAGGACAGTTATTATTAAACTTAGTTGAAACAAGTAGAGGTAAAATACATTGGGATAATGAAGGTACAGTCACAATTGATAATGAAAAAATTCCTGGAAGTAATATTGTTGATTTAATAAATGATTCACTAAGACCCTTAAAAAGAAGTGATCCAGTAGGTTGGGATAGATTTGCTGAAGCATTAAAAGATATTAAAGTACCACTTACTTATATTGGAAATCCAAAGAGATGTGAGTTTATTAACCAACTTCAAGCAAAAGATCTGAACAAACCCTCTGAGATTGAATTTCAAGAGTTTTCTACACCGAGCAGTAGAGATAAAAAGTCTACAACTAAAATACGTAAAAGGCTTGAGTGGGAAAAATGGACCCCGTACTAGAAGAAATTAACAGGATTTATTATGATCCATCTAATCCCGCTGGTTTTGGTAGTATTGATAAATTATCAAAAGCCATGAAGGGTAAAATGAATAAAAAGCAAGTAAAGGAATGGTTAAAATCACAAGAAACATACACATTACATAAACCCATTCGAAAAAAATTCCCGCGTAATAGGTACATTGGTGCCGTGTAGTGGCGGTTAAGAATATCCACTACCCCATATCTTCCCGTGGGTGTCGTAAGAGGCGACAGAGGGAGACAGGCAGGGGATGGGCAGCAGCATCTTCCTGATGACAACTGTGACGTAATAAAAAACTGCGGTTGCCAACCCGCTCGCCAAGCGTGGCAACTACGGCAAATACCCCCCAATGAACAAATACACAAAAAGACGGCCCCCAGTCCCCGGCGGCCCCGCTATTCCTGGCTACGGTGGCGACCATGGTAACGGCGGGGCAGGGGGTGCTAAGAATCTCCGGTGGAGGTTCGGTTGCCACCTACGACGACTCGACCTGGCAACATATAACGCACGCACCCTGAGGACTGACGAGAAGATACTGGAGCTGGAAGAAGAGGTAGACAAGTTGCGCTGGCATATTATTGGATTATCCGAGGTCCGAAGAGAGGGGGAGGACACGGCAATCCTCGAGTCCGGCAACTTGTTCTATCACCGGGAGGGCGACCATCTGTCCCAAGGAGGTGTCGGATTTATCGTCCACAAGTCTCTCGTCAACAACGTTGTAAAGATTGGGAGTGTGTCGACGAGGGTCGCGTACCTGATACTCAGAATCACCAAACGGTATTCGCTGAAGGTCATTCAGGTTTACGCACCAACCTCGGCACACCCCGATGAGGAGGTGGAGGAAATGTATGAGGATATTTCCAGAGCCATACATTCCTCCAAAACCCACTACACGGTGTTGATGGGAGACTTCAACGCAAAACTAGGCACAAGAGAAAGCGGTGAGCTGAAGGTAGGGAAATTTGGAGTAGGGCAACGGAACCGAAGGGGCCAGCAGCTGGCCGACTTTATGGAGAAAGAGGGACTCTTTATGATGAACTCTTTCTTCCAGAAGCGGCCCCACAGGAAGTGGACCTGGTCGAGCCCCGACGGTTCGACAAAAAATGAGATTGACTTCATTATGACGACCAGACGCCAACTGTTCAGTGATGTCTCAGTGATCGCAAGGGTGAAAACTGGCAGCGATCACCGAATGGTTAGAGGCACACTGAACTTAAACGTTAAGTTGGAGAGGTCTCGTCTAATGAAGTCAACGCTCCGTCCCCCTCGTGCTCTAATCCAGAATCCCGAAACCTTTCAGCTCGAGTTACGTAACCGCTTCCAGTGCCTAGAAGATTGCAATGCAGTGGACGATATGAACGACAAGCTCGTGGAAACTGTCCATGCGGTCGGAGCTAAGTTCTGCAAGACCCGCCGCAGAAGAACACAAAAACTCTCCGATCACACTCTTAATCTCATGGCTGTTAGACGGGAGATGAGGCTGCAATCGTCAACAGATTTGACAGCATACAGGCAACTGAACAGACAGATCTCCAAATGCATGCGGCGAGACTTACGCAACTTTAATACTTCTCGTATTAAAGAAGCGATCGAGCGGAACCAGGGCTCCAAAGTCTTTGCCAGAGATCTGTCTGCCAGAAAGAGCCAACTGTCAAAGCTGAAGACTGAGTGTGGCAACATCGTTTCCGGGACACCTGAGATTTTGAGTGAGATTGAGAGGTTCTATGGGTAGCTGTACACATCATCGTTGGAGCCACACGCAAGTGTGAGTAACGATCCAAGAGCAAGTCTTATCCGACACTATTCCGATGATATCCCGGACGTCAGTCTAAGCGAGATTAGAATGGCTCTCCAGCACCTTAAAAACGGCAGGGCCCCAGGCGAGGATGGAATTACAGCGGAGCTTCTGAAAGCGGGTGGAACACCGGTACTTGTAGTCCTTCAGAAGCTCTTCAATTCCGTCCTCCATGGTGGCACTACTCCAGAGGCGTGGAGCAGAAGTGCGGTGGTCTTGTTCTTTAAGAAAAGCGACAACGCTCTCTTAAAGAACTACAGACCGATTTCCCTTCTGAGCCGCGTCTACGTGCTGTTTTCGAGAGTCATTACGAATCGTCTCGCACGCAGACTTGACGACTTCCAGCCTCCCGAACAAGCCGGTTTCCGAAAAGGCTTCAGTACCATAGACCACATACATACCCTGCGGCAGATTGTACAGAAGACTGAAGAGTACAATCTGCCACTTTGCCTGGCGTATGTGGACTATGAGAAAGCCTTTGATTCCGTCGAAATTTGGGCGGTGCTACAGTCCCTTCAGCGGTGCCAAGTTGACTGTCGGTATATCGAAGTGCTGAAGTGTTTGTACAGTAGGGCTACGATGGCTATCCGAGTACAGAACCAGAGCTCGAAACCTATCCAACTGCAGAGAGGTGTAAGACAGGGTGACGTTATATCCCCGAAACTCTTCACCGCTGCATTGGAAGACGTTTTCAAGCTACTGGACTGGAAAGGATACGGTATTGACATCAATGGCGAGTACATCACTCACCTTCGATTTGCCGACGATATAGTCCTTATGGCAGAATCGCTGGAGGACTTAAGCACTATGCTCAATGACCTCAATAGTGCCTCCCAACGGATAGGTCTTAAGATGAACATGGACAAAACAAAGATCATGTTCAATGTCCATGTCACACCTATGCCGGTAGTTGTTGGGAGCACTATGCTCGAAGTTGTTGACGAGTACGTTTACCTGGGACAAATAGTCCGACTAGGTAAGTCCAACTTCGACCGAGAGGTCAATCGACGGATTCAACTCGGCTGGGCAGCGTTCGGGAAATTACGACATATCTTTTCGTCAGGTATACCTCAATCTCTAAAAACTAGATTGTACAACCAGTGCGTGTTGCCAGTGTTGACTTATGGATCTGAGACGTGGTCCTTCACTGCTGGCCGTATGAGGACGCTTAAGGTCGCTCAGCGAGCTATGGAGAGGGCTATGCTCGGAGTTTCTCTGCGTGATAGACTCAGAAATGAGGATATCCGCAGTAAAACCAGAGTGACCGACATAGCCCAACGGATTAGTAAGCTGAAGTGGCAATGGGCCGGCCATATAGCTCGAAGAACCGATAACCGATGGGGAAGAAAGGTTCTCGAATGGCAGCCTCGTACCGGTAGGCGTAGTGTAGGGCGACCCCCCACTAGATGGAGTGACGACCTGGTAAGACATGCAGGAAGTCGATGGATGGCTCAGGACCGTGCTTTGTGGCATTACTTGGGGGAGGCCTATGTTCAGCAGTGGACTTGTGAAAGGCTGTAATGATGATGAATGATGAGGTACATTCTATCAAATATTAATGAACTGTGGCAAGCTGATTTAAGTGATATGCGAACTTATTCTCAATATAATGATGGTTTCAAGTATATACTTTGAGTTATTGATGTATTTAGTAAATATGCTTTTGCAAGACCAATGAAAAAGAAAAACTCAGAAACAACTAAAGAATGTTTTGAAAGTATATTTACTGAAAGTAATTTAACACCTACTCACATACAATCTGATAAAGGTACAGAATTTGTTTCAAAAGATGTACAAAAATACTTTAAATCCAAAAAGATTAATTACTATACCACTAACAATCCTGACATTAAGGCCAGTATTGTTGAACGATTTCAAAGAACACTAAAAATGAAAATGTGGCGTTATTTCACTCATAATAATACTTATAGATATATAGATGTTTTACAAGATTTAATATACTCTTACAATCACAGCTTTCACTCTAGTATTAAGATGTGCCCATGTGATGTAAATTCCAACAATATTATGACAGTTTGGACTAATCTTTATGATAGACGGTCAAACAAACTTTCTTTAGAAAATCCTAAACCAAATTTCAATGTGGGTGATTATGTTCGAATAACTAAATATAAACATGCTTTCCAAAAAGGATGTGAATCAAATTGGAGTGATGAAATATTTATTATATCTTCAATAATTGATAGATCTCCATGGGTTGTTTATACAATAACAGATTTACAAAATGAACCAATAGTTGGTACTTTTTATGAAAGAGAATTACAGAAAATCACTTACAACCCCACCTCACAATATAAAATAGATAAAATAATTGACACTCGTTACTCAGGTAACAGAAAAGAAGTATTAGTGAAGTGGAAAGGTTATCCAGATAAATTTAACAGTTGGATTTTAGCTTCTAGTTTAAAAGAAAGTTTTTATTTAACTTTGCTCAGCAATAGTTCAATGGAATATTTTCCTGATAACAAGACCACAAATTTTTCAACGAAATTACCGAAAGCTATTAAATTAGAAGGTGAATGGTCGGTTGGAGTTGTCGAGTTTCAATATCCATGTACCATGTTTACTGTTCAAGATCATGAAAATGTTATATACATTACAAAATCTATGTTAATGCCTAATGAAGATAAACCATCCACAGTGTACTACAAAAAACATATTCCAGCTACCAACTATGATAACGTTGAGCATATTTTAAGAGTGTTAAATGGTATCGGAGAGAACTTGAAATTTCGCTATGATGAAATAACAAAATTTGTGTCTATTTCTGTTTTGGATAAAAATATAACATCCGTAACATTATCACCCAAATTAAGTTTACAACTAGGTTATGAACCAAATAAAAATCTCCTAGAGAGAAATTTTGGAAAGTGTCCTGCTAATTTACACTTAGGGTTACCATCTCAACTCTTTCTATATTGTGACATTATCGATCCTCAGATTGTGGGTGATGTTATGACTCCTTTACTAAGAGTCATTTCATTAGATCCTACAAAATACATTTATGGTGCAAATAAAATGCACGTTTTCTCTCAACCTCACTACTTACCTGTTATGCGAAGAGAGTTCGATACGCTGGAAATAGTTATAAGATCGAGCACAGGACAAAAAATACCATTCCAGTTTGGAACCGTGTGTATTAAACTACATTTCCGAAAATTATAATAATGAATTCCCTTCGTGATCATCATAAATGTCCATATGAAAATTATTATACACATCAAGCTGGGTCAGGTGTTGGAGTAATTTATAAGGGTGCACCATACCAACGCGGTCATGGTATTGGGAGCTTCTTAGGGGGGTTATTTAGATCAGTTTTACCTTTACTTTCAAGTGGTGCTCGAGTGATTGGTAAGGAGGCATTAAGCGCTGGAGTAGGACTTTTATCGGATATGGTTCAAGCGCGTCCTATGGAAGCCTCAATAAAAGATCGTCTAAAGCAAGTTAGTACGAATTTAAAACGAAAGGCTGATGAGAAAATTGATCAATTTAACATGACAGGATCTGGGTATAAAACTAAAAGAAAACGATTAACCTCGTTCATTCCACGATTAACTGCTAAAGTGAAAGCTGCGAAAAAACTTGGTCTAAAACCAAAAAATAACAAAGATATATTTTCAAATTAAATATGTCTTTCCTTCATAATCATTCTTGCGAGTGCGTTAAGTCAGAATTGGATTTGTTTGCACTACCGTCTACACAAACTAGCATTGAAAATGGATTGTGGATTCATTATAAACCAATTTCATCTCTTGGTGATGATGGACCTATCGAGTTTCAAGTTCCTGGGACAGGCGATGACTACATAGATTTGTCTCATACATTACTCCACATAATGGCAAAAGTATTAAATCAAGATTCAACTAACTTGATATCTACTACAATAGTAGCACCTGTAAATAATTGGCTGCATTCACTTTTTAGTCAACTTGATGTTTATTTAAACCAAAAACTTGTATCACCACCTAATAATACCTATGCATATCGAGCATACATGGAAACCCTTTTAAACTATGCTCCTGCTGCTAAACAATCTCATCTTACTTGTAGTCTTTGGTATGATGATACAGCAGGAAAAATGGATTCTACGGATGGTAAAAACATAGGATTTGTTAAAAGACAGGAATTGATTAGTGAAAGTAAGGAAATAGAAATGATTGGTCATCTTCACGGTGACATTTTCAACCAAGATAAATTTTTAATTAATGGTGTTGAAATGAGTGTTAAATTGGTTCGATCTAGAGAGAGCTTTAATTTAATTGCTGGGTCAAACGATGTAAAGTTTAAAGTTTGCATTACGGATGCAACTCTTATTGTTCGACGAGCACGAATTAATCCAAGTGTATTACTCGCACATCAAAAAGTTTTAGCTTCTACCACTGCTAAATATCCTATTACTCGAGCTGAAGTAAAAGTTTTAACAATTCCATCGGGTGTTCAAGGAAAAACTCTTGATAATATATTTTTAGGGCAGGTACCCAAAAGATGTATAATTGGATTTGTGAACAATTCTGCATTTAATGGTTCCCTTACTAAAAATCCATTTAACTTTGAAAACTATGGTATTAATTCTTTCAGCTTATATATTGATGGTCAACAAATACCTTCAAAAGCTTTGCAACCATCTTTTAATAATAGCATATTTACATCAGCATATCATACTCTATTCTCGGGAACTGGTATTCACTTTCTTAATGAAGGAAATGGAATCTCTTGTGAACAGTATGCCAAAGGTTACTGTCTATTAGCATTTGACTTAACTCCTGATTTATCAGCCAACTCATCAGCTCATTGGAATCTCATAAAGCATGGTAGTGTAAGATTAGAAGTACGATTTGAATCCTCACTAATACAAACAATTAACTGTATAGTTTATGCTGAGTTTGATAATATTATTGAGATAGATAAAAACAGAAATGTTACTGTAGACTATAGTAGTTAAGGTTATAATATGTGTTGTGTGATAGATTTTATGAGTTATGCGTAATGCATTTTGTGTGTATGTAACTATGTGAAACATTATAAAATTAAATAAAACAAATTGTATGCAATATATTATTTTTTTATTTCTTTATAAATATTCTATTTAATGTAATACAAAACTCTGTTCGAGTTTAAATTTTACATAAGCACACTGACTAAACCACTGAACATGCTGCTGCCAAGGATCATCATCATCTTCCCAATCTTTTAAGCCACCACCACAATGGAAACACTTGGTCCTGTCTGCATGGCCAGTATAAAAGAAACCGGCTTCTGCAAGATCTTCAGGTTTCTGTCGCATAACGAGAGGCCAGTTTTCGAAACTGAGCAACCGGCTAGATTTTGAACTGAAGAATGGATATTCAGCTCTTGAGTACTGCATATTCTTCTCGTTTTCATCTCCACTCAGTGTTGTAGTTTTGTTTTTCAATGACGTGTTCTGTACACGTATGCCACACTCATCTCTTTCTTCTGCTCTTGTCTTCCTGTAATTTAAGTAAACAGAATCACATTCACTAATGATCAGCTAATGACTGTCATTGTTAAAAAAGTATTTTTTAACTTTTTCACTTTCTGCTATTGTCTTTGTAATATTGTATACGAGGGCGTTTGTGTTGTCGTAGATGCTATCCTTATTAGTCTTTACGTAATATTTAATCCTCGTGGAAGCATGTTTCCAATGATCAGTAGTTGGAATCTTGGATAGCTTCTTCATATCGTACATTTCAATTTTGATGAGATGCGTCGCTTGGTCTCCGTCGTCAGAATTAGTAGAAATGTATGATACACCATCTCTAGCGGCTCGTGCTACGGTTGATGATAACAGCTTCCTCTTTTTTATTTTTGATTCAGCTTCATAAAAATGATCAATCGATTGCGATTTTCTTTTTCCACCATCGCATGTGTTATTATTAATGACGATGTCATCACTCTCTTCTTGAGGGGAGAGTGGCGAGTAGTAATACTGTTTATAGGTATTTTCATCGAAGCTCAATGATTTCTGCAACAACACAGTTATCATGTTAATATCAATTTGTTAACACTTAATCATAAAAGTTAAAAAAGCTAAAGTTACAACCTATTAAAGCCCACTGCTGAACATAGGCCTCCTCTCATTTCTGAGAGGGTTTTAGGACTACGCTGAGCACGTGGTAAATCAGCACTTAAAATTGTAATTAACAATTTAATTGGTGCCGGCGGGGATCGAACCCGGGTCGCGTACTGTGAATTTTACATTTTGCGCTAACCATCTGAGCTACCACGGCTTAACCATATACACACACATAATATTTAAATATAATTTGTTAACACTAAATCATACACACGTAAGAAAATAACAGAAAGAAAAGTAAGTTTGTCAGTAGAATAAACACTTACATCCATGGCCTTTGATGCGTTGAAGTAACACAAACGTAGTATTGATAGATCCACTGCGGTCAAACGACCATACACTAACTCCATGACTGCAGTTGCTTGGTCTTATATAGTACCAGTGAGTAATAATTCTAATCTAAAGAATTTCTGCAGTAGAATTGATAGTATCTTTATGCGTCAACAAGCTTACCTTACATTCTGTTGCTTATCTCTACATTCCTACGTCCTTCCTGTCGTGTCTTGTTCAGTGTATTGGTGACTCAAATACGATTTGTATAACACAAAGAATGCAATTTAATATTTAGAAATCACTATAATTGATCACTCCTATATTAGTCATTGAGTAGATTGGTACTGTAATAATCTACTAATAGCAGTAATATTATGGATACACTAGATGTAAAACAACATCTGAAAAAGATTCACCCCACTCTAGAAAATAATGTTTATGCTGCCAATAAACTACCCATGTACACCCACGTACCAACGTATATAATATGCAATTTGGATACAGATGATAAACCAGGGTCACATTGGGTAGCTTTATATATCGATACGAATGACGTCGGTCAATATTTTGATTCATTCGGACGGGCACCTGTACGATATCATCTAGAGTTTTTTAAAAGAAATTGTAAAAGATGGAACTGGAATGTTGATAGGATTCAGAATGAGTGGACTTCAGTTTGTGGCGAATATTGCTTAATGTATTTGCTATATAAGTTTCAGGGATGTTCAATGCATAGTTTTACGAGTATATTTACAGGGAACACATTGTACAACGATATTTTAGTGGATGAGATGTTTCGCTCCTATTTTATAGATAATAAGTAATAAGATTTTGTATTTTATAAATAAAACTTTTAACAAAATTGGGTAATGTGTTTTATTAATGAGTCAGATTAGTGTAGATAGGAACAAAGGAGTATAATACAATAGCATAAGCCGACCCACACGCCGACGAATAATAGATAATGACGGAGTCAAAGTCAAAGTCAAAGTCAAAATCTTTATTTGCAGAATAAAATGTTTAGGTAATACAGGTATTTAGTATAAGAGTAAGTCTCAATAATATTCTACCGGGAGTTGTACCGGTGTGCAAATATATCTTAAAATAATCAAATTTAATTGTACATATAATATGTCAAAAAATTAAATAAATTATGTAATACATTAAATAATATTGCAATTAATTAAAATATTCCTTAACACTATAATAACACTTGTCAAGAAGCCATTTATTAATCTCAATTTTGAATTTATTCAAAGGCATTTCTTTTAAGTTATTGGGCAATTTATTGTATATTTTAATAGCCATTATAGGAGCACTATTTTCATAAAATCGTGGGCGGCATTTAGGATGAAATAATCTGTTTTTATGCCTTGTTTGCCTTTCGAGAGATTCAGCGTGGGTTTTGAAGTAGTTCGGGTGTCGCTTTACAAAAATACATGTTTCTCGAATATACATACATGGCAACGGCAATATACGTATCTTTTTGAACAAAGGCTTGCAGCTATCAAGAAACCACGCACCACATATCGCTCGCACACATTTCTTTTGTAATTTAAACGCTCTAATCATATCAACAGAATTTCCCCACAAAGGCAGAGCATATAATAATACCGACGACACATAACCGTGATAAGCAGCTAGGGCTGCTTTTTGTGATATTGTTTTTCTCAATCTTTTTAAAGCATATACAAACCGGTTTAATTTTGTACAAATCTGGTCAATGTGAGGCTTCCAGTTTAAATTTTTGTCAATTTTTATACCTAAAAATATAACTGATTCAACATTTTTTATCTTTGAATTTTCATATTTTATATTCATATTTATAGGTTCCATTTTGTAATTCCCAATTTGTATTATTTTTGTTTTGTCAACATTAAGTAAAAGATTATTTGAATTAAGCCATGTCACAATAGTATTAATAGAATTATTTATTTCGGTTTCATATATGTCCTTTTTGGTGCATTTGAATATAAAAGTTGTGTCGTCCGCGAACAAAATGCATTTATGATTGGTTATTTTAGACAAGTCATTAATATATAGCAAAAATAATAAAGGTCCTAAAATACTACCCTGAGGAATACCACGGTCATTGAATCTAAACTGTGAACGATGTTGTTCTTTGGTAAATATGCTGTCTTGTCGTGCTTGCGTTAGCCAAGTGATTTCCGTGCATTGTTTTCGGCCTTGCAAGTAACTGCTTAGCCATGTATAAGCCGTACCTCTTATCCCGTAACTTTCAATTTTTTTAATAGAATTTTGTGGTCAACGAGATCAAAAGCTTTGCGCCGTTACAGGAGTTTTTCTATCGATACTCTCTGCTATGTCTTTAATAAAATTGAAGCATGCTAGAGTCGTGGATCTGTTTTTGCGAAAACCGAATTGATCTTCAGTTAAGATACCAAATTTTTGTATAAATTTACTTAGTCTATCGTACATAGTTCTCTCAAATATCTTTGATATTACAGGGATCAAAGTTATTGGTCTATAGTTATTGAGATCTTTTTCATCTCCTTTTTTGTGAACTGGTTTTATTATAGAAATCTTAAGATGTTCCGGGAATGAGCCCTCGACAAATGATAAGTTTATAAGGAAACTCAGTGGTGTACAGATATAACAGGCACATGACTTTAGTATTTTGGTACTGAGTTCGTCGTAGCCAACTGAATTCGTGTTTTTTAATTCTTTGATTATTTTCTTAATTTCCGCTGGTTCCGTTGGTTGTAAGAAAATTGTATTTGGATTTGTATCTATTTTTGGTTGAGCAGAATTTTTACCAGACTTATTTGTATTATTGATGTGACTTAGGTCAATAAAAAAATTGTTAAATAATTCACATATCATGCCAGGGTTACTAATTGTTTGGTCATTAATTTTAATTACGTCAATTTTATTAATTTGGGTAGTTTCATTTATACTTGAATTTATTGAATTCCAAGCAGCTTTGCAAGTATTTTTACTATTAAGAATGTATTTTAAGTTGGTTTTTTGTTGAGCTTTATATATGCACTTTTTCAAAAGATAGTTATATTTTTCGTATTTATTTTTATTTAACATTTTATTAGTTTTTGAGTATTTATAGGTTAGGTAGAGTTTTCTTTTCGTAATACTTGACTTTTTTATACCTTTTGTTTTCCACCTACCTCTATTACACATGTTGTTTCTCGTAAGTTTAATTATAGGAAAGCAAAGTCCATGAAATAGAGTTAACAAGTTATGGAATGATCTATAGGCCTCATCAACACTGGTCTGATCGTACACTTCCGAGAAGGAGAGATGCGATAGACAGTCAGAAAACTTTTTAATGTTTTCTTTACTGTAGTCTCTGCGAAATTCATGCCAGGTTGTTACAGTAGATTTTCTTTGAATTTGAAATGATATGGCTTGACCTGTTTCATGGTCTGATAATGCCAGGTTTAAGATCTCGGCATCTACCTTGCTTATATTGCTGGCTACTTGATCAATACATGCATTTTTCCTAGTAGGGGTTTTAATATGAATAGATATATTGTAACTTTCTAAGATTTCAAATAGCTCGTACGTATTTTTTCCTTCTTTGAGGATATCTATATTCCAATCGCCACATAATATATATTTTTTGCACGTTTTTTTGTTTGTTAAATGATATAAAAGCTCATTTAATTTGTAAAAAAATAGATTAACATTGCTATCCGGTGTTCTATAAATGCAAATAATGGTAAGGTTATATTGCGCGATTTCTATTCCACAACATTCGAAGTGGTAGGGACAAGCAAGTTGGTTAGCAATATCAATAGGTTTGCATTCCAATCCTTTTTTACTGAGAACACAAACGCCACCCCGTCTCTGTTTCGGCCGACAGAACGACACAGCCAACCTATATCCGTTTAAATTCAAATTGGCCTCGCAACCTCGCTGTATAAACGTTTCCGTTAAACATAAGATGTCAATAGATTTATAAGATTGTGATAATTCTGTTAGCGTCAAGTCTATAATGTCAATTTTATTTAGTACACCAGCTATATTTTGATGAAGAAGTCGAAAAGAGTTGTGTTTATTGTTGTTCCTAACGAAAAAGCTGATCAGTATCTTTTTGTGTACAAACGTATTTTTTTACTGTCTTAAAGTAGTATGGAATCGTGCCTTTAGGAGCTTCCACTTTTTTGTTAATAGGGATTGACCCATCATTAGCCGTTTTATGTTTTCTAAGAGTTTTAAAATAGAAAGGGATGGTGCCTGGCTTTGCGGTTATATTGGTTTCCAGTGACCTGCAGTCAGCTTTTGGTATGCCATTGTTATTTTTTGAATTACATAGGAAATACCTTTTGTAGTCAATTGTATCTATCACATTATTTACTCTACGATATGGATATATACAATTGTAACTTAAATCTAGGTAGTTCACATTTTTGAAACACTTTAAAATAGTTTGAATATGAGAATTGAGTCTTTTTACATTAAGATACGGGTTTTCAATTACACTGGTCACTAATATTTTTGCCTTATTTTGTTTCTTAAGTAATGACGACAGCTCCACGCCTATTTTAATTGGGTTCGAGTCATTGGATCCTAGACACAGAACAAGCCAGTCGTCTTCTTGTAGTTCTTCAATCATAATTTTAGAACACTGAATTACATGTTCAATACTTGCATTTGGATATACTTTTCCACTGATAAAATATTTCTTTGGATTTTTGTAATTAGATCTTGTTTGTGCTAAAGATGTCGCCATGTTCCGTGCTGTTTGATCGCCAATAATAACAATTCTCTGGCTTTGTTCATTGAAAGATACTGTAGGTGTCGTCTCTTTGGAATTGTTTGCCATTTCATGCTGTCTTATTTCCTTTGTCTCAGGTAAAGCAGTCAGTTCAGAGTTTGCTATATCATCGTCACAGGGAGTATTTTTTGGGGAGGGTGCTAGAGCAATATTTCGGAGTGCTCTGTGCTTGATTTTGACAGATTTCGATGGAGTCAACTTTCGTGGACTAGGCTCGGAAAGTAGTTGTTTAAATATTTTGCTCTTTTTTTGTTGGCTTTCTATTATCTTTTGAAGGTTGGTGACCTGTATATTTAATCGTTCAATTTCCGCATGGGCGCTAGCTAATTGAGTCTTAAGCAGGTTGATCTCTTCAATAAGTTCTGAGTCATCATCAACTGATAAATTTGGTAAACTTTTCGGCGTGTCTTCAAGTAACGTTGACGAGGTATTACTCGCATAGTCCTCGCTTAAGTTATGTGCCAATTCCTCCGAGGAGACGTGGAGTCTAGTTTTTTTGTGGTTTCTCTTTGTTACATAATAGTTTTCATCTGACAAGTTGGAGCTTATATTACTACTATTTTGTGGTGTATTTACTGCTTGTTTTGAGACGGACGATGGCCCCGCTATTGTTGCAGAAGAAGTTTTATTTACGCATTTATCACATCTCCAGCTCTTTTTCCTCTCTACATCCATGATATTAAATCGATGAAATGAAACGTTAGCGCATACCAGGTCAAGTTTGCGCTTACATTGTGAACAAGATAGGTGTTCACGTCTGGTAAGTAAGGTTTTGCATTTGTCGCATTTTATTTTTAGAACGCTCTTCTTTGAAGATGCCATTATATTTTGCTCAGTTTTTTAAAGAGTATTGTGGATAATACAATTGAGCACTATTTAAATATCAATTAAAATCATAATAGAAATACAAATTCAGATATCAATTGAGATAAGAAGTTAGTAATAAATACGTAAATTTGATGTCGAAATAACTTTCAACATAAATTATGAAAAAGACCCGCGAAATGCTGCGCGATACGAACTCACAATCTCTCGTGCGGTACAAGTGTTTATAGGCACATACCACCACACCAATCTGTCTTTTGCTTATTGTATTGAAATTTTCGAGTACTTGCTGCTTACTGTTATTTAAAATGTACCGAGATCGTTATTATGATTCATGCTGCAAAAATTTATTGCTTAGTCGATGTTAATCACTGATATTATTTTTTATTATTTTGTGAATATGGTAATGTTTTTGTCACTGTATACGATCACTTTTCACTGTGTTCACTGTGTTTTTACTCTTTTGTTTAGTTTTTATTACTTTCACTAGTAGGTACTTGTAGCAGAATAAAAATATTTTTGAAATTGTTATTTAATGTGTAAATGGATCACAATTGGGGAAATAACACTGTCACTATAACTTTGGATGTTTATTTACAGTTTTTGGTACAGTAAAGTAAGAATTTCACTGGTTTTACGATTTTAAATTATTTTTTTATCACGGACTCGACGTTAACATGTATATCGCTTGCCGCGTCCTCACAAACAACTCAATCAACAATAGATAAGTAGATAAGGACAATGGAGCGCTAATGACGGTTGAGGCTCGAAGCGGATATCAATTAGATAAGAGTTAATTGATCTGCACATCTCCGGAACCGTACATCCTACGCAAAAATGGACCGCAGATTCGTGATCAGAGCATGCCAAAACCTTTTTTTTTTTTTTTTTTTTTTTTTTTTTTTTTTTTTTTTTTTTTTAGGATCGTGAATCGACGAACGGCGTACTTGTACAACTCTCTACAAGTGAGCCAGAACTGGTACATCGTAACTACTTATATCCGCTAGTGTGTTCTCTGAGACTCTTGTGTGCCAATAGAGAAGGAGGCTGGTTACTACTATCTGCTTGATATCCTGTAATTAATAAATTTAAAACCAAACCCACCACTAATACTACTGCAAAAAATCCATAAAAATAGTATTTTTCGAAGTGTAGAGTTCGCGTAAATATAAGAAATCAATAAAATTAATAATGTTAACTCCACAACTCACGCTTTTCACGGTTATAATTTTGAAATGAAATTGTTATAACTCCTTTTTTGTCATTAGGTTTATGAGAATAAGGCCCAGGATGCTGTTTGCACTTTAAATTACTAATAAATGTTTTAAAGTGTAAACATGTATATTTAAAAACGAGTTTTTCAGTTTTTCATTTGATCGCCTACTATAAAAGCAAGATTTTTTTATTTGTCTAAATGTAAATTTGTAATTTTGGAGTTAGCCCGAACCTATAACAAAAAAAAACACAATTTTTAAAATTTTTGTCTGTCCACAAGTCTTTCAGCGTCACAGTCTTCAGGCGCTTACATTCCCGCCTGTCTGTTTCATGGTTTGGCGTGATTGAAATTTATTGCGCTAGTTAGAGAAGCTAGATTTTAAATTCGTTTTGCTTTCGTTTCGTAAGTTTGCATTGCGCCTTGAACAATTTAAATAGCAGTTAGTTTCGACTTATATATTTCGAGAATATAAAAAGCAATATACGAAAAAGTTTTGTTGTTTGTTTGTTTCGACTAATCTCCGTAAAGCTGATGTTATAAGGAGTAACTTAGGCTACTTTTATTTTAGAAAAATAATTTAGGTTCCACGCAAAAAACATTAAAACCCATGAAATTGTGAACAAAATCGGGGCAATCCCGTACAAAGTCGCGGGAACAGCTAGTAACGACTAAATAATAGAAAAACTGCGGTTCCCAATCCGCCATTTTCGCGACACTACTCGCAACCTTTATTCCTTTGATAGGCTGCAATGATGATGATGATGATGATGATGTTGTGCAAATTAGGTGTGTTGTAAGATAAAAACAACGTAGATTTAAAGCATTTGAAATTAATATTACAAGAGATAATATACGACGTTATAAATTATGTACTCTCGGAAGAGAGTAATATTGGTAATATTGTTCTGTGATTGTGTTTGTTTTTACTCTATAAGTTGTAGATATTTAATGACAACTGATAACAATGTGGCCTATAACACTTTTCCACGGGCGAGAATGTTTATTATTATGAGATTACGATTATTTAATATCAATATATTAATATATATAAAACACTCACGCCTGTCACCCAGAGGGGTAGGCAGAGACTACAGACTTCCATTTGGCACGATCCTGACACACCTCTCTCGCCTCCTTCACATCCATACACCTACGCATGCATGCTCGTCGGTTAAGGGTACTCCTAATTTGGCCCGTTTTCAATAGATCGCCAATTTGGTCGATAAATTTTCACCTAGGACGTCCCTTTCCGACTCTGCCATTCACTTCTGCAACATAAATTTTCTTTGTCACTCTTTCCTCATCCATTCTTTCCACATGACCAAACCACCGAAGCATTCCTTTCTTAATCCTGGTCACAACATCATCTTGCAAACCACACTCTTCTCTTATCACACAATTTTTCACCCTGTCATTCAGATTCAGCCCTAACATACTCCTTAACGACCGCATTTCTACTGCATTTATTCTACTCTCGTGCTTCTTCTGCCATACCCAACTTTCACTACCATACGTTAAAGTAGGGACCAACACAGCATTGTGAATTGCCATACGTGCCTTTTTTGACACATTTTGACTCTTCACAATAGAGTGCAGGGCCCCATTTACTCTGTTTCCTGCGTTCACTCGTCAATATATTAATATATAATTAACAATATATATTTAACAATCTTTAGTGTTTCTCTATATTGTACGCTTGGCGTATTAGCATTAGAATTAACACAGCAATTATAATGAAAAAAAAAACTATTTAAAACAATTAACGATTTTAGGTATGGTGATGCTGTTTTTTTAACCAATTGCGTAATTTATGTCATGTTTGTTTCTACATATGCCCATCCGCTCCGCTCGTAACTAAACTGACTTCAACAAAAAGTAATAATTGTATAAACTATGTACTGTTACGGATATTATCGCGATTAATTTACTAGATTTTAATACCCGACGTATCGGGTGCTTTCCATGGTACGAGTACATAGGGCAAACAATAAGATCTATAAAGACCCGCTTACAAGAACGTATATCTCACGTGAAACACCATTGCTCCGGAAAGTCAAAGGAAAATGATACGTGAGGCTGTTGACATTTAAAGAAAAAACTTCCCAATTTCAATAGAGAAGGAGGCCGGGTACTACCACCTGTTTAGGATCATGTAATTAATAAAATTACAACGAAACCCAAGCATACCACTGCAAGACTTCAAGACACAATAAGTTCATTCTGCGTAGATTGGACTAAAAGTAATACTTAAAAAGATGAATGTACTACGGGTTAATTCTGACATCGGTACGTCAATCACCTCAGCACCGCGTGACAATGGGTGCTGGAAAGCACCCGAAAGGTCGGGTACTTAATAAAATTTAGTAAATTGAACACGATAGTAACCGTAAAAGAAGTGTTAAACAATGTGTAGTGTTCGCATAAATATAAGAAATTATAAAGGAATAAAGTAATTATCACAATTGGAATGTTCTAACATCAACTTCAGAAGTTATTGTGTGGAAATTATATATTTACATAACATTCAAATATGTATATACAATGTTATAAAAACTTAAATTATTTGTACAGTCTTACTCCCGGCGGTAAAATGCCAAGAACGATGGCTGTGATTCCTTGCTGAATGGCTACCGAAAATAAAGATACCTACCTATATTAAGATGCGATAGTCTCTACATCAAATACTCATTAGATTTTGATTCTTTGAAGTTTACATTTTATTAAAAGACTATTTAGCCTTTTAAAAGCTTATACTATATGTATTTAACAGATGTTATATATAATTTAAATAAAAGAAGTATTATAATATATGATATACAATTTGGATAAAGTACCAGAGCGTGTCGCATCTCGTGGATGTTAAGTGGGTAGAAATTTACATTCGATAACGTATAAGACAAAACACGCATAAGCAATTCTTATCACGACGATAGCTCCAGTTGAATTAACATAACTAATAAAGGCAAACCGAAATTAACGTTAGCTGTGCGACAGTGCGAGTGATTACTTAATTTTTTATATTAACTAAACGAGTGATTGTGCAAGAATCTTGGTGGTAAGTTGCGTAAAAATTGACAACATAAATATAAAAACATGTTTAGTTTCTATTAGTCAACTTATCATAAATTTATTTTTATTCTACCTTCAGATAGCCATTAATAAACAATTAAGTACTACTACTCAGATCTCAGGTCAGTTGTGCGTTAGGTTCATGACACAAGTACACGTAATAAAATCATATTGAAGTTATTTGTACATATCTTGCAATTGCATCAAACATTATTCGTGAACTTAAAATATGTTATTTACTATGCGTACGTTGCTGTTTTGTCTGACTTGAGACTAGATATTTTAATCAATTTAAAAAAGGAGGAGCTTTTATATTTGTATTTTTTTTAATAGAGTGTGATGAAAACGTAAATGAGTTCCCTTAGAGCAGTCAATCAATCTATAAATCAATTATTCATTATACTTTAAAATATTGGGCAGACTTATCGCTCTATAAGCTCTTTCTTCCAGACAATCGTTTTACGCCATGATTTTTCCCGTGGTTGTCGTAAGAGAGGACAAAGGGAAACAAGCCAGGAGATGGGCAGCAGCGTCTTCTGGACAACGACATATAAAAAAAGTTGCTGTTACCAACCCCGCAAAGCATAGCAATTATGGCAAAATGCCCCCATGAGGTAATCTACGGGGGGAGGCCTATGTTCAGCAGTGGACTTTTACATGAATGAATGAATGAATAAATGAAAGAATAGTATTTAAAAAGAAAATCCCAGCGTATGGAACTGATAGGTGGCGTTGGGGTCGATTTATTAATAAACTAGTTTTTTACCCGCGGCTTGCGTGGGCTTCAATTTTACATTAATAAAGGCAACATTAATAAATGTTGTTACGTGCCAAATTTAGTAAAATTCTATCAGGATTAGATCACGATCACTATCAGAGTCACCTCGGTGTTTGTGTGTCTATGTCTGTTTGTCAAGGATTTTTTTTTAAATTCTCTAGACTATTGAACGAAGATGATTGATATTTGGCATAGACATAATATGTTAGAGTAACACGTGAATAAAAAATGTTTTCATAATTGCATTTATATCTATCGTCTATAAACACCTCCTATTTTTTATATCAGGCGTGTCTTCCGATGTATTCATAAGAAAGGTCAATTGTCTGGGAATTAAAATTGTGTTATTTACATTTTACACTTTACATTCTTTAATCATTAATTTTAATTTAGTTTAAACAAAACAATGATGAATTTCATTGTCGTCTATTAATTTACCGTATGATATTTATTTGCGATATTTGATTCATATCATTGGTCCCATTCAATATTGAGAGCATCATAAAATAAATGCTGAAAGATGTTATTTTACCTTTGAGTAGACTACAAATTTTCATAAATGATGTTCTATAACGACTTTTATATTTATAATAATAATAATAAAATAATATTAAATTTACGAATTATATCGCATTTAATTTTAACTTTTTTCACGTAAGTTTTTTACGCATCTTTGAATGAAAGATCCATAAAAACCCGCGTAAAAGGACATACCGACGCTCCGGGAAGTTTGAAGTATGTCAACATGTTCAGTATCGTACCAACCATTATATCAGATCTGATAGACCATAAATACTCGCAAAAGAACCGCGATACCTACCAAGAATGATTTCCGAGGCTATTGAGATTTAACCCAAATAACATCAGGACGTCAAACATCACAGTCCTCCCAACCCCGCGACCATGGGTGCTGTAAAATGTTAAAAAAGTTAAAATTAAATGCGATAAAGTTCATAAAATTAGTTTTATTCTACGAGGGTGGATTGAATAGTACTCGGCCTAACACAGATCCATTCAATTCTAAAAATCAAATCTACCCACATTATTTAGTTCAGTTCAGACTAGTTCATTGTGTGAAGTTCGAAACGTGTGCGATAATTAGTTGTGATTTTATAAATTTATTAACAAAGTAATCGGACATAATTTCCGCGAATGGAGCAAATCGAGCAGCGTGCCGTCATTAAGTACCTCCATAAGAAGGGGCTATCATAAAAAGCCATCCATGATGACATGGTCAGTACATTAGGTGATTGTGCTCTGTCATATTCATCCGTCAAAAAATGGATAGCAGAATTTAAGCGTGGTAGAGAGAGTGTGAAAGATGAACCCCGCTCTGGAAGGCCTTCGACGTCAACTACTGACGAAAATATTAAAAAAGTACTTGATTTAATAATGGGAGACCGCAGATTAAAAATTAGAGAGATAGCCGAGATTATAGGCATCTCTTATGAAGGAACTCAAAACATCATTGTCAACGAGTTGGGTTTCCACAAGGTGTCTGCGAGGTGGGTTCCGCGACTGCTTTCAGTTGAACAAAAAAGGACGCGATTGACTATTTCACGCGACTGTTTGGAGTTATTTGAAGCCGATGCAGATGATTTTTTGAATCGTTTTGTTACTATGGACGAAACATGGGTTCATTACTGTACACCGGAAACAAAACAACAATCAAAACAGTGGAGAAGACCTGGTTCACCACCCCCTAAAAAGGCTAAGTCGATTTTGTCGGCAAATAAGGTGATGGCTTCAGTATTCTGGGACTCGAAAGGTGTGATTATGATTGATTATCTTGAAAGGGGTCAGACTATAAACTCTGATTACTACTGCACCTTACTACGTCGTTTACGAGAGGAAATAAAAGAAAAACGTCGAGGAATGCTCAGAAGAAAAGTCCTGTTTCATCAAGATAACGCCCGTGTTCACACGTCAGTACAGTCAATGGCTGAAATTCACAACTGTGGCTTTGAACTGTTACCGCATCCGCCATATTCACCTGATCTGGCACCATCAGACTTCTTTCTGTTCCCTAACCTAAAAAAGCACTTGGGAGGTCAAAGATTTTCGACAAACGACGAGGTCAAAGCAGCTGTAGACGCATATTTTGACTCTAAGGAAGAATCATTTTTTTTCAACGGTCTAAATGCTTGGAAGGGGAGGTGGCAAAAGTGTATAACTTGATGGTGATTATTTAGAAAAATAAAAATATAACTGATTTAGTATGTGTTTATTTTTTTGGTTAGGCCGAGTACTTTTCAATCCACCCTCGTAAATGAAGTTCTATTCACAGTGGTAGTGGGAAGAACAACACTCATGGGCGGGCGCAAAAAAATGTTCGCCTTGTTGTGGCGGTCGAAAAGAATCCACCACTTTATGCCATCACAGTAAACATCCAGCCTATTTGACAATTTATGGGGGAGATCTATGTTCATTTTAGTGGATGTTTCATAGGTTCTAATGATGACGATGATGAGTTCTACGCATAATTGGCCAATTAAAAGTAATAAAATAGCAGCCTACATCTCGTCTTCATCATGACTGAGCGTAGGTTGCAGACAATTTTTGTTTAAAACGTTTTCGATGCTCTGACTGGGGTCAGACATGGGATGACCTCAACTAGGGTACCAGATATGCAGGTTCGTTGCGATGTTTTCTTCACCATCGAGAACTTGGTAAATCGATACTTCAAATTGCAATTAAAATACTTTTTAACTACTCAGATATCTAGGATGCAAAATTTTAGGAGGACAATTAATCTGTTATAGTAAATTTTAGCCTGTAAAATTTCCTATAACAGATTAATTGTCCTCCAAAAATTTTGCATAGAGAATCATACACGTTTTGCTCCAATGCCATGATGAAATCTCACGGCCTGCTACTGTAACATGGCTCTCGTATTAGTTTAAATAAAATTCATAGAAACTGAAACAAAGCATTTGAATGATGGGTGACCACATATACATATTTTTACGTGGTAGAGCGTTGCTACATCTACATAGTAGTATAGTTGTACCATGACTGGATTAACGTAGTTGTTTTTCGTATGGTGAGTGTAGAGAACCGGAGACCTCTTTTACTGGAAACGTGGCATTCTATCTTAGTCCTCAGGGGTGACAACACATCTGCATATCGATTCCTAATCGATACGCAGATTGCAAGTTTTACATTTAGATCACAAGTTGCCCCGGACAACTAACTACCTACATACAAAATTTCATGGAAATCGGTCCAGTAGTTTTTGCGTGAATCGTGAATACACAGACATACAGACACACAAACAGAAAGTCAGACAGACAGACAAAAATTCTAAAAACCACTCATTTGGCTTCAGTACACTTTATTTAGTTACCTGGAATTGTTTTTTCAAGAATATATTAGAATTAAAGACACGACTTTTCCACATATGTGTATGGATTTTATATTCACTGTGTATAGATTTTATATTCACTACGTGATAGGACTTCTTTCCCGCCTAGGAGTCCGCCTGGGTAGGTCCCACACTCTTACCTATTTCTATTGCCAACTAGCAGGGATCACACTGCTGAGTACCCGTCTGAAGGGTATAAAATGCGAGTATAATCACAGGCTTAGAGGTATTCCATGTTAGTCCTCAGAGGACAATGCATCTGTAGCTTTCTTTGTTTGCAATTGGCTGCAGGTACCAAGAGTTGCAGTAGCCACATACTATGAAGTAGCCTGTAAGTTTGTTTGCTAATTCAATTTTATAAAAATCAAATTCATATCAAATTTATCGCTACTAATATTAGATAGGGCAGAACAACGTTAGACGAGCCAGCAAGTAATATCTAATTATATTTATTAAAATCTTATAAATTCATTTTATGATATGAAGTAAAATAGAATTAAGGTTTAGTTACATATATATAAACCTCAATAAGGAAATTGTATAACGATAAATCACAAGGCTGAAACCTTCGGTCTGTCCGTTATTGCAGTCATGCCTGAGGTACAAATCGAAGAGGTGCGGAGATTTATGGAGGAGAGCCTAATAGCGGTAGGGGCTCCGGAGAACGAAGCTAAGTTGCAGGCTGATCTTCTCCTATATGCAGATACCGTGGGACATTTTAGTCATGGACTGAATAGACTTGGTTAGTAGGTAATTTTCTTTTCTTTATCAGCAATTTATCAGCTTCCCTGATTATGAATAATTTTATAGCCAGTACCGTAACAAAATCACGCACTCCGCATTATCTCGTGAATTTTATTAAGGGGCGAGCATGGTAAACGTCAGAAAACTCTCATAGATGGTAGATTTACAATCTAGTGTTTGCTAGATGTCGAATATTTAGGCCTGCGACTGAGAGCAGCGTCACAGGAGTGAGTCTTTGCACTCTGATTGACAATCTGCCTGCTAAGCATATCGATCATAGTAAATCCTGTCTTCAGTGGAAGAGGTACGTATCCAGCAAGAAGTTTTACGGTTTGATGATGAAGAAGAATAAGTACCACTACCTATAGCAGGCATTAATATTGAGATTTGTCTTGATTACTAAAAATTGGTTGCCTGTAAAGTCGGTATACGGGCGAAAGTTTTACGTGACAACGACTTTGAGTGGTAAAATAATTTTAATGTGAATATTCATTCGTATAGTAGGAACAAGGATGAAATAACACTTTTTATGTCTGTCTCTCTCGCTCTTAGGCGGGCTAACCATGCCCGAGTGGAAGGGACGCGTGCCTCTCACTCGCTCTCATTGTGAGCGCATAACGTGAGCGGAGCGTAACGCAGTTTCTTGAAGTGTCACCCGGCAAACCAATTTATAAGACGTTGTCACGTCAAAACTTAAATTGTAATACAAAAAAAAAAATACTCCTCTTGGTATAGTGCCAAGAACGCTGGCTGCGATTCCTCGCTGACTTGCGATACTTAGCCTTTGAGCGAGAAAAAAAACAAGCCCTCTTATCACCAGCAGTGACTGTACTTTAACTACAGCGACTTACTAATAATAATTTAATGTTACTTATTATTTATAATAAACTTTTATCATCTTATCGAACAGTTATTTATAAATCTACTCTATTATCTGTAATGTTGTGTATAGAGAACCATATCAACCAAACGATAGTATTAAATAATAGATCTCAAGTTAATCATTTCTTAAAAAAATGTCTCAGCTCGATGTTTTAAAATGTAGGATCATTCGCTCACACCCAAATTATACCGCTTTTAATGTTTTTTTTTTTTTTTTATAGAACTGTACGTCAACGATATAAAAGGAGGCCTAACATGTCCCGAGCGGAAACCGGTTGTTTTGAAAGAGTCGGCGGCTACAGCGTGGGTGGACGGCATGGACGCGCTCGGTGCAACTACAGCCACTTTCTGCATGGATTTGGCCATTAAGAAGGCTAAGGAGTCCGGCGTTGGATGGGTATCCGCAAAACGTTAGTTGATTTGAAAGCACAATTTGATAAAGTCTTGTTTAATAAAAGCTCTTTTAGGTTAGGGAGGCAGTATATTACTAGTCTTCAGAGGTAGCTAACAACGCATCTGTAACTTGGTTTGGCTGCAGTTATCTACGGACTACAAAAACAACTTACCTTTAGGTAAACTGTAAGTTCATTTGTCACATCAGTTATATTTTTAATCTGTACTTTTACAACACTTTTCGTTTCGCGTCATTATCATCAGATATTGAAACATTGGTGGTAGACGAGACTATAATGTCAGTGGCATGAGGACAATCATATAACAAATTCGGACGTATTGGATTTTTTTCAGGATAAATATCATTACTCAGCTACGTGGTCTATTGTAATACTCAACGTAGTATCTATATTTTCTTCTTCTTAGCATAAAATCTATATCTGATTCATTATTTTCTTCTTTTTCATCATCATCATCGGCTTGTAAAAGTCGACTGCTGGATATTGGCCTCTATCGTTGAAGGAAGTATTTGTCTAAATAGTCACGGTTGGCTAGTGGATTGCCGATCACAGTACCAGATGACTTGCACCTTTGACGCTGCTGTCCGTCTCCGGTCTGGATGAACTACGTCTTGCGTAAGCAAGATGGTTACACCCCCATCCATCGGAAACTTTCTTCCCCTTCTTCCTCTTAATCCCCTTTTATGACACCCTCGGTATGAAATGGAGTAATGGATTCTCAGGTTGTAAATATGGTTTTTAGGAACAAACCACTTCGGTATGGCCGGCTACTGGGCTATAAAGGCGGAGCGTGAAGGTCTCATTGGCATGGCATTTACTAACTCTTCTCCCGTTATGGTACCAACTAGATCAAAGCAGGTAAGCTGAATTGGTTATCAAAAACGAAAAGTTAGTCAATATTGACAGATTACAAATATGATTTTTTCTAAGTATCAGACACATATTTATATATTCTCCAATATAGGTATTTATTACTTGTGTAATGAGGATATTCATCGAATTAAAATGACAATTACTAAAATATGACGAAATGAATAATGCTATATCTATATTACTAAATTGGTTTAATGTTAATAATTTGTGTTTAAATGGCGCTAACTCTAAATGCATCAAATTTATAACTCCAAATGTCAAACATTTAAATACTAATGAAATTTTAAATGGGGAGGAGCTAATTCTTCACGATACCACCATTTCTCGTGGAATCACACTGGACGCGAAGCTTCAATGGAGCTTCCACATATTAAAACTAGCAAGCAGACTAAGTTTTGCAGCATAAGCAGAAGTCTTACCAGTATTGAAACAGCTGGATTAATTTACATTAATTATATTATAATAATTTACTTAATATAATGTCGTATGTTATTTTCCTACGGGGACATGCGACTGATACTGAATTTATATTTGTTTTAAAGAAGAAGGCCAAAAGAGGAAAGCTCTTCAATTCCGTCCTCCATGGTGGCACTACTCCGCAGGCGTGGAGCAGAAGTGCGGTGGTCTTGTTCTTTAAGAAAGGCTGTTTTCGAGAGTCGTTACGAATCATCTCGCACGCAGACTCGACGACTTCCAGCCTCCCGAACAAGCCGGTTTTCGAAAAGGCTTTAGTACCATAGACCACATACATACCCTGCGGCAGATTGTACAGAAGACCAAAGAGTACAATCCGCCACTTTGCCTGGCGTATGTGGACTATGAGAAAGTCTGTCAGTCTGACAGTCCCTTCAGCGGTGCCAAGTTGACTGTCGGTATATCAAAGTGCTGAAGTGCTTGTACAGCAGGGCTACGATGGCTATCCAAGTACAGAACCAGAGTTCGAAACCTATCCAACTGCAGAGAGGTGTAAGACAGGGTGACGTTATATCCCCGAAACTCTTCACCGCTGCGTTGGAAGACGTTTTCAAGCTACTGGACTGGAAAACATATGGTATATACATCAATGGCGAGTACATAACTCACCTTCGATTTGCAAACGATATAGTCCTTATGGCAGAATCGCTGGAGGACCTTAGCACTATGCTCAATGACCTCAATGGTGTCTCTCAACGGATAGGTCTTAAGATGAACATGGACAAAACAAAGATCATGTTCAATGTCCATGTCACACCTATGCCGGTAGTTGTTGGGAGCACTATGCTCGAAGTTGTTGACGAGTACGTTTACCTGGAACAAATAGTCCGACTAGGTAAGTCCAACTTCAGCCGAGAGGTCAATCGACGGATTCAACTAGGCTGGGCAGCGTTCGGGAAATTACTACACATCTTCTCGTCAGGTATACCTCAATCTCTGAAAACTAAAGTATACAACCAGTGCGTGTTGCCAGTGATTACTTATGGATCTGAGACGTGGTCCTTCACTGCTGGCCGTATGAGGATGCTCAAGGTCGCTCAGCGAGCTATGGAGAGGGCTATGCTTGGAGTTTCTCTGCGTGATAGACTCAGAAATGAGGATATCCGCAGTAAAACCAGAGTGACCGACATAGCCCAACGGATTAGTAAGCAGAAGTGGCAATCGGCCGGCCATATAGCTCGAAGAACCGATAACCGATGGGGAAGAAAGGTTCGAGTGGCAGCCTCGCACCGGTAGGCGTAGTGTAGGGCGACCCCCCACTAGATGGAGTGACGACCTGGAAAGACATGCAGGAAGTCGATGAATGCAGGTGGCTCAGGAACGTGCTTTGTAGCATTACTTGGGGGAGGCCTATGTTCAGCAGTGGACTTGTGAAGGGCTGTAATGATGATGATGATGATGAATAAACCGTGGGAATGAGGTGATCGCTACCAAGCAATTTCTATTTTTTTTGTGTTTATTAATTATATAACACATGATTATAAGCTGTATTGTAAGCTGTTATTTTTTTTAAAGTCCCGCTGGGTTTCTTGCGGGTTCTTCCCGGGACACAGATTTTTTCGAACCAGTGGTTATTAAATCAAAAAATGTATTGTTCAATTCTAGAGTGCTTGTGGCACAAACCCCATATCAATGGCAGCTCCAGCGCTTGACGAAGATTCATTAGTCGTGGACATGGCAACGACCGCAGCTGCTATGGGAAAGGTGAACTAAATTCATTTATAATCACATTTCAAAGTGATTTAACAGTAAGCATTTGCCTAAGTGCATTATTACATATTACATAGAAGCAAGATGACAAACGAACGTTCCACCCGATGGTAAGTGGATTCTTTGGCCAATAGACATGTATAGCGATTAAAAATTGAAACATACGAAGTACAGCACCATTAAGCAACTATCCGATGCTGGTATTCTGTACAAATGTGGTTCTTTTCCAGTCGTGCCAACCTTCTCAAGCTGCACAGCCAGTGTACACAATATATTTTTAACGCACTCGCAATGTTCTAGCGGACACCGCTTTTTTTATAGAAGAGGGGGCAAACGAGCATGTGGCTCACCTGATGTTAAGTGACTACCGCCGCCCATGATCAACTGCAACACCAGGGGAATTGCAGATGCGTTGCCGGCCCTTTAGAAAGGAGTAAGCTCTTTTCTTGAAGGTCCCCAGGAAATAAATAAATAATTAAATATCCACGTGTAGAGGTTGTTTGTGCTTATATGAGCATTGGCGCAATAGTCCACACTAATCCACACTAAGTATAGCTTTGATTCCTTATTCGGAAAATAATCGAAGAAAAGTGTATCAAAAAAGTTAATGATTTCTTAAATTTACGCGAACACTACACATTGAATAATACTATTATTTACGGATTTTATCGCGTTCAATTACCTACTACTTTAACTTATTTCTTTTTAATATCACGACGTTTCGGGTGCTTTACAATACCAATGGTCACGGGGGGCACTGAGATGTTTGACGTTCCCAATGTCATAGTTAGTCCATATCCACAGGACCATATAAGTAATTTATTTTAAGGAGTTAAACTTTACTCTGTTATTAATAATTAGTCTCCTGTCTGTAGATCGAGGTGCAGATTCATAAGAACGAACCAATTCCCGAGGGTTGGGCTCTGGGGCCTGATGGCAATACTATCACTGACTCTCAATTGGTATGTATTGATTGAACAATCGAAACAATGGAAAAATGAAGCAGTATCTTCCTAACAGCTCTAAATAATAAAAAACTGCGGTTGCCAAGCCGCTTGCCAAGCGTGGCAACTATGGCAAAATGGGGCAACCTATGATCGAGGTCTGTAGAGGTCGGTAGAGGACTTTTATATGCTATAATGAATAAATGGATGGATTGAAAAAAGGTTTATAAGTTATTTAAGATGTCCATGAACTGCAGGAGCTGCTTACCATCAGGTAGAATGTAAAATCGTCGATTTTCTTCACAATCAAATATGTAGAAAACCGTTTGGATGCCTATAATACGAAAATTACACACAGTTATTACAATTTCATTCATGTGTGCAGAATACGGGAAATTCCAATGTTATTGATAAATCTTTGTCATTATACAAATGGATTTACAACACATCTATTGCACGTTATCGTTAGAGTATGGAAAAGCAGCAATTTATGAAATGTTTATAGTTAACTTTATCGCTATCTAAGAAATTCAATGGTCACATTATTGAATTTCTTACAATGCAAATATTATATACAGAATTTTTTTTTATTTACTTGGTTTTAGGATATTATAGTATTTTTGTTAGCTTTTATTAAACTGATTTCCGTTTGACAGCAAAAAAGTAATTTTTAACACAAAAAACTCATTTTCATAACTTTATAAACCTCCTAGCACCCAGTGGGTTAGTAGTACGGACTTATATTTAGCACAATCCTGTTACATTTTTCCCATTTATTTCACATTTATATATTTACACATACACGCACGTCGGTTAAGGACACTTGGTCTTGATACTTGGTCGATAAACTTCCGTCTAGGGCCTCTAGGGCGTCTCTTACCGATTCCTCACATCTACAGTATGAATGTGCTTTGTCACTATTTCCTCATTCATTCTTTCTAGGTTTCTTATCACCGAAGTCTGATTACAATATCTTAATCCTGGTCACTGCATCAAAAACATATTTTTCTCTTATCGCACAATTCCTCACATTATCATTTAGTCACCGGTAACATACTTCTTAATGACCGCCTTTCTTCACCATTAATTTTACTTTCATGTTACTTCTGCCACACCCGACTTTCACTACATATTATGGTAGGAGCTAACACAACTGTGTGAATTACCATACGTGTCTTTTATATATTTTTTATAATCCAGCGTTTCACATTGGAGTGATAAACCGCGTTTACTCTATGCCCTGCATTACTCTTCGTTCGTTAATATATATTTAATTCCTTTATATCCTTGTCATGTCTACTATTCCTTCTAAACTAACTTCCTTAATACGCAAACTCATCCACTTTCTCGACAAACTCGCCCTCTATTCTTAATCAATATAGTAAGTGAGGGTAAGATGGTCATCCGGTTAATATGGTCACTTTCTTGTAAATTATAAACTATGCCCTCGTTTGCATAGAGGGCTCTATGATAAGATAGCTCATCATCGGTCAATTAAATAATAAAGATTGAAAAGGGCGATACTTAATCGACGCCATTTTAACAGTTGATATTATAGTAAATATTTTAGTCGATTTTAGTATGGTGTAGTGTTGTTAGTTTTTTTAGGTAGATTTTTCGAAGTATTCCTAATTATTGCCAAAGCTTGTTTGCTAGTTTTTTTCTCTAAATATATTAGTTATAGTAGACGACTTTGAGTTTTTGTTTCTGTCCTCCTCCTAGATTTGGTTTTATAGGGCGACAAAGCTTAAGGTATATTATCCATATTACCCTCACGTACCATATCATATTATATATATATATATATATATATATATATATATATATATATATATATATGTAATAGTGAAGCGTGTAGTGGTGGTGTAAGAATATCTGTTACCGCAGATCGTCCCGTGGGTGTCGTAGGAGGCGACAGAGGGAGACTGAAGCAGGAGATAGGTAGGAACATCTTCCATGATAACTCGCAACTGTGGCGAAATCACTAATAAGAGACAATCTATAGGAGAGGCTTAAGTTCAGAACTGGATTTTTATAGGCTATAATGGATGGGTGAGTGTTGTTGTTTTTTATAGGATAGCACCCTATCAAACAAACATCAAATATCAAAAAACAAAGTAGCACACAGTTCCCCTGATCGTAAGTGATTGCTGTGGCCCATAGACATCTACATCAGTTCTCGATTACGAATCAAAATGCAGATGCGTTGTCAACCCTGAGGAATAAGATGGAATACCTCGTTTCTAGTGAAAATAGTCCTCGGTTCTCTACACTCACCATACGAAACACAGCAGCGTTATGCTACTATTTCACGCTGATACTCTGTGAGAGCGTGATCCCTCCCCGGTTGAGCCGTTCCGTACCGAGCCGAGTGTTCATGCTGAAACTATACTACTAATATAACTACAGCGTGGCTCAACGACGTATGTAATGTATTAAAATAAGAAAATTCACAGCAAACTTACAGAACTTATGCAAGTACAACCATTTATTAAATGCCAAACACAACATACATATTAAACGTACATTATTTTTGTAATAAATCAATTTAACAAGCTATTAAATCCTTCACCGGTGAATTGTTTACAATCTACAGATTAGTCTTAACTACGCGTTAAATCACTTAACATGTTTTATGTAGAAATTTTCCTATCAGTTAGTTATAACAGTATTTTTTCGGAAAAGGAAAAAATCCGAGATATTAGTTTATTTTCAGAATGTTAGAATTTGACTGAATGCGGGATAAAGAGTTTGAATTAAAATAATTGCATTTTAATAAAGCCATGTAGTTGCGGTGTATGAATATCCACTACCCAACATCGTCCCATGGGTGGCGGTAATACTGTACAGTAATACCCTATGAACTTCTCGTGGCTGAAAACAGGCCTCTTTCCATTTCTGAGGTTTTCAAGCAGTTACGATTCTGCCGCGTTGCCCGTTGTGTGCAAGTTTCCTCACAATGTTACTCTTTATTTCCATATTTATGGTTTAAAGCAAATTTTCCACATGTTCAGCCGTTTGTTGGGACCTCTCCTAAACTTAGCAGAGGTTGAGAATGGGCACTTTAAAGTCTGTTCAGAGTTCATAAGTAATTTGTAGTATACAGATAAGTTATCAAACCGCCGTCTGAGGAAATACTGACCACTCCATCCCAGCCCGAGCCCTGACGTAATGTTAGGGTCTATGTTCCTGTATACAAAACTATTGGGTGAGATAAAATGTTAGGATGGTGAATAAAACATAAATTTTACAGTAAAAATCATATAATTATTTAACTGCACACGTGTTGGTACTTAAATTGTTATCATTAATAATATTTAGTGGATTTACTTTGGAACGCCTATATAAATAAATTAGCAAGCCTTTATTACAATGTCCTTGAATTTTTTTCATAGAGCTTCAACACAATTGTCCATGTGCACTAGCTATTCATTTTAAAAAAAGAGAGCTATCAATGCGTTGTCACTCTTGAGGACTAAGAAGAAATGTCTCCCAGCCTGTTATAAAACGAGTTTAAAAAACGAGGAAGTTCTAAGTATATTGCACGCAATAGATTTTTGCATATCGACGCTTCACAGCCAAAAAGGGATAACCGTCAATTTTTGCGAAATCGACTTATATATATGGCTAGAACCGTCTTTTTTTCTGCGTCTTTTGGTCTAAGTCTCATGGCTCTATTACATACTTTTTGTCGGTTAGGCAGTATATAAAATGAGGTCCTCAGCCTAATTTCTTTATCGTAAACGACACATATTTTGGTGATTTTTAGGGTTCCGTAGTCAACTAGGAACCCTTATAGTTTCGCCATGTCTGTCTGTCCGTCTGTCCGTCCTCGCTTAATCTCTGTGACCGTTAGCACTAGAAAGCTGAAATTTGGTACCAATATGTGTATCAATCACGCCGACAAAGTGGTAAAATAAAAATTGGAAAAAATGTTTTATTAGGGTAGCCCCCCTATATGTAAAGTGGGAAGTGATTTTTTTTTTAATTCCAACCCTAATGTGTGATATATTGTTGGAAAGGTATTTCAAAACGAATAGGGGTTTACTAAAATCATTTTTTGATTATGTCAATAATTTCGGAAATAATCGCTCCAAAAGTAAAAAACAATGTGTCCCCCCCCCCCTAACTTTTGAACCATAAGTTCAGAAAATATGAAAAAAATGTGAAAAGTAGAACTTTATAAGGACTTTCTAGGAAAATCATTTTGAACATGGATGGAAACAACAGTACCCACTACCGGGAGCAGTTGCAGGAGCGCGGAGCGCTGCTGGAGCGCGAACGTAATGGATACCCACCTTTAAACTCATAAGTTAATAAACACTTATTGTGGCGGACGGGAAACTACGGAACCCTGCACTGAGCGTGGCCCGACACGCTCTTGGCCGGTTTTAATTTAATTTTGACGGTTAGCTGAAAAATGGTATTTTTAAACTGAGACGTTATTAAGGCTTTTTTGAACATTTTTTTTGTTTGGACGTTAACCGGTTTGGGCTTGAAATAATTTATTACATTTTGCTTGGACGTTTTATTTTCTAAAACTACGTTTACGTCATTATGTCAGTTTGTTTGGAAAATATTATTGTGGTTTAAGATATTTAGGCCAATATTTCCTTGACTTCGTTTGTCGTTTACAGTTATTATTCCTGTTGCTGTGCCCATCAACGGAGGAGCTTAATACAAATTGTCCTAAAAACTCACAAAACTTAAATTGTCGTTTATTACTTTTTTACCTCCCAATATTCGAACGAGTGTGGTGGTTAGATAAGCAGACAAAACTAAAATGTATACTTACACTTATTCAATGCCGCGGCATTTGTCGTTTACCTAGTGCAACAAAATCTAAAAACGTCGCTTATTTCTTTCATTTGTTCGAAACAAAGAAGGTTACGGTCACACAGTGAACATTTACTGATCAGTCGACTACGGCACAAACGCCACGCACGCACATGCCTCATTTTGGCACGCAATTTCGAGCCTATTTCGACTATCCAGGTAAGCTATATTTTCTTAATGCTATATATGCGTAGGTAACTATTAACTCCCTATGTCATGAATAGCGTTAGTGTATGTATACATTTTTTGATGTTTATACTTGTCATAACTTTACACAACGATTATTAGTAAAAGATAAATAGTGTCATAGCAGTAATTTGGTAGCCACTTATGGTGAGGTGTCTGTACAACTTGACGATGATTTATTATTAATATTTCAGGATACCATTATGGCTCAAAACCAACGTGCATCTAGCATTATCCACAATTCCAACATAAGCTTCCGCACTCAAAGAAAACTTAATTTTCATAACCCAGAACCACCAGCTGATGAGGTACGAATGATTGTAACTGGCCACTATCATGAGAAATAAGGGGTATCATGTGTTTCTACAAATAATTATTTATATAAAACCGTTTTTTTAATTTCTTTCTAGGAAATTAATCTATGGAATAAAAAATTCACCATGCTCTGCTCCTAGTGAAACAGTCTACACAGGACTGAATGTACACAAAGAGAATTCAATTTGTGAACATCAAGATATTGCTAAATACGTATTGTTAGTAAATAAAAATAAAGAAGCAGAGCCCCCACCTCCAGTTATAACCGAAATGACAAATGTATAGCCAAATGATTACGTTTTTGATAGGAAAAATGATAGCTATACTTTGTTCAACAACAACAAAGTTACTTGTCCAGAGCAGTCTGGTAATCAATTAACAACCGAGGATGAAGACACACCAGCACAAACACCATATACTGCAGGAATTGAGATTACGTCATTACTTAAAACTCCGATTTATTGTGACGTGATAGAACTTTTGCCTTCTACCATCTACAGTGCAGTATTGCAGTCACAACTTATGTCACAATTAAAACAAAAATGTTAACCCATCAAGCTTAAAGAACAAACGTAATGCGAAACAACACAAAAAATACTTTGATTATTTATCAGATGATGAAGATTTTACAGCAAATTTTGGAGAGATTATTGCTTGCGGTACGTACACACCTTCTTCAGATTGGTCTGACTCTGATGAGAAAATAAGTAATGCTAGTAAAAAAAAAAACGAATGATGTCCAACAAAAGTTAAGAAAACATAAAAGAGCCAATGGATCAAATCGAACTTAATGTATTCGAAGAAAATGCAATGAAAAGGCAGCAAAAGAATAAAAAGAGAAAGAACGAAGTATTCTAAAACAATCTGGTCAAGCATACACTATGCAAGATGGGACTGAAAAATACCTGCTAAAGATATTAAACCTAACCCATGCAAAGAAAAAAATATGGGAATTATTGTGATTCTATCAAAAATGGGAAATAAAAAATATTTTTGACTATTTTTGAAGTCTATCATCGACATGGTGCAAAGATTGGCTGGTATTTATGATACAGAAAACAGCTATGAAAAGAAAGAGAAACAAATAATCTGAGAAACGATCCTACACTTACAAATATTTTGTAACCGAAGGTTAGGGAAGAGGTAGAGTTTGCCTTCAATTTTAAACAGCTACTTTGGATGTTGGTTTAAAATTAATTTAATATTCCTTACAATAGCGTTTTGTATAAATTTATATATTGGATTATATATTGGACGATGGTTGCTGAAATGAACCCAAAGTAGATTTTTTCTTTTTTGTAATGTCTTGTATTATTATATTCTTAAGTACGAGGATGATCAACTTTAATCTCTTAGCTTATAATGATTGAATGTGCAATAGTTTAATTGTTAAATTTACCAGGTTGTAGCAATGTTTCAATTTCTTTAGGAAAACTTTTATATTTTACTTTTAAGTAGTTTGAATAAATGTGATTAAAAGAGCTGAGAATTTGTGTTGTTATAATTCCAAATAAAGACTCATTTACCTATTTTTTTAATCCGACGTCTCCGAGATGACCTTTTTAGTGCTATTCAAACTGAACGTTATTTCGTAGTTTTCGTAAATGCTGAATATTTCTTAAAAAATTGTTATCTTATTACAATTTTTTTGTTCATCTGTCATTAACTAATAACCGGTTATATCATATTGCCCCCTTTTGATGTACGAAAAAAATACAGTTATGTTATTTTTCTTCAATTTAAATAAAATGAAAGGTGCAGTTAAGTGATTTAGGCTGGAAGCGAATTAATTAGTGATTTTCATTTATGACCTCTTTCCTGTTTGTAAAAATAGGACCTTTTGGGGATAACCGACAGTATTAGAAGGCTGATTTATGTTAAGATAATGACTCCATTTTGTAAAGAAATAATTAAAACCTATAAGTCTAAATTTTCAAGTTTTCGGAAGCTATAGAAGAATTTCTACGATTTTTTTTCGTTTATTCTGAACTTTAAACCACTCTTCTGCAAAGTTTGTAAAATGTCGCTTATCCTTTTGTGGCTGTGAAGCATCGATATGCTCCCATTTATTGAAACTAATTTGAATTATATTTCTTATATTATCTGTTATACTTCAGAGGTGGGTGAGGTTTTGTTCTAAGTCCACTAAAAAGATAAAAACATCAAACTCTTAATGATAAGTAAAAACCGACTTCAGAAACTAAAAAATAAAATGACATATTAGCTTTTGAAGCCAGGGCATTAATTATTTGATAAACTATATCTTAGAATCGATTGTAAAATGTGCTCTGTGCAAATTATTTGATTGTTTTTAGTTTTTAAACCCGGAATTTTCCTTTTACAATTTATTTTTTATTTTTTCTGATTCTTTTCTTTCGAAACTGGACAAAAGGGTCGTTACTTTTTGCGGCGGTAAAAGAGTAATTCCAACCCAGGGGGGGGGGGGTACATTAAGCGGAAAAAAAGTCTCACTAATAATAAAAATAAACATCATGTTTTCATTAATTCTCATATTTTTATAGAACAAGTGGCTCCCAATCCGTCTTCGTCGGAATACTCATATACTTTCTGCGCTCTACTGCGTCTTATTTAATGTATCAAGTCCTCCCTATCTGAAAGAACGTTTTAAATTTCTTAGCTCTTGTCACGATTTTTCCTTACGGTCCAAAGAAAACCTTTCGCTCCAATGTCCTATACACTCCTCGACATTTTATGATAAATCTTTTGCTGTTCTTGGAGTAAGACTCTGGAACTCCTTACCCCAGTCCATTAAAAGTGCTCAATCTTTAAATGTGTTCAAGAAACAAATTAAGGAACACTATTTGTCTCTTTAACTCCTCTCTCTTTCTCCTCTTAGTTATGGTCACTAATATACCTCAAGTATGTTGTCATTATATAGTATATAAGTTATATTTATTTTTGTCTAATTTAGTGCACCCTACCCATTATTCTTATTTTTATTTTTATTAATTTCCTCTTCTGGGTTGTCTGGAAGAGATTGCTATGTAGCAATAAGACCGCCTTTTGTTTATCCCTCATTATTTTTTCATTATTTATTAATGTTTTGTTGGTGTACAATAAAGAGTATTGTATTGTATTGTAGAATAAGTATGATAAACGACATACACTCCACCTGATGGTAACTGGACGCTGTGGTCCATAGACATCTACCATCGTTCTATCTAGCGTTTTCATGCCTGAAGAATGAGATTGAATGCCTCGTTTCGAGTAAAAAGGATAAGCAGATCTCTACACTCACCATAAAAACACATCAGCTTTCCTAGTTGAGCCGACCCATTCGTAGTACAACCATAATATTATAACTACAGCATAGCTCTACTACGTATAAAAATATTCCATATTATTTGATATTTACAGGCATTTAAAACAGCTAAGTTACTGCCACTAGGCGGGTTTGAAGGAACCAGCGGATACAAGGGTTTCTGCCTGAGCGCGATGGTTGAAATGCTCTGCAGTGGACTTTCCGGTAAAAAATGTTTTTGTTATTCCTGTTAATGACTATAAGAATCTTAAGTAAAACTGTCCAACTTTGGTCTTGGCTGTCAGTCTTACAAAAACTAGCCATATGCGCAGGATGGCACAGAATTGTGGTGCGACATCACAGGATTATCTTGACATGACTTGTGATATGATACCATACGAAGCATAGCGGTATTAAATTGCTATTTTACGTTGGTATTCCGTAAGAACGTTGTCCTTCCTTGGCCGAGCCGAGCCATACGTGCGCAACCATAATATAGCTGCAGCGTGGCTCAGTCACGTATAATTGTTTAGTTTTTATTTAATTAACTACTACCATAATTTTAATGAACCTGAAAGAAGCGAAAGAGGTATGTAAGGATCGTGACACTTGACGATCTGTTCTCTCTGGCTACCCCGTTAGGGATTGTGCGTGAAGATAAGTAAGTAAGTAACTACTAATATCTAAGTTGTTACATTAAAATTTCAACATCTATTTTTCTACCCTTGCGAAAGAATCTTTTTAGGGTTCCGTAGTCAACTAGGAACCCTTATAGTTTCGCCATGTCTGTCTGTCCGTCTATCTGTCCTCGCTTAATCTCTGTGACCGTTAGCACTAGAATTAGACCGTTAGAACTAGTTAGCACTGAAATTTGGTACCAATATGTGTATCAATCACGCCGACAAAGTGGTAAAATAAAAATTGGAAAAAAATGTTTTATTAGGGTAGCTCCCCCATATGTAAAGTGAGGTGATATTTTTTTTAATTTCAACCCTAACGTGTGATATATTGTTGGAAACATTTAAAAATGAATAGGGGTTTACTAAGATCATTTTTTGATAATGTCAATAATTTCGGAAATAATCGCTCCAAAAGTAAAAAACAATATGTCCCCCCCCTCTAACTTTTGAACCATAAGTTAGAAAATATGAAATAAATTTGAAAAGTAGAACTTTATAAGGACTTTCTAGGAAAATTATTTTGAACTTGGATGGTACAACAGTACCCACTACCAAGAGCATTTGGAGGAGCGCGGAGCGCTGCTGGAGCGCGAACATAATGGATACCCACCTTTAAACTCATAAGTGGGAACACTTATTGTGACGGACCAGAAACTACGGAACCCTACACTGAGCGTGGCCCGACACGCTCTTGGCCGGTTTTTTTTATATTTAAATGGAATGAACCTTTGAAGTATGGCACATTTTTAGCCGTGTAGTGGCGGTTAAGAATATCCACTACCCCATATCTTCCCGTGGGTGTTGTAAAAAGCGACAGAGGGAGACAGGCAGGAGATGGGCAGCAGCATCTTCCTGATAACAGCAACTGTACGACAAAAAAAAACTGCGGTTGCCAACCCGCTCGCCAAGCGTGGCAACTATGGCAATATACCCCCCATGAACAATTACACAAATAGACGGCCCCCAGTCCCCGACGGCCCCGCTATTCCTGGCTACGGTGGCGACCATGGTAACGGCGGGGCAGGGGATGCTAAGAATCTCCGGTGGAGGTTCGGTTGCCACCTACGACGACTCGACCTGGCAACATTTAACGCACGCACACTGAGGACTGACGAGAAGATCCTGGAGCTGGAACAAGAGATAGACAAGTTGCGCTGGAGTATTATAGGATTATCCGAGGTCCAAAGAGAGGGGGAGGACACGGTGATTCTCGAATCCGGCAACAGATCTCCAAATGCATACGCAACTATAATACTGCTCGTATTAAAGAAGCGATCGAGCGGAACCAGGGCTCCAAAGTCTTTGCCGGAGATCTGTCTGCCCGTAAGAGCCAACTGTCAAAGCTGAAGACTGAGTGTGGCAGCATCGTTTCCGGGACACCTGAGATTTTGAGTAAGATTGAGAGGTTCTATGGGCAGCTGTACACATCATCGTTGGAGCCACACGCAAGTGTGAGTAACGATCCAAGAGCAAATCTTATCCGACACTATTCCGATGATATCCCGGATGTCAGTCTAAGCGAGATTAGAATGGCTCTCCAGCACCTTAAAAACGGCAGGGCCCCAGGCGAGGATGGAATTACAGCGGAGCTTCTGAAAGCGGGTGGAACACCGGTACTTGAAGTCCTTCAGAAGCTCTTCAATTCCGTCCTCCATGGTGGCACTACTCCAGAGGCGTGGAGCAGAAGTGCGGTCGTCTTGTTCTTTAAGAAAGGCGACAACGCTCTCGTGAAAAACTACAGACCGACTTCCCTTCTGAGCCGCGTCTACGTGCTGTTTTCGAGAGTCGTTACGAATCGTCTCGCACGCAGACTCGACGACTTCCAGCCTCCCGAACAAGTCGGTTTCCGAAAAGGCTTCAGTACCATAGACCACATACATACCTTGCGGCAGATTGTACAGAAGACTGAAGAGTACAATTTGCCACTTTGCCTGGCGTATGTGGACTATGAGAAAGCCTTTGATTCCGTCGAAATTTGGGCGGTGCTGCAGTCCCTTCAGCGGTGCCAAGTTGACTGTCGGTATATCGAAGTGCTGAAGTATTTGTACAGTAGGGCTACGATGGCTATCCGAGTACAGAACCAGAGCTCGAAACCTATCCAACTGCAGAGAGGTGTAAGACAGGGTGACGTTATATCCCCGAAACTCTTCACCGCTGCTTTGGAAGACGTTTTCAAGCTACTGGACTGGAAAGGATACGGTATTAACGTCAATGGCGAGTACATCACTCACCTTCGATTTGCCGACGATATAGTCCTTATGGCAGAATCGCTGGAGGACTTAAGCACTATGGTGAGTGTAGAGAACCGGAGACCCTTTTTACTGAAAAGGAGGCATTCCATCTCAGTCCTCACGGGTGACAACGCATCTGCATTTTGATTTGTAATGGAAGATAGATGTAGATGTCTATGGGCCGCAGCAACCACTTACCATCGGGTGGACTGTGTGCTCGTTTGTCACCCTATTCTATAAAAAAAAAATGCTCAATGACCTCAATAGTGCCTCCCAACGGATAGGTCTTAAGATGAACATGGACAAAACAAAGATCATGTTTAATGTCCATGTCACACCTATGCCGGTAGTTGTTGGGAGCACTATGCTCGAAGTTGTTGACGAGTACGTTTACCTGGGACAAATAGTCCGACTAGGTAAGTCCAACTTCGACCGAGAGGTCAATCGACGGATTCAACTCGGCTGGGCAGCGTTCGGGAAATTACGACATATCTTCTCGTCAGGTATACCTCAATCTCTAAAAACTAAAGTATACAACCAGTGCGTGTTGCCAGTGATGACTTACGGATCTGAGACGTGGTCCTTCACTGCTGGTCGTATGAGGACGCTCAAGGTCGCTCAGCGAGCTATGGAGAGGACTATGCTCGGAGTTTCTCTGCGTGATCAGAAATGAGGATATCCGCAGTAAAACCAGAGTGACCGACATAGCCCAACGGATTAGTAAGCTGAAATGGCAATGGGCCGGCCATATAGCTCGAAGAACCGATAACCGATGGGGTAGAAAGGTTCTCGAGTGGCAGCCTCGTACCGGTAGGCGTAGTGTAGGGCGACCCCCCACTAGATGGAGTGACGACCTGGTAAGATATGCAGGAAGTCGATGGATGCAGGTGGCTCAGGACCGTGCTTTGTGGCATTACTTGGGGGAGGCCTATGTTCAGCAGTGGACTTGTGAAGGGCTGTAATGATGATGATGATGATGACATTTTTAGCACGTTTCTAGTTATATTAAAAGTTTCAAGTTTCTAGCTTATCGATAAGTTCGCTTTAAATCGAATTTAAAACTGGTATCCAATAGACAAACAGAGAAGAGAGCGAGTAGTAAGTACGTAGTAAAAAGAATCATTAAAATAAGCTGAAAATTGGCGAAGTTACAACTTAGAATACATGTTATATGTATTCTAAGTGGTATTCAGAGTAATAAGTCGGATTCAGAGCCCCACCCTTTTGAAGTTGACTAAAAATAAAAGTGTTAAATAAACTTTATCATGTAGGTTCAAACCCTTCATACAAAGTTCCGGCATGGACGTTCGATCAGAACACTGCGCCAAATTTAGGCCAATGCTTTGTGGCTATAGACCCGGAGTGTTTCGCTCCCGGCTTCGCAGAGCGAGCCGCTGGCTGTCTTCAGCATTGGAGGAATTTGCAACCGGTAAGTTATAGTTCTGATTGTAAATATCCCTCAAGGCTTAGTGGCTGACGTACTTTACTGAACCATAGGTTTTCAGATCTGAATTTGAAAGTATTACTTATAACCTACTACCTTTTAACATTTAACTTGACCGTTTTTACTGGAAACGGGGCATTCCACCTTAGTCCTCTAGGGTGACAACTCATCTGCATTTTTATTTTTAATCGAAGATAAATGTAGATGTCTGTGGGCCACAGCATCCACTTACCGTCAGGTGGACTATCTGCTCGTTTGTAACCCTTATTCAATAAAAGGAAAGAAATTAGTCAAAAAGATGTAGCCGAGCCCCCACCCCACTGTGATTTTAATATCACTTACTACTACTACTATACCTTCCTAATGATTCACAGCTTATTATTAATATTTTACTATAAAATAATATTTTATAGTAAAATATCAATATATAAAGTAATGTTTTTGAATGATTCCAAAAAAAAATTATCAGGGTTTCTATTTACAATATTTGGAAATAAGTCTACAGTGTCACAAAACCTTAACGCTATATAAGTAGATTTTACCCATAAATATACTAATACTACCATAATACTTTCAATAGTAAAATTATTAAAGACTTTCAACTAATTGAATGAATAAATGAATTACTTAATTCGTACATTTCAATACAGTGAACACTTGGAGTACCATTTTAACGAATGTTCGGTGATTTAGCCGAATATTCGGCCGAATACGAATATACGGTAAAGCTGCCGAATATGCCGAATACCGAATATAAAACGAATATTCGGCCCATCTCTATAAAATATGTCATTTTAATGTGATATATTTTTCTGACCATACCATTTACCATTACAGCCTATTTCAATTCCACCGGTAAATACAGTTCTCCTTCATTGATCACCTCATAAAAGCGATATTTGCCACAATTGCCACGCTTAGAAGGCAGTATGGTGACCACAGTTTTTTAGTTATTTAGAGTTATTATCAGGAGGAAGCTACTGCACAAATCCTGTTTCATTTTCCCTTGACACCGCTCATGACTAGAGTTGCCACCCGTACTAAGTAAGGTAGTATAGTGTAAGTAATAGTATAAGGTAATATGGTCATCTACAGCTTTGCCGCCCTGTAAAACGTAAACTAGAAGAAAGACAGAGGCAAAAACAAAAAGTCGTATACTATAACTAACATATTAAGAAAAAAAATAGCAAACAAGCTCTGGAAATAAATTGGAACACTTCGAAAAATTTACTTAAAAAAACTAAGTATACTACACCATACTAAAATCGACCAAAATATTTACTACTAGCTGTACCCCGCGGTTTCACCCGCGTATATCACGCGTCTCTGCCGCGCGACATGATATGACACCTCGCTCATTTAGTTCAATCATTTTAGCTAAAAAATTAGCAAAATTAATGGAGTAATTTTATCTATCGGCATATATACGTTATACAGAAAATTTAAATTTTATCCACTCCCCCCCCTATGATTTAGCATTCTATTGGTAAAAATTGATTAAAATCGGTCAAGTAGTTTCGGACTTATTTGGTACAAACTAACAAAAACATGTTTCCTCTTTATAATATTATATATTTAAGTATAGATAATGATTTTTTTTTATTATTTTTTACGTATCTTTTTTTGTTCTTTTTTAATATTTGATTAGTTTATTTTTATTTCTAATATCACACCCCAGTGACACCCGCATCGCATGGTGCTGGCAGTGTACGCGATATAAGGATTTTTCGACGTTACTATTGAACATTTTAACATGGAAAAGTTGTTATTGTGAGATAACTATAATAGTTAGACATATGGTATTGCAGACTTTTATGTAGATATTGATGTCTTCCATAAAACTGTAGCACATCGCTTTGCTCTATTGTCAACAGTTTCCGCAGCGTACGTGATATAAGTTTTATTTTTGATATTTTTTTCACACCTTGGGTTACATTAACGAAGTTTTCATACGGATCCCTAAATTTTTTGAAAACGTTCTATCGCCTATGTTCATCAGGAATAATGTAGGATTCTACTGGTGAAAGAATTTTTCAAATCGGTTCAGTAGTTTCAGAGCCTATTCAATTCAAACAAACAAACGAACAAACAAATCTTTCCTCTTTATAATATTAGTGTAGATAATATCAACTGTCAAAATGGCATCGATTAAGCATCGCTCTTTTGACCCTTTATTATTCGATTGACTGATGAAGAGCTATCTTATCAAAGGGCCATCCTTGCAAACAAGGCTGTAGTTTATGAGTTACAAGAAAATGACCATATTAACAGGATGAACATATTACCCTCACGTACTATATAATATATAGTATCGAACTATATTTCAGTAAATTGTACTATAATATTTGTTTATTGTATATATATAACTAGCTTGCCAGGCAGACGTTGTTCTGCCCTTTTCGACTACACTTTGTCATGTGATCGATGGTAATGCCCTATTAAAAATTCTTACATTCCCAAAAAAAAACGTAGGTCACTTATGGGCAAAAAAAACTATCCTATCTCTCAAGTTGGGCCAAACTGCACACGATGTGCAAATCTGATTAAAATCGGTGAAGTATTTTAGGAGTCCATCGCAGACAAACAACGTGACACGTAATTTATACAGTATGTATATATATATATATATATATATATATATATATATATATATATATATATATATATATATATAGTATGTACGAAAAATATTACATTTTATCCTTAATTCAATTGTCGCACTTTTTCATATTAATTGTGATAGGAAGTCTGAAACAAAATGCACGTATTTATTTAGTTAAAACTTAATTGTTAATTTATTTTATCATGAATCTAAATTGCTCAGACTTCTGTAATTATTTTAAAGGTAAGGTAGAAGGTAAGGTGCTTAGATTATTGATGGCTAAAACGAAGATAAAAAAAAGAAAGCAAAAATAAATAAAGATTATAAATAAGTGTTTACTATTTTTTTCTCCTGAATTTTTCAAAAATACTATATTTTTGCATCTTTTTTGGGCAAAATACTACATTTGCTCACAAAAAACCCTACTCCGACACCCACGGGATGATATGGGGTAGTAGATTCTTCTACGTCGCCACTATAATATGTTATATATTTAATTACTTAATTGTTGGAATAATATTACTTGATGATTGTTTGGAATCTTAATTATTTGTGTATTATTATATTTGCACACTTGTTAGAGTTGTTATTCCACATATTTGCACACCACACATGGCCGTACAATGACTTTTAAGCGAATAAACGTCGTCGTTCCACTACATCGTTGCCATATTACAATTATTTATGGCTCCAGCAATAGATTGAAAAGGTAAAGTAACAAAGGTAGAGATCCTTTTTTTGTTTACTTCTGCACTTATTGGACATTCTGAGGACTTTATAATCAATACCATCACTGGCAGTTTTGCTTTATCCGCATAACAGTTTACTGATTATTCCAAGTTTTATAACACAACGGGTAATATTACTACGTAGTTTATTGGAAACCAATATAACTACGAATTACAACATAAAATTTCTGATTGAAATAAGGACTAAATAATGCAAAACTTCTACCAAAAAGTTCACTGTGAAGTGGCGCCGTAAGAGAAACCTCATATCATACCATGGGTCTCGTAAGATCCCAAAGGGGAAAACTGAAACAGGAAATGAGCAGCAACATCTGCCTCCAACTCATAGTTCTGCCAACAACGCCTGGCAAGCATGGTTGCTCTGGTAAATATTCACAATATGAGGCCAGTCTAATGGGACGGCCTATGTTCTGCAGTGGACTTTGATATTGATAGGCTGTAATGATGATGATGATGATGATGATGACAAATGGCAATTTTTTATTTGATTTATTAATGTAACCATTCATACGTTATTCATACATATGGTTAAGTACTTATTGTTCGGAGAGGAAAAAATTTAACAACACTTATAAAACAAAGTCGCCGATCTATGCAATATTAATGTAAAATATTACAAAAAGTTAATTCAGATTTATTAATAACAGAAATAAAAATTTACAAATTATTATTGTGTTGCCTCTCAGATTCTGAACCTAAAAATTCTTCTTATTTCTGTAGTAATTTAATCAAGTTGTACCTTACCTTTTTAGTACCTGTTTAGTAGTTAGTACCTACTGTTGGTACCTTAAAGATTTTAGATTAGATATTAGATTAAACTACGCCAGGCAGGTGAGATAGTAAGCGCCAGTAAGCGCTGAAACGTAAACTCGAACTGGTAATCCTACTCGTGGGATTGCGGTTTGGAATGGTTAGAAACAGCACAACAAGAAAAAATGATTTTGATTGTCAGTGTTGGCGGCGCGAGATAAACATCTCGTTTAATCATTCATTATTTATTAAGATTAATGTCGAATTTATATTAATCCTATACTATTAAACGAGCAATTCTTGTATATATGTATATATAGAAAGAAAGAAATAAAGAAAGAAATAAATTAATAAAAAATCAAGGAAATACAAAAGGAACGTGGAAGATAATAAAAGAAGTGTGTAATTTAAATGTCGCAAAGAGGCCTTCTAATACTTTACTAAATATAAGCAACCATCCTACACAGTCGCTGAATGAAGTAAATTTATTTTTCACCTCTGTCGGTGAAATACTTGCAAAAGATACCCTACAGAAGATGAATACCTCTGATCGTGAACTTGCGTTATTGATAAATAAAACTAACTCACCAGTTGGGTCTATGTCCCTTACACCAACTGATCCCGTGGAGGTCAGGAACATTGTCCTCGGACTCAAATCGCACAGTGCTCCTGGCTGGGATAATATCACAGCTAAATTACTAAAGACATTTATAATATTCCTCGCTGAACCTATAACACATATATGTAATTTGAGTCTTGAAACAGGCATTTTTCCAGCAGCTTTCAAAAAAGCTATTGTGTGTCCTATTTATAAAGCAGGTGACCCCCATAGTCCTACAAATTATAGACCTATCTCTATTCTTTCAACTCTGTCTAAGGTGTTGGAAAAGTTGGTTAAAAAGAGGCTCATGCGATATCTTGAGTTTAATAATCTACTGAGTGAAAATCAATTTGGATTCAGAGAAGGTAAATCAACCGAAGACGCAGTTCTAACGCTAACTAGAAAAATCTCTACATACCTCGATGGTGGATACAAGTGCATGGGTGTCTTTTTAGACCTCCAAAAGGCTTTCGATACCGTTTCGATTCCGATCCTTTTGGCCAAGTTGGAGAATGTGGGGATCAGGGGGATAGCTCGTGACTGGTTCGCAGATTATCTAGTCGGAAGATCACAACGGGTACGGGTAGAAGGTCATGAGAGTGATAGTGCAGGATGCACCTACGGCGTTCCACAGGGCAGTGTACTAGGGCCTCCTCTCTTCCTCTTATATATAAATGATCTGTGCAAAATTAATTTTCCTAATCTTGACTTGCTCATGTTTGCAGATGATACTGTCTTACTCGTCCATGATAAAAATTGGCAAGAAGTGACAGACCTGGCGGAAGATTGTCTCTCTATAGTGACGCAATGGCTAGAAAATAATCTTTTATCCCTTAATATCAACAAAACGAAGTTCATGTGCTATAGTAAGACAACATCAGGAGGACCTGATGCCGACGTTAGAATTAAAATTCATATATATCCATGCAATCGTAGTAGTCGACCTGACCAGTGTAACTGTTCCTTTTTGTTGCGTGTAGATTCAATAAAGTACCTTGGGGTTGAAATTGATGATAAAATAAATTGGAAAATGCATATAATGTCATTGTCTACAAGATTGAGAAAACTCATCTATGTTTTTAAATCTCTAAGAACAGTTGTTGACAACAAATTAGCATTACAAACCTATAAAGCCCTTGGTGAATGCATTATTAGGTATTGTATCTGTGCTTGGGGCACTGCAGCAAAATCCTACTTGATCACTGCAGAACGTGCACAACGTGCAGTACTGAAAGTGTTATTCTCCTTACCCTTCAGACATCCTACAACAGCTGTCTATGACAAAGCCAATGTTCTTAGTATTAGAAAATTATTTATTTACGAAAGTCTACGACTTTATCACAAAAAAAATGTTCCTTACTTGCCTAAATCATCTTCGAGGCTTGACCGTTGTCCTATTCCCAAAGCAAAAACAAGATTCGCCCAGAAGCAGTTTGATTTTATTGTTCCACACCTTTATAACAGACTGAATAAGGAGTATAATGTAAAAAAGTGCAATAATAATGTTATTAAGAAGTATATTTTTTTATGGCTTAAAAACCTTGATTATGACGATGTAGAAAACATGTTAACTGGTTTTTATTACTGACACAAACACACACACACACACACACACACACACACACACACACACACACACACACACACGCACACATTAATACAACTACATACATAACAGATATGCGCTAGTGAGTAGCCCGTTCTTTACTAATTTTTGTTTTCTTGATTTAAGTAGTTCTGCTGAATAACTTATAATGTACCTTATCTTATGGCATAAATTAATAATGCAATTTTATGGGAGAAGCCACTGGCTCCTGAAACACAGTTTTACACTAGTTTAGGAGCCTATGGATTCACTGAAATATTTATTGTAATATTTTATGTCAAATAAAGTTTATTATTATTATATTATATATATAATCGGGATCTCGGAAACGGCTCCAACGATTTTCATAAAATTTAGTGTCCAGGGAGTTTCGGGGATAATAAATCGATCTAGCTAAGATTTATTTTTAGAAAATGTCTTTTTGTCCGTGTTTTTAGGCAATTAAAAACTGCTACAATATAGTTAGAATAAGAAGGTAAATTTTGACAGTTTGGTAATGATTATAAATAGCTTATTGGTATAATGGGCGGTCACAAAATCGTAAAACCCCGGTTCGAGCCCAGACCGACCGACCGACTTTTTTATTTTTTTTTTTCAAGTTTCTTTCTTTTTTGAGAAAATATATTTTTTTCGAGCCCTTTTTTTAGTATTTTTTAAAAACACGAAAATTTAAATAAAAATAATTGCACTCATGATTTTTTATTCAAATAACCAGTTCAGTTTTTTCTGTTATGTCGCTAAGATCAAAAAATATTATTTGTAATTCATCAGTATGTAATTTGTATCTAAATATAATTTCCAAAACACACGAATTAAAAAAAATCGAGCGAAAAATACCGAGCAAAGCTCGGTCAACCGGGTACTTTTATAAAATGCTAATTTCTGAGTGAAATAAAGATATTTGTATTAACTAATGTAACACACGGTCAGTTCAACTGATCATTCCAACTGATCAGTCCAAACTAGGACAACATCAAAAAGTTCTAGTTTGAACTAATCAGTTGGAATGATCAGTTGAACCGACCGTATGTGGCGTCCATTAGAGTCATGGCAATTGGCTACGTAATGCGAATTAAATATTAAGAACATTTTCATTCACATTGCACTTGTAATTAAATGTTTACATAATATTTTAATCAATGAGTAGCCGCTGAGAAGCGCTCCTAAATAAGGCAAATTAGAGAGAAGACTGCCTGAGCCGCTATGAGGCAGTCCAGGTCGGGCGAAAGCTTGTTAGGGGTGGGGGGAGTGGCTTAGAGAGAGTTTCTCGGCCTGCGAATTCGATAGTACATTATATTAAATTATAAGGAACTGGGTGCAGTGCTGGGCTGAAAAGGCTCTGAGGGGGCCGAGTAGGACCCTGAGAGGGCTAAGAATAGCCCTGATGGGGCAATGGGGAATGAGCTGTCATTGATCGGTGGAGGAGCTGGTTTAGCAGCTTTGGTAAGATAGGGGCGAAGAGTGCGAGGACAGCCTCTGTAGTTAGCCAGGTGGCTAGACTGTTGGCAGAGATCGCATGCGGGTGGGGTTTCGGCATCACGGGGCCGAGGGCACCTTTTGGAGCTATGCAGTTGGCCCATAAAGTTGGCAGCGGTGGCACTGCGCCGGATGACCGTGCCTATGGGGAGGCTCGGCCTTTACTCTCGACAGGCTACATACGGTGTGTACCTGCCGAAATATGTCCTTTGCCTTCGGCACCTTTGAAAGGACGAGAAAAGCAAGCGGGAACCTCTTGCCCTTGTAGCTATGCATCTTGTGCACAGCCTCGACGGGGAAACCCAGGGACTTAGGGTCCTCCAGGATATTCTCGTTGGCGAGTTCGAAGGGAACTCCGCGGGGTATAGCCCTGACCTTACGCTCTTCTGAAAGAGCGTACGTGGGTTGGACACACGCTCGGCCGTGAGAAGTCTGGTGAGGCGACGAAAGTCGTCGATAGTATGGGGGATGATTTTTATAGCTTCACCGAGGTTGGTGGCTTGATCATATTTTATGCCTGTGTCGTAACAGTTTTTGGAGAGCCTTGTGAATTGGCCCTTGTCCCTGAGGAAGACAGGGGGCATGACCTGTTTCTCGGCGGGGGTGGAGGCGCAGCGAGATGCTGGCGCGCTTGGACTTCACTTCCGTGAAGGGGGTCGCATCAGTAACTATTCCATCGGAATCTGTCGAGTCCGAGGAGCATCTACTGGATGAAGTGACGGATGTTTGAGCGGACCTTTTCCGGGTCGAGGACGATACGGATGCGGTGTCCGAATGTTCCCTGGCGTCGGGGTCGAGGGACGCGGGCGAGTCGGTTTGCGGGGCAGCCATAGAGGCTGCTAAGTAGTACGCAACGGGGGCTGAGGGGGGGGACGTACCTGAGGAACAAAGGAGACAAGAATTGCGGCGAGAGCAGTCATCTATGCTGATGGCTAAACCTAGGGTTTGGTTTAATATAGTGATGACGGATTGTCCGGAGTGGACATGATGGATTATCTCACTGCCAGGAGGCAGGGGGGCAGAGACGGTGTGGAAAAATAAGCATACTCACCGACGGCGATTGCTCTGCCACAGTGTGGGCGAGAGAGCGAAGACGCGAGAGGGAGAAGGCACTCACCGTATGGGGACGGGAGCGCGGTCTACTAACACAACCGCTTGGGAGTGGCGGTGCTAGCGGAATGTCGAGCCTCCTGTTTGATCCCTCGGGTAGTGTAAAAATGAGTTTGTCAACTCACACGATTATTTAGCAGAACCAATAACGTCCTAACCGTTTCTTAAGAATATTAATTAAAATTAATTTTATTATAATATGAAAATGCTTGTAATGAGTGTCTAAGATAGATTCTGTATAATAATAAGATGAGAAAGTGTTAAAAAAACTAATTTAATAATAAAACAACGAAATAATTGTGTTAGAAAATTAAAGTTTCATACTTAAAAGTTTTAATTCTTGCATAAAACTGTTGTATTATTTAAGATATGTGAAATTAGTAGTGAGAATTATATTAATAAAGTTTATATTCGACATGTTAAGGTTTATGCTATAAGAAAATGCTTGTGAAATTGTGATATTTTGTTTATATTTTTTTGAAATTATCCCAAATTGAATGTGATTTATGGGCAACAACGTTTATGCCTACCGATTGACCCTCACGAAAGTGTGCGTGGGCAGTAAAATCCGTTAAAATAATGCATTACCATGCATATTGAATTTAAAGGATAAAGAGGACAGAATGTTTGAGGTTTTTATAAATTACGTTTTTTTCCACCATTTGCCTATGTTATTTAATCTGAACCTGCTCTGGAAATTTTGCCGGTTATTGCAAAATATCCCTGTTTGTTTGGTGTTTTGAAATCAATATGAAAAATGCCGTTTAGGTATACTTCACCATAGCCTTGTTTAGTAAGAAAGGGGGATGCCCATATTAGGCCATGGAACGCCCAACAATGTGCATTTGTTAAAAAAATATATCTTTATTTATGGTTATTAATCGCGGTATTCATTTATCCTAAAACAATGGGAATATTTTTGCACAAATTAAAAGTACCGAAAAGATAAAAATAAAATTAGGTAAATACGTAATTCATTAGTCTTTGAATAAAATAAAAAATGTTGCCAATCACAAAAATCATTAAAAAATCGATTCCCCTTTTCGATCGATTACTTATGGTGTCATTATTACAATGCTTATATGATCTTTCGATAATTATCACGATGTTATGATATAAGTTTAAAATAACCGTTGACAATGGATATTTATCCAAAGCAGTCGATACGCAACCGTTATTAACCAAATGTTTACCGACTACAGACGAAAAAGGATGGTTATGTTTTTACTGTGTGTGCGGATTAGGCTATGTTGAATTGTTTTTTGCTATGGTGCTTAAAACGTAGGATGCATTTTATTATTGAGGGAGCTACTATCAAAGAATATTTTATTCGCTTAACTCGTAAAGTACTTGACCAACTTTAAGAATTCTTTCACCACTAGATTGTTATGTATAATTTTAGATATCTAATATAGGGTTAATTTTATTATAGAGGGCGCCACTTTCAATGAATACTGTTACGAGCTTGAGGTTCGTGACAATAAAAATTGCCGATAAAATTACCTAAATTAACACTTTAATTTACTTTACACAAATTAAAACTAAAAACACTAATAATTAAACACACTAATTCACTTAATTCCGCTCCGAAGCTTCGCTTGTGTCGCTGAGTTCAACTCTGTCCCGATCGCATCTTGCAGCGCCTATTTATTTAAATTAGCAGAGAAACATCCCGAATCTTCAGGTAAATGCGCGCAAAGGGACGAGTTTGCGAGTATAGATTTTCTAGAAACTTAGTTCTTCGGATGGCGCTGTCGGTTGAGAGTGTGATGTCATTCTCTGCAGAGCTCCCCTCGCTCTCGTTCCTGATACTAGATGGCGCTAGTTGACTTATTCACACAACAATACGTTTTTTGGCTAATCTCAAAAATTACTAGACCGATTTTGAAAATTCTTTCACCATTAGATTGCTAATGAGGGCGTTAGCTGTGTGATAAATTATATTATTACAATAAATAATTGTGAAATTAATATTTTCTAAATAAATAAAACTAAATACCTACCTAAGATGTTCAAATCCAATTATTATTTTTACAATTTAAGAATCGTATTTACACACTTTACTTACTCAGATTGATTACTATAGATAAAGAGGTAATAAACCTAAAGTAAAAGAGCTCCGCTTAAACGAAAAAACTATTTATTAGAATAAAACTAAATGTTGAAAAAAAGTGGTTCAGTGCGAGTCGGACTCGCAGGCCCATGAAGAGTTCAGTAGTAACAAGCATATATTTTAAATCGAGTCAAAATACCACTATCATTATCGCCAGCAACAAATTATTTTGTTTTTCATAGTGTTTGTATAAATAACAAAGTTGTTTTTGCGGTTCCTTAAAATGTGCTACTTGTATCAAAAAAAGGACTATTATACATTAAAGGGGTTTCTGTGGTTAATTCATTACCAAAGAGAAAAAACTTATTGCGCAAAATAGGTTTTTATTAATTTCAAGTCATCAAAAGCGGCAGTCAACCGTTAAAAACTAAAACAACCGTTGTTATAGGCTCGGTTGAATTCATTGACAACCTTCACATTTATAGTTATGATAATTAAACAAGCGAATTACTAGCTGATTTACCAAGAATTCTTTAGAGTATAACAAAACGCTACTGCACAAGTTAACTGTTATTCTTATCTGTTTTTAACATAACATTTAAAATGGAATCATGTTATGATAATTCAAGAAGTTAATTTCCAGCTGATTTACCACGAATTCTCTAAAGCATAACAAAACAATACAGCACAAGCTAACTGTTCTTAAAAATACATTTGAAATAGAGTTTCAATAAATAAAGGAAATTATATTTTAAAAAGCGTGCAGAACTTAAAACGCGTCAAAGATTATTCTTTTTATGATATTATTAATCGAATAAAAATCGATATCATTCCATAGATTTTATGATAGTTAAGTGGCAACATCGTATCCGACAGGTAGGCCGCTGTCACTGTTATGTCACAAGAATTAAATTACGTGTTATTGTTTTGTTGTAAAAGTAAAATGCAATTGTTGATCTCTCAGCAATTGGTTCGAACACAGCAGGTAAATAGTTGGTACATATCACGATGTGGTATGTCTTCCTCTAAGAAATGCTTTATAACTGAGTTTACTTGAATAATATCAATATAATAATTGTAGCTTCTTTATTAGGTACAAGTTTCGAGTACAGTGAACGTGTAGTGTGGCACTCGCAAAATGCACCAATAGTTCGTCTTGAACATCTATACATCAGCTGTGGCACTGACACTTATGAGAATAAGATCACACACATTGTTTGTCTTCGATTTTCCACGTGAGGAACTATTTGCGGTACGTGAGGTAAGTGTTTAACATGTTTAACATTTCAATTTATTAAATGTGATCCATATATCTGATAATTATACATGTTTTTACACTGATTGTATATCAACTCAAGAACTTGTTTTATTTTTTCACATCTGCCCTAGCTATATCTGACAAACATACTAGCTTATTTATGAGATTGACCAGTTTTATCAACTACCAAGAAAGGAGACAGTTGATTTTTCATTGTTTTTGGACTGCTGGTAGTCTGTCAGGCCTTAATTATTAAATAATATAGGGCATTAAATCCGTCCTTGTGCAGTAACATTTAACTTGATAAATATTTTATTTATATTTGAGTTTGAAATAAATCTATTTTATTTTTATTTTTTCACTTTGACTTCATTTTTTGTATTTTACATTATTTCAGTTGTCATGCCGTGTATATCATAATTGCTGGCAATGAACTGATAGAACAGCATCATGTTCAACTGCAGAACGGGAACCATCTGAATCATCTAGTCCGTCCTCGTTGCAATCTGAAGTGAGTAATGTATTGCACCCAGAACAACAAAGCTTAGATCATACATCACACAGTGTACTGCTAACTAATTATATAAAAGCACAATGTTTTTTACCAGGTTGTAACAGTTCCATCAGCATTGCAAGTATGTCTCTTTTGTGATTAACTACATTTTGCGATAACAAACATACATAGTGACAAGTACTATGTATGTGTGTTATACTTGGTAGAGCCATGCTGCAGTTATATTAGAAGTATAGTTGTAGCATGAATGGGTCGGCTCGACCGGGGAAGGAGCACCCTCTCACAGAATACCAGCGTGAAATAGTAGCTTAATGCTGCTGTGTTTTGTATGGTGAGTGTAGAGAACCGGAGACCCTTTTTACTGGAAACGAGAAAATGACCTTAGTCCTCACGGGTGACAACGCATCTGCATTTTGATTTGTAATCGAGGATAGATGTGGATGTCTAAGGGTCGCAGAAATGTCTCCAGCAGATGGTGAATCTCAGTTAATGACAAGATATGCTAATAAATCCAGAGCCGTGACTATGTGTCGATATGGGTAGTAGAGGTGGTGAATGGCATTTTTAAAACTGAATTTAAAATATTTCATCAAAATTACTTTAACAGGGCTTCTACACATTTGATGATAGACTGCTGTGGCTTCTGCTATAGTTAATAAATTCCACACAAAAATAAGGGACAGGGATGATGCGGCTCAAATACTTGAAATAGTTCATCAAAATATGGAGACAAATAATGATTTTTCTGAGTATGCTAGGGAAAACAATCTAAATAGAGCTAGGGCAGGCAGACTTTAGAAATATAAATGTAGACTTTAAAATGTTAGGGAATTTCCTGTTTTAACTTACAGCGACTTAATATTAATTGCTTGTGTCACATACCAATTAAAGCAAGCTCGCTACTATTATGGTGAGCATATAAGATTTAATGGTTGCTACCGGATAGAACTCTGTAATAACCAGAGGAGCAGCATTATGGAAGGAATAAAGTTAAGCCCTAGCTGATCTTTACTTAGGGCTAGAATTGCAAGTCATCACTATTAGTCGTAAAGTGTATTTTATTATATAAATTCTATATAATATCTAATATATAAATTCTTTTTTAGGAAGGAGGCTTGGTACTACCACCTGCTTAGGACCCTGTAATTAATGAAATTAAAAACCCAAGCATACCACTGCAAGACTTCTAGACACAGTAAGTTCATTCTGTAGATCGGACAATAAATAAAAATTAAAAATCTGAAGGTACTCCGGGTTAACACTGACATTGGGACGTCGGTCACCTCAGTCTGCCGTAACCATGGGTGCTGGAAAGCACCCGAAATGTCTGGAATTAAAAATCAAAGAAATAAAACGCGATAAAATCGATAAAAATAGTTGTTAAAAAAACTGCATTTGTGAAAATAAAAACTTCAAATATTTTCAAAACCCCGACTTTTTTTAAAGCAATTCCTTTACCATTTCATTGTTTTAATTGCATATTATCATATCTATATGCTTTTATATGTGGGCACTCATGGCCGAAGTGTCTATGAAGACTGGGCATTCCCCTTTGTTAAATTGCCAACATTTAAAAATAAATTCTTGCATTGCCTTTACAGTCCTTTGTTTGTTAACAAAATTTTGATTACAAATAAACAAACAAATGTAGCTCGTTTATCATCTATGATTATAATCTTGATCATTAATTTGTCATTACAGCCCTTCCTAAGTCCATTGATGAACATAGACCTTCCTCAAGTATTGCCACAAAACATAGACCAGGTTCGGGATTCTGACACATGTCTGGCGATTAATGAACGATTAATTAGTGTAATGTTAATTAATGATCGATTCTATGGGGGGTTTTCAAAAAAAACTTACTTTAGGTTACAAAAAGTTATATTATGAAAAAACATTACGTAGATCTCTGCGTAGTGATGCGAACGGGTAACGATGCTCACCAGTCTTATTACACTATAACTGCTAATTGGCACTAAAGACTTGATGATTGTGATTGTGATCGGAATTGACTAATATAATATATATTAGTCAATTCCGATCACATAAATAATATATAAATAATCCATAAGATAAATATCCACCAGCATAATACATTAATCCGATAGGTTTTGCATAAAATTATCTATATTTTTTTTTCAAAACATTTAGCGAGATATCGCTCCACACATGGAAACATGTCATTTACTATGGAATGTCGCACAAATTCATTAACAATCGTATCATTTAGTTTATTAGCTACTACAAAATATCATCAATATTACCTTTCACAAATAAAATTTTCATTTAACTTCTTTTACAAAAAAATATGTTGGTTGTATCATAAAATTCCTTTTTAATTCTATTCTTTATCTATATCATCTATTACTTAAGATGGAGTAGAAGCCATTACAACAATTAAGAATTGTTGTTCTGTCGGTTTCTTTATTTTTTTATTTATAGTGCTTAAAGCCAAAAATTATTTACCTACTATATAAACATTGCGTGATTTACATGTGGCAAATGTGTATCTCTATTTTAAGATTCTTCAATTCTACATTGTTCGTTATACTTTAATTAAAAATATTAAGTAGAACTAATATTTTTGAGTTTTCTGTGGCATTATTAAAAAGTTAAGTCGGGAGCTGACTTTTTCTTTCCTAAAATGCTGCCCCCTAAAGCCGGCTATCGGGGTCATGGTGGTAATGCCACTGATAAAAACGTCATTGAGCTTTGAGCTCTTATAACGCGTTACTAAAAATTTTAATTTAAAATTTGCTCAACTAATTTTTATTTCTAATATTATTTAGATCTTAAACAATGTTATAAAACCCTATTGTATGACGTAAAGATTAACCATTATCGCAATCAGCATTTTTTATGCAGCAAGGTTTTTACGTTCGGTAATTTTGTGAGGCTTATCCCACCATTTGTATTTTATTTCAAATTAATTATATTGGAGCAACCATGAGTCTGCCGTGCTCTCGGTACGAATGGAGATTGAGAGGTAAGAAAGTTAAAGGCAGGGAGGATTTACACCTCAATCACATGAAAAAGGAAACCGTTAATCCTCCGAAGAGGCAACCTACACCAAAATTTATGTTATTTAGTAATAATAATGTTTATTTCAGATATACATATCCATATACATTTGTTAGTAACTATATTAGTAAAAATATAATAATAAAATAAATTACATCCATAGAAACAGAGCATCATTTGAGCATCATCTGAGGGACTTGAATGTCCCTCCCACGTGCATTAGGATCCAGTGCCTCTGAATGAGACTGTCAAGCCTATCTTGAAATATCCTCAAGATACTATTTGAGCTCTTCCGTAGTCTACATAACAGTGACGCAGTTCGCTTTCTTAAGATGCCATAAAAATCATCAACACCTGTTTCAACAAACATGCTTGAAGCACTACAGTGTCTAGGAAGGCCCATTAGCATCCTTATTATTATATTGGTTGGAATAATTGCAATTAATTTAGCTATCTTTATCATAGTATATAATATTCTATAATATATAAAATGCGTGCTCAGCAGAGCGGGACAGTATTTCATGCCGGCTCACCGCCTGCAACTTTAGAAGGCGCAGGTTCGGTCGCACATGAAATACTGTTCCCATCTCTGGGCCGCGGCTCCCCAGTGCCAGCTCCTTCCATTTGATCATATCCAGCGCAGAGCTGTTCGACCGACCGAGCTCTTTCCGATCGACTTTACTCACTGACACTGCGAAGAGATGTTGCATCTCTTTGCGTATTTTATCGCATCTACCACGGCGTGTGCTCTGAGGAATTGTTCGGACTAATTCCAGCTGCACAATTTCACCATCGCTCATCGCGATTCGCGACAAAACTCGCGATACCATCCATACCATCTGGATGACTGGCGGTCCATCACCGTGCGATGCGAAAAGTTTTCTTTCTCGCACAACTTCCTTGTGGAATCGACTACCACCAGAGATTTTTCCGCACCGATACGACTTAGGGACCTTCAAGAAAAGACGTGTCCTGGCGTTGCTGGTGCTCATGGGCGGCGGTAATCACTTACCATCAGGTGAGCCGTATGCTCGTTTGCCCCCTATCCTATAGAAAATCGGAATATATGTTGGCTTAGCGCAAAAAAGAAAAAAAAGATTCTTCGTGTATCAATAATGATGATGATGATGATGTTGGTGTGTGTGCGTGCGTGTGTATGTGTATGCATTTGTATGGTTTTATACATTCAATATAATCTAATTATTCTATGATTTAAGTCAATCAAGCAACACGATTATTAATAAAAGATTGCTTGACTTCTGTATAACATATAACATATAAGTCAGTATTATGTCGCTTTTGAAGAATTAGTTTTCTACACGTAAATATAACATAAACAATGTAATGTAAATTACGTTATTACAGGTAGATCCATCGTCACCGGTTCTTGCGCCAGGTGATAAGGAACGTAATATCAGGGAGATAACTCTTAAGAGGGGAACCATTATATACCCGCAAGGACAAATTGACTCCTACCACCTTATGGCCCAGAAAATTGGCATCAAACCTTTAGCTCTTAAATAAAATTGTAGTACAATTAAAACTTTAATTTAAAAAAGAAATAAATATAGTTGTCATACTCAACCTGTTTTACTAATATCCAGTAGCCATTTATTTATTTTATTTACACTTTTTTTGGATTACAAAGGACAGACTTAGTGCTCCTGGACTTAATTGTTTCTCTCGTGGGGTCTACTCCAAGGAATGCAACATAGCATGGTCCTGAGCCACCTGCAACCATCGACTGCACATTTACATACTAGGTCGTTACTCTATCAAGCGAAGGTTGGCATTTGCTTTGTTTACTGGTCCACGACTCCTACTGGTTCTTAGAGTTATATGGCCTATCTATGTTCGGTTCAATAAAAAATAAATGAAGGCCTTCTCAAGAGTCTGCCAAATGCCATTTATGTCTTTGAAGTTTTACACATACTTAGCTGAGCTGGCGGGTTGGTAAGCGTGAAGAGTGGAAGCTACAAGGAGGCAAACCACCTGCCCTCAATGCTAACAAAATCTTAATAAACTTAATTAATTGCAACACCCCAAATATTAATTTTGCACATGGCGCAGATTCAGAAGGCATCGGTAATAGCGTTCCCCAAGACAAATAAGTGAGTAATGCGTTCGGTATTTTCGAACTGTCGATCGCTAGAGTTTCGATCATTATATATAGGACTAGCTTTTTACCCGACTCTTCGCTCGCGTGGGCTTCAATTTAGTAACATTAATAAATGTTGTTTCCTTGCCATATTTAGCAAAAAACGATCAATATCAGAGTCACCTCTGTGTCTGTGTCTCTATGTCTGCTATACAATTTTTTTTTAATTCTCAAGAACCATTGGACGTAGATGATTGATATTTGGCATAGATATAATATGTTAGAGGAACAGGTGAATAAATAAATTTTTCATAATTTCATTTAATATCTTATGTCTATATATTCTACGTACCTACTATTTTTTATATCAGGTATGTCTTCCAATGTATTGTCCTATATGTAATATATATATTCCAATGTAATGTATGTCTTGAATCCAAATTGCAAAATGATGAAAGAATGTAAAGTGTAAAATGTAAATATTATGCACTATACATTATTTTATCATTAAAATTAAATTATTTTTAATAAAACAATGATGAATTTCATTGTCGTCCATTAATTTACGGCACGATGTTTACTTCCTATATTTGATTCATATCATTGGTCCCATTTAATACTGATTGGCATCATAAAATAAATGCTGATATTATTTTTATGTTTGAGTAGACCAAAATTTTGAAAATGAAGTAGTATAACGATTTCTTATATTTACGCAAATACTATACATGAAAAAAAAACGAAATTTACGAATTTTATCGCTTTTAATTTTATCTTTTTTACGCGGATTTTTTACTCATCTTTGGGTGAAAGATCCATAAAAACCCCCGTAAAAAACATATCGCTGATGTGAAGCACCGACGTTCGGGGAAGTCTGTTCAGTATCGTCCCAACCATTCAGATAACCATCAGATCTGATAAAACATAAACCCTCGTCAAAGAACCGCGATTTCTACCAAGGACGATTTGCAAGGCTATAGAAATTAAAACAACATCCTAATTTCAATAGAGAACATGCCAGGGTGCTACCATCTGCGTGGGGTTCCGTAGTTAATAAAATTAAATTCAAACCCAAGCTTACTACTGCAAGATTTATAGCCTTCGTTAACTATGACATCACAACCTCAAAACCTTAGCCCCCCCCCCTCCCGTGACCATGGGTACTGTAAAGTATTAAAAAAGTTAAAATAAACGCGACAAAATTCTTAAAATTAGTTTAATTCTAAATGAAGATCTATTCACTGTGAAAAAGTGGGAAGAACACACTCGTGAACGGGAGTAGAAAAATGTTCCACTTGTGGCGGCAAAAGTGTATCCGCCAGCTCGTCATGGCAAATAAATATCTAGCCTATTTGACAATTTATGGGGGAGGCCTATGTGGACATTTGATAGGCTGTAATGACGACGATGATTTAGTTCTACGCATAGACAATTGTCCCATCAAAAGTAAAAAAGTAGCAGCCTACATCTCGTCATTGTCAATACTCGACACAGGTCCTGGTACTGGTCAAAAACGTTTTCGCTGCGCTGACCCCAACACGATATGACTTCAACTGGAGGACCCGGATAAAAACTGAAACAAAGCTTTTGCACGATTATTGACTTTAACTACCTAGTAATATTTAAGTGCGATGTTCGTACCGGAATAAAACACACAAACCAACCATATATACACACATGCACACAAATGCACACGCCTCGCACACACATTTTATACTCATAGAATCAATAGGTACGGCAATATGAATTAAATATCAAATCTCCCACATTTTTGGGAAATCGATTCGCACTATTATTATCGTACAGGTACATTAATGCAGGCATGGTACGTAATGGTGGCTTCTCACTGCGTGTGTTATCACGCGCCCAAATGTGTTGGCGGTTTTATTTTAATTTGTTGGCGGTTTTATTTTAATTTGTTGGCGGTTTTATTTTAATTTGTTGGCTGATTTTATGTCTTCTTAATATATTTTTTATTTACTTATTAGACTTAGGAGACCTACTCCTGACGATGTTTTCCTTTGCCTCCTAGCACTTGAAATTGCAGTTATTGATTTCTTGGTGCTGAACAGCAAAAAAAGAAAATGTGTAAATCCGTGTTCATTTTATTTATTTATTTATTGATCTCTTCACAACTTCTTACTGGCTAGTTAACAATAACAATGTAGTAAGGACCTAACGTTGTGAGAGACTGGTGCCTATGATAGGTTTTATAATAAAACCTGAGTTACAGGTCACCAGGCCCCCCTCGCGGATAGGTTACATATACTACAAAGTACAATACAGAAAGGAAATACATCATATAAGAGTTATAAAAAGTTACATAATAGACGAATTGTAAAATTCATATACTGGATGTTTGTGTGTGTGTGTGTGTGTGTGTGTGTGTGTGTGTGTGTGTGTGTGTGTGTGTGTGTGTGTGTGTGTGTGTGTGTGTGTGTGTGTGTGTGTGTGTGTGTGTGTGTGTGTGTGTGTGTGTGTGTGTGTGTGTGTGTGTGTGTGTGTGTGTGTGTGTGTGTGTGTGTGTGTGTGTGTGTGTGTGTAGGTGTGTGTGTGTGTGTGTGCGTGTGTGTGTGTGTGTGATATACATACATGAATCACGAAGAGGAAGCATAACTTTTCAATTAGTTTCTATAGGTTCACCTCTCGGAAGTATCAGTATTCTCGGCTTGTAACTTTGTTATGGTTTATGATTTCACCGCCAACAGCACCACGCAACGCCAACAAATTATGTTTTTTACATAATATTTACAAACGTAAATTCCTTTTGTAGCCATGGTAGTCGTAGCTAAGGGGCCAAGCGCTCTTCTAGCAATCTTTACTATCCCCAACACACCAATGAAATTGCAAATTGCAATTTTAGGTGCTGATTTACCACATGCTCGACGGTAAAGCAATGCACCGTTAGGAAACCTATATGTATAAGAAATAAATAAATATACTCGATAACATGAAGTGCGCCAATACATATTTTTGTTGGTTTCCTTGCCATAACTGCCTCTCAGAAATGAGAGAAGGCATGCGCCTAGCAGTGGAACCTAAGTAAACTAAAACTTTGCGAATTCTTCATTAGTTTGTGAAATCCTAAATGTCTAAATTGCATTTTCCATTATTAGATTAAATAGCCATTATCGCCACGTTTAAGTGTATTGACGATCGCAGTACCAGCTTCGAACCCTTGATGCTGCTCACCGATTGATGATTCTACCTACACCAACATCTAACGAAATAAATGAGATCTTTGTGGCATTTCCCATAGTAACCCCTTGCGACATATTATAGACGATGGAATAAAGTGATACTATTACGCTGTATATTGAATAGGTATTTTCAAACAACAGGATTGTAACAAATAATATTATTCCATTTACCTATGTTAGGCGCAATATAAAAAATGCATTAGCATTTATGTGGTTGAAAAACTACATTTCGAGAAAAACGTCTATATTTAATGCTTTTAGTCTATGTTTTTAGCTCTGTTTGAATGTCAAGGATATTTCTTTGATTTATTTATCACAGACACATTATGAAAGATATTACTAAACAGTTTTTGAATTGTGGTTTTGAAATTAGACTTATTTTTAATAAATTGTATATTGGCAATTGCTCTTCAGACGAGGCAAACATTTCCCCATGAGACAATCTATGGGAAAAACTATGTAGTGCAGTGAACTTTTGATAGGAAACGAAAATACATTTCTTGACCTATAAGCCGATCAATTTCATTATAACGGCCATTTTTGGTGACTGATGAATGCCTATTAAAATCATATACTGTGAAGATTAATTATCACATGTTTATAAGGAAGAAAAGGTTAAGCAACGATACAGAAGTATATGCTTACTGTAATAAACTTAACATACAGGGTTATTTTTCAAAGAGTTGCCAAATTTTAAACTTAAGTTCAAATACATAAATAATGACATATATTTTTGAAAATACGAGTGAATAAGGTTTTTAGTTTTATTTGAAATTATCCCAAATTGAATGTGATTTATGGGCAACAACGTTTATGTCCACCGATCAACATGGCTGGTTACTGCAAAATGGTCCTGTATGCAAACTTCAAGGTTTAGGTACTAACGGAAAAATCCGTAGGTTAAGATAATTTCACAACATCGAAATGTAGCGATATTGACCGCATTTCGAAAACTGCAACGACCGTTTTTCAATTTAAAATTGAACTGATAAACAAACTTACAGTACAAAGCACAGAACTTACTGATATTATAGTTATGTAAGAGTTTACGAAGTAGAAAATAAGTCTTGCCTATCGGTAAACCTTTTCCTTCCTCTTTTTGAATATTTCGACTGTTTAACTATTGTGTCTAATTCGCGGACAGGGAAACTGTTAAGCTGAATGTCTTTTCTGTTTCATAGTACAGAGATTTACCATTTCTATAAAATATGTAAAATAACGCATTCATTTAGTTCAAGAATGTTCACCTTTATTTTAATCAGCAAAGCTTATATGTGTATTTAAAATAATTGCTAGATTTTGTGTAAGTATTGTACTAAGTAATACAGGCAAAGCCGAAAGCTTTACAATTTTTTTTTGTACGAGACATTGACCAGTTATAATTTATTTTGAAAAATGTGATTATTTACAAGCAAAATTATGAATGTTTCAAATTACAATTTAAAATTTCCCTTCATTCATTTTTACGAGCTAAATTGAAATAAAGTGTTTCATTTGAAAATAGATCCGTGTCGAGAACATTCACGTACGTAAATTTTTTATGATTTCAAATGTCGCTTAAACACGAACGAATCGTTTATTGGGCCTGACCTTTAATACAAATATACCATATATTCGTATTAAAGGTCCCTCTAAAGCAACAGTGTACTACAGGTGTAACAACTAACAGCACGGTCGACTATCTTTGAGATGAAGAAAGAAGGCTCTGGTACGTGGCGCAAACACGGCCAAGGCGGCTAAGGCGTTGGCCACGCTAGAGCGACTGCGGGGAGCGGCGGGGGCGGAAGGAGTGAAGACGCTGCGGCTGCATGACATGTCGTTTCTTCTTCCTATTTCTACGCGGGCTAAAATTAGGTTTTCTAAATTGGCACTTTCGTGTCTAGAAGGGAATTGTTATTTTTTTGCATAAGAATGAGAGTTTACGATTTAAACTAAAACAGGTACGTTGTATAATGAAATACGTCAATACCCACATAAGCTTTGAGAAATATAATATTATGCTTATAAATTTCGTGCTTACTAGACCATATTGCAGACCGAGACATTATTTCACTAATAAACGTCTCCGTATTTATGTTTTGCATCGCAGAAAAATCAACACGATTTGATTACCACGCAAGACACGCACACGCACTATGTCCTCCGCTAGTCGCGGTCCCCTGATGCGCACGCATGCGGCGCTAACGTGGCACCTCCCGTTCGTCTCGTATCGTCATTTTTCCCGCTCATCGCGGACGCAAGACGCGTCGCGCTGACGTTGCACACGATAAGCATTGAGTTGTGGCGCGAATGTCGCAAGTTTTAATCCTGCACGGTGCATGAATTTGTCAATAAGAATCTGTGTTTTGTTTTACTTTGACGACTGTAACCGACGACTCTAAACGTGCTAGCAGTGAATCTGAGTTATCTATCTAATTTTCTATCTATGCATGTATCTCATCAGGAATAATTTCTATTTGATTAAGCTTTACAACATCTTTCTTTTTACAACCGTAGTAAAAGCAAAGAAGAATATAATTAACGGAATTATTTTTAAATATTTTTAAATTGTTAATAGTTTTTGTTTTTTTCTTCTTCTAGTAAACCTTGATAGACCTGTTTAATTCAAACGCGTAGCCTCTTGTATCATCATTGAAGTCGAAGGGATGCCATAAAAGACGATCATAAGCCAACTGCATCCATTGGCTTTATGTATCTCTTACCTTGTACACACGCCAATAGTGGGGGACCTACCTACACTTCGATTCCCGACCTCGGACTGCCACTCGAAACCCTTTTTCCCCATTGGTTGTTGGTAGCTTCTATATAGTTGTGGCCGGCCAATTGCCACTTCAGCTTAACCGTAGTGCTACGTCAGTTACTTTGTCTCCCAAACCCTGCCCAGCCGAGTTGAATCTGTCGATTGGCCTTTCGGGCGAAGTTTGACTTACCTAGTTAGACAATTTGTCCTAGGTTAACATCATCATCATCATCATCATTACAGGCCTTCACAAATCCACTGCTGAACACAGGCCTCCCCCAAGGAATGCCACAAAGCACGGTCATGAGCGTCACTCCATCTAGTGGGGTAGGGGGTCGCCCTACACTACGCCTACCGGTACGAGGCTGCCACTCGAGAACCGTTACTCCCCATCGGTTGTCGGTTCTCCGAGCTATAAGGCGGGCTCATTGCCACTTCGGCTTACTACTTCGTTGGGCTATGTGTGTCACTCTGGTTCTACTACGGGTATCCTCATTTCTAAGATGGCCGGAGGCAGTAGAGTCCAAGGGGGAGGCATTGGGGGAGTTTGGACATTACGAAGGCCTTCGATCGGGTTTGGCACAAAGCGTTTCTTTCGATGCTCCCTTCCTATGGGCTTCCCGAGAAATTGTGCCATTAGATCACCAGCTTTCTTGCAGATCGGAGTATCAAGGTCGTTGTAGACGGTGCAAGCTCCGATTACAAGCCTATTATTCTCCGATTATAAGCATATCGCCATCGTAGCCCTACTGTATAGAAATTTTAATATCGATATACCCACAAGCGGCTTAGCATCACTAAATGGACTTTTCATCGTCTCCTTACGTAATACAAAATTGCAGATTGTACTCTTCGCTCTTCTGTACAGTTTGCCGAAGGATATGTATGTGGCCTATGATGCTATATCCTTTTCGCAAACTGACTTTTTTGATAGGCTGGAAGTTATCAATTCCGCGTGCAAGAATAATTTGTAATATCTCTAGAATACAGCATGTGTAATCGGTAGAGAAGAAAAATACTACTTGCCGATTCGTCTTCTTAGCTCTTTTTTAAAGAAAAAAAAAACTACTTCATTTCTGCTTCACTCCTTCGGGATAGCCAGAAGTGCGGTGTTCACTTTAGTGGAGGATGAAACTAAAGCTTTTGAAGGACTTCAAATACCGGTTTTTTACCCACTTTTATACTCGTAAGCTCCGCTGTAATTCTATCCTCACACGGGTCTTTCAATTTTTAATATGCTGTAGAGGCATTCTAATCTTGCTTAGACTGACAAGATAGTTCTTGAATCGTTACTTACACGTATGTGTTCTTCCAACGTTGGTGTGTACAGATGTCCTTAGAAACTCTTAATCCTATGTTAAATCACAGATGACTCTCTCGCAATTACTAAGATATCAGGTAACTTTTGGCATCTGACCGTCGTTATAAAGTCAATCTCATTTTTCGTCGCAGAGTCGGGACTAGAACAGGTCCACTTTCTGTGGGTATGGTAGAAAGTGTTCATCATAAAGAGTTCCTCCTTCTCCATTAAATCATTTCAAGCAATCTACTATGTCTCGACCTCTTCAATTTGCCCCATCTCATCATTTGAGGCGACTGCTCTTATTATTCCTGTGACATATGTTCTTCCTTTACTGTTATTATTTAATTTTGGTGTTTATGTACTTATTGTCGCAGAAATTACAAATCTTTAGTTAATGTTTTTTTTTATTCAATAGGTCTCATGTTTCCCTTTAGATAATAAACACTTATATAAAGTGAAACAAATTAGCTTAACGACTCAACGCACTTATTCGGTTTTCCTGGCCATAGAAGGGTAAATAGAATTTTGTGATGGGTTTCATGTAAAAACAATTAAAAGTCCATGAATGTTTCATCAAATAAGCATTTTGGAATTCTGCGGTGGCTGACCGCTAAGACTTCTTAGAGATCATCTACCTTAGAGTCTACATCACCTGAGGATGCTTCGTGTAGAGGCGAAACACGTGTCGTATTACCGTCGATGGTGTGTCTTTCCTAGTGTAGAGGTGTTGGGAGTAGTGGTGCTGGGATTAGTGGTGACGGGATTAGTGCGCGCAATTGAGGGAGGGCGGGAGGTGTTATTCAAACTAGGTAAGACACATCATTTTATTTTATTGAGCGGATGCTTGCGAATTAATTCTTAACAACTTTAATTGAATAGATTTCCGCAAAGTAACGCCTGATTCTATTAGTTATTTTGGAGCTTATGTTTACAGTTACATAAGTTATGGAAGTGTAACATGTTTTCATAGTAAAAAATAAAATACTTCGAGCCAATAAATGCTTAAAATGTGTGGACATTTCTTTCAACTTACCATGCTGATACACGGTATTGCCACGAAATATCTCCGTAAATAATGGTATGATAATTCTCATTGATATGAATCAAATAGACCATTTTACCAGAAAAAGAGAAAAAAATCTGAGTCGAAGTGTATATTTAACTCATTTTAACAAAAAAATGCGGATGATGGTTTTACCAGTAAACCTTCGATATAAGTAATATTATATTTACATATTTACGGCAAATGTTTTCTTTTTCGTTATTATTTACCGATAGGTAGTTAAAACTGCAGCCACAAACGAAACATCTTACTTCCGAGAATTGTAAAACAGGGTGACGTTATATCTACTAAACTTTTCACTGCTGAATTGGAAGATGTTTTTAAGCTACTGAACTGAAAATGACACGATATATATTTGTCGATGTATAAATATAAATAGCAATTACATAACTCACCTTTCAATTTCTGGCGAAAAAGTCAAACTGGCAGTATTGCTGGAGGACCTCAGCACTACATTTAGTGGGTGCTAAGAATCTCCGGTGGAGGTTCGGTTGCCACCTACGACGACTCGACCTGGCAACATTTAACGCACGCACACTGAGGACTGACGAGAAGATCCTGGAGCTGGAAGAAGAGATAGACAAGTTGCACTGGAGTATTATAGGATTATCCGAGGTCCGAAGAGAGGGGGAGGACACGGTGATTCTCGAATCCGGCAACTTGTTCTATCACCGGGAGGGCGACCATCTGTCCCAAGGAGGTGTCGGATTTATCGTCCACAAGTCTCTCGTCAACAACGTTGTAAAGATTGGGAGTGTGTCGACGAGGGTCGCGTACCTGATACTCAGAATCACCAAACGGTACTCGCTGAAGGTCATACAGGTTTACGCACCAACCTCGGCACATCCCGATGAGGAGGTGGAGGAAATGTATGTAGGATATTTCCAAAGCCATGCATTCCTCCAAAACCCACTACACGGTGTTGATGGGAGACTTCAACGCAAAACTAGGCACAAGAGAAAGCGGTGAGCTGAAGTTAGGGAAATTTGGAGTAGGGCAACGGAACCGAAGGGGCCAGCAGCTGGCCGACTTTATGGAGAAAGAGGGACTCTTTATGATGAACTCTTTCTTCCAGAAGCGGCCCCACAGGAAGTGGACCTGGTCGAGCCCCGACGGTTCGACAAAAAATGAGATTGACTTCATTAAGACGACCAGACGCCAACTGTTCAGTGATGTCTCAGTGATCGCAAGGGTGAAAACTGGCAGCGATCACCGAATGGTTAGAGGCACACTGAACCTAAACGTTAAGTTGGAGAGGTCTCGTCTAATGAAGTCAACGCTCCGTCCCCCTCGTGCTCTAATCCAGAATCCCGAAAACTTTCAGCTCGAGTTACACAACCGCTTTCAGTGCCTACAAGATTGCAATGCAGTGGACGATATGAATGACAAGCTCGTGGAAACTGTCCATGCGGTCGGAGCTAAGTTCTGCAAGACCCGCCGCAGAAGAACACAAAAACTCTCCGATCACACTCTTAATCTCATGGCTGTTAGACGGGAGATGAGGCTGCAATCGTCAACAGACTTGACAGCATACAGGCAACTGAACAGACAGATCTCCAAATGCATGCGGCGAGACTTACGCAACTTTAATACTGCTCGTATTAAAGAAGCGATCGAGCGGAACCAGGGCTCCAAAGTCTTTGCCAGAGATCTGTCTGCCCGTAAGAGCCAACTGTCAAAGCTGAAGACTGAGTGTGGCAGCATCGTTTCCGGGACATTGAGGGAGATTGAGAGGTTCTATGGGCAGCTGTACACATCATCGTTGGAGCCACACGTAAGTGTGAGTAACGATCCAAGAGCAAGTCTTATCCGACACTATTCCGATGATATCCCGGACGTCAGTCTAAGCGAGATTAGAATGGCACTCCAGCACCTTAAAAACGGCAGGGCCCCAGGCGAGGATGGAATTACAGCGGAGCTTCTGAAAGCGGGTGGAACACCGGTACTTGAAGTCCTTCAGAGGCTCTTCAATTCCGTCCTCCATGGTGGCACTACTCCAGAGGCGTGGAGCAGAAGTGCGGTGGTCTTGTTCTTTAAGAAAGGCGACACCGCTCTCTTGAAGAACTACAGACCGATTTCCCTTCTGAGCCGCATCTACGTGCTGTTTTCGAGAGTCATTACGAATCGTCTCGCACGCAGACTCGACGACTTCCAGCCTCCCGAACAAGCCGGTTTCCGAAAAGGCTTCAGTACCATAGACCACATACATACCCTGCGGCAGATTGTACAGAAGACTGAAGAGTACAATTTGCCGCTTTGCCTGGCGTATTTGGACTATGAGAAAGCCTTTAATTCCGTCGAAATTTGGGCGGTGCTGCAGTCCCTTCAGCGGTGCCAAGTTGACTGTCGGTATATCGAAGTGCTGAAGTGTTTGTACAGTAGGGCTACGATGGCTATCCGAGTACAGAACCAGAGCTCGAAACCTATCCAACTGCAGAGAGGTGTAAGACAGGGTGACGTTATATCCCCGAAACTCTTCACCGCTGCTTTGGAAGACGTTTTCAAGCTACTGGACTGGAAAGGATACGGTATTAACATCAATGGCGAGTACATCACTCACCTTCGATTTGCCGACGATATAGTCCTTATGGCAGAATCGCTGGAGGACTTAAGCACTATGCTCAATGACCTCAATAGTGCCTCCCAACGGATAGGTCTTAAGATGAACATGGACAAAACAAAGATCATGTTTAATGTCCATGTCACACCTATGCCGGTAGTTGTTGGGAGCACTATGCTCGAAGTTGTTGACGAGTACGTTTACCTAGGACAAATAGTCCGACTAGGTAAGTCCAACTTCGACCGAGAGGTCAATCGACGGATTCAACTCGGCTGGGCAGCGTTCGGGAAATTACGACATATCTTCTCGTCAGGTATACCTCAATCTCTAAAAACTAGATTGTACAACCAGTGCGTGTTGCCAGTGATGACTTACGGATCTGAGACGTGGTCCTTCACTGCTGGCCGTATGAGGACGCTCAAGGTCGCTCAGCGAGCTATGGAGAGGGCTATGCTCGGAGTTTCTCTGCGTGATAGACTCAGAAATGAGGATATCCGCAGTAAAACCAGAGTGACCGACATAGCCCAACGGATTAGTAAGCTGAAGTGGCAATGGGCCGGCCATATAGCTCGAAGAACCGATAACCGATTGGGAAGAAAGGTTCTCGAGTGGCAGCCTCGTACCGGTAGGCGTAGTGTAGGGCGACCCCCCACTAGATGGAGTGACGACCTGGTAAGATATGCAGGAAGTCGATGGATGCAGGTGGCTCAGGACCGTGCTTTGTGGCATTACTTGGGGGAGGCCTATGTTCAGCAGTGGACTTGTGAAGGGCTGTAATGATGATGATGATGATGATAAGTAATATTCAGTCTGCTAATCCTAATACCACAATCACGTCATTTAATCGATTAACATTCACGAAAACAAAGGCAAACAACATAATAGTTAGTAAAGTTCTTGGAATTACGTACTTTGTGATTGATAATAAAAAAAACTTACAATTACATGTACAATAACGCATTGATTTATGCAATGTTGGTTATTTTAGTAATGACCAGTGCAACGACCTTCTACCACTTCTACCATTTGTTCTTATATAGTTAATATAAATGGACATTGTATTGACTTGCGGTTTGTGCGGCTTCGCTAATATATACAAACAACAGTTTAGGTCTAGAAATAACTACAATTTGCGCTCTTTGCGGTTTTGCATTAACTGCCTTGAATGAGTCTTATAATAAGCATCCATTAAAAGGACTCAACTTATGACTTAATATGTTTAGTTGAATTAACTAGTTAAAAGTGTGAGCTGTGGTAGCTCAGATGGTTAGTGCTCGCTGTAAATTTCACAGTACGCGAGCAAACCGGGTTCGATCCCCGCCGGCACGAATGAAATTGGTAATTGCAATTTTAAGTGCTGATTTACTACGTGCTCGATGTTGAAGTAAAACATCGTGAGGAAACCTACATGTCTGAGAAATAAGAATAAAAAACATATAGTAGACATGTGAAGTTCGTCAACACGCATTGGGGCAGCGCGACGGACAATTCCTTGCCGTAAAACCCTCTCAGAAATGATCGGATGCCTGTGAACTTTAACTAGTTATAAGCTACTCATATAATTATGGCGATGAAACTTTGGTGAGTTGTTGTATGCGCCCGCGAAGTTTTTTATGCGTTCCAATTCTAATCACTTGATTAAGTTATTAAACTGCGGAATTGTTTGTTTATTTAACATATGAAATTGAATTTAATGGAAACTCTTTATTTACTAGACATGTTAATGAAAATTTCATTTGTTAAAGTAATTTTTACTCTAAATAAAACTATTTTAACGGCTTTTGTCGCGTTTAATATAACCTTTTAACTCTCGACGTTGCGCGCGTGTTTAGTGGGAGTTTCCAGCACTCATGATCCCCCTCTAGACCATGGCCGCCTTAAAGCAATTAGTGGTATTTGCGTAAATATACGAATCATCATTTTTTCTCCACTTCCGTTTCGCAATGAAGTTGTTTTGACCGGAGAAGAGACGGTGTAAAAAATCTGCAGGTATCACGTAGCAGGTAGAAGTGTTTTATAACAAAAAATAATAAAAATCAAAGACATGCATGTAGCACGACGTTTTCTTTCACCGCCGAGCTGTGGCGAATCAGCACTTAAAATTTGCAATTAGTTTTTTGGAGTGGAGACCGAATTCCGTTTTTTCGTGTAGGTACTTTAAAATTTAAAGCGAATCTTTTCATTAATAATAATAATAATAATGTTATAATAAATATCTAAAATAAAAATTGTATTTTAGATATTTATTATAACAATAATGTCCTCAATATAGCATTTTTGGTGGCCAGTCTCAACGGGGGTTAGCCACTGCGCAACCGGTTACTGGTGCATTCTTGATTTGCTTACTCTTATAGTCCGACGGAACGGCAGTCCGACGTGAGTAGAGAGAAGTCAGCCGCAGGACCAACGGCTTTACGTGCTTTCCAAAGCAGCGCACGTGGGTGAAACACCGCCAACTTCCTGATTTCGGGCAGCTACTGAGAATTTCTAGACAGAAAATCTCAATAAATGTTTTGGTCCCCTCGAGATTCAAACTCAGGACTTCATGTTCGTCCAGGCACTCTTACAACGATTAGACAAACGAGGCAGTTAAAATATGACTACTTAATATATGAATGGGGGGATTTTCTTTTGTTTACTGTTCCCCAGTGTCCCCCCCCCCCGCCTGTGTTGCCGACGCTTTTAAATGTAACAAACAATTTTCTTTCGTAACACAACGTACAACAAACCAACAAACCTAGCAATAGTTGTATGGCTAGGTTTTGGTTCCATCAAGTCCAAAAGTCCATAGCTACACGACCTTCCTAATAGTGGATATTTCCCATAGTTGCCACTGTTGAAAGGCGGAGTGGCAACCGCAGTTTCCTATTATTTTTAGATGCTGATGTCGATCAATACTCAATACTCAATAACTTTATTGCATTCCATCGGTTACAAAAGGTGTTACATAGCTTTATGGTATCTCTATAGACCCTGGTGGGCGCAGCAATATTAAGAAGGAGGAACATTTATTTTGTTTTATTATTATTATTGTTGAATAATTATTTAATATTAACATTCATTATATAATATAATATGATATAATAATAATAATAATAATCACTTTATTTCAGACATAATTAGTCTATATTAAGTGTAAGTATATTAGTAACAATTTTACTTAATAACTATGTTAGTAATGTTAGTATTTATGCATATAAAGCCTCATTTACATTCAGCCCCTGCCACTGCTCCTCGCGCTGCCGGCAATACTTCGCTAAACACTGCCGTAGCAAGATCGCGGGAAGTGTGTATTCACACTCTGCCCTACCACTCACATCGCTTTCGGCTTTCGACTATGGCGGACGTCGAAATAATTACAGCGTCCGCGCTGTGTCTTCTTGCAATACAAAATTATGTTAATAATTTAAAAAGATATCAAGTTCAAAAGAAGATAGATAGACAGAAAATTTATTTGCTTAAAAACATGGTACATAAGATGATCAATGACGTGGAACTGACATGTTTTGCCATAATTGGCGTGCAAAAATGATATGAAATACAGCTAATTACACAAACCCAATGTTAATACTTAATATATAAATAATAAATTAATGCTTTTTGAATTCAAATATTATCTACAATTAAATTTGTATATTTCAATACCACAATTTTTATCTTTAGTTTTAAAACCTTTATTTTATTTACATTAATATATAAAGAAAAAAGCTAAAGAAGTGATAATTAATAATATTTGACGTGCTTTGCGCCCAAATCCCGTGAACTACCCACAATGGTGTTGGTGAAGTGTGCTAACTGTAAGAAAAATATTACCAAAAAAGCACCGGGTCTGGTATGTAGCAGGTGCAACATTACTGTCCATTCGGATCCAACCTGCGTCAAACTGTCTAATAAACAGATTAATGCTATACGCAATTCGCCGAGCATCGAGTGGAGCTGCGATGAATGTATGAAAAATGTATCCCGTAGGTCTTCCTTTTTCATTCCGGATGGAGAGGCTGATGACGATGACTCTGTCGTTATGAGTTCTTTGAATACCCAAATTGACACCCAGAAGCTTATCAGTGACATCAGCCGGGAGTTAAAGAAAACGTTCCGGGAAGAAATTGGAAATCTCGAAACTTCAATTGATTTCCTGGGTGAGCAGCTGAGTACTATTGACCAAACCCTAAAAAAACACGATAGCAAAATGAAAGAACTAGAAAATAAAAATCAAGACCTACAAAATAAGAACAAAAACCTCGAACTTAGAGTGATCGTACTAGAACAAGAAATAAAAACGTTTCAGCAGAAATCTTTATCAAATATGGTAGAAATTGCAGGCCTACCGGAGGCTTCAATCAAAGACGTCGATAAAATCCTAGAAACGCTAGCTTCAGAACTGAATACTAACGTGAGCGACATTCATTCTTCACAACGCTTGCCCAGCTCTAAGGACCGCCCTGGTCCAATCCTTGTTGAGATGAAAACAAAGACAGCTCAAAAACAATGGATTGAAGCTGGTAAAGAGAAATGTCTCTCCGTGGGAACTATCCTACCAAACTCGCTCATTCACACAGCCACAACATCAGGGAGGTCCTTACCAAGCACTTAAAAACTCTATTATATAACACCAAAGCGAAACTTGTAAGATTTTCCAGTATATTTGGTGTAAGGACGGTAAAGTACTTGTTAGGAAAGGTCCTAATACTAAAATTTACTATATTCGATCAAATAATGATATTGAATTACTCCTAAAACAATTAGATAGCTCTAAAACCTCTTAATCATATATTATTTTCTTTGTTTACTATTGTTCGAATATTCCTACCTAATTACTTACTACTCTTCAAACTTTTTTATGACCTTAAACATTAAAGAATTTGGTAACTGTAACGATATAAATAACTATTTTCAACAATTACCGAAAAAACGTCATGCATTACTTACAAGTTTACATTTTAATATACGATCACTCATAAAGAATTTTGCGAAGCTTCAACAAGTTATCCATAGTTCTAAATACCCCATAGACTTGATTATTCTAACCGAAGTTGATGTAACAGATATGATTGTTAACCTTTTTAATTTACCGGCTTATAATATGTACTACCGATTGCGATCGGCGGAACGGGGAGGCGGTATTATTGCTTATGTCAAAAACCATCTCAAGTTTACACTAACACCACATAAAAGTATCATGTTCGAAAACATAACGGGTATCTTAAAACTGACCCCGACCGTAGATGTAGTTGTATGTGCAATTTATAAACCTCCAAAAAGAAACAAAGGTTTGTTTGTAAAGGAGCTTGGCAGGTATATCTCAAACTACGACACTAATAAAAACCTCTTATTAATCGGCGATTCCAACATTGACCTAAAAACTATTTCATCTTACAGGGACACTTATTTGCAAACACTCAGCGAGCGCGGATTAATGTGCGGAATTTCAAACTATACTAGAATTGAAACAAGAAAAAATAAAGTCACTAAATCTTGCATTGATCACGTATTTGCGAGGTTCCCCACATCAGATCCGTACTCAGCTGTGTTAGACGTTACACTGGCTGACCATCGGAGCATAGTGTTTACGTGTCTTGACGACTCACCACCTACAAGACGCGTGCAGAAAGTAACACAAAAAACTACTTTTGATCATACCATTTTTAGTAATGCGGTGAGTATTACAGATTGGAAACAGACAAATAACATGAGTTCGTCAAATGATATACTTTCATTTATAAAAAAATCGTTCCTAACAGCTATAAAAACTGCGACTATTAGTAGGTCTGTTAGGTATTCTAAAAATCGTAGGATTCTGCCTATAGCCCCTTGGATCAATGGTAATGTTACCCGACTATGTGAAAAAAGGGACTACTTATTTAAGCTTTGGAAAAATAGCTCTTTTGATCCTAAAATAAGACTAGAATATAATAAAACTAGAAATAAACTCAATAAACTAATAGAATCAAAACGAAATACATACTATCTTAATGAAATACATAATAACTTTAAAGATACAAAAAAAGTTTATAAAATCATTAACCAGATGTTAGGACGAGTAACATTATCCATTGACGAGGCGATACTGAAGGCTTTTGACGGACAGGGCCTTACCACCAAAGCGATAGCTAACAACTTCGCAAACAGCTTTGAAAAGGCAGTTAAAGACATTGTTCCTCAATGCAGCTTAAAATTAACCAATCCACTAACTTATCGGAGACCGGTGGATTCAAGTATTTTGTTCAAAAAAGTTTCTCAGAACAATGTTAACGAAATTATTAAGAGACTGAACTCACATAAGGCTCCTGGACCTGACGGTATTAGAGTAACTGATCTAAAAATGGTTGATAAACATATATCTTTACCCATTGCCAATTTAATTAACTGCAGTCTTGCGTCTGGAGAATATCACGACGACCTCAAAATAGGCTGTGTGAGACCTGTTTTCAAAAAGGGCAAACACGATGATTACTCCAACTATCGACCAATCACTCTGCTTTCTAATATTGATAAAATAGTTGAAAAAGCTATCTGTGAGCAGATTCATAATTTTTACCGCAAGCACGAAGTAATAAACAAAAACCAGTACGGATTTCAAGCAGGTAAAAGTACTACGGACCTTCTATGTAAGTTTACAGATGAGGTAAACGAGCATTTGAACCTTAAAAAATGTGTTCTGGCCTTGTTTATTGATTTTTCTCGTGCCTTCGACACCCTGCAACATCAACTTTTAATCCATAAACTGGATGATTGTGGTATCCGGGGTCCGTTACTTAATTGGTGTAGAAATTACCTCCAAAATCGTACATTTACGATTAAATTAAATAACGCGTTCAGTGACCCTAAGAATGTGACAGAAGGTACGGCCCAAGGATCAGTACTTGGAACGTTGCACTTTTTATCTTATGTCAACGAGATGAATAACTGTCTGAAACACAGTTCCTGTTACCAATTCGCAGATGATACGTGTCTTCTCGTTTCGGGTAAGGATATCTCAAATGCGTGTAATGCTCTCCAGGCCGATTTAGACATGATGATACGTTGGTGCCATGACGTTGGTCTAGTGTTAAATGGCAATAAAACCAAACTCATGATTATCGAATCTCCGTATATGAGGTATCCTACTCCAAAACCATTAATTGCTCATAATCACGACTGCCTCCATCAACTAGGAACTTGCAAATGCCCTACAATCGAAGTTGTGACCACACAAAAATACCTTGGCCTTATAATTGACTCAAAGTTTAACTGGAACTACCACATTGAACATGTGTGTAATAAGTTGCGTCAGTTTCTAGCCAATATAAAAATCCTAAAAAATCGCATACCCTTCAAAGTAAGACTTATGCTTTACAACTCCCTGGCTGAATCTTATATTCAATATGGCTTGTCGAGCTATGGTCGGACGTACAAATCATATTTAAAACAGATCTATGATCTTCAATGTAGTATTCTCAAAAATATTATATCCCCTAATATACGTGTCCTAATTGATAATGATGAAAATGCGATTTTTAAACATTGTAAAATCTTACCAGTTTATGACCAAATTAAATTCATGTTATTTAAAAAATATTTCTTTTGCGACAGTTTAAAATCATATATAGAACATCCAGTACGTACGCGCGCTATGACACATAACCGACTCCGGCATATCACTGCTAATAATGTGTACGGGCAACGGACGGCTGCTTATCTGATACCGCATTTAATAAATAACTTACCTTTCGATATACGCGAAAAAGTATCACAACAAAACATTAAAACTAAACTCAAAAGCTTTTTCCTATCTAAATTATAATTACATACTATATCTACTTAATAATATTGTACTACCTGCCTAGCTCTTACTTTTACTTTTACCTTTTACCTTGCTACTTCTGACTTTAACTAAGTTGTTAACTTACCTTTTTAGTCTTTATATTCTTGTTACACCTTCTACCTACTCATATACCTAACTATTGAATTAGACTGTGTTTTGTACATAATTCGCTTACCTAAATTTAATTATTTAGCATCAAGGTAAACCTCTGTGGTTTTTAGATGTTAATTAAGCCTATATTGGAATGTAATTTTTGTTTGATCCGATAAATAAATTGAAAAAAAAAAATACTTATACAGATCCACTCTATTTGAATTCTTAAACAGTAAATTGTTTATAAATTATTAATTGAATTATCACATTATTGTTACATAAATAATATTTATTTATTTTTATTTATTTATTTATTATATATTAAATATTATATGAGATTAGTTAAGCTATTATTATTTTAATAATTACACTACAGTATAAATTAATTCATAATTTTAATTACCTACAATAAAATAACAATTTAAAAATCTCAGGCTATTACGCAAATATTACCATTGAACTTATTTTATATTTTAGTAAATAAATAATCAATATGAGTTACTAATCGTTTTCAGAAATAAAATGTCAATGTTCATTAATTCGTTAAACTAAATTTTATATTAATATAATAAATTTGACGAATTTATAATTAATTATGTACATAGGCACTACGTTATTTCAAAAAGAAAATTCGTATTCGTAGAAGATGATGAATTGTGGTTTTTATCGTTGAAATCCCATATAGTTTTTTCTGATTCCAGCAGTTCTAAAAACTTTATTGTATTTTCATTATTCCACTCGAAAGGCAGATCGGTAGATCGTACTTATTTAATAACAAGACGGCACGCACGTCCGTTCATCCAGGCGCTTGGCGCGAAGTGAGCGATGGAGCTGAATGTGAACACTCACTGCCCCTCGCGCTGCCCGTCCTTTGACTTCCGCACGAAAAACCGACATTTGAGCGATCGTCGGGCAGTGACAGCGGCAGCGGCAGTGTCAGCGCGAGTAGCCTGTTTACATACTGCCCTGCTCACTGCCCTGCTCACTTCCCTGCCCGACACGGCTGAATGTAAATGGGGCATAACGCTACCAAAACAATTAGGCGCATTCTGAACATGGCGGCTTGAGGACTAGTAAGGGGAACACTTTCATCTGTATAATACCAGGTGATACATAGTATGAGTACTAGTATATACTACTCGTAGTTATTTATTTTAATTAATTACAATAGCTACGTTTGTGAATTTAACTGCATCATAGTGTATATGATGCAGTTAAATTCACAATTCACCTTCGGTACCAAATACCATCATGTGCCAAACCACCGAGGTTGTATGGGTTACCGAAGATACACAAACCAAACGCTCCACTACGTCCCATAGTGAGCCAGATCGATTCACCAACTTATAAGCTGGCACAATACTTAGCAAAAATACTATCACCACTGAGAGGACATATCAGAGCACACACAAAGGATTCGTACCATTTTGTGAGTGAGATAAAAGACCTACATCTCGCTAACAATGAAACTATGGTCAGTTTTGATGTTCAGTCACTATTTACATGCCTACCTATTGTAGACTGCATCTCAATTGTAACTAGGAAGCTAGAAGAAAATAACAAGCCTCAAGAATATGCAATACTACTTGAACATTGCCTCACATCTGGCTATCTATTGTGGAAGGAGGAGTTCTACAAGCAAGTAGATGGTGTGGCGATGGGCTCACCTGTGTCTCCCATAGTCGCCGACATATTCATGGAGGACTTTGAGGAGAAAGCCCTTCTTACTGCTCCTGTAAATCCAAGGTTCTACAAGCGGTACGTAGACGACACTTTCACAATTTTACCATCTGACAAAGTAACTGCATTTTTAGACCACCTTAACTCCATAAACTCTAAAATACAATTCACAATGGAGTTAGAGGCAAATAATTCTTTAGCTTTCCTAGATGTTTTAGTCATCCGAAATCCTGATAACACTATTGGTCACACTGTGTATAGGAAAAAGACCCATACCAACCGATATCTAAATGGTGAATCTCACCATCATCCTTCACAGTTAGCTACCGTGGGTAAATCTTTGTTTCAGAGAGCACGAGGGATCTGTGACAGAAAACATCTGGCTGCGGAGCTTCAGCATGTCAAGCAAGTATTGCAAGACAACAAGCTTCGGGTCCCGCGCCTACGTCACAGTGAACGAGTGAAGCCGGCCACAGTCGAGCGCGCACCTGCTCTACTACCATATGTTAGAGGAGTCACGGACAAGATTGGCTACATCTTGAAGCGAGCGTCCATTAAGACATACTACAAGCCGCTGAAGAAGATTAGTCAATTTTTACCATCCATCAAATGTAATATTCCTCTACAAGATGCAGGTGTGTACAAGCTAGATTGTGAATGTGGTCTCTCTTACATAGGTCAAACAAAGAGATCTATAAAAACCCGCGTGAAGGAACATATAGCTGATGTGAAGCACCGACGCTCCGGGAAGTCTGCAGTCTGCGAACATGTTCAAGATCGTCCCCACCATTACATTAGATTTGATAAACCACAAATTCTCGCAAAAGAACACCGATTCCTACCAAGGATGATACGCGAGCCTATTGAAATTAAAAAACATCCAAATTTCAATAGAGAAGATGGTTGGGTGCTACCATCTGCTTGGGATCCTATAATTAACAAAATTAAACCCAAACCCAAGCATACCACTGCAAGACTTCATGATACTATAAGCTCGTTTTGCGTAAATCGGACCAAAAATTAATATTAAAAAACTGAAGGTAGCCGGACTAACTATGACATTGGGACGTCAAACATCTCAGTCCCCCCCGTGACCATGGGCGCTGTAAAGCACCCGAAACGTCGGGATAATAATAACAATAAATTAATGTAATTAAACGCGATAAAATCCGTAAATACTAGTTTTATTCAATATTCTTTATACCATTAAAAATTTGTACAAGTGCGTGTGGCTAGCGATGATACATGGATCTAAACGATGTCCTTCACTGATATCGTGTGTAATTTTGTAATGAGGATAAATGCAGAAAAACCAGAACTTTTTTATAGAAAAGTGACAAACGGATCATGAACACGTGCAACTTAATTCAAATAAAGTAGGCTAGGGATGCGTAGTCACCTCTGAGGACTAATATTGAAATCCTCATAAACTGTAATCATGCTGACTCTCTATACTTCAGAGCAGAACACACAGCACTGTACACTAGCAGAAGAAATAGGTACTAGGGTGGATCCTACACAGAACGTAGCCATACACATTAGTTGGAACAATAAGTCGAACTGGCAATGGTCCGGCCATATAGCTTGAAGAACCGACAACCATTATACGTGGTAGAGCCACCATGCAGCTATATTATGGTTGCAGCACGATTGTGTCGACTCAACCGGTGAAGGACCACGCTCTCACAGAATACCAGCGTAAAATAGCAGCTTAATACTGCTGTGTTTCATATGGTGAGTGTAAGGAACCGGAGACTCTTTTTTACTGGAAACGAGGCACTTCGTATTAGTCATTAGGGGTGACAACGCATCTACATTTTGATTCTTAATCGAGGATATATGCAGATGTTTATGGGCCATAGCATCCACTTACCTTCAGGTGGACTGTGTGTAGGCTTGTCACCCTTTATCTATAAAGAAAAAACAACGAGAAATAAAGGTCGTACCGGTGAGCCAAGTTTAGGTATCGGTTCTTCCATCGATTACTAATAAAGAAGGTTCTCCCAATAAAGTGATTTCCCGGAAGTCGATGGACGCAGGTAGCTTAGGGCCGTTTTTAATAAGTAATAATCCTTAGCTAAAGTGCATGCTCATTCAGTTACGATGCCTTGAGAAAAATATTTACTGTTTTTACTAGGCACTTTTATGGTTATAATAATAATAATTTCGTTATTTATCATAATAGTGTTAACATTATAGGTACATTAAAATAATTCACATGTTTTGATTGTGGCCGTGGTAGGAAAAGGGGAGATCTCCCGCCGGGCAAGGTGTTCTGCCCGGGGAGCGGCCAACACTCCGTGTAATAGTTCGGAGATGTTCTATATATGCTGTTTATGATTTGGAATGTTGATAGCGTGATTTAGGCTTCGGTATGTTTCGCTTGCGGCGCGACGACAGCGCCGTCACATGCTTATTATTAATATTAAATATTACTAATTAGCATGCATATTTAAGACTATGTTACATACATTTCAAAATCATCAAAAAGGGTCAAATACATTCATTAAAATCAATATCGACAAATCCATAATTATTAAAGCCTAATCAATAAATTCTTTAATGTCATACACTTTTAGCTCAATAAGCCACTTATAGAGTCTCGATGTAAATAAATTCATTTGGAGGTTTTTGATGATACTGGGATCTTATTATATACCTTAACACACATTTCCAAACAACTTTTCCTGATTTTAACAGATTTGAAGAATGACGCTTAACTATCCGGATTTCTTTTTGATCAATAGTTTACATCTCCGGCTTTCTGGAAGAGCTCAGTATGTCTTTAGACAAAATAACTCAATTCAAAAATGTACACAACTTTAACATTAAACTTACTTTATACGAGAATGTTGGAACAAAATCGATAAAAAAATGTGTAACAATCATGTTGTCATTGGAAGAAACTGCCGCGGGATTTTATAATATCACATTCTTTAAATATCAATCCAAAGTAAAGTTTCCGGGTCTATTAAAAATCCATGAACGAGGATTAAGGTGTGTTTGTAAACAATGGTCCTCTTGATTATACTCGCGAAGGGCAGTTGCTACTATTAATTATACGCAGTCAATTTAAAAAAAATGATGTGATGTTCCAAGTTGTCCTGTATCGTGTTTCGAAGAATTTTTTATTGTTATTTAATATTTTTTATTTCCAATTAATACTTTTCCTTAAGGAAAATTACAATTTTAATACGTACAATATTAGTTTATTCCATTGAAAATCTTCAAAAGTTTTAGGTTTCTGTGAATAGAGAAGTTGCCTGTTTTTTAAATTTTTTTTGGAGGCTTACTAAAATTATTAATAAAAATTATTATGTAACTTTTTCATGTAATTTTACAATAATTAAATTTTTTTTTTCTATAATGTATCTTCAAACGCCAGTGACGTCATTATATCGCTTTAGTAAAGTCACTGCATGGTCAAATTTAAAAAGAATTGTCATTGAGTAATACAGGTATGTATTATGTTTTGTTATGACACATGGTGATCCGAATGATATAGAAAATACAAAAGTATAAGAATGATTGCAATTGCCTCACAGCAACAACGGACACCAATCACAAGTTTTTTTTTCTCTTTCAAATTTTTTTTATTAATAATTACTAAGAAAATGGACTTTTTGATAAAAAAATTTAAATGTACTTTAAATGATTTATTCTTTTATTTATATAAAACTTGGGGCAAAATAGAATTAATGCGAATATAGTAGTATAATATTCGAAATTAAAAAATAGTATCATTTTGGGGTCCGCAAATTCAATTCACTCATAAGTGACAATCAAATAACGTTTGCCCTAAAATAATAGTTCCAAATCGTAAATGTTTATCCGATTGGAATTTAAAAACCTTAAAGCACTAACTTTTTTACAAGGAAAATAAATAAAATACACAAGTGCTTAAACAAGAAAATATATTTTTGAACGATTTTTGAAATTCTTTTAGGTGCTATATCCTTTGTATTCCTCAGCGAAAAAAAAAACAAAAAAAACTAGGTGATACGACTTACTTTCTGCCTCGAAGTCAGTCTGGCTGGGTATATTACCTATTTCTGACGTCAAGCAGTTGTGCACTGCAGTATTATAATAGTCAGGTAAACCCTTGAATAGGCACACGGTCGGATCCGACCAAGGTGATGTTCCGTCAAATCCCAAGCGGTCGGATCCGACCGCACCCATCCACAGCAATATAACCCATAATAACTTATATTTAAAGACTACTTTTCTATGAACAAGCGAAACGCGCTAGCGTTGTCAACGTTTTGGCTGGGGATTGAGGGGTGTCGGTTTGTTTACTCATGTGGTCAGGCTGTACGGCTTCCATCTTGATCCTCGGAGGGGACAACGCATCTGTAGCCTTTTTTTTAGAGAAGTTTACAGGAGTTAATGCGCTACATAAGCCACTTATCATCAGGTGAACTGTATGTTCGATTGTTACTCAATTTTTATAAAGAAAATTAAGTATTTGAAGGCTGCATTGGCTGCATTGATCTCATTTGTTGCAAAAGTGAACGGTAGAGTCGGAAAGTGACGTCCTAGGCGAAAGTTTATTGACCAAATTGGCGATATATTGAAAATGGGCCAAATTAAGAATACCCTTAACCGACGAGCATGTATGCGTAGGTATATGGATATGGAGGAGGTGAGAAAGGTGTGTCAGGATCGTGCCAAATGGAACTCTGTAGTCTCTGCCTACCCCTCGGGGTGACAGGCGTGAGTGTTTGTGTATGTATGTATGTATTGAAGGTTATCTGCTACAATTAAAATATTTAAAGCATAACTATAGAATCAATAAAACACATTAATGTTGCTTGGGTACCCGTTTGTAAAACCAATGAAAGACATTTTCGCATTGAAATTTAATAAATAATACTGTAAGTATTCTATTCGTCGAAGTGTTTTGATAATGTTACCACTTAATATTCAGTGTTATCATAGTGGTTTTTATAGTTGAGAAAAATGTCAAAAGAATAAAAATACCAGTTTCATTAAGTGATTTCGCTTAATCAATCAATTTATGGTAGTCATATTTTCTTCCGGGAACATTTAACATTCAGAAGAAGATCACGAAGATATCTGTTTTTTTTTAAAGACAATAAAGTTCTGCTAAAGTAATTTGTTTTTGAGAACAAATTTACGAAAGATAATGACACCGACTTGGTATCCTTTTTTCAGTTGTTTCGTTTAAAGTGACAGACTATCAATCAAATATATAAATCACTTTTTGGATAACGGAAAAACCACCTGCATCCTTCTTGAAACAAAGTAAGATGAAAAACGGACAAAAAATCTTTAAATAAAAACTAAAAATCGACATGCATTCACAGGGCATTGAAGAAAGAACCCGTCTTCAGAAACTGTTATGTGGAAATTATTATTTTTTATAGGATAGGGTGACAAACGAGCACACAGTCCACCTGATGGTAAGTGGTTGCTGTGGCCCATAAGCATCTACATCTATCCTCGATTTCGAATCAAAATGCAGATGCGTTGTCACCCGTGAGGACTAAGATGGAATGCCTCGTTTCCAGTAAAAAGGGTCTCCGGTTCTCTACACTCACCATACGAAATACAGCAGCATTAAGCTACTACTTCACGCTGGTATTCTGTGAGAGCGTGGTCCTTCCCCGGTCGAGCCGACCCATTCGTGCTACAACTATACTACTAATATAACTGCAGCATGGCTCTACCACGTATAAAATTTTAACTTGGAACCCCCATGACCATGGGTGCTGCAAAGCACTCTCGGAACGTCAGAAATTAATTATTAAAACAAGTGAAATTAAACGCGATAAAATCCGTAAAAATAGTTTTATTTAATAATTTGTACTTTTTATTAAAAGTTTAATTTTCAATCCCTTATAAAATATGCATCGAATATAAACAATTTTGCGAAAAAAAAAACGGGCACCAAGCAACCTACCCTAGATTGATAACAATTTTAGGATGTCCTATACCTAGGTACTTGTTACAGTTTTGTAAATTAATTTTGCCACAACATGTTGATTAAATTGGTAAATAAGGTCTAAAGCACTAATAGTGTAGCCGAACGCTAAAAAAATGAAACACGCTGTTTTGTATGTTTTTTCTTCAATAAAGTAAAAGCAGCTAAAAGTTAATAAGGAGTGTGACCCCCTCTTGCTGAAATCACAGTTTTCATTCGTCTGGCTGTGCTAGTGGATATATCCCGGATATATAGCGGATATTACCACTCCACTTCCACTTCTAATCATATCCTTTAACTGGTCTGCAGAGCCGGTTGCATTGATCTCATTCGTCGCTTCAGAACGTCCTAGATATGCTCTATGGGATTTAGGGCAGAACTTCGAGCTGGCCTATCTAAACGACAAATTCCGCATTCAAGCACATACGCTTCCACATCACCAGACCGGTAATGTTTTTTTTTATTTGATAGGGTGACAAACGAGCACACAGTCCACCTGATGGTAAGTGGTTGCTGCGGCCCATAGACATCTACATCTATCATCGATTACAAATCAAAATGCAGATACGTTATCACCCGTGAGGACTAACATGGAATGCCTCGTTTCCAGTAAAAGGGATCTCCGGTTCTCTACACTCACCATACGAAACAAATCAGCATTAAGCTACTATTTTACGCTCGTATTCTGTGAGAAGGTAAATGCAAGCGTTATTTATACAAATAAATAAAATTGCAGTGTCTGTTAGAAATGTCAAAATAATAACTTTTTACTAAAAGCAAACGTACTTATAACAGAAAAACAATTTTTTAAATGTTTGTCTGTATGTTTGTCTGTCTGTCACCAGCTAATGTTATAAGGAGTGACTTAGGCTACTTTTATTCGAGAAAAAGAATTAGTGTTCCGCGCAAAGAATTAAAATCATGAAATCCACCAATCGTAAAAAAAAATTCGCGGGGAACAGCTAGTCGACCATAAAATTGATTGAATTTCGCTAAGAGCTGCCAATGCATGTTGAAAACTCTACGCCATAGGGTGGCCAAATAGGTAGAAGTTGTAATGTAACTTTTTAGACGACGCGACTTTGGGATTGTGACATTCCGCAGTCCTCTCAAAGGGGTAAAAAACAATGATTTTATATGTAAGAGAGGCATATAAGATCATTGGTAAAAAACAATGACTATGTAACTTTTTGACGTGACAACGTCTTATAAATTGGTTTGCCGGGTGACACTTCAAGAAACTGCGTTACGCTCCGCTCACGTTATGCGCTCACAATGAGAGCGAGTGAGAGGCACGCGTCCCTTCCACTCGGGCATGGTTAGCCCGCCTAAGAGCGAGAGAGACAGACATAAAAAGTGTTATTTCATCCTTCTTCCTACTATACGAATGAATATTCACATTAAAATTATTTTACCACTCAAAGTCGTTGTCACGTAAAACTTTCGCCCGTATACCGACTTTACAGGCAACCAATTTTTTTTTTATTCTTTTTAGTTCTGTAAAGGCGTTTTTTGATTTTTATTAAATGTATTTTTTTTGGATTTTTTCAATTCACTGTTTAAGAACAAAAATATACGGCGCATGTAATATTTTGGTTTCTAATCTCTACCGGACTAAGTTTCGACTCTTGCTCAAAGCACATAATACGTGCACGATATAATAGAATGTAAAGTTTTTCTTGTGCAAGTTTGACTGTATTGTTTGTTTGTGTGTGGGAAAGATGTCTGTGTCTCTCTAACACCATTGCATATCCGATACGTAAGAGCCGTTGCTGGGGGATTAAATGCCTCTTTTTCACAGGCTATTGGGAAAGGAAAGTTACACGAAGAGACTGGGCACCGGCGCGGGGCTCCGGTGTACTCGCCACTGACGAGTCGCTAGCCGTCATTCATTGAAATTGCCGTTGAAATTCTCGAGTTGTTCGGTAACGCCCCAAGCGCAACACTGAGAAGACCAGAAACATACCGGGGCTTGGAATCAGAAAATACATCTTTCAAAGCTATCAACGGCTTGCAAGCGGCAACGGAAAAATGTTATTCCTCTTTTATTTATTTGTTGCTTCTTTATTAAACTTTGACAAACGGGAAATATGAAACAATTGACTACAACTTTTAACTTAGTCTTATCAACAGATCAACAGTTATTTTATAACAATATTTTATGCAAAAAGCATTCATTTTATTTGTATTTAATCGAAAAACTGATGAAATACATTCACATAAGTAATCAATTTTTCGATTAAATAAAAAGCTATTGCTCATGAACAAGTAATTTAATAAAATTTTAAACAAAACTTTTTTGGTTTGCAATTTTACACAAAAAAGGTCCTTGCACTTTGTTTTAATCTCTAAAAGTCTTGATACTAAATCTATTTTTAATATTTTTTTACTACTAGGTACTCTTTTTGCAGTAAAACTACAAGTGTGTATGATTAATTTGTTAAGACCATTTTATATCAAATTAGACCTTAAATTTTTATTTTCATCATTTCCCCATATCGCTCCTAGTTTGTAAGATAACTGCAAAAAAACTGAGTCTGAAATAATTTTGTGTTTGTACATTGATGGCTTAAAAATTACTATTAGAGTGCAGGTTTGTTTCGTCACATGCTAGTCTCTTAATAATTAGTGTAGATGCCTACTTTATTTTTATAAAATTGACGTGATAAACAACCTTATTGTCCGCCTGTTTGTAAGTGGCTACAGCCACCCTTCTGTACCTCAATTACAATTAATTTCAAACAGGGAAGGCTACATTTTTACCTTTGAGGATGAAGATGGTCCTCACAGCCTGTCATTACTCTGGCTTCCTATACTCTTTAGAATGCAGAACGGTAGCGCTGGCCTCCTTAGCAGACAAGAAGTCGTAACACTTAAAACTTCTAACATTAAATATAAACATAAAAGTTTAATGCGGATAGCAAACAGCCCGAGATTTGTATTCAAGCGAGCATAATGACAGAGAAAGATCCTTGTCAACGCATTGCAAACTGCAACTTTCACCGACTTTCTCTTTAAGCCGATAACATACTTTTAAAACATATTTTGACAGTCATCGCTTTTGACCCTTGACAATACTTGTATAATATATCATTACTTTTCACTTTTTTGTGGTTAAACAAAAGAAGGACATACAGTTTTATCATTTGTCAAAATTAAGATGTATGATTGTCGTCTTTGTTTGAAATTAGAGAGCCGTTGTAGCTCAAGGGCTAACCGCTCGCTGTAAATTTCACAGTACGCGACCAACTCGGGTTCAATCCCCAGAAATAAGAAAAAAAAGTTACAATCACGTATAAAATTTCCCAATGCCATTTTGGGCAGCGCGGCGGATATCTCCTTGTCCTAAAAACCCTCTCAGAAATGAGAGGAAGTCTGTGTCCAGCTGTGGGACGTATACTTTTAACAACTTTTTGATAATTGGCACAGATAGCAGTTGAATTTTAACCCCCTCTTTTTCTCGGCGTCTTTTAGACTTAAAATTCGTAAATCGTACCCTAGATACATAATATGTTTTACTGATGTCCTTTTATGAGTAATAAAGTAATATCTTAGACTATATGATATCTCGTATTTACACTCCAATAACGAACGTAAAATGTTTACGTCTAATCTTTAATAAACAATCTAAGCTCAAAAGTAATTTAGCGTAGGGCTATGCTCGGAGTTTCTCTGCAGGATAACCGTAACGAGGATATCCGCAGAAGAATAAAATTAACTGACATAGCCCAGCAGATCAGTAAACTGAGTTGAGACTGGCATTGGACCAGCCATATAAAACACTGCTTTGTTTTTGGATACCTTTTTACTAAATATTTGCTTGCGTGTTTTCTTAGTTTAATTAGTAATTTCCTAACCCCACGAAATTTATGTTAGTATATAATTTCAAATCATTACAACAAATTTAATACGGGTAACGTCTGGTTCTGTTGACCGAGCCAACGGCCGGGGCTTGGTTGAAAGCCAACAGGATGGCCCTACATTTATAATCAGAACAAAGATATCAATGCATTGCATATTTCCACGTTTCTAGTTCTTAAGAACGCTCTAGCTGCGATAGCTTTGACTGTTGTATAAATAAGCAAAATTTTGTCGAACAGGGACGGCAACGCTTTTGCAGAATTTTAACGTGGTAGAGCCATACAGTTTTTCGTATTGTGTGTGTAGAGAACCATATTGTGTGTGTGAGAACTGGTAAGTGTATTCTATCTTAGTCCTTGGTGGAATAGAAATGTAATGGAATAAAATAAAATAAAATATCTTTGACGTAAGATATAAGAATTTTGTTTGTCAAATTTCTATTTTTTTAAATCTACTACCGTTTCGAAATGAGGATAGGAAACGGCAAAAAAACCTCCACAGGAATTATCCATTTTGTCAGTTTTTAAAGATTATATTACAATAACATCCCATTTAATAAATAATAGCGTAAGGATCCATCGATAACTCAAGCATCAGTACATGTCTACGCTTTTACATCAAAATCCCGGAAAGTCAGGGTTTTTCAACCAATAAATTTTATTAATGAAAACTAACTACTCCATTATTAAAGAAAACTGTATAAAAAGGGTTATTATATGATTAAGGAATGCTGGTATGAAAATAATCCCTAGGAATGAGTTGGTTACTCCTATGGTGGTTCTGTCATAATACTTTTGAGTAACTGAGCACACAAATTATTGTAAAATTATATATTCTTGCCGGTTCTTTCCAAAGCAGAGGGTTTTCTTAATCAGTGGTAAATAAAAAAAACTTGAATTTCAATAAGTAATATTATGTAATAATCTATAATTTTTTAGTGTTTATTTATTCTATTCTATTAATAACGAACCTGAGCAGACAGGTATCCACATGTAGCACCTGTTCACAAGAATGACGCATGTGGCAGCCATCGTTTTCCTCTACGATAATAATAGGAAGTGAATGACTACATTTAGGACTATATTACGGAGCCGCCGCAAGCAGAGACCTTCCAGGCTGTGAAAACATATCTATATTTTAAATCTTAATCGACGATAGATTTGAGTGTCTTTGGGCTAAAGCATCCACTGTGTGCCCGTTTGTTACCCTTATTCTATAAAAATATCCTTAAATTTTAACCCATATAAAATTATTGATTTGTATTGATTGTTTTGCCGGCATTTTATCAAGCAATCTATGGGGGAGGCATGTGTAGTGACCTTTCTTGACAGGCTTCAAATGTAACTGTAACGCCTGATTCTAGATATTATCTTTACCTTAATTTGAAGTGCGAGAACTGTCTATGTCAAAGTATGGTAGGAGTGCCCATAGAATACTATAATACATACATAATAGAACGGGGGAGTGGGCGGAGGAACCCGAGTAGCCACCAAAATGTCACTAACACGTCAATTCACACGTATAAATGTCAACACGAGATATGTTTTGACATTACAATCGTTTCCAAATTTCGCATGCACATTATTTAGAAAATTCCAAATTGCACCCTATTTACAAATATGTATTAAAATTTAATGATGATCTTGAACATTAGTCAAAAGTCTGAAATGTGTAAATTTACTCAGTCTGTCAACACAGCGAATCGGGTTTGGCGACGTCAATCCTCGTATAAAATTAAGTTGACAGCCATTCTATTGTATATTATAGTATTCTATGGGAGTGACAGTTTGCCTTCATAATTGATTATCTCTATACATAAAAATCAATTGTCCGTTAGTCTCGCTAAAACTCAAAAACGAGATTTCGATGAAATTTTTGTATGTGTTTTAATGGGCTCATAGATGGTTTAGATTCACATTTGGACCCGAGAGATGGCGCTGTTGTCGAGATCTAGAACTCACCTGTGCGAAGGCGGGGCGGATCGCTAGTATTTAACATATAGTTATTGACACAGCCCGCATCACCGCTCTTATAAATACAGTGAATTTCAGTCAGTTTAAAACAGTTCGGGAATTCACCACTTTATATTATATATGTAATGGGAGGGACTAGTAAACTTTTGTACCTTTTAGAAAAAAAGTAGAAATATTATCTCTACCCCGCTACAATAAGTTTTCATATTTAAAATAATTGTCTCTATTTCATGTTCGTCCGTGTCAAAAAGTGCCATGGAATGTTGATATTTGTGTTTATAGGAAAAATCCAAAGATTTTCCTAAATTTACAAAAAATAAATTAACTTTAGTTATTATTATTATTAGTTTTGGGGTCAGAATTGTTTAATAATATATCGGCATTATTACATAGTTTACCTGCAAATTTACGTGTAAAGCGCATCTATTCAGAAAATTATTAATTGTTCTAATTCCGAACAAACTTCGGTCACCCATAGACTATAATATTATACACACATTACTGCTTGCAAAGATGATTAGAAGATCAAGAATGAAATAGTATGGTTTGCCGTCGCGATCACGATGTGCTTGACCGCACATTGACCTCGAGGAGCTATGGTTGAAGTTCACGTTCACGTCACCCGTGCTACAGCGTTGTAGTTTCCGTACAGGGCGAGAGGGTGAAATCCCAAAATTTTCTGGCACCTTACCCACTAATATTAGGTTTTACGATCGTATATGCACGACGAAGAAAGAATGTCATTCCAGCCTTGTACTTGTACTTGCCTTGTGTGTGTGTACTTGTTGCAAATGAACGCACTCACGGCTACTTGTTTATTACAGGAAATGTTAAGTTGCCTTACAAGGAGTTGAGTGGATGCCATACGTTTTGTTTATTTTACTCTAGGTATCTTATGTAACATTTTGTAAAACAATATAATATCTAAACTTATGAAGATATTAGAATTGTGTATTAATGCAGAATGATTCTTCATAATGTGCAAAAATCCAACGACGAACGACGCAACAAATAGTGCTTCGAGCAACTACGTGCTTGCAGAAAAGAGGTGGACATTTTGAGAACCTGACGTGAAATAATAAATAATATTTACTAAACTCTTTTTTTTCTTCTTACCCTAAATGTAATATCCCTAAGATAGTAATAAATGGCGCGTCCAAAGTGCATTTTTTTAACAGTTGATTGCGCGTTGGCGCGCTTGGCCAATAAATATTAAAAAATCACACATATGAAATATATTATCAACGTTTCCTTCTTACATTCCTAAAATTTTCTAAATATTACCCATTATTTATAAGAAAATATTCTCAAAGCATTACAATTTTTCATCGCAATCTAAAATCGCAAACTAAGTATTTTAATGAGAATAGTATAGTAATATATCATAATTCATTAATCTATCTATACCTTTAAACGAGCAATTCTTGTATATATATATATATATATAATCGGAATCTCGGAAACGGCTCCAACGATTTTCATAAAATTTAGTGTCCAAGGAGTTTCGGGGGCAATAAATCGATCTAGCTAGGATTTATTTTTAGAAAATGTCCTTTTATCCGTGTTTTCAGGCAATAAAAAAACTGCTACAATATAAAAAGGTAAATTTTGACATGTTATCAACGATCGTAATAGCTCGGATGGTATGTTGTTCGGGCATGATGTCGGAGTTCCGTGGTTAGCGTCCCGCCTTGCGTCCCACTTTTTTTCCTTTTTTTTCAAGTTCCCTTCTTTTGTGAGAAAATCTATTACTTCGAGCCCTTTTTTTAGTATTTTTTAAAAATACGAAAATTTTAATTAAACTTATTGAATTTTTATTCAAATAACCAGTTCAGTTTTTTCTATTATGTCAATAAGATCAAAAACTATTATTCATGTAATTTGTATATAAATGTAACTTAAAAAAACCGAGCAAAGCTCGGTCAACCGGGTACTTAAATGTAAAGTAAACATCGATAGTTGTATTATGTATTATATATATATATATATATATATATATATATATATATATATATATATATATATATATATATATATATATTTCTCGCCATCACCTAATCTCTTATTTAGCCAGTGCCCTGTGATGGGATTCAACGAGCTATTAGGATAAAGATAACATAGTAAAGAAAATAAAGAATAGCTCTAGACAATTTAAAGGAGCACTGCCTGGGTCTCCAAGGTTCAGCAATTGCGACGAGCGCATCCGATTATTCTACAGTATCCACTTTTCATCACAAGTAATGATTCGATTTAAAATCCTTTCATTTTTGTGTCGGTTGAGCAAAGTAACACAGCAGTCGACGCGTGTTTGCAAGTTCGATTCACTCAATTCATGAGGTACCCATCGTTCTAGTTTTTTACTTTCCCGATTTGCTTCAAGTGGATTAATACAGTTTTATCACTTACCCCGAAGCCTGCAGCTATCTCTGAAGTGCTTTGTGATAGATCCGCTTCCACTATAGTCTATAATTATTCATTTTCCACTTCAGTCGCAAGCCGTCCACGAGGTTGGTTCTGATGGTCGAAATTTCCGGAACGAAACGTTGAAACCAAAAACGTAACGTGCTTTCTTTTGCGACAACAGCGCCGTGCACATCCTTAATCTTTCGAGCTGTTTCTGCAGCACTGCTGCCACGGTAGAACTCGTACTCGTAAATATACCGATATTTCATGTTTTCCATTGTGCGGTAATAAGCGACGCCAAAGAAAAAAATAATGAGGAAAAAACAAATGAATGACTGTTCTCAAAATTTAAATGTAGCAGCTAAGTAAATTTATAAATTTGAATATAGAATTCTTAACCAAAGAGGAGATATTTCAGATTAAAGTAGTCATTACGACAAAACGCTAATTTCATATATAAGGACCCAATATTTATAGGTTAGAAATTCGTCTTACATGCGTTCACTTTCATTCCCCTTTTCTTTTAATTCCCAGTTCATTAATGTAACCATCATTTGCAACTCAGCCGCCGATGACGCAAATATGACTTGATCATCGGCATACAAAAGGCATTTGACGGTTAACTCGCCCATTCTTAACCCACATTCTTCATCTTTCAAAGTTTACAAACACCGGTCCATAAATAGGTTGAACAGCCAAGGGGAAGCTACACAGCCCTGTCTGACACCTTTTTGGATGCCAAACCAGTCCGAGTAGACCCCATTGATCCTGACACAAGCACTAGAGTCCCTATAAAGAGACCTTAATGCCTGTATCAAACCATCGCTCAACCCATATGAGTTCAGTGTTTGCTATAACACATTCCTGTCCACTCTGTCATAAGCCTTTTCCAAGTCCATGAATGCACAAAAAACTTTCTGGTTTTTGGCCAAAAACTTCTCCGCAATCATGCGCATGGAAAAGACTTGATCTGTACACCCCATTCTCTTTCTAAAACCCGCTTGCACATCCCAAATTTTTCCATCAGTTTCCTTCATAACTCTTTCAATTAACACCTTAGCATACAGTTTACCCACAATACTAAGCAAGCTGATACCGCGGTAGTTTTTGCAGTCCTGCTGTGACCCTTTTCCTTTATATATTGGTACTATAACTGCTTTACACCGGTCATCCGGTACCCGTTTTAATTCCCAACATAAATTAAACAAGGTGTACAGCAGGCCTGCCACCACTCCCTCTCCAGCCCTTAGCATCTCGAGTGATACTCTATCATATCCAGCTGCCTTACCTGCTTTCATGCTTTTCATTGCTTTCATTATTTCATCTACACTTATCTCCATACCCCTTTCCACTTCTTTCGGAATTTCTAGTTCATTTAGTTCAGACGACTCTTCACTCATAAATACGCTTTCAAAGTATTCCTTCCATCTGTTTAAATTCGAAACTTCATCATTCAGAATACATCCATTCTCGTCTCTTATAGCATTTATTATAGGCTGTTTTCTATTTCCCCTGGCAGTTCTTACGAGTTTCCAGAACATTTTTATGTTAGCCTGGAAATTATCAGATATCCTTCTATCATTCTTATCCGTTCTTTCTTTCTTTTTCCTTTCAACAACTTCTTTTACTCTCTTATTTAGACGTCTAAATTCTGCCTTTTTTTCTTTCAGTCTCATCATTCATACCAGAAGAATTACTAGCTTTGGTTGCTAGTAAATCTAACCATGCTTTCTTCTTTGATTCAACTTCCACCCGTACCTCATCATCCCACCATAACGTATTACTTTTCCTTTCATTTGTTCTCTTACTTACACCACATACTTCGGTGGCGGTATCCACCAAACCTTTCTTAATATTATCCCACACAGTATTCAAGTCTAAATCATTCATACACAACTCATTTAAACATCTAATATTTTCTCTCAGTCTACATTTATACTTCTCTTTCACATCTTCATCTTGTAACTTCTCTATTCTTATACGCGAAAGTGATGGTTTTTGAAAGAGAAGAAAGCAAAACGGTATGTGAAATAAGAATAGAAGGAGAGTTAATTGAGCAAGTGGATGAGTTTGTGTATTTGGGATGTGTATTTAGCAGGGATGGTAGATATGATAGGGATATAGAACGACGAGTAAATGCAGGGAATAGAGTGAATGGGGCACTACACTCTATTATGAAGAACCAGAATGTGTCAAAACAGGCACGTATGGTAATTCATAATACTGTGTTAGTCCCTACTTTAATATATGGTAGTGAAAGCTGGGTGTGGCAGAAGAAGCACGAAAGTAGAATAAATGCTGTAGAAATGCGGTATTTAAGGAATATGCTAGGGTTGAATCTGAGGGTGAGAAATTGCGTGATAAGAAATAAATGTGGTATGCAAGATGATGTTGTGACCAGGATTAAGAAAGGAATGCTTCGGTGGTTTGGTCATGTGGAAAGAATGAATGAGGAAAGAGTGACAAAGTAAATTTATATGGCAGATGTGAACGGCCGAGTCGGGAAGGGACGCCCTAGGAAAAAGTTTATCGACCAAATTGGCGATATTTTGAAAATGGGCCACGTTAGAAGTACCCTTAACCGACGAGCGTGTATGCGTAAATATATGGATGTAAAAGAGGCGAAAGAGGTATGTCAGGATCGTGCCAAATGGAAGTCCGTAGTCTCTGCCTACCCCTCTGGGTGACAGGCGTGAGTGTTTATGTATGTATATGTATATGTAAATTCGTGTAATTCCGGTAAAATATGTTTCGCCCCTACGTAGTTTTCCGAATACATTTTACTTATAGGGCCGCGGCGAGAAAGGAACCTTTTAAATGCATCGAAAATCACGCTACGCCACATAAACCATACACAAACAATTGTACTACAAACGCGAACGAACACTAAACATAATCGCTTTCAAAACTACAAAGGCATAATATATCGTAACGACAAAATAATTTAAATATCACACAACGCGAGATCGATTTTCTTGTGGACTATATGTCTGGTTCTTTATAACCAGACAAGACGGCTGATGGCACCAGGCAGTCTTGGACAACGCACTCGCTATCACCTAATCTATTATTTAGCCAGTGTCCCGAGATGGGATTCAACTTGAGGTGTTAGGAGAAAGATATCACAGTAAAGAAAATAAAGAACAGCTCAAGACAATTTAAAGGAGCGCTTACCGGGGTGATGATTTAATAAAAAAATGAATAAAATATTCTGCTGATCATTTAATAAATAAATAAAATTTTTGGAAAATCCAAAAGTGCATGCCTCACACGCTTATTATGTTAAAAAATAAAATAAAAAAATGACCATATTTTTCACAAGAAAAAAAAAAGCAGAGAATCTGATCGACTTTCATTAATAACTTTTAAACAGTGTTGAGTTTAATAACAAAAATCAGTAGAGATTCTTCTTAGAATGCACGGAATCTTATTTAATACTATATATCTCAATCTATTGCTTACATTTCTAACTTACCGGCGCACAGACCAACGGACGGCGGTCCATATATTTTTTTAATTATATTTTTTGTTAGGTAATCTAAAGTGAACAAATTAAGTAATCTTATAAATCAATGTCTGCAGTTATAGTAACGGTTATAATAATATGGATTTGATGTCTAGCTAAAAGTATAGGAACGACTTTATGTAGCGAAACTGAGGTATAACCACATATCGAGAATAGAGCACTCCCTCACATTGTGAGGCGTGTAATAATTTCATAATATGTACATCTGAAGATATAGAGTGTGTGTAAATAATAATGTCCTCTAGACCTGCCTAAACGGAGGCTAGCCATCGGCGCAGGACAGAATTACAGTGCACAAGTGTATGCGCAAGCACAGATGCACTCTCTATTTCCTCACTTTCATAATCCAATGGGACGGTAAACCGACACGACCGGACAGAGATCAAGCGCAGGACCAACGGCTTCACGTGCTTTCCGAGGCACGGGGGTGAGACACCAACAACTTCCTGACTCCGGGCAGTTACTGAGAATTTCTTGATGGAAAAACTCAATAATTGATTTTTGGCCCGACCGAGGATTCAAACCGAGGGTCTCATGATCAGCAATCGCACTAATACAGCCACTAGACCAACGAGGCAATTAAAATAGTGTCAAAAACACAGTGTATCAAAGTAGAAAAAAATCAATTATTATATTTATATTTTATAAAAGTTAAATTTCTTTTAGTCTCTTCAGTGGTTCAAGGAATATCACAAGTTTTTATCAAGATTTTTATGAATTTTATTGCGTTTACTTTAGTAATATTTTATTCCTGACGTTTTGTAAATATTACAAGCGCAAGGTAGCAACTACACTGTCGCCTAATTATTTTTTTTTTGCTAACCAAACTAAATCCTATATTATTCTAATTTACATTAAAATCTTCCTCCTTTGTTTTCTTATATTTCGGAAATGGAATCTATATTTAATTTTTTTAATCACGACAATGCGAGTTCTCACACCGCACACAGAACAAAAGAATTTTTAGAGCAAGAAAACATAGAATTATTAGACCATCCGCCGTACAGCCCCGACCTAAGCTCTAATGATTTCTATACTTTCCCTAAAATAAAGAATAAATTGCGTGGACAGAGATTTTCATCACCTGAAGAAGCTGTGGACACCTACAAAACGGCCATTTTGGAGACCTCAACTTCGGAATGGAATGGTTGCTTCAATGATTGGTTCCATCGTAAAAAATGGAAAAATGCGTCAAATTTCGCGGAGAACATTTCGAAAAGCAATAAAAATACATTTTTAGGGTTCCGTAGTCAACTAGGAACCCTTATAGTTTCGCCATGTCTGTCTGTCCGTCCTCGCTTAATCTCCGTGACCGTTAGCACTAGAAAGCTGAAATTTGGTACCAATATGTGTATCAATCACGCCGACAAAGTGGTAAAATAAAAATTGGAAAAAAATGTTTTATTAGGGTAGCCCCCCTATATGTAAAGTGGGAAGTGATTTTTTTTTTTAATTTCAACCCTAAAGTGTGATATATTGTTGGAAAGGTATTTAAAAATGAATAGGGGTTTACTAAGATCATTTTTTGATAATGTCAATAATTGCGGAAATAATCGCTCCAAAAGTGAAAAACAATGTGTCCCCCCCCCCCCTCTAACTTTTGAACCATAAGTTTAGAAAATTTGAAAAAAATCTGAAAAGTAGAACTTTATAAGGACTTTCTAGGAAAATCATTTTGAACTTGGATGGAAAGTCTGAGCGCCGGCCGCGGAGCGTGCAATGTTGCACGCTTCATGTTCGCGCACGTACCCACTACCGGGAGCAGTTGCAGGAGCGCGGAGCGCTGCTGGAGCGCGAACATAATGGATACCCACCTTTAAACTCATAAGTGGGAACACTTATTGTGACGGTCGGGAAACTACGGAACCCTACACTGAGCGTGGCCCGACACGCTCTTGGCCGGTTTTTAAAAGTAACGTGTCACTTTCTTGATTCCCGAAATTTTCAGTGCCGCCCTCGTACTATAACGGCTCTAACGATTTGGATGAGATTTCGTAGTTTCGATAAAGTTTTAATTTTTAATCTATAAGTCAATCTATCGGTGTTATCCCTGAGATACTTCTTCTTTTCTTTGAAATCGGGTTGGCAACAGCAGTTTATTTTTATTTTTATTGAGTTGTTATCGGGAAGATGCTGCTGCTGTTCATCCCGTGGTTCAGTTTCCCTCTATCGCCACCTGCTCAGGGGCTTTGTTAGGATTTTATACTGTGATGACTCTAACCAACCAGCTCCTCGCACTTTGCCCATATTTCTGTAAAGTTATAAGTTATTACACTTTCTAAAAGACGGATAGATCAAATAAGACGATCCAAATTTGTATGAAACGTAGGCCTGGTTTTGTACAAGTAGGGAAATAAATTAAAATAATATATTACACCACTTTTGGTCATTCAAATCTACGAATTTGTCTTTATTTCAGTGGTATTAATATTTTATTTTTAACAAAAACTGCAACCCTAATGGCTGTTACCAAAAAATATTGTTTTGACGTTAGCTGTCAATTGTCATGAGGTTATTGATACCCAGTGATTCAAAATGTGATTCTACAGATGTCCGATATCAATGAAATCAAAATCTCACGATAATCATGAAGTCCATTAAACAAAAACCGAGTCAAACAAGTAATAGATCCAAGTCCAAATAAAAAAAAAAACAAATCGCCAAATAACTCCAAAAGAAACACAATAAACGTATTCACGAGTTCACAACTTCACGAAAAAGCTCGGAATAAAAAATATCATACTACCTATATTATTTCATGTCACTTTTTAGACATAACATTTGACATATAATTTTAATGACTGAAAGGGCGCCATCTTGTAAAATCATCCAAAATTGGGACTGCATTTTTATTTTTAGCAAGTCATTTAGTTTGATTGATTCTCTTAATTTATTTTTAATGATATCCCTGAAGTTTTCGCTTTTTTGCGGTATAATGTACATAGACTGAGCCTGAAATGGACGTCTCCTTTAGCAACAATATCCGATCCTCAACATGACATGTTACGCAATTTTTTTAAATAATCTAACAATACATTATATTTAACACATAGGTATATATGTTGTTTATTGGAAACGAGGCATTACATGTTAGTCCTTACGGGTGACAATGTATTTGCATTTTGATTCGTTATAGAGGATAGATGTAGATGTCTATGGGCCACAGCAACAACTTACCATCAGGTGGAATGTGTGCTCGTTTGTTACCCTTATCTTATGAACAAAAACAATACCTAATGGAATCGGTTTGTCATGACTGATCTAGGAAAATATCTATGCTTCATTAAGAAAGTATATAAGCATATTTTAATTAAATATCATAGATTTAGTAAAGTACTTATAGAATGGCGACCGAGTGATTAGGGTGAGATGAAAATTAAAATACACTAATGTGCGCGTAATGGGCATGTGTGTTTAAGAAATAGTGCTGCACCATGCATTGCCTGCCTCAACTTCAACTATCGATCGAAATGCATTCGTTTCTTCTCATTTGACATAGATGATTTAAGTGAATATTTTTATCCAACTAAGGTGAATTCAAAGGGATATTTACAATTTTAGAAGGCTATGTATGTACGTATGTTCAACTGTTCCCTTAGATATTCTAAAGTACTCATCGTATTTTGACAAATTAGATATCTTTAAAAACATTGTGCCCTTTCGCGGGTTTTAAGCTACATGAAATCATGTAAAAACTAACATGGCGGCTTATTGTGGACATGTAATGAAACTTTGAAATACATAAAATATTAAAAAACTATAATAAAGAAAAACTGTAACTAAAAACCAAAAATATCATACAGTCCTAATCCTCGTGGTATCGAGCAAAGAGCGCTGGCTGCATTTTCTTGCTGAATGGCTGTACTATAGTCTGCGCGGAAGTGCTATAGTCTGCGCGGAAGTGCTAGTCATCGCCTTAGGTATGTGGGCGGCAGGACGGGGGAGGTAGATAAACATCAAGCTGACGCAGTCTGCCGTCAACCACCGCGACGGTTACACGATTTAGTTGTACGCGACAGTTTTCTCCAAAAATACACGAGATAAATATTCTAAGATGGGTCCGCCAATACCACGACAAGTGAAAAATATTATTTATAATGTACATAGTTTTTTTTTAAGACGAAAGGGCGACAAGGAAAGTATGGAACACAAATATGATATGAACATTAATAAATTAGTAGCAGAGGCTACAGGAGTGTCTGCCCGCACCGTAATGCGAATTGTAGCTGAAGGAAATTCGAGTCTACAAACATCGGAAATTGCAAAATTTTCATCTCCGCGGAAACCTAAAGAAATAAAAAAGAGAATCCAGATTGATGATTTTGACATGGGAGTTATACGAAGAAAAATTCATCACTTTTATACTAGTGATAAGAAAATCCCAAGTATTCGTAAGCTGCTTGCAGTTTTAAAAGAAGATGGCATTGTGAACTGCGGTTGTACCTATTTACGACAGCTTTTACATAAGATGGGATATTTATTTAAAAAATGTAAATCTAAGAGACACATTTTAATTGAGAGGCCCAGTATTGCTGAATGGAGAGTAAGGTATTTAAGAGCTATACAGAAACATAGAAATGAAAACCGAAACATATATTATCTGGACGAAACCTACGTTAATAGTAGCCACACCTCCAATATGTGTTGGCAATCCGAATCTGAGCCTGGAATTTATGCTGATATTGGCAAAGGGCGTCGTTTGGTGATTGTTCATGGTGGTAGCCGAGACGGATTAGTTAACGGTGCCTTAACAATTTTCAAATCAGATTCGAAATGTGGGGATTACCATGGCGATATGAATGCCACAAATTTTCATAACTGGGTTAGTCACAAATTGAAAAATAAACTAGCTCCTAATTCAGTGGTCGTAATGGACAATGCCTCCTACCATTGTGTACAGGTAAAGAAAAAACCTACTATGTCAAGTTTAAAAAGGGACATGCAAGATTGGTTACGCGAACGTAATGTTGAATTTACACCAGATAATACAAAAGCCGAACTCTTTCATTTGATAAATAGAACTCAGTCCGAAAAAATTTACGTCATTGACGAAATATTAAAGGCTTCAGGTCATATCGTTCTTCGCCTTCCGCCATATCATCCTGATCTCAACCCCATTGAGCTTGTGTGGGCCGATATAAAGAACAATTTAGCTACAAATTATATAAATACTTCATTGGACGACAAAATTCCAATCATCACAAAATTGTTTTCTGAATTCACTCCGGGAAGATGGCAAAAGTGTGACGACCACGTACAGAAAATCGAGAACCAATATTGGGACCACGATATGAGGTTTGACAATGTAATAGACGAGTTGATCATAAACCTGGGAAACGATTCAGATTCTGAGGAGGATATGGAAATTGAAGACATGTATAGTAATGAAGAAGAAGAAGATATGGATTAATTTTGTGCTATAACGGATTTCGCTATAGAACTATAGCTGGTATACCAACTGGTCCACTAGCTTTATTCATGTCTAGACACCGCAAGGTTTTAATAACCTCCTTATTTGTGATACGAACCCACAGGTCGAACATAGAATTCTCGCAGTAAGGTAATTTAGGTTTAATTTGGGTGGTGAGTTTAGAAAACTGTTTTGTATTATAAATAATAAAATCTAATTAACGCTTTTAAATACGTGTTAATTTTTGTTTAGCCCGGAAAATATAAATAATTTACCCATTATGTTAATTAAGACAGTTTCTAACATGGTTATCCGGAGATTTATCTGTCCTCAAATATCTCGTGTGCGTCTTGTCAATCGCGTCCTCCCCCGTCTCGCCGCTTGCATACCTAAGGCGATGACTAGCACTTCCGCGCAGACTATAGTCATCGCCTTAGGAGATATTTGAGGACAGATAAATCTCCGGATAACCATGTTAGAAACTGTCTTAATTAACATAATGGGTAAATTATTTATATTTTCCGGGCTAAACAAAAATTAACACGTATTTAAAAGCGTTAATTAGATTTTATTATTTATAATACAAAACAGTTTTCTAAACTCACCACCCAAATTAAACCTAAATTACCTTACTGCGAGAATTCTATGTTCGACCTGTGGGTTCGTATCACAAATAAGGAGGTTATTAAAACCTTGCGGTGTCTAGACATGAATAAAGCTAGTGGACCAGTTGGTATACCAGCTATAGTTCTATAGCGAAATCCGTTATAGCACAAAATTAATCCATATCTTCTTCTTCTTCATTACTATACATGTCTTCAATTTCCATATCCTCCTCAGAATCTGAATCGTTTCCCAGGTTTATGATCAACTCGTCTATTACATTGTCAAACCTCATATCGTGGTCCCAATATTGGTTCTCGATTTTCTGTACGTGGTCGTCACACTTTTGCCATCTTCCCGGAGTGAATTCAGAAAACAATTTTGTGATGATTGGAATTTTGTCGTCCAATGAAGTATTTATATAATTTGTAGCTAAATTGTTCTTTATATCGGCCCACACAAGCTCAATGGGGTTGAGATCAGGATGATATGGCGGAAGGCGAAGAACGATATGACCTGAAGCCTTTAATATTTCGTCAATGACGTAAATTTTTTCGGACTGAGTTCTATTTATCAAATGAAAGAGTTCGGCTTTTGTATTATCTGGTGTAAATTCAACATTACGTTCGCGTAACCAATCTTGCATGTCCCTTTTTAAACTTGACATAGTAGGTTTTTTCTTTACCTGTACACAATGGTAGGAGGCATTGTCCATTACGACCACTGAATTAGGAGCTAGTTTATTTTTCAATTTGTGACTAACCCAGTTATGAAAATTTGTGGCATTCATATCGCCATGGTAATCCCCACATTTCGAATCTGATTTGAAAATTGTTAAGGCACCGTTAACTAATCCGTCTCGGCTACCACCATGAACAATCACCAAACGACGCCCTTTGCCAATATCAGCATAAATTCCAGGCTCAGATTCGGATTGCCAACACATATTGGAGGTGTGGCTACTATTAACGTAGGTTTCGTCCAGATAATATATGTTTCGGTTTTCATTTCTATGTTTCTGTATAGCTCTTAAATACCTTACTCTCCATTCAGCAATACTGGGCCTCTCAATTAAAATGTGTCTCTTAGATTTACATTTTTTAAATAAATATCCCATCTTATGTAAAAGCTGTCGTAAATAGGTACAACCGCAGTTCACAATGCCATCTTCTTTTAAAACTGCAAGCAGCTTACGAATACTTGGGATTTTCTTATCACTAGTATAAAAGTGATGAATTTTTCTTCGTATAACTCCCATGTCAAAATCATCAATCTGGATTCTCTTTTTTATTTCTTTAGGTTTCCGCGGAGATGAAAATTTTGCAATTTCCGATGTTTGTAGACTCGAATTTCCTTCAGCTACAATTCGCATTACGGTGCGGGCAGACACTCCTGTAGCCTCTGCTACTAATTTATTAATGTTCATATCATATTTGTGTTCCATACTTTCCTTGTCGCCCTTTCGTCTTAAAAAAAAACTATGTACATTATAAATAATATTTTTCACTTGTCGTGGTATTGGCGGACCCATCTTAGAGTATTTATCTCGTGTATTTTTGGAGAAAACTGTCGCGTACAACTAAATCGTGTAACCGTCGCGGCGGTTGACGCAGTGTTGCCAGATGTCTTGAACCTTTTATCTGTATTAGACACTGCTAAAATCTGTATTAAATCTGTATGCTATTTAAACTTAAAATCTGTATAAAATCTGTATAATTTAATAAACCAAAATAGAATAATTGATCATCATCATCATCATTGCTTTTTTTGAAAAACAAGGAATAACTACTAACGTGATAAGCAGATACGGTTTGATTATCGTTATTAAATAAAATATTTTTTTATAGAATAAGGGTGACAAACGAGCACACAGTCCACCGATGGTAAGTGGATGCTGTGGCCCATAGACATATACATTTATCCTCGCTTAAGAATTAAAACGCAGATACGTTGTCACGCCTGAGAACCAAGAGGGGATGCCTCATTTCCAGTAAAAAGGGACTCCGGATTTCTACTTTCACCATACGAAACACAGCAGTATTAAGCTGGTGTTTTACGCTGGTGTTCTGTGAGAGCGTGGTCCTTCCCCGGTGGAGCGTCAGCTATTATGGTTGCAGCACTGCAACCATAATAGCTGCAACGTGGCTCTACCATGTATAAAATATACACTATACACAAAAATTTTTATATAACAAAATTGAAAACATTAATTTAAGCAAACAAAATATTAAAACTAAAACGTTTGCCAAATGAACATATAATTACTTCATTATTTTCAGTCATACATATTTTATACACAGTGCATTAGTGTAAACACCGTTATCCTTGAAACCAGTGGTTTGGTGTCACTTATAGAACGTAAAGTCAATAAAAAATAACAACAATTTTTTTAATAAAATTCAATTTTCCTTAATTCCTCAATTTTGCCTGTCCTAAGCCAGAGTGAAAGTATGAAGGAAAAGTTACATCACAGGTTATGTGTACCTATTGTGTTTTTATTGGAATATAGTGTAGGTAGCTAGCGCGGGCGATGATCTTTACAGTGATTACGTCACCCGGGCGCATAGGGTATCCATGAATTTACGGACGTTTTCGGACAGAAACCTCTTAAATTTTATGAAAGAAAATAGGGTTTTTTTTAGAATTCGGATAAATATTTTTATATTAAAGCCAACTACCTATGGTTTTAGTGACAACGGTGTTAACACTCACACCTTGTATACATATTTTGTAATACACTTGTAATTCTGCCATACTAACTAATTACGTTGTGAAAAAATAAAATAACCATCAATAATAGAATCATGAATGTGTGTAACGCGGTATCTAGTCACTTATTTTGCTCCATTCTATTTTAAGTTGAGTATTATGTTAATCCAATCAATAGAGTTAGAAAACTCTGTATAAAAATCTGTACCCAGTGCTAATCTGTATCACAAACCGAAAATCTGTATAAATACGGGGAAATCTGTATATATGGCAACATTGGGTTGACGGCAGACTGCGTCAGCTTGATGTTTATCTACCTCCCCCGTCCTGCCGCCCACATACCTAAGGCGATGACTAGCACTTCCGCGCAGACTATAATTAAGTATGCTTTATAGTCTTTAATTATATCGGTAATGGGGTCCTCCCACTTAGTTCAGGCATAAGCTTCATAAATTGTTAATACAAAGTCGCTGAAAGAAACGCTATTCTAAAAAAATTAAATACGTCTTTAATATGTATATAAATTAAATATCGATAACTAAAACCAAACTGTGAAAGGAAACGTTTACCAAAAAGGTATTAAACAAGACTACAATGTCAATTTTTTTAGAATCTAAATCAAAAAATTTTGTGAGGTAGCCATGTTACAGCTATATTATTGTTGCAGCATGAAGCTCTACCGGGGAAAGATCACGATATTACAAAATACCAACGTAAATTGGAGGTCAATGCTGTTGTGTATTGAATAGTAAATGCAGAGAATCGGAGATCCTTTTTACTATAAAAGAGATTTTTTATCTTAGTTTGAGGATGTAGATGTACCAGGCGGTCCCTTAATGAACTGGCCTGATATAGTTCAACGCGACATGTCGCTACATGTTGTGTTGCATTAAATAGTACGTTTATCGTGCACTTAATATAAGAAACATGCATCGACATGAAATGCTTAGTCTTAGTTTAACAGGCATTTGAATAACGAGAGTCGCGTATTTTTTCAAAATGTCGAAAACTGAGTATCAAAGTATCATAAAGTTTCTGTTTAAAGAAGGTTTATCCCCTGCCCAAATAAAAGAACGATTAGATGACGTGTATAAGGAGTCTGCCCCCTCCTATAGCACAGTGAAAAATTGGGTGAAAGAGACCTCGGGAGAGAAACCGTCGAAGACTTTGGCCACGACGGTCGACCTGTGGAAGTGCTTACTCCCGAAACGATTGCTCTTATCGAAGAGGAGGTTCTGAGTGACCGCCGTTTGAAGATTAGAGAAATTGCAGCAAGGCTTGGGCTCTCTAAGAGTACCGTTCATCGCGCGATCCATGAACATCTTCACATGAAAAAAGTGAGTGCAAGATGGGTACCGAAACTTCTTTCAGCGGTACAGAGACAGGAAAGAGTGCGCTGCGCTTCGGAGATTTTGGATCCTTGTGGCGAAAATCCAAAGACTGTGATCGAGCGGCTAGTGACTGGTGATGAAACTATGATCTTGTATTATGATCCACAAAGCAAGCGCGAGTCAATGGAATGGCGTTATAAGGGTGAAAAGCCCCCCTAGAAAGGCAAAGGTGCAACAATCGACTAAAAAACTGATGCGCACAATATTTTGGGATTTTCAAGGCATTTTGATGGTGGATTTTAAAGAACGTAATACAGTCGTGAACGGCGAATATTATGCTTCTTTAATATATAAATTACGAGACAAGATAAAGGAAAAACGAAGAGGCAAGCTGTCTAAAGGTGTCCTGTTGCTCCATGATAACGCCCCTGTTCATACCGCTGGTGTTTCGAAGGATGCAGTTCGTCAATGCGGGTTCACAGAAGTTCAACATTCACCTTGCAGTACAGACATGGCCCCGTCCGACTATTATTTATTTCCAAAATTAAAGCGGGACTTAAGAGGAAGAAAATTTTCAAGCGATGAAAAGTTGCAGGCGGCCGTCTTCAGTCATTTTGAGGATAAAAATGTGATTATTTTTATAAAGGTTTAGAGATGTTGATTTACAGATGTCAGAAGTGTGTTAGTATTCATGGTGATTATATTGAAAAATAAAATTGGTTTCGTATCATTTCCTTCATTGGTTCATAGGCCAATTCATTATGGGACCGCCTACGTATATGATAATAATAATAATAATATTCCACAACCATCACACAACGCCATCTAGTCCCAAGCTAAGCAGAGCTTGTGTTATGGGTACTAGACAACTGATAAACATACTTATATATTCTAAATACATAAATATTATAGATAAATTACACCCAGACACAGAACAACTGATTGTGCTCATCACACAAACATTTGTCCTGAGTGGGAATCGAACCCACGACCTCCGGCATAGCAGTCAGGGTCACTAACCACTAGACCAATAGGCCTGTCAATATGGGCTACAGCATCCACTTACCATCAGGTGCGCTGTGTGATCGTTTGTCATTCTTATTCTATAAAAAGAATTCTACTTAAAGATATTGTTGGTTTTTTGATGCATACTTCGTTGTAACAACAAAATAAGTTTCAATTTATCAATTTATTAATAAGTGTTATGGTTATTTATGTGTTGTTTTACCCTGTATATTACTGATACAATCCATTAAAGTCCACTGCTGTATATAGGTCTCCCCATAGGTTAGCTTATAGGGGTATAATTGCCATAATTGCTACGCTTGGCAAGTGGGTTGGCAGCCGCAGTTTTTCATGTCGTTATTAGGAGGACGCTACTGTCCATCTCCTGATTTGTTTCCCTGTGTGGCCTCTTACAACACCCTCGGGCTGATATGGTGTAGTGGATATTCTTACACTGCTACTCCACGCTGGGTATCGTCATATCGTCATATCGTCGAACAACATTTTCCTTCGAAATAATTGCTGCATGTAATCGAATATTTTCTTTTGGAACCCATTCTTCTCTGATATTTATTTTCAACCATTTTTATCGAATATCAATATTTTATGAAAATCTCGCACAGCATCCGCTTACCATTACATGGACTATGTACTCGTTTGTAACCCTAAGTCTAATAAAAAAAAAATCATACGATGAGAAAAAATATTCAGCTACGGATGTTTACATGTAAAGTACATTTCGATAAGAAATTATCGATAGTGTCAATCTCTACAAAAATAAGGTTAAAATTAGCAGAATTTCACATTATTGTAATTATTTCAAATTTAATTGCTTAGCATTCAAATGATTATGATTATGAAACATGGTAATTTTTCCTACCAATTATTTGTACCTCCTCTATAACACAGCATTTAGATAGCTAAACATTTCAATCGTACCTACGGGTTAAATGGATAATAATGTGGGATTTGATTCTAAGGCAAGTTATATTTAGGTTTTGAATACTAAGTTATAATTAATGACGTATATTAAACACTCATTTTCACTTTGAAACCTGAGATTTTGCAAATATAAGCAGCATTTGCTTTGTTCACGAATGCCATCAGGCCAATACAGGCAGATAGCGTGTACGTGAATGGTCTAGCCTATCTTTCTCGCTCTTACATACGTGTACACTATGCTCTTCCTCTTTTGCTTCGCCAATCTATTTTAACGTTAGTTTATACTAAATCTATGTTGAATATATACATACAATATACTCACGTAGGCACACACACACACACACATACACACATTGAATTAAATTGTTTTTGTGTCAATTAGCGAATTGAAAATACCTAAATTAAGATGCCTACACCCACTATATATTATTCTACTGATGTTAATGCCCGTTATATCTTAAATTTAAATGTATTTTTTGAATTAATATATGAGTCAATATGAGAAAATTTTCTGTTAAAAGTTTTTACCATTCTGGCGAGGACACAATTCTAGCCCTAAATTGGTATGATGTAAGGGAACACTAATTATGTTGTCTAGATAAAGATGACTCTGTCTAGTTCTTTTTCCGATTGACAACAGCTAAAATGAATAAATTACCGCGTGGACGCCTTAATCTGATTCTATCTTTCCTGACCGCTACTCCTCGGAATTGGAATTTCCAGGGCAAAAGTGAATAGGCAGTGTAATGTGTTTAAAATCTAGGTCCCACCAGTTCAATATAAAATATCAGGTAGAATCTATGTTAAGCGATAGCCTGTTTACGATTAAAAAAACATAAAATTCCACTACTATAAAAGACAAGACATCATTGACCACCAGCCGACAGCGGAATAGTAATTCTAAAACTGTTCCTGGGTAATTATGTAGTTCATAAAACGTTTGATAGAATTACTTACATATCAAAATAATTACATTTTTCCGGGATGTAGAGTATTTTGATGCATTTTTGAAGGTTATATCTTCCTGACTAGCCATTGTGTGTGTAGTTGTCCTATAGTGGTAGAAGAGAGGGAGGAATTACGTTATGCATTTCTGCTCACAGTCACCATAATGTATTTTGTAGAACACCGAAAGGCTATCTTTGCGCTGGTACTCAAGACTTGATCACACTAATAAGAATCTTACATATTAAAATAATTGCATACAATTGCATTAAGTCCAAGTTATTAGTTCGCATTAAACAAAACTATTTATACGAATTTAATGGCGTTCAATTAACTTATTTTTAATTCTCAACGTTTCGAGTGCTTAAGCACACATGGTCACGGGGGAACTGAGATGTTTGACGTCTCAATGTCATAGTTAGCCCGGCTATCTTCTGTAAAGCACCCGAAAGTTCGGAATTAAAAATAAGTTAATGAAGCGCGATAAAATCCGTATAGTTTTATTCAATGTGTTTACGTAAATTTTGCATCAAATCATTTAACTTCATTGCAGCTACTTTAGCCTTGAACTTAAGCGTGGCGATCATAGCATATCTTCCCTACAACGGGAGAGGCTGTCAGCCCAGAACTGATATTTTAAGGTCTGGTAAAGTGGAAGAAAATGACCGAGAGATGACACACGGATTAAAATCGGCCAGCAATTAAAAGAGATGGTTTCATCGTTCTATTATAAAATACGTACATATAACACATTTCCCTAACACATATCAATTGTAAGCTATTGATGCCTACACAGTATAGAATAGCCAGAACACTGACCGAGGCTAAGTCGTTACCCTGTGCGATTTCAAACCAGTTACTCGTGCAGCATAACTGAATGCTTAGGGTATTATCTGCATTTATAAATAAAACCCAACTAATGAAAACCTGTTTCTAAGGTATAATCCTACTTTGTAACTCGAACTATTTTTTGTATTTTTAAAACACTTTTAACAATTTTATTAACAATACAGGTTTCGTTATCCAAGCGGCTGGTGTCCATAGGCTTTTGCAGCCAATTCCCAATTTGTGCAGTTTGTTAAACATATAAGACCGACACAGATGATAAATTGTGCCATTAAAATATAAAGAAAGAAAAAAAACTTTATATTCTCACAACCACATTGTCGTTCACAAAAATATTACCAATTTTCACGTGGCAGAGCCATGCTGCAGCTATATTGTGGTTGCAGCACGAATGGGTCGGCTCAATCGGGGTAGGACCACGGTCTCACAGAATACCAGCGTAAAATAGCTTGATGCTGCTGTGTTTCGTATGGTGAGGGTAGAGAACCGGAGACCCTTTTTACTGAAAAGGAAGCATTCCATATCAGTCCTCAGGGCTGACAACGCATCTGCATTTTGATTTTAAATTGAAGATAAATGTAGATGTCTATAGCCAAAGCATCCACTTACCATCAGGTGAACTATGTGCTTGTTTTCACCCTTATTCAATAAAAAAAACATATTTTTATAAATACAACAAAGCCATTAACATTATTAATATCTGGGGACACGGTAGTGTCCCCGCCAAGTAGACCAAAAAGCGGCACGGCCGTACTATCCTTTTCTCGAAGCAATTCAGGCCATTTTCGACATCTTATAACTTCTTTGTGGGTAAAACTAGAAGTCTGAATTTAACCAGTAACCAAGCAGGCATTATATGAAAAAGAAGTATTTAGATAGATATATAGATTTAGAGAATGATCTACTAGTCAAAGTTTCTTAATTTTGTCACTCACTCACTGACTGACTTACCGATCATCAAAACTTCATAAGCAGAATTATTTTAAAATAAAGATTTTGTTGATAGATAGTCCTAAAAACCTGTATCTGATTCTTTTAAAACTTTTATTATTATATTTATAAACAAACTTAATCAAATCGACGGACAAGTTTAAAAATGCGGAAGTGAACGCAACACTTTGAAAATAAGCGAACATATAATCCGATACTCGGTTTATAATCGCGTGTCGGAATTGATAGGACAACAGCGTCTATTTATATATTAAATACTGTTTTTTTAATTCTCAGGGCATAGCGGATAAAATTATATGTGGTAGAGCTATGCTGCTGTATTTTGTATAGTTTATGTAGAGGACCGAAGACCATTTTTAATGGAAGTGAGGCATTCCATCTTAGTCCTCAAGTTGACAATGTATCCGTATTTAGTCTGTATTTTGATTCTTAATCGAGGATAGATGTAAAAGTTTATGAGCCATAGTGTTCACACTTGCCATCGGGTAGACTCTTTTAACACTCTTATTCTATTCAAAACATACAGGTATTGTCTGTGCAATGTTATTTTAGTCCTAAAATTATGACATGTAGAAATAATGAATGAGGTAAGAGTAACAAAGCTTATGTTGCAGAAGTGAATGGAAGAGTCGGAAAGGGATGTACTAGGCGAAAGTTTATCGACCAAATGGGCGATATATTGAAAATGAGCCAAATTAGGAGTACCCTTAACCGACGAGCATGTATGCGTAGGTATATAAATGTGGTGGAGGAGGCGAGAGAGGTGTGTCAGAATCGTGCCAAATGGAAGTCTGTAGTCTCTGCCTACCCATCCGGGTGACAGGCGTGAGTGTTTATGTATGTATGTATGTATGTTATGTAAATCATGATAAAGATCTTCCTTTCTAATGATTACAGTTTTACTAAATTTCATCAGTTTTATTGGCAACTCCTTTACGACTAATTAGCCAAACAATTTCTGTTCAGTATGCACTTCCCTGTAGCTCCTTTCTCAAGACATTCCAATTGGATCACTTTTAATAAAAGGTTTGGGAACACTTTTTGAAACATCAAAACCAACTTAATGTTTAATAATACTAGCTATGTTCTTTTACATTATATTTATTTACTTATTTACGACAAGCCACCATATTTCACAGCACCATAACTTGACTGACAGAAATGCAAATTGGCATTATGTCCGCCTGTGTTACCTTATATTGTGCATACAAAATAAAACTTTAAATATATAAATAAATATATGTGTTCAAAGATGTGTTTTATAAGGATACGAATAGGTAGTTGTACAGCATAATGTTATTATAAAATTATTGAATTATACTAACTATATGACGATAATCCTATGTACACGACGTTATGTTTTCATTTAGTATCAATCTTATATTTTACACAGTCGCATTAATTAAGAAATCATCGCAATCAGTTAAATTACCTACTGCGATGGTATATGTCTATACATAACCATTATCATCATCATCACAGCCTTTCATAAGTCCACTGCTGAACATAGGCCTCCCCCAAAAAATGCCACAAAGCTACTGCCAAAATATACTGGCTGACTTTTTTTACCATCCGGAAAAATAGGGTGTAACAGGTTAACGAAACTGAAGCCTATGGCACTGATCAATTTCATAATATTGTTGCGCGCCATAGTTGATGCCTGGTATATGGCACTAGCGCCATCTAGTATCGAGTAGCAGAAATAGGAGCGTCAAGATCTTTCTTAAAATTTCACTAGCACCATCTAGTATGGAGTAGCAAAACTAGGAGAGCTTTCTAGAAAATTAGATGCTAGACTTTCGACATTCTACTCGAACATTCTAGATATTCGGTAGAAAAGGCCCTATAAAAAGCCGTTAAGAGTCGCGACCGGCAAACATTGAATTGGCAATACAAGCGAAGACTTAGGAGCGAAATAAAGTGAACTAAAATGTTAAGTGTGATTAATTATTAGTGTGTTTTAAGTTTTAATTGCTGCTCGGTAATTAAGTGTCAATTTTGGTAATTCAATCGGCAGTTTTATTGTCACGAACCATAAGTTCGTAACAATATGTTAATGTAAAACAAAAAATAAAAATTATAAAATATCAGTGGTAAAATATATATAAGCCAAAAATGAACTATTTGTGCACTTAAAACACGTATGTTATAAAATTTGTTATTTTATAACATACGTGTTTTAAGTAAAATATGCATTTATATTAAGTAGGTACATATATATTTTATAAGTTAATTTATGTTTGTACTAAGAAATACTAAGTAAAACGTGGAAAACGTAGTTGATGGTAAGATTATTCATTTAGTTTTTATTTTTAATTTAAATTATTATTCTTTGTCATACGCATTCTAAGTATCTGCTATTGTGTGTTGTCCCATATAAAAAATTAAAATATTATGGTTTTGTATTAACATATTATAACGAAAATAATTTTCAGAAAGACGGTGGACGAATGCTCGGCTACCAATGTTTGTTCTACTTCTTGTTGTAAAAAAGCCGATGTCACAAAACAGTACTACAAGTAGAACTCTGAGAACATCTCGACCACAATTTGATATGTGGACGTACGACATGTCTCTCGTCTTTGTCCCCAAGTACTTGAGAACTACAAGGCTTTAACATAATGTTTATATTACCACTCAGGTGGGATAGTACTCAAGCAGTGGCTTAGAATAGTAACAAAAAAGTAAAGTAATAACTGCCGTTGCCGTGTGGTTTTTTTATAGGAGACGGGTGACAAACGAGCTTACAGTCCATCTGATGGTAAGTGGTTGCTGTGGCCCAAAAACATCTACATCTGTGTCCTCGATTACGAATCATAATGCAGATTCGTTGTCACCCGTGAGCACTAAGATGGAATGCCTCTTTTCTAGTAAAAAGGGTATCCAGTTCTCTACACTCATCAAATGAAACACAGCAGCATTAAGCTACTATTTTACGCTGGTATTCCGTGAGAGCGTGGTCCTTCCCCGGTCAAGCCGACCCAATCGCGCTACAACTATACTACTAATATAACTGCAGCATGGCTATACCACGTATTACACACATTTCTTCCCGTAGGTGTAGTAAAAGGCGACTAAATGTGGGTATGCTAAAAAGATCTCATGGCTTCTTATAGTGCGATAAATGGTGGTATAACTCTATCAATTTAGCGCCAGGCGAAAAATACTCCGACCGGCGTCATGCACATTACCAACTTTTCTATATGATTAAGCCTACACTCTGTCATCACATTTTCCATTCACACACACCTATTGCGTGTCCTTATTAATCGTAATATAGTATATTTGCAAAATAAATAGTTATGTTTTATAAAATAAGATCACCAGGGGGCGCGGTTAATTAAGATGTAGCCTAGGGTTCTATCGACATTTAATCCGCTTCTGAATAGGTATATGATAGTAAAAGCAAAGTGCAATACAGGTTAATGTTAAATAGTCTGTGGCTTCCTATCAATTAATTTTAATTTGAAACTTAGTTTTTATAGGCACTATTAAGCAAAGGATTCGTGATATTCTAGATTCAATAAAATTGTATTAGGGAAATATATTTAAATTTAAGACTTGTAAATAAATCGACATTTTATGTTATTACTCTATGACTTCAGACATCAGAAATCTTATATCAGACATATGACTTTTACAATTTTTTACTTTTACAATAATGTAATAGTATGTGGTTTTTACCGCATACTATTACATTATTGTATAGTAGTTGTACATTATTAATAAAAAATAAGCAAACATACGTATGACCTCCGTAAATATTATTGTAATTAACAAAATTTTGTTATATATACATTTATTTTGTGGACGTTTTCAAAGTAGAAGTACATAAAATGAGCTTATTGTTAAGCTGTGTGTAGTATGTATCTTATTGAAAACCGCGTTAAGCATTACATCGGGTAGGTTAGTGATTTCTTTCGGGAAGGGACTATACATTACAAGTTTTGAACGTGGCAGAGTCACGCTGCAGCGATTTTATGATTGCAGCACGAATGTGTCAACCACGCTCGACAATATCACCGTAATATAGTAGCTTAAGGGCCCAGTCTTGTAAAAATTATCGCAAAATTTACAGCAAAACAAATACGTTTTTATAGTATTTAAAAAAGAAAAAGTGAAACATATTTTACATTTGTTGAACGTTTTAAATTTTTGAAACTGTTTTTTAATTTTATTTAGGTGTTTAAATTAGTAAACTCTCTTAGGCGTTAAACATGCCTATGTTTAGGTTACATGCGTAAAAGGTCTTATTAAAGCTTCTGCTAACGGGTGTCTCAGTAAGAGTGCACTTTTTAAAATTGGAATATTTTTTTTCATGCAAGTGGCTACTCTGAAATTTGACAGCTGGCATCTCTGTTTATTCCCATTATTAAAAATGGAGAGGTTTTCAAAAGAAAAACGCGTTATAATTGTGAAAACTCATTACAAAAATGGGGAAAGTTACGCTGAAACCGCTCGCAAACTTCGCCAGATTTTCAGCCGGGAAAGTGCACCTAATGTGTCAACCATTCGAAGAGTGGTTAAAAAATTTGAAGAAACTGGGTCAATTATGGATAATAAGAATCCTTTGCGTCAACGTACCGGTCGGTCTCTTGAAAACATTGCTGCTGTAAACGAGAGTGTTGCCGAAAACCCGAAAACATCAATTCGACATCGTTCTCAACAACTTCAAATTTCACGAAGCACTACGCAGCGAATTTTGACTAAAGACCTTCGCCTTCATGCGTACTAAATTCAGTTAACTCAGGAGCTCAAACCAGCAGACCACGGAAAGCGCCAGCAATTCGTTCAATGGGTGATGGAGCAAAGTGAAGTCGATACCAATTTTTCGGAAAAAGTCATTTTCTCCGATGAAGCGCATTTCTATATGGATGGCTTCGTGAATACACAAAATTGTCGAATTTGGGACTCAGAAAATCCTCATGCAATCCATGAGAAACAAATGCACCCACAACGAGTAACTGTCTGGTGCGGATTTTGGTCAGGCGGCGTGATTGGACCCTACTTTTTTGAAAATGAGGCCGAAATTGCAGTGACTGTAAACGGCATTCGTTACAGGAATATGATAACGGACTTCTTGTGACCTCAACTGGACGGCATGGATCTGGACAACATGTGGTTTCAGCAGGACGACGCAACCTGCCACACCGCGCATGAAACAATCGACTTATTGCAGCAACGATTTCCAGAACACATTATCTCACGAAACTCTGATGTTAACTGGCCACCAAGATCGTGCGATTTAACGCCATGCGATTTTTTTCTTTGGGGTTTTGTGAAATCTCGGGTTTATGCGAATAAACCCGAAACAATTTCTGAGCTCAAATCGGAAATCCAACGCGTCATCTGTGAGATACAGCCACATCTCTGTGCAAAAGTCATGGAAAATTTCATGAAAAGAGTAATGGTATGTCATCGGAGCCATGGGGGGTCGTTTGCCGGATATTTTATTCCATACTTAATCGGAACATGTCTTCTTTACAATACAATAAAAATATCACAACTCTGTCATAAAATACTTGTTTTAATTTTAAAATGAAAAAGTGCACTCTTACTGAGACATCCCTTATTTACAAACTATAACAATATCAAGAAACGTATTCAGATTACATTTATTTACATATTGTCTATAATAATCTGATCTGGTCACTTTTTTTAGAAATGCTTCATGATTCATGATTTTTTTTACTGCAAATATTTTTTTCTCTATTAGAAGTATAAATGTAGTAAAGTCGTACTTAAAACTACATAAAATAGAACTATTTTCAAGTGAATTTGAAATAAATAAAATTTAAAAAAATATATATTTTCGTATTTTTTACCTATATGCCATTTATAAACCAGAAATTCCGCTGGGATTTCTCGGCGTTCAGATGTGTGCAGTGTTGCTCAACGTTACTTTACCTCTCGCTCGCACGGTTGGTCTCTTTCCCTCGCGCAGCTCTTATGGACTGAGCGGAGCATATCGCAAAAGTTGCTCTACTTAAATATATTTTTATTTAATTGTCATATTAGTTCTAGTTTTTAGTGTATTAGTATTTATATTCGATTAGTGTATTAGATTAATTGACTTGGACTTTTATATTTGATGAATTTCAATTTATTACCAAAAAATGGTAAAAGATGGATAGAAAAAAGAAGAAATATCCCTGTGTTAGTAAAAAGAAATGTGACGCAAGAGTTGAAGTGATGAGTGAAGAGTTTTGATAAACAAAAATGCTGCCCCATTTAATAAAGTTTTATCACAGTTGTGTGCTACATTACATACACATAATAGAAGCAATAGAAAATAAAAAATAAGAAATCCCAAAAAAAAGTTAACCCCTACACAATATTACACCTTTTTCTCTCTGTGGCAACCCCATTGACAAGTTGAAAATAGTAGCTCCCAACTATTTAGCAAAATTAAATATTGTAAATTGATAATATCCACCTCAATTTCTAGTAACAGTTGTTAAATAAGACTTAATTGTATTTGTAAAATAAGTAAGTCATAAGTACTTTAATTAAAATAGTGTTTTGTGTTTCAACTAAAAGTGACAGCCGTAACGATCATTGTTTGAACTTTCTGTAAGTTATTGTAATTCTTGTTATCTTACCTTTAATATTTTAAGATTTACCTTTTAAATTAGTGCTATTTCGGATTTCAATTTGAATTATTTACCTGATAATTTAATTTGAGATCTGTAAGTAGACCCAGAGATCTAGATATTAGCTTACTCTGTTTCTTCGGTTTTTTTCTTTGTTTTCTTTTGCTATTTACACATAATAGTAAAATGAATACACGCAACGCCAAAACGCGCCAAATGGAGAACCAACTTCAAATGGCGCTTCTAGAACTTAAGGCGTCAAAGGAGCAGTGTGAGCTGTTGCTTAAAGAAAGGGATGATAACAAATCTTAAACAAAGTCTGTTCATTGAGCTCATAGAATGTAAATCTTCAAAAACATTGCAATTCTCCACAACAATCGATTTGACTGGTGATGATTTTGTCACATCAAGAACAGCAGAAAGGATTACATGCAGTAGAAGAAAATTAAAGAAATATATAAAAATTAATAAATATGTTAGGAAAGTACAAAAGTTAATTAAAACAAAAATTAACACAAAAAATTATATAAATATATGTAAGGAAAAGCATGAATTAATTAATAAACTTAAATTATATTCAATTGAGGTGGAAAATATAAAAAACTGTTATGAGACTGAAATAGAGTGTCTCAATTCAGAAGCTTTGTCGCTTAAAAACTCCTTACACATTGTCTCAAAGAAATATGCATCGGCTCAGGTTGAGATAAAAGAACACATATTGGCCATGAATGATCTGGTAAAGTCATGTAAATACAACGAGGAGCGCTTTGTTTCCTTAATAAAACATCAGAGTGAGAATCAACGCTCTATACCATGTTCATCGGGGACAATATGTGTAAATAGCAATGACTCCTTATTTTCACCAACACTCTATGACGGTGCCATAACAAAGAATAAAAACTTACAAAGTAGTTTAAATATTAAAAAACATAAAGTTATTATGTATTGTGATGACATAGGTAAAAATTTGGGCATGATGTTAAATAACCATTTAAAAGGACAATTGATTAGTAATTATTCTGTGCCTGGAGCATCCTTTAGTCATATAATGAATAAAGTTTTAACTAGTAAGTTTTGTCCTAATAGCACATTAATAATTCTTGTTGGGAGAAGAGGCAATGTAAACAAAAATCAATTATTAAAATATATTGATTACCTCAATAATTTAAATGTACATAAAATTATCTTGTTTACATTGCCTTATATAAATAGTTGGCCACAGGAGAATAAAATAAGGCATGATTTAAATTTATTAATGAATAATTTATCATGTAACAATAATTTAAATTTGACATTTAATTGTAACAATTATACCAATAGAATTAATTTAATGGATATAAATAATTTAATTAAGAAATTTTTGACTACAGATAGGTATTACCTATCCAAATATAATTTAAGACAAATGGCAAATGTGCTATCTTATTATTTATATATTAACTCAGTCAAGGACTTGGCTACCCAGACATCTGCTCCTATTGAGCAGCATAATGATTTGACATGCAATTTGGAATCCGTTCCAAGTAATTTAAATTATAAAATGAGACAATAGAGGTAATCTCTAGCAGTTATAATAATTTAAATCATTTAGAATGTAGCTTACAAATCCTTAATAGTTGCAGTTGTATAACTCCACAAAATGATAATAACAATTGTTTACACCTGGTGCATCAGAATATACACGGCATGATAGGCAAAGAGCTAGAAATTGAATTGTCCTTAAATACCAACAATATTCATATTTTATGTATTACTGAACATTGGTTAAAAGCTCATAATTTAATGTTTAACTTCAGTAATCACCAGGTGGTCAGTTCTTTCAATAGAGAAACGATTTTAAGAAGTGGCTCCTTAATTTTACCTAGTAAATTATTATCATGTAAAGAACGTAAAGATATTGTGAGCCTCTCTGTTGAGCGAACTGTAGAAATGGCATGTGTTGAGTTTGAGCACCTCATTGTTGTGAGCGTTTACAGACCCCCATGTTCTTTATATGATACTTTTGAAAAAATTATGGAGGAAGTTCTCGCTAAGCTTAATAAACAGAATAAAACTGTTCTATGTGGAGACTTTAATATCAATCTCCTAGAAGCTTCCTCCACCAATATTAAATTTAGCTCATTGTTAAAATCTTATGGTCTTTTTAATTTTTTTTGAAGCCAACACGTATTACTGAATGCAACATGTATAGATAATATTTTTACAAATGTTAAGCCATTCAATAAATGTATAATTCAAAAATTGAGCTCTGATCACTGTGGATAATTAGTTTCATTACCTTATGTTCACAAAAAGCAAGTAGATAAAAAAGTAGTGTTTGTTCCAGTAAATGCACAGCGCTTGGATAAGTTTAGAAGTAACATAGTAAAAAAACTTCCATTACTTTCATACCAAAATAATTCAAATTTTTTGTATGGAACATTATTTAAGCTCATTTGCAATGAATTTAATAATACTTTTACTTCTAAAACATTCTCCTTGAACAATCGCAAGGCATTTAATGAATGGGCGACATTAGGAGTCCACAAGAGTAGACAAAGGTTATATGAACTTTACAATGAAAGGTCATATAATCCGAGCGTCGAATTTAGGGAATATGTAAAAATATTCCAAAATATTTAAAAGAGTGGGCTCCTTAGCCAAGTCATTGTACTTGAGCAACAAAATAAAGACTGCTTCTAATAAAATTAAAATGACATGGAGTATAATTAATAGTGAAACTGGTAAGGTCAACTCTCGCAATTCAATAAATTAACTAAAATTAAATTAACTAAATCAGATCAGGATGTTGCAATGGTTTTTGAGAAATATTTTACTGATATTCCGATATTAACCACTAAGTCACTGAATTCTTCTCCGGTCGTCGCCGAATCATTACTTAAACAAAATGTAAATGTGTGTACAAAGCATTTTACATTTCATAAAGTGTCATCAAAAGATATTGTAAAATATTTTAAGACTATTGATATTAAGAGAACCGCTGATCTGTGGGGGATTTCCGTTAAAGTTATTGCGTCTATATATATATATATATATATATATATATATATATATATATATATATATATATATATATATATATATATATATAGGTGCGATTATATAGAAATGGAAATAGACATAGAAACTTTTTTATTCAATGTAGATTTTAAAAATACTTATTGAAAGTCACTTTTTTAATTTACCATATCATATCTATAATCGCACCTCAACTATCTATTATTTTAATAATAGTATCGAATCTGGTGTGTTTCCTAATTTAATGAAGTATGCTTCATAATATATAAGTTGTGGTGTAAGTAGTGTTCATAGTAATATATGTATAGTAAAGTAGTACCTTTATTTAAATCCGGTAGTACATTGGACCCCGCTAATTTTAGACCTATTTCTGTACTGCCAACATTTAGTAAAATTTTTGAAAAAATTATTCTTGATCAAATGTTAAATTTTTTTAATGTAAATAATTTACTTCATAAAAATCAATTTGGTTTCACAAGGGGTCGCTCGACAACTGATGCTGGTGTTGAGCTGATTACATATATATTTAATGCATGGGAGAATTCACCGGATGCTTTGGGTGTGTCTGTGGCCTATCCAAAGTCTTCGATTGTGTACACCATGAAACATTAATCAGAAAACTTCAACACTACGGTGTAAGAAGCGATCCTCTTAAATTAATTATTTCATATTTAAGTCACAAAACGCAAATAGTTGTCATTAATGGTATGAGTTCTTCTGGGTCGATTGTACAAATGGGCGTGCCTCAGGGCTCAATTCTCGGCCCCATTCTGTTTCTTGTATATATTAATGACTTACCTTACATAGTAGGGGATAACCATGATATAGTATTATTTGCAGATGATACTTCATTAATTTTCAAATTAAAACGACAGTTATTAAATTACGACGAAGTAAATAATGCTATAGCTAAGTTAGTCAATTGGTTTAATGTTAATAATTTGTATTTGAGTGGAACTAAAACTAAATGTATGAAATTCGTCACTCCTAATGTTAAACATGTCAATACTAATGTAATTTTAAATGGGAAGGAACTGAGTCTTGTTGGTACCACCATTTTTCTTGAAATCACACTGGACGCAAAGCTTCAATGGCTCCCCCATATATCAAAACTAGCTAGCAGACTTAGTTCTGCTGTAAAAAAGATTAGAACTCTTACCAGTGTTGAAACAGCTAGAATAGTTTACTTTAGTTATTTCCATAGCATTATGTCGTATGGTGTTTTGCTATTGGGACACGCGACTGACACTGAAATTATATTTATTTTGCAGAAAAGGGCCATTAGAGCAATATATAATTTAAAATCAAAAGAGTTACTCTCTGGCCTCTCAATACATTTATGAAAATGTAATGTACGTACACAAAAATAAAAGTAGTTTTGCGAAAATAAGTGATATTCATTCTGTAATTACTAGGAGCAGACAAGCTAGTAGTACCAGTTACTCGACTCCACCGAGTCAGTAATTCATTCTTGGGGCGATGTATACGCTTTTACAACAAAATCCCAGAAAATATACAAAATTTGTCGTACACAAAGTTCAAAAATGTTATTAAACTAAGTTTGTATAAAAAGGGTTATTATAATATTAAGAAATTTATGGATGATAATAACCCCTGGGAAGGGTGATCGCTACCAAGCTATTTCTAATTTGTCTTGTGTTGTTAATTGTAAACATGATTGTAAGCTATTATTGAAAAAAAAAATAGTTCCGCTGGGTTTCTTGCTGGTTCTTCCCAGGACAGAGGTTTTTTTTTTGCGAACCAGTGGTAAATGAAAAAAGTGACTATCAATAAGTATTGTTATAATCTACATTGAATAAAAAAGTTTCTGTTTCTGGTTCTGTTACACCACTCGAAAAAATATCCTTACTTTTAATGATGTAACAAACTAAATAAATAAGTATATGTGTATTCAGTTATTTTTGTTTGATTTTTTTATCAACTTCCCTACATGATTTCTCTTTTTTTTAAACAGGTACAAGTGTTATTTTTGTATGTACAGATTGTATAAAAAAATCATATACATCCGATAAGATGGGAGGAGCTGGAATCATAAAGCTGAACCACATTTAATACATAAAAATTAGAAAATAGAAAAAAAAATTGACTGATTCTTTATACAAAATGTACAAGGTAGAGGCGAAATTTGTATGAAGAGGCATTTTTTATTTTTCTTCGGTTTTGTATACCCTTTTTAAACCTACAACCCGTATAAACATTACTAAAAACGACATTTATGAAATATAAGAAGGTAAAAAGTTATACTACCACGAGAAAAGTAAAAGGAATATTTATGGAAAAAAATTAATAAGTTATATATTTAATTAAGTAGAGCAACTTTCACCTGTGATCTCGAACGTATTTATGCAAGGGGGAGAGCGCCCCCTCCAATAGCTGGGAAAGTAAAAAAGCAAAGCTAGACGGAAGCCTTAAGGCTGCTGCATTTCGTAGAGTGAGGAGAACCGAAGAATTATTATTAGTAATGAATTATAATAAAATTAAAATTCCTTTTTAAACTGCCTAAACGATACGTAGAGATGATCCTAGTGTGAAGGTAACGCTTGAAAACCCAAGAAACCTAATAAAATATTCTCAGGGGTGTCACAATAGTGATTCTTCGTGGGCAGAATTAAGTATATGCTGGTCACTGAATCTAATTATTAGCTCGTTCGATTGTCACCCTTTATTTTATTAAAAAATAACAATATGTTGGTAAAGGACGAACATGTATTGATGATATATCAATTGTCATCATCAATCGATAAATGCATACATCTTTGTGGAAAATAAACTTGCGTATAGCAGTGCCGCGGTCAAACGGTTAGCGGAGCTGTTCATTTGTGGCACTTCTGTTATATTCATCTCTTGCTCTGAAGATAGCTACGGCATTGCTTAGAAGTTTAAATCGATTCAGTAAATCAAAATAATATACAGACTAATTATAAATACAGATAGTAATTCAAAACAGTCTATAACATACTAATAACAATTGCAATCCCGCATCAAATTGTTTAAATGATATAACAGTGCTCAGCAATTAAATAAATCGATTTTTGATCAACCAAAAGTGAATGTAAAGCTTAGGAAGGTCAAACAACTATTTCCAGAATATGCTGGCATACAGATAACATTTCGCAGTATGTTAATTAATGTTTTATCTTCATAACAGCGTGTGGGTTCTCATACAATTAGCGTTTTAAAATAAGTAAATAAATTTACTTTCAGCGAAACGCAGTTTGTAAATGTCGATCGACGCCAGTGAACAACTGCGACACCAGGGAAGTTGCAGGTGCGTTTCCGGACTTTTAAACGGAGTAAGCTCATTTCTTAATGTCCCTAAGTCGTATCGATCCGGAAAAATCGCCGATGGTAAATGATTCCACAAAGTAGTCGTGCGAGGAAGCGAATTCCTAGTAAATCGCAAAGTAGTGGACCGCCAAGCATCCAGATGATGTGGATGGTAAAACTTTTATCGCGATGTGCGTTGTTGAAATTTGGCGGTTGCAAATAATCCGAGCAATTTTTTCAGAGCACTCCTTATTTGATGTAGTAAAGGCGCAGACGAGTTATTCACTTCATCCTTAATTAATCCTTTTTTTACTACTTTCCTTATATTCTTATTACTCTATTAGCCCTAAATTCTAGTGCCGAACACTGACATCGCCAGTTGTAGGGAAGAATTGCTTTAACCGTCACTGTATCTTAAGCTTAAGGTGGGTTGACAATCACAATAATAAACGTTTCACACTCTTTGGCCGTGCTGCCCGTGTTTTTGTCATTTAATCAAAAATTTTCTACCATTTCCCAAAGTTGTTGCTTACGATACACGTGGGACAAAATAGACTGTCTCAGTGCTAAAAATCAACGAAGGTTAACACCGAGTATGTTTTGATTAAAAACCCGAACTAGTGACGGGGGCAGCGTCAAAGTCTCACTGTATTCTGCGTAAAATAGTAGCTTAATGCTGCTATGTTTCGTATGGTGAGTGTAGAGAACCGGAGACCCATTTTACTGGAAACGAGGTATTCCATCTTAGTCCCCACGGGTGACAACACATCTGCATTTTTATTCGTAATCGAGGATAGATAAAGACCTTTATGGGCCACAGCAACCGCTTACAATCAGGTGGACTGTGTGCTCGTTTGTCACCCTATCCTATAAAAAAGTGTAAAAAGTTTGGTTCTGTAGTCAACTGATCAGTCAAGTCTGGTGGTTCAGACAGATTGTCAAAAATGTAGAGGAGACTAATGCCCATAAAATGCAGGCTGACGATTTTGATGCCATTGATGCGATTTTTTTTCTGATAATAATAATCCCAAAGAAATAGGACACAGAGTGGTTTTCTTTACTACTTAGGCAAAATAAAACAGAACAGAATAGAAGATTTAAAAGTAGTAATGAAGATGTAGAGTAGAAGAAGACAAACCCTACTGCTTGACTATAAAATAGGTAAAATGTTGATCCCTGACGCAAGACAATGTGGTGCGGTAATAAATGAATTTAATGAGAATTATTTATACTCTGTGTTGAATACAAAAGTACTCTATTCTATTTGTATACTTTTATCTCACTCACCAACTCACCTTTTTCGAGCGCTTCTAGCTTCAATTTAACCTAGAATCCTCCCAAAAAAGCTTGTGCTTCTGACGCATTATGTTTGAGTCAGTATTTTTTACTTTTGTCGCTAATAGTCACCAATTTCTGACTTATATAAGGCATATAAACATGGTAACAAATTATTGATTTGTTCTTTAGGTTTTTTTTCCATAAAATTATGCGACAAATGCACAGCTGCCATGCGGGTGATAAGTAGCTAACAAAATATTATTACAGACAAACCGGATTACCATGTTTTCGCTATTTCTCGCATAATACTCCAGCATTTACGATATTATCTACACCCATTTCAAAATGTAAGTAATAATGTCTTTGACTCCGTCTATAGAAGTATCATATAATAAAATACTAAACTTTGAAGCAAAATTATTGATTAAGGAAAACCACGGGAAATTCACGCGCTCAGACGGATGTTATATACAACTAGTGTTCGTAAAATATTCAATATACATTTTGCCCATATAATACAACAATGTTTGTAGCATGAATTGGTCAGCTCGACCGCGGAATGACAGCGCTTTCACTGAATATCAGAGTAAATAGCAACAGACACTTCTTGCTTTCCGAGCATTGGTGACCCTTTTTATTGGCAACCAAACGTTTTATCTAAGTTCTCAGAGGTGATAAGGTATCTGTGTTTAAATAGTGTATAGATGTATGTAGATGTCAGTGGGTCACAGCATCCACTTACAAGCAGGTGGATTGAGTGCTGGTTTGTCCCACTTGCTAATTAAAAAATGACAGATGTAAAAAAAAATCCTTTTCTAAAAGTAAAACATTTTTAGGCAAAAAGGCAAAGTCAGAGTACATAGGCAGAATTGGCGAGAAACTAGTTCGCCTTCCTTCTGGAACCCGTGCATTCTGGTCTCTCACCAAGGCTGTCCATGGGAATTTCTGTCAGCCATATCTTCCATCTCTGCACAGGGTGGACGACTCACTGGCCCATACCGCAAAGGAGAAAGCCGATCTACTAGGCTCTTTCTTTGCGTCCAACTCGACTCTCGATGACGGGGGGAGTACGCCGCCGACTTGAACGAATTAACCACTGGACCCGACATAAAACACAAATGTATGAAAACTCGTTCAACTAAGTGGAGAATAACATACACAAAGATTTTATTACGTTAATATAAACACAGATACGAAATTCGTAGAAGTTCACTCTTTTTCTAGTGCAAGCACTACGAACGTACTCGATAAAATATATCGATGAACGACTGAGAAAGAATAGGCGTATCGTAAATAAGCTGTAAGACAAAGAAAATAAAGAGATGGAGGGAAGGTGAGGTAAGCTTCCGGTATTTGAATTTTAATTAAAATAAAAGAAGCAAGACATTTTTATGGACTCTTTATTCAATTATCAAAAACGTCAAATTTTTATAAGTTTAAATTATTTAAATAGGTTTACTGACTTTTACTATGTATCATCTATCTTAAAATGTGTTTCTTAGAATTTGTTTTGTTCGGTTGTTTTCTTATTTATGCAATTCTAATATTTATATACTTTTCAGCTACGGTTTTCGTTAATTTCTCGACGTGATTCACGTCTTCGTTTTTAATTTATGGAAATGAATGTCTTCGTACAACGGAAGTTGCAGCAATGTTCCTGTTACTTTCGGCAGGAGAAAGTCTGTTGTGTAATCTTTTTTAAGTCTTTTATTCTGAACACCCTTCGTAAGTTCGAGTTCGCAGTGCTGACAAATAGCTATGGTATCACTTGAGGGAAGTATCAGATTTCCATTGTCTTTATGGGCATTGAGACTGCCTTCATTGGTGTCATTTTGTGTTTCTTTGCATTAGTATTAAAACAGGCAGTATCAAAATGTACACCGAATTTGGCGCTGTGTTTCGTCGGAATCCAGGTTTCATCTCAACGAACTGCTACTACCCACTTTCTTTTCCGAGAAGGGTCACTAGGATATCTGAAAATTCTTGTAATTTACGTAATTAAATATTTTAAGTACAGATACTAATTATAATTTTTGCATTTATAATATTTTTGTTTAATTATAAAAATTACTATTATAAATTAAATGACATCAGATAGTAGGATACTGTTATACAAGTATTTTAAGTGTTATTGTATTGTACAAATAATATCATCATTTATTCGGTCATATCGTCAAATATCGATATGATTTTCAACATGATCAAGTACTAGTCGATGTCAAATTGACTCACTCCACAGTTTTAGTTATTCGTTCTGACAGGTATAATCCACCCATTTTGTGATGCTTGTCAGATGTCAACAATACATAGAAATATCGACTATATTTAACATAGTTGGATAATATAAAATTTAATTTTACATTTGATTAAATTTTGTGATAAATAACAATAAATGTAATAAAATAATGTACTAACAAGTGAAAAGCAATAGTGCTGCTTCCGCCGCTATAGTTTTTACACCATTTAACTGAACATTTAGTCATTTTTGGGAGATGTTTTGTTGGCAAGTAAGTGCTTGAGACTGACGCAAAAACAAACGACCAAGGCTAGAATTTCCTGGTTACTGACAAGACCGGTATAGGTAAGTCCGCTTATATGTCGGGTCCAGTGGTTAATTCGTTCAAGGCCGTCGATCATCCCGCGGTGTGAGTGCTCCATGCCGGAAGTGCAGTTCACACAGCGCTCGGTTCGCAAAGCACTTCTCTCCCTGGACATCCACAAGTCGAGTGCGCCTGACGGAATCCCCCCAATTGTGCTGAGGACGTGTGCTCCAGAGTTGACACCGGTTTTAACGCGTCTTTTCCAGTACTCCTACTCACTAGGCGTAGTCCCAAAATCATGGAAGACAGCTTTCGTCCACCCAATCCCTAAAAACTACCAGCCTATCGCCATCACCTCCTTGTTCTCCAAAACAATGGAGTCTATTGTTAACTGCCAGCTCATAAGGTACCTTGAGGATTACCAGCTGATTAGTGATCGCCAATACGGTTTTCGCCGTGGTCGATCAGCTAGTGATCTTCTGGTCTATCTAACTCATAGATGGGCGGAGGCGGTAGAGTCCAAGGGGGAGGCATTGGTCGTTAGTTTGGACATTGCGAAGGCCTTCGATCGGGTTAGGCACAAAGCGCTTCTTTCGAAGCTCCCTTCCCATGGCCTTCCCGAGAAATTGTGCGATTGGATCACCAGCTTTCTTGCAGATCGGAGCATCAAGGTCGTTGTAGACGGTGCAAGCACCGATTGCAAGCCTTATATTAATGCTGGTGTTCCACAAGGCTGCGTGCTATCGCCAACGCTGTTTCTTCTGCATATCAATGATATGTTGCAAACCCGTAACATTCATTGCTATGCAGATGACAGCACTGGTGACGTTCTGCACACCGGCCGTGCTAATATTTCTCGGGAAAACGTCTCCGAGTACCGGGACAAACTTGTGTCTGAAGTCGAGTCTTTGCTGAACAGAGTCTCGGATTGGGGGCGACTAAATCTAGTCCAGTTTAACCCCCACAAGACACAAGTTTGCGCGTTAACCGCTAAAAAGAACCCCTTTGTCGTATCTCCTCAGTTTCAAGGCACTCCCCTTGTTGCCTCAGCCGGTATCGGAATCCTCGGCGTCGAAATATCGAGTGACGTGCTGTTTCGTGGTCACTTGGAAGAGAAGGCCAAATTGGCCTCTAAAAAGCTTGGCGTGCTCAGCAGAGCGGGACAGTAATTCATACCGGCACACCGCCTGCAACCTTAGAAGGCGCAGGTTCGGCCACACATGGAATAATTCTGAGTTTTCTTCCGCGTACAACCTCTCTGTGGAATAGTTTACCGGCGATTTTTCCGGACCGATACGACCTGGGGACCTTCAAGAAAAGAGCTTACTCCTTTCTAAAGGGCCGGCAACGCCCCTGGTGTTGCGATTGATCATGGGCGGCTGTAGTCACCTAACATCAGGTGAGCCGCATGTTCGTTTGCCCCCTCTACTATTAAAAAGATAAGGTAAAAAATAAGATAATAATAAAGACTAAAAACGAAAATTCCATCTGCACATGGAGAGAAAATAGTATAAGATTTACTTTTATTGCTATTTTTACTAGTCAATTGAAAAAAAAAAATAGTTTTTTTTTAACACTAGTAAAAGCGGTTAAGGTGCGACCCGAAAGGTCCACACGACTAACTTCCCAGTGGAAAGAATAAAAAAATATCATATGTCTTAATATTTATACAATTTTTCATTCGGCCCAAAAAACGACTTGACCGATTTTGCTCAAAATTTAATGAAGTCTAAGTTACATAATTATGCGTTAAATGAAACTGGTCCCAAGTTAAAATCACTCTTTGTGCTCCAGATACACGAGGTAAAAATTGAATCCAAACATACATATTTACATACATACGTACATGTACATACACGGACATCCTCTTGAAAACCATACTATTCGACTCTAAAGACCTTGAAAAGTTGGAGATATGTTAAAATTATCAATTTGCTAATTCTGACCCATTACAATAACATCCCACTGGGAAGTTAAAAATATAAAAATATATTAATAACTCAATGACTGACTTAAACTGTTATACACGCTGGATACTGTGTATATAAAATTGTGATTGAGAGAGAAGCTCTTTAGCTGAATATATACGATGTCTCTGAATATTTAAATATCTCTGAATATCTATCGACATGGCAATAATTTCAACTTCATTTGGTATTAATTAATCCAATGTAGGTAATACTCGTATTTTTTTTATAGGGTAGGGTGACAAACGAGCACACAGTCCACCTGATGGTAAGTGGTTGCTGTGGCCCATAGACATCTACATCTATCCTCGACTACGAATCAAAATGCAGATGCGTTGTCACCCGTGAGGACCAAGATGGAATGCCTCGCTTCCAGTAAAAAGGGTCTCCGGTTCTCTACACTCACCATACGAAATACAGCAGCATTAAGCTACTATTTCACGCTGGTATTCTGTGAGAGCGTGGTCCTTCCCCGGTCGAGCCGACCCATTCGTGCTACAACTGTACTACTAATATAACTGCAGCATGGCTCTACCACGTATAAAGTAACGGTTAAACAGGTACCACTGATAAACATGTACTAGAAAAACAAGTGCACTTTGGAATATTTACCATTATTCGATGGAATAGTTCGTAGCATTGTTAGATTACTGATTACTAGGTATAATGCGATCTACAATCGTGCAAAAGCTTTTCTTTTCAGTTTTTATGTATTTTATTTTAACAAATCTGAGAGCCGTGTAGTTGCCGTAAGATTTTAAGGCACTGGAACAAAACGTGTTCAATTCCCGCGAAGCCAAGATATTTTTGGTGACATAGTCGGCAGTGAAGTGGTGCAGTATAACACCATGAAGAAACCTAGATGCCTGAAAAGTTAAGAAAATTCGTGGACATATGAAAACCATCAAAACGTATATATATCATTGCGTTGCAGACACTTTCCTGTCCATAAAAAAACTTATCGTCTCGTCTCATGATTGTGCAGCTACTACATTACTTGTTATACTTTTAATGAGACTATAAAAGATTTTCTCAATAATTAAGATAGCTCTCATATTTTCTCAGACGTATAAAGATTTTTGTAACAGACCCGGTTTCACACTCACATGAATAAATGAACAAATAGTTGTGAAAAAGTACCATTAGTTTAAAAAGAAAGCAAACCTACGTTAAGGCTTTTAGCACTCTCTTTCCCGCTGCATACATATTTGTCCAAGACGAAGAAAGCTTGCGACATCCGTTAAAAAAAATTAAAAGTTTTTGCTTATTATCAGGAAATAAACAATCTATAATCTAAATAAAAACGCAGCCGATTAAGAATCTAATTGAGTAACATCCCTAACATCCCATTCATATCATTGAAAAATATTATGTAGTTATCGATGGATTAAAAAACGATAATAACTTAAAAAGTCAAAGGTTGTTCCTGACAATTAAGTATATTATTTTCATCTCAATTAATATAATGTATTCTTAAAGATCCATTTGATAACAGTTTAATTGAGTTTATGCTTTATGAATGCCCTTTATATTTTTTTACAGCATCATACAATTTCAATGTTTTTTGTTTACACAGATTTTGAGTACAAAGGCACTGATCGAAATTTGAAATGATTTTTTTTTAAATCTATCCTCGATTAAGAATCAAAATGCAGATGCGTTACCCCTGAGGACTAAGACGGAACACTCCGTATCCAGTAAAAATGGTTTTCAGTTCTTTACACTCACCATACGAAATACAGCAGCATTGAGCTGTTTTGTGGATCAAAAACGTTTTTAAACGTATTTTTTTTTTATAGGAAAAGGGTGACAAGCGAGCACACAGTCCACCTGATGGTAAGTGGTTGATGTGGCCCATAGACATCTACATCTATCCTCGTTTGCGAATCAAAATGCAGATGCGTTGTCAGCCTTGAGGACTAAGATGGAATGCCTCTTTTCCAGTAAAATGGGTCTCCGGTTCTCTACACTCACTACACGAAACACAGCAGCATTTAGCTGCTATTTGACGCTGGTATTCTGTGAGAGCGTGTGTATTAGGCATTCCATCTTAGTCCTCAAGTTGACAATGTATCCGTATTTAGTCTGTATTTTGATTCTTAATCGAGGATAGATGTAAAAGTTTATGAGCCATAGTGTTCACACTTGCCATCGGGTAGACTCTTTTAACGCTCTTATTCTATTCAAAACATACAGGTATTGTCTGTGCAATGTTATTTTAGTCCTAAAATTATGACATGTAGAAATAATGAATGAGGTAAGAGTAACAAAGCTTATGTTGCAGAAGTGAATGGAAGAGTCGGAAAGGGATGTACTAGGCGAAAGTTTATCGACCAAATGGGCGATATATTGAAAATGAGCCAAATTAGGAGTACCCTTAACCGACGAGCATGTATGCGTAAGTATATAAATGTGGAGGAGGCGAGAGAGGTGTGTCAGAATCGTGCCAAATGGAAGTCTGTAGTCTCTGCCTACCCATCCGGGTGACAGGCGTGAGTGTTTATGTATGTATGTTTGTATGTTATGTAAATCATGATAAAGATCTTCCTTTCTAATGATTACAGTTTTACTAAATTTCATCAGTTTTATTGGCAACTCCTTTACGACTAATTAGCTAAACAATTTCTGTTCAGTATGCACTTCCCTGTAGCTCCTTTCTCGAAGACATTCCAATCGGATCACTTTTAATAAAAGGTTTGGGAATACTTTTTGAAACATCAAAACCAACTTAATGTTTAATAATACTAGCTATGTTCTTTTACATTATATTTATTTGCTTATTTACGACAAGCCACTATATTTCACAGCACCATAACTTGACTGACAGAAATGCAAATTGGCATTATGTCCGCCTGTGTTACCTTATATTGTGCATACAAAATAAAACTTTAAATATATAAATAAATATATGTGTTCAAAGATGTGTTTTATAAGGATACGAATAGGTAGTTGTACAGCATAATGTTATTATAAAATGATTGAATTATACTAACTATATGACGATAATCCACACCTATGTACACGACGTTATGTTTTCATTTAGTATCAATCTTATATTTTACACAGTTACATTAATTTAGAAATCATCGCAATCAGTTAAATTACCTAGTGCGATGGTATATGTCTATACATAACCATTATCATCATCATCACAGCCTTTCACAAGTCCACTGCTGAACATAGGCCTCCCCCAAAAAATGCCACAAAGCTACTGCCAAAATATACTGGCTGACTCTTTTACCATCCGGAAAAATAGGGTGTAACAGGTTAACGAAACTGAAGCCTATGGCACTGATCAATTTCATAATATTGTTGCGCGCCATAGTTGATGCTTGGTATATGGCACTATACCAAGTGTATGGTCGAGCCGACCCATTCGTGCTACAACTATACAATTAATATAGCTGCAGCATGGCTCTACCACGTAAAAATGTGATGTCAATCACACGTTAAGTTAGCGCAGATAACTCTTCCTGCTCCAAAACCCTCAGCAGTCGTTGTATAAAAATATGTAAGTAATTATCTTTTAATTTAATGGACCTTTTATGCAGTTTTTATTTCATTCACTTTTTTATAGGAGAGGGAGCAAACCAGCATACGTTTCATCTGGTGTTTGGTGACTATCACCGCCCAGAACAACTGCAACACCAGGGAATTACTGGTGTGTTGCCGGCCTTTTGGAAAGGAGTAAGCTCTTTTCTTGAAGGTCCCTAAGTCGTATCGGTTCAAAAAAATCGTCAGTGGTAAATTATTCCACAGAGAAGTCATACGCAGAAGAAAACTCCTAGTGAAACGTACAGTGGTGGACCGCCAAGCATCCAGATGGTGTGGATGGTATCGGGAGGTTTGCCGCGTAGTGCGTTCATGAAATTTAGCGCTAGCGCTAGCTCAAAGCACTGTTCGTGGTAGATGCAAAAGATAATGCAAAGAGATGCAACATCTCTTCGCAGCGCCAGTGAATCGAACCGATCGGAAAGCACTCGGTCGCCGTCTATTCGAGCCGCTCTGTGCTCGATGCGGTCAAGTGGAAGGAGCTGACACTGGGGAGCCTCAGCTCAGATGGAAACAGTATTCCATGTGTGGCTGAACCTGCGTCTTGTAAAGTTGCAGGTGGTGTGCCGGCATGAAATACTGTCCCGTTCTGCTGAGTACGCCAAGCTTTTTAAAGGTCAATTTGGCCTTCTCTTCCAAGTGACCACGAAACTGCACGTCACTCGATATGTCGACGCCGAGGATTCTAATACTGGCTGAGGCAACAAGGAGTGCCTTGAAACTGAGATACAACAAAAGGGTTCTTTTTAGCGGTAAATGCGCAAACTTCTGAGAGTTAAATTGGACTAGATTAGTCTAGACTAGTCGCCCCTAATCCGAGACTTGGTTTAAGCAAACTCAGTTTGTCCCAGTACTCGGAGACGTTTTCTCGAGAAATATTGGCACGGCTGCTGTACCGAGCATCACCAGTGCTGCCATCCGCATAGCAATGAATGTTACCGATTTGGGACATGTCATTGATATACAGAAGAAACAGCGTTGGCAGCGAGCCTTGTGGAACGCCAGCATTAATGGGCTTGTAATCGGAGCATGCATCGTCTATAATGACCTTGATGCTTCTGCAACATCTGCCAAGAAAGCTGGTAACCTAGTTGCACAATTTCTCGGGAAGCCCATAGGAAGGGAGCTTCGAAAAAAGCGCTTTGTGTCAAACCCGATCGAAGGCCTTCGCAATGTCCAAGCTAACGGCCAATGCCTCCCTCTTGGACTCTACTGCCTCCACTCATCGATGAGTCAGGAAGACCAGAAGATCACCAGCTGATCGACCCCGATGAAAACAGTATTGGCGGTCACTAATCAGCTGGTGATCCTCAAGGTACCGCATGAGCTGGCTGTTAACAATGTATTCCATTATTTTGGAGAACAAGGAGGTGATGGCGATAGGCCTATAGTTTGACGGATCTGAGCGGTCGTCTTTTTTAGGGATCGGGTGGACGAAAGCCATAGTTTTGGGACTACGCCTAGTGAGTAGCAGTACCGGAAAAGACACGTTAGAACCGGTGCCAACTCTGGAGCACACGTCTTCAGCATAATTGAGGGGATTCCGTCAGGCCCACTCGACTTACTGATGTCCAGAGAGAGGAGTGCTTTGCGAACCGAGCGCTGTGTGAACCGCACATCCGGCATGGATCACTAACACCGCGGGATATTCGGCGGTGTGCTCCCCCGTCATCGAGAGTTTAGTTGGACTCAAAGATAGATCCTACCACTACCAGATTGACTTTCTTCTTTGCGACATGGAGCAGTGAGTCGTCCGTCCTGTACAGAGATGAAAGAGTTGGCTGACAGAAATTATCTGGACAGCCTTGACGAGACACCAGAATGCACGGGTTCCAGAAGGAAGGCGAACTAGTTGCTCGCTAATTCTGCCTGTGCTCTGAATTTGCCTTGGCATTGACTCTTTTGAAGGACCTGGAGGTGGAACTATACTTTTTTAAGGGCGCTGGTGTTTACATCCCGGGACGTTGATGCGTCAGCCCAGGCCCGGTAGCACCCCCACTTATAGCATGAGCCATGATGACAGGAGCAACTAAACCATGGCTGAGATCTGCCTCCAATGGGCACCACAGAGGAAAGAATAAAAAGTTCCATGCCCTGAAGTACCACATCGGAGACAGAATCAGTAACAACGTTGGGATCATCCGGTGAGAAGCATACCCGCCTCTAAGGGTAGGTTGCAAAGAAATCCGCATCCTATCCCAAGCGGCTTACCTATAGTGCCAAACACGGCGGCAGCCTGCAGAATTTCCCGCGAGAAACCGCGATTTCAACGTGAGTGGCACCACACTCCGGACAAGTAAATGATCCGAGGGACTAAGAGGGGCATCGACAGAGACCTCATATATATCCGGATGAAAGGTCAGCAGAAGGTCCAACAGGGCAGGTGCATGACCCTACACATCTGGAATCCGCGTAGGCGAAGTAACCAATAGTATCAGACCATATGCCAAGACAAAATCATGAACAAATCTCCCTGCATGATCGGTTAAACGTGAACCAAGCCATTCGGCGTGGTGGGCGTTAAAATCGCAGAGGATCACGATCTCTGCGGAGGGGATCTGCTATAGCAACGAATCTGTAGCCATTTGGACGTAGTCGAAGAGTTGGTCTGTTTCGGCATTACCGCTATGAGACCTGTATAGGCATCCGTAGACGCGCGGATGGTCGTCGCTGTCTACGCATAGTCAAAGGATGGACATCCGAACATTCAAGACTGCCGAGGCGTCGATAACAGATGTCTCCTCTAACGTATGCGCAAAATATGGTAGTGGACGACATTTAGGTTCGAGTGAAGTAACCTGATATTGGAGAAATTCACGGATAGCATCACAAGGGCGCCTTGGTCTTGTTGCTCAGCTTGCCCCGAGCAGTTATTGTCTTGAGTGGAATTTTGCCCTCTCCCCCCAGAATACGCGGGGCAGCCTGAGCACCCACGCCCAGGAGTAGAGTAGCTTGGTCGTGGATGCTCATCGAGGGATTCTCCAGAGGTGCTGGTACCCCTTCACGCCGGTATTCTGTTAGGTCGTGGTGCCACCCCGGTTTGAGTCGGCCCATACGTGCAACAGCAAAAGCTGCCGCGTGGCTTTACCACTGTCTGTGTTTTCATATACATTATTTTTTTATTTTAACTCTATCACAAATATTAAGGATAGCGAAGATGAATGGAACTCATCACAATTATCATTACTACCTATAGTCCACTAATAAAAGTAGGCCTCATAAGCTAGACATATGCTTTTAGTTGCTACGTTTGACAGGCGGGCTAGCAACTGAAGTTTTTTACTATTTTGAGCTGTCAGGAAGGTGTTGCTGCCCATATCCTGCTGTTTTTTTTTCACTTTGTCGCCTCTTCTCACTCTCGCCGAGTGTATTTCTACTTACGTTCACTGACAAAGTTCTTCTCATGTTTACCGTAGACTTAGAAGTTTCGTTTGTGAAGTTTACCTACTCAAACGTGAAAAATATTAGCATCTATGTTATCGTGCCAAACAACATTCATGGGGGCAATGATATGAATCAAATATTGCCAATAAAATTTCCTAGGTAGAGTCACACTGCAGGTATATTATGGCACCAGCACGAATGGGTTGGCTCGACAGTGGTAAGACCTCGCTCTCACAGAATAGTAGCGTGAAAAAGCAGAATACTACTATATTTCAGAAGACCGGATACCCTTTTAAATGGTTACAAGTTATACCATCTTAATTCTCAGGGTTGACACGTATGACATTATGCATAACGCAATCATGCATATTAATGTAATTTCGCATTCCTGTAGCATATTATAGATATGCCAAATTTAAATTATTCACGACAAAATAGTCTCTGAGAGAGTTCCTGTGAGAAAAATGTAGAAACGAGACACCGAGGTGAATGATGATATTCCTAAATTAAAGCCCATGCAAGTGAAGCCGCGGTTTTAAGCTAGTAGTGAATAAAAGTTGATTTTATTTAAAACATGTTCTACAACAATGCCGGCGCCACAAAACCACTTCACTCAAGATAATACTTTTGTGGAAAAGGTCTCAATAAATAGATACACGAAGTTGTTTATGTATAAATCATAGAATAGCAGATTTATTTACAACAATCAATTAAATTTGCGTAATCGTGGTTAGAATAGAAGTAAATTTTCCATCCATCCATTGGAGCCTATAAAGCCTATAAAGTCCACTGGGGAATAAAGGCCTCCTCCATAGAAATAAAAAAAATTATTCAATATAGATTATAAATCATATTTTGGAAGTCGTTTTTGTGTTGCGAAAATACGCCTGTGCTGGAAAAAAGCAGCAAGAAACCCAGCGTGACATTTTCTTTAAAAAAAAACAGTTAACAGTTCACAAAGGTATTTACGGCGAATTATTTAAAAACTATTATCCTTAAACTGTGTTGGAATCCGGTGTAAGTTTTTAGACAAGGCAAGTCGAAACTTCTGATGCAAATTGATTATCTTGGTTAGAGAAGATTATAACTGCAATGTTGCAATAATGTATTTTACTTCGACTTGCAGACCAAAGCGAATATTAATAATATTACTAAACATGTTGCAATATATTATTCTTGTCGAATTGAAAGGATTCCTCCTTGAAAATTTTAAATATTTTATGTACTATGTTGAATGAAACAAAACTAATTCAAGCAAACAATGACAACGAACGATATAAGTGACTTTGTTAGTCCCTATTATATAAATATACTGGATGATATTTTTACCATTTGGAAAACAATAGGGTGTAACAGGTGAACGGAACGGAAGTCTATGGCACTGATATTTTACAATATTTTATGTTCTGCATAGATTATCGATATATATAAATATATATATATATATATATATATATATATATATATATATATATATATATATATATATATATATATATATATATATATATATCAATAAATACTAGTAGGTATATACTCGTAAAAGTAAAGTAAAGTAAAGTTACAGCCTATATATACGTCCCACTGCTGGGCTCAGGCCTCCCCTCATTTCTGAGAGGGTTTAGGGCAGGGAAGTGTCCGCCGCGCTGCCCAAATGCGTGTTGACGAACTTCACAAGTCTTCGAAATATTTTTTTTTCTTATTCCTCAGACATGCAGGTTTCCTCACGATGTTTTCCTTCACCGCCGAGCACGTGGTAAATCAGCACTTAAAATTGCAATTAACAATTTCATTGGTGCCGGTGGGGATCGAACCCGGGTTACTCGCGTTCTGTTATATTTACAGCGAGCGTTAACCACTGAGCTACCACGGCTCGTGGTATTCGCTATTATATTGTGGTGGTATTTCGCTTATATACTCGTATATAAGCGAAATACGACTGACTGACTGACGCATCACGATATCTCTAAAACTATATACCCCATTGACTTGAAATTTAGCATTTACTTAGTTACCCGTTTCGCAATGTAGATGCGCGCTAAGAACGGATTTTACGATGGTCCCATAAAAAAATTCTTGATATTTTACGTGTAGGTTACTGTCGTCTACTATCGTGCGCCCAGCGAAACGAGCGGGTATCAGTTAGTATTATATAAAGGTAGCCATATTAATAAATGCAGAGCTAACGGAAGCTGAACAACATAAGTTAATATTTTTTATAGAATAAGAGTAACAAGCATACACACTGTCCACTTCTCTCTCTCTCTCTCTCTCCTCGAGAGAAAAAAGTCTGGTTACAAATTAAACCCCCTCCGGAAACACAACAGCAATAATCTGCTATTTTACGCAGGTATTCTTTGTGAGCGTGGTCTTTCTCCAGTCTGAACTTTGTTTTGCCATAATAATATGACGGCAGCATTGATCTAATATAATTTTCAACATTATAGTTAACACTTAAAACTGGAAATAACTTAAATAGGTGTCGTATATATTATATCATCATTATTATCTAATAGTATCACAAAAATATTGTCAACCTCGAGGACTTTTAATATTATGGTGTTACTGTATACATACAATACTGTATATATATAATATGTAACAAAAACCCTGTGGTTCCCGATAATGTGTTATCAGAATCAGTAGCCAAGCGTATAGAAAATTTTTTTTTTCAAAAAATACATTTAATTTTTTATTTATTTTATTGATTCTGATATATGTTATATATATATATATATATATATATATATATATATATATATATATATATATATATATATATATATATCATTGTAGAAATCAAAGAATAGGGCGGATGTCATCTGTAATACATAATTTAATTGCCTTCTTACAGGGATGTTGTCATGCGGTGGCGTCGTGATAGCAATCAGCAGCCTTTTATCTCGTAGGTGCCCGAAGGAGGTGACTATTAAAAATATCAGAAATAATATAGATTCCAAACAATAAGTGGTGGTACGAACATTGTCTGCTATTTTGTTCAAAATTAGGCTTCAAATACACATACCAGCGACAGGGACCAACGTTAAAGAATGGAACAGAATATTTTTTTATTCTAATCTATATATCTATAACTAGCAGACCCGGCCACGCATTGCTGTGGCTAACGTATTACAAGTGTACGTAGTACACTATTTAAGTGGAACGGTAGGAGAACATCAATCATGGGGACCACCATACTTTTTTTACATAGATGCCATTTGTAAAAAACACGGCGAACTCCTCGGCTGATTTTCTACTACCGTTACCCTTGTGAATGAAATTGTTATTTAGGAACGAAGACTTAAAATAGTAGGTAATTATTGAAAGTAATATTGTTTATTTACCACTGATTCGAAAAATACCTTAGTACGTCCTATCCTTTCGTCAACAAAAATCTAGTGGGATTACTTTTTTTAGACATAACTTAAGAATAATTTTGTACAAATTTTATATAAATTGTAATATGACCAATATGGTATCGGTCACCTCATTCATAAAGAAACGAGACGTCTGATGCTGTGAACACAAGTCCGCTTATGCTGTTGAGTCTATACGGAATTTTAGTACCAACAGCAGAATTTAAAGTCGTGGATTCGAAGTCGCCATTCAACTACGATCTTATTTATATTATTCAACACAAATATTAAGTGTACTTAGAGTAATTAACGATAATATTATTAATATCAATAGCATAACTAGTATTAAAAAAGGAAAAATATAGGGGTTCCACATCTACAAACTACAATAACTTTTTTTACGTGGTAGAGTCACACTGCAGCTATTATGGTTATAGCATGAATGGGTCGGCTCGACCGGGGAAGGACCACACTCTCACAGACTACCAGCGTAAAATAGCAGCTTAAAGCTGCTGTGTTTTGTATGGTGAGTGTGGAGAACCGGAGACCCGTTTTATTGGAATCGAGGCATTCCATTTTAGTCTTCAAGGGTGACAAAGCATCTGCATTTTGATTCTTAAGCAAGGTTAAATGTAGATGTCTATGAGCTACAGCATCCACTTACCATCAGGTGGACTGTGTGCTCGTTTGTCACCCTAATCCTATTGAAAAAAAAACTTCAATTACTTTCACAAAAATTTGTTTCATCTGGGATTCGTTCCAACGACTCAACAATAACACTAAGCTGACCACTATACCATTTGTTCTTAAACCTATACAATCTGATATCATGATCATAAATAGATGTTATGCATATGGACAAATTGAATCCAATTCCATCAGGTAAAGAAGACGATGTTTTTGTTTTTAAACCAGTTTTAAGCTTGCGAGTTTATTTGTTTCTTTTTTAACTTAATGTGCGCAGCTCAATTAATCATATTATTATAGCAATTGAGTCTGGCAATTATTAGCTTTTAACTCACGGCTTTGCTTGCGTGGACTTTAATTTAGGAACATCATTACTGCTCCGTGCCAACAGCACAATCATATCACTTGTGGTGTCACTTCAATTTCGGTATCTCTTTAACAACTTCAACTCTCACACACTATTGGACGTAGATGATTAAAATTTAGCAGAGTTATAATATTTATACATGGTAGAGCTACGCTGCAGCTATATTGTGGTTGTAGCATGAAGAACTCGACCGGGGAAGGACCACGCTCTCGCATAATACCAGTGTAAAATAGCAGCTTAATACTGCTGTGTTTCGTATGGTAAGTGTAGAGATCCGGACTCTTTTTTACTGGAAACGAGGCATTCCATCTTAGTCCTCAGGGGTGACAAATGACAATGCGTCTGCGTTTTGATTCTTAATCGAGGATAAATGTGGATGTCTATGGGCCACAGCATCCACTTACCATCAGGTGGACTATGTGCTCGTTTGCCACCCATATTCTATAAAAACAAAAACAAAGTAAGATTTTCAGAATCACACTAATTTCATAAGTCTAATAATACCCATTACTCTCGGTGCTTACATAAATGTTCACAGCTGGACATGGTTGAGCCTCACTAGTTGCGGAGCATTTGATTCAATTACCACAAACAGATTGTTAAATACGCAAATGCTCACTGCTAGATATGGTTAGGCCCCTCCAGTTTAGGAGCATTTGATACAATCGCCACAGACGGATTGTTAAAGGTGTAAATGTAAACTACTGGGCATGGCACACGTCTCGCATCGTTGACGGCGCTCCCTGTTGCAGGTCTGGGTATTAGTCTGATGTAAACGAGATGGAAACGGGACCCATGGGATCATTTTGGAGTATCCTAGTCATATTTATGTGGCACAGACATTTTCATTTAAGGACCGGACATTTTCGTAAACTATTAGAAAGTCCATGCTAAGCTTTAAAAAATTTCGGACTCAAATCATGTCTTGTCATATAAAATTAATAACTTCAATCGAGCAATCGCAGTCTATAATTTTAATCCATAAATTTTTAGCTAAATTTTTATAATGATACACCCGACTTTTTTTACTCAAAGATTTGTACCTACTGAAAATCGGATCGTATTTATACTGCAATCAAACTTTTTATATTTAAGTTTTATAAGTTAATGTGAAGCAAAAAACTACGGTCATAAGAGAAAAAAAACTAATTCTGATTACACCTAAGGCCTCAATGTACCTACCATCCATGCATCCATTATAGCCTATAAAAGTTCACTGCTAAGGCCTCCTCTACAGATTGCCCCTTAGGAGGGATTTTGCCATAGTTGCCACGCTTGGCAGGCGGTTTGGCAGTCGCGGTTTCTTATCATTTGGAGTTGCTATCGGGAAATGCTGCTGCACATCACATTTTCAAAATTTCCCTCTGTCGCCTCTAATGACACCCACGGCAACATATGGGGTAGTGGATATTCTTAAACTGCCTCTTTGGTCTAGTGGTTGTAGTAGTGTGACTGCTGATCATGAGGTCCTGGGTTTGAATGCCGGGTCGGGCCAAAAAATTAATTATTGAATTTTTCCGTCTAGAAATTCTCAGTAGTTGCCCGGAGTCAGGAAGTTGGCGGTGTCTCACCCCCGTGCCTCGGAAAGCACGTAAAGCCGTTGGTCCTGCGCCTGATCTCTCTCCGGTCGTGTCGGCTTACCGTTCCATCGGATTATGAGAGTGAGGGAATAGAGAGTGCACCTATGCTTGCGCATACACTTGGGCACTATAATCCTGTCCTGCGCCGATGGCTAGCCTCCGTTGAGGTAGGCCGCCGTGGAGAAATTCGGTCTGAAGGACATTATTATTATTATTATTATTATTAGACCGCCACTACGCGGTTATGTACCTACCAACAACCTGGTATTTTTATCTAGTATTTACAGCTTGCTTTCTCTTTCTAATATGTAATAGGACTCTATTACGGTTAAGGAGTCCAGCAGGGAAGGTATTATACCCTCTTATCTATTCCTGTTGCCAAGCAGCAATGCACTGCTGCTGAGGAATTCCATCTTAGTCCTAAGAAGTGAAAACGCATCTGTAGACTTCTTTGTTTAAAGATGTCAGATTTCCATGGGCAGCAGTAACCATAAGTTCTTTTGTCAGTATAGTTTTAAAAAAAACATGGGTACATAATATTTACCAAAATTATAAAGCTGTAATATGACACACCATAAAATGAATAAAATACATTTGCTGATGAGGTGCAATTAGATAATGATTAAAATACGTTTGCAAAAAAAAGTTAATATGCACATGGTAAAAAATACCCTTCTCAGATATGCTTGTTCCTTCTTCATGTTTTTAACTGTAGGTTTTCTTATAATTATTGAGTTGTTGCAGGAAAATCCCATATTTTATTTAAGTTCCCATCTGTTGCTCCTTCCGACAACCTTGGGCTCATATTTTTAAAATATATAATGAAACTTGTTTCATACAAGTTTCATTGTATATTTTAAACTGGATCTCTAGTTTTTTTATTTTACCTTATTGTGTGACCTAAAATTTCGTCTCTACTCAAACTTAGTTTCATTTAAAATACTCTAATTTAAGAGAAATGAAGTTAGAGTAGAAAATGTCAAGAAAGGATGGTATTTGTATATATTTTTTAACTAATGCATATATTAGTTAAAAAAATATTTTAATTGTCACTGATGAGTTCCACAGAAAAAAATTTCAGAATTCAGACTCAAAATAAAAATTAATAACATTTTGTAAAGGCGTCTTTTGTATTATAATAACATATTACAGAACGAACGCGAGTGCATAAGCGGATTAATGGTGGACCGTCAGTCATCCAGATGGTATCGCGACTTTTCTAGCGACGTGCGATGGTGAATCTGTGCGGCCGGAATTAGTCCGAACAGTTCTTCAGAGCACTCCCCATAGTAGATGCGATAAAATACGCAAAGAGATACAACATCTCTTCGCATTGCCAGTGAGTCAAGCCGATCGGAAAAAGCTCGGTCTCCTACGACTCGAACTGCTCTGCGCTGGATGCGATCAAATCGAAGGTGCTGGCGCTGGGGAGCTCCGGCCCGGAGATGGGAACAGTATTCCATGTGCGGCCGAACCTGCGCCTTGTAAAGTTGCAGGCGGTGTGCCGGCATGAAATACTGTCCCGCTTTACTGAGCACGCCAAGCTTTTTAGAGGCCGATTTGGCCTTCTCTTCTAAGTGACCACGAAACTGCGTAACGTACGTGAGTGAATTAAACTGGACTAGGTTTAGTCGCCCCCAGTCCGAAATTTTGTTCAACAAAGTCGTGACTCCAGACACAAGTTTGTCCCGGTACTCGGCGACGTTTTCCCGAGAAATATTGGCACGGCTGACGTATAAAGCATCACCAAAGCTGTCATCTGCATAGCAATGACTGCTACCGGTTTGCAACATATCGTTGATATGCAGAAGAAACAGCGTTGGTGATAGCACGCAGCTTTGTGGAACACCAGCGTTAATGGGCTTGTAATCGGAGCATGCGCCGTCTACTACGACTTTGATGCTCCGATCAGGAAGAAAACTGCTGGTCCAATTGCACAATTTCTTGGGAAGCCCAAAGGAAGGAAGTTTCGTAAGAAGCGCTTTGTGCCAAATCCGATCGAAGGCCTTCGCTATGTCAAAACTAACGGCCAGCGCCTCCCCCTTGGACTCTGGCCCTCGCCCATTTATGAGTTAGGTCGACTATCGAGTTGGACACTAAGAGAGAGCCCAGTAGATCGGCTTTATCCCTTGCGGCATGGGCCAGTGAGTCAACCTCCCTGTGCAGAGATGGAAGAGTTGGCTGGCAGCGGTTCCCTTGGAAAGCCTTGGCGAGAGGCCAGAATGCACGTGTTCCCGAAGAAGGACGAACAAGTTTCTCGCCAATTCTGCCGATGTGCTCTGACTTTGCCTTGACAATGACACTTTTGAAGGACCTGGAAGCAAAATTATACTTCTTTTTAAGAACGCTGGTATTTACATACCGAGACGTCGATGCGCGAGCCCAGGCTTGGTAACACTCCTGCTTATGATGTAATGCAATTTTGCGGGAGCGATCAAACCAAGGCTGGATTCTGCCTCCGACAGGTACCACAGGTGATGCAATAAATAATTCCATTCCCTGTCGCACCACATCAGCGACAGAATCAGCTACAACGCTGGTATCATCCGGCGAGAAGCAAACCCGACCCCAAGGGTAGGATGCAAAAAAAGATCGCATCCCGTTCCAATCGGCTGACCTAAAATGCCAAACATGGCGGCAACCTGCAGTACGCAACCGCGACACGAGCGTGAGTGGCACCGTACTCCGGATCAAACAATGGTCCGAGGAGCCAAGAGGGGCATCAACGGAGACCTGATATCCGTCCGGATGAGAAGTCAGCAGAAGGTCCAACAGGGAAGGTACACTGGATGACTCTGGGACCCGCGTAGGCGAGGTAACTAGTTGTGCCAGACCATATGCCAAAGCAGAGTCATAAACAGATATAATTTAATTCCCTTTGTCGACCCATATGCTTTTTTTGTTAAAAGTTTTTTAGTTTTTATAAAAACGAAGCTACATATGTATACAGAATACTAATTTAATATTTTTATTATATATAATATTTTAATATTTAATAAACGGGTTTTTACTGCTAACGATTAATAAATAGTAATAAAATTATAAAAACACTTTAATTATTTATTCAGTGGGTTAACTTAAGTTGGACAAGACGTAATTAGGACGAAATAATTTTTTGTACAAATATAACGGGTATCGAGTTTCAAAGTCATTAACAATATAATTAAGATGTGACTGCTAAACGATATGAAATGTTTTGTTAAATAACATAGTAAATTATTAACGGTAAATGTCGAAGAGAAAATAAATACAGAAATCCGTCACTTTGTCAAACTTCAGTATTACTTTCGTATCACCGGTCATGCAATTTTTTTATTAGAAGTAAGGATGACAAACGAATACACTGTCTACCTGTTGGTAAGTGGCTGCTGTGGCTCACAGACACCTACATCTATCCTCGGTTAAATTTAATAAAATACTAGCAATGCTAATAAAACATTGCTAAATTTCCCGTTAACCAGTCGTGGTAAGTTTAAAATACTTGTATTATTACGAAAGTAGTCGACTCGAACCCAGGACTTTGAGTTACCGATCTGGATCCTACCATGAGGCTACTGACCCTTTTTAAAGGAGATTATATAACCTACGCTACCTTTATGAGTGAGATGGAAATGTAATCATTAATGAATAAATTGCATAATTGCATTTTCTTGTACGTCATCAGCGAGACTAGCTTCGTGTAACTAAGGTCCATACAATATAGAGTTGCCAGATTGAGAACCTAAAATCTTTCGACAATACTCTCAAATAACTGTACAATAAGATTTTTGGCTGGTCGAAAATAAATCTGTATTATTAATAAACAGAAACACGTTAATTTATTAAGTAAATATAGGTTCACGCGAGTGGCGGCCGATAGCGGCGCCAGTAAAGAATGACACAACACGACGGCACCACAAACGAGCGGGGCGCCAATCATCATGCGCGTGTCACAGATTAGTAAGTCGTAAATTGGGGCGCCAAAAAACTTCGTGAGGAAACCTGCATGTATGTAAAAAACATATTTCAAAGACATGTGAAGTTTCCCAACAAGCATTGGGCCAGCGTGGCGGATATTTCATGGCCCCAAAACCCTCTCAGAAATGAGGTGTCCAGCAGTGGGACTTATATAAGCTATAATTTAAACAGCCGCGCGGCTGCAGCAAGACGGCGCGGCGGCGGTGCGTTCGTTTCATTTTGAACAGGACATTTTACCTAAATCCGGGACGCTGAACAAAAATAACGAAGAAACCGGACAATCCAGCGAAGTCCCGCCCAACCCTTGTGCAATATTAGTAAGGAGTGAATAAGTAAAGAACTAATTTAAGAATATTTTTGATCGAATAAGGGTGACAAACCATCACACTATCCACCTGATGGTAGGTGGATACTGTGGCCCATGGACATCTAAATCTATACTATACTCGATTAAGCATCAAAATGCGGATGCGTTGTCACCACTGTGGAGTGAGATTAAATGCCTCGTTACTAGTAAAAATGGGGTCCCTTTCTCTACATTCAATATATGAAACACATCAGCAACTATCTTACGCTAGTAATAAGTGTGAGTGTTATCCTTTCCCGGTCGAGCCGACCCATTCGTTCACAACCATTTAGCGCTCTCTACACTCGCGCGCGAATCACGGCGTGAAGTTGCGGCGTGGATCGCGGTGCGAATCACGGCAAAATTATCAAAGCACTGGGCGCCAAATTTGCGACTACTAACCCACTTTGTCGCGGGACAAAAATCGACAAAGGATTGCTCAGCGCCCATACATTGTTCGCCCTGGAACCAAAAGCATCGGAAAATTGTGTGTTGTATTGTCGATCATTAGGGAATTCCCATATGATCTTAATTTCATAGTGGACCAGCTGCAGAAAAGATATATTTCAAAAAAAGTATCAGATTTTGAGGTTATAATAGAACTACCACTATTATGGTTTTTATCATTTGGTGTGATTTTTAAGACACTGAAAAACAATATCGTGTTATATTTAATAATTTTCATCATCGTTAGAAAACCTGATCATGATGAAATAATTAGGTTTTGTTCACTTCAGCATAATTCTAAATAACTATTTATTTTCGAGTTTGACCTCATTCATTAGGTATAGTAGGTTTTTAAATTATACTTTTAGGGAATAACAAAAATAAATGGTGATTGATTGTTTTATTATAGTTTCTATTTGCACTATATAAAAAAATATGCAACTTTTCATTAAAAATTCTAAAGATCGATTATAATCGATTGGGCGTCCCTAGTAATTTTTATACACCACATGACGTTTGGCGAAGATAGCGCCGATTAATATTAAAGTCGAATAGAATACTTTTTTAATGTTCATTTTGGCACGCAGCTAGTCCGTGTTATAAAATTATTTGCAACAAATATAATAAAATTGATAATGAATTATCGTACATGTCCGATGTTTTTATTGCACAGGGCGATTTTGGACATTGTTCTTTCAGGAAAGAGGCGCGAACGTGACGCGAACCGCGAAAAATATGCGAATCGGATCCACACTCACGTTTTGAGGGTGGTCGCTGCATCGCGCGCGATTCACACGGGGATGTGGAAAGGCATTTATATATAGCTGCAGCATGGCTTTACCACGTGTGTTTAAAAGGACTTCTTTATGTTTTCTAACTAATTCTAAACTTCTACAGGCCATTTTTACCGTCGCTGAACGTAGGACTTTGGATAGATGAGCCAATAGGTATTGAAACTTAAAAATTGTGCCAAACAATCTAATATGCTTAAATATTAATATCAGAGTTTTGTGATTCTTCAAAATTAAACTTTTGATAATAAGGATAACCTAACTTCAAAGAACTATAAAAGGTTACTACATAAATGAATGAATGAATGAGTATACTTTATTGTACACCACAAACAAATTTACAAAGAACATAACAGAGAGCAGATTACATGTACAATTTGGCGGCCTTATCCCTACATAGCGATCTCTTCCAGGCAACCAAAGTTGTAAAGGAATAAAACAGTGAATACTAGGTAGGTGGTGCAATATAAATATACCTATAGTTACGAGCTTGAGGTTCGTGACAATAAAAATTGCCGATAAAATTACCTAAATTAACACTTTAATTTACTTTACACAAATTAAAGTTAAAACACTAATAATTAAACACACTAATTCACTTAATTCCGCTCCGAAGCTTCGCTTGTGTCGCCGAGTTCAACTCTCTCGATCGCATCTTGCAGCGCCCATTCATACAATTAGCAAAGAAGCGTCCCGAACATTCAGGTAAATGCGCGCCAGGCAACGAGTATTCGAGTGTAGATTTTCCAGAAACTTAGTTCTTCGGGTGGCGCTGTCGGTCGAAAGATTTGTGATGTCATTTACTGCAAAGCTCCCCTCGCTCTCGTTCCTGACACTAGATGGCGCTAGTGCGCTGATTTGAGCACGGCGTAACACTGCCCCCCTCCTAAGACATGCTCGTCCCGAGCATTATCGGCCCCATAATAACGCGCTAGGCGATCCACATGGACGATCTTAGGAGTCCCTCTTGCGCCTTTCTGTATCCGGTAGGTTACATCGTTGATCCTGGTCACAATCCGGTACGGGCCGTCCCATTTAGCTTGAAGCTTAGGAGATTTCCCTTTGCTGCGGACTGGATTATGCAACCACACTAATGAACCTTCGTTGAACCCTTTATTGTTCATTTTGCGGTCGTACCGGGTTTTCATTTTCTCAGACATTTGCTGGCCCGATTGTTTGACGTGCTCATAAATGTCATTCATTTTGTTCCGCAAGTCATTTGCATAATCGGTTATACTGCGTGGGGCATCAGGTGGTATCCCGGTGATCAGGTCCGCAGGCAGCCGTAATTCTCTTCCAAAGTTTGCGAAAGCTGGTGTCACTGCTGTACTTTCGTGAACAGAACTTCGATATGACAACAAAAACGGTTGTATGTGCTTGTCCCAATCTCGTTGCCGATTGTCTACAACTTTTGCTAGGTACCTCTCCAATGTCTGATTAAATCGTTCCACCATTCCATCAGATTGCGGGTGATAAGAAGTCGTTCTTGTTTTATGAGTACCCATAACTCGGCAAGTTTCCTGGAATATTTGAGACTCGAAATTCCTTCCTTGATCGCTGTGAATCTCTAAAGGTACACCAAAACGACAGAAGACTTCATGAACTAGTTTATCAGCAACTAATGAAGCTTCTTGATTTGGAATGGCGAAGACTTCTGGCCACTTAGTGAAGTAATCCATCACAACCATGAAATACTTGTTACCGCTTTCACTCTCCGGAAACGGTCCCGCCACGTCAATGGCTATTCTTTCCCATGGTGCACCAACATTGTACAACTTCAATGCACCTCTACTACGAGTCTGAGGTCCCTTTACAGCCGCACAACTTGTACATTTGCGACACCAGTCCTCGACATCGTTTCGACAGTGGACCCAGTAAAACCGTTCTCGGATCTTCAGTAGAGGTCGTTTAACTCCCAGATGGCCTCCTGAACAATCATTATGGTACAGCTGTAGAACATCCGGTACTTTAGCTTTAGGGACAACCATTTGCAAATGACAGCTGTCTCCCCGAACGTTTTCCCATTTACGACACAGAACTCCATCCTGAAGCAGCAAGCTGTCCCACTGGGCCCAATAGCTTTTAGTGGTCGAACTCATCGCTGAGACTTCACTCCACTTGGGCTTGGGAGCACTGGCCTTCATCCATTCCAGAATCGGCTTGATGTCCGGATCTTCCTGCTGTGCATGTAGTAAGCTGTCCTTCCACTCGTTGCTGAGGTGGTCTGCCCTGAGCATCCTCACGGATACCACCTCCTTACTCTCTTGCCTAGTACAATGTTTGCAATCTTCAGGACAAGGTCTTCTTGACAATGCATCTGCGTTGCCATGAGATTTCCCGCTGCGATGTTCGATCTCAAAGTCGTATTCCTGCAGTAGTTCAATCCACCTCGCAACTTGTCCTTCTGGGTTTTTAAACTGCAATAGCCATTTTAATGCAGCATTGTCAGTTCGTAAGTGAAATTTTCGTCCCAGAAGATATTTGCTAAAATGTTGCAACGACTTTACCACAGCTAGCAATTCGCGTCTTGTGACACAGTAGTTCCTTTCCGGTTTTGACAACGACTTGCTGAAGTACGCTATCACGACCTCTTAGTCACCATTACGTTGAGACAACACACCGCCAAGTCCTATATCACTTGCGTCTGTGTCAACTATAAACTCTTTGCTTACATCAGGGTATCCCAAAATAGGTGTCTTGCACAGACGGTCCTTGAGCTCCTGGAATGCGATGTTACAACTTTCATCCCAGCAGAAATGTCGCTTCTCCTCGGTTAGCTTATGCAGAGGTTTGGCTATATCTGCAAAGTTCTTCACAAAACGTCGGTAATAGGAGCACACACCCAAAAATGCTCTAACCTGCGTCTTGTCTTTTGGAACCGGCCAATCCTTTACAGCTGCGATTTTCTCTGGATCCGTGCGGATAACTTCTTCCGACACTACATACCCCAAAAAGTTGACTTGCCGTTTGAATAGTGAACATTTCTTCGGACTCAACTTGAGGTTGGCACTCTTAATCTTCATGAGCACGCGTTCCAAGTTTTGAAGGTGTTCCTCAAACGTACGGCCCACGATGATGATGTCATCCAAGTAGACCAGACAGGCGTCGCCAATTAGCCCGGTAAGTACAAGTTCCATCAGCCTTTCAAACGTTGCTGGAGCATTGCACAACCCAAACGGCATTACTTTAAATTGCCACAGACCCTTTCCCGTCGAGAACGCAGTTTTCTCCTTGTCCTTAGGGTCAATTTCAACTTGCCAGTAGCCACTTTTTAGGTCCAGCGTGCTAAACCACTTTACTCCTGTAAGCATGTCCAGCGTGTCGTCAATTCTTGGCAAGGGATAGCTATCCTTCTTAGTAACGTCGTTCAGACGGCGGTAGTCAACACAAAACCGCAAGCTGCCGTCCTTCTTCTTTACCAGTACCACGGGTGAACACCATGGACTAGATGAAGGTTCAATAACACCATCCTTCACCATTCCCTTAATCATGGTTTCCACTTCCTTTTCACGTGCTACCGGAAATCGTCTTGGCCGCTGACGGATAGGCAACTCTTCACCTGTGTTTATTTTGTGTTGAACTAAACCAGTCTTTCCTATGTCAGCATCGTTTGATGAGAATACATCGGCGTACTCGAGTAACAACTTCTTCGCCTTGACCAATTCGTTCGGGGGCAGAACACTGCGACAGTCTTCCAAAAGTGTGGTCACTCTCGTTTCTGAATCCTTGCTGGGGGTCCCACTCGATATATATTGGCACTGACGTAACCAATCCACTTCCTCACAAGTACCAACCAGTGTGCCTTTTTCTATAATCTGTTCCCGGTCGCAAAGGTTCAGCACACGTACTCCTGAGATGTCAGTGGTCCTGACCAAGGTTCGAGCTACTTTCCATGGAAGGTCATTGTTTACCCTTTCCACAAGTACACAACGGTGAGCTTGCCCAGCGTTTCGAGGAAGACTAACCGGAACAATCGTTTCCGATCTCGGCGGAAGAACAATCTTCTTGATGCTGTACACGTTCCCTGGTAACGCACCTTCCATAAAAAGTTCCTCCTGTCCACATTTCAAAACACCTTGCTTAACATCGATCTCGCAACAATTATTCCTCATAAAGTCTAAGCCTAGGATGCAGTCGTCCATTATATCAGCCACGATGACATTATGCAGTTAGATCACGTTGCCTAGCTTCAACTCCATCTCCTTCTCTCCACGGACGGGTATACGCTGACCGGTGGCTGTTACCAAATTAATGCGTTCTAGGTTGTATGCGGAGTTCCCAAGGAACTGACTTATAAGTTGGGAACTAACAACCGTACGAGAGGCTCCAGTGTCTATGGTCAGTTTACACGGCATTCCGTTGACCTCGCCCTTGATGATTAGACTGTTCCCATCATGGGTTTGTGAGATCGAGATCCTTGGGGCTCTTTTAACATCAGCCAGCACCTGCCCCGCAGTTCTGGCTTTTACTCGTTTCCCTGCGGCTGCTGGGCGGTGCTGTTGGCCGCACTACCCTCCTGAGATCGTTCACCGTCCCTTTCTAGGGTTCGCTTAGGGCAGCTGGATCGAAGATGGCCCTTTTCCCCACAGCCATAGCACCTAGGGCTGTATCCTCTGTTGCGGTCGCGAACTGTAACTGCTGCAACCTCCCTGACGCGATGGGAACGATGATCCTGCCGCACGGCTTCTACCTCCAGTGCATGGGCCAAGGCGTCCTTAAGCGTCTCGTGGTGCCCGAGCCTCACAGCAGCTCTGACTTCCAGGTCACGGATGCCGTCGATGAATGTCTGCACCAGGTTCCCTTCAATGAGCGCAGGTACAGACCGGTATGCTTTTCGCACCAGCTTCTCCACCTCTAGAGCCCACTGCTGCAGGTTTTCGTTGATGCGCTGCACGCGATCTTTAAGCTGCGCACGAAAGACGTGTTCCAGGTGAGCGTCGCCATATCTCGCCTCCGATGCCTCAAGGAGTTGCTCATAAGTCACTTCCTCACCGAGAGCTTCCAGAACTGTTAAGGCCTGGTCGCGCAGGCCTAGTGTGAGAGCAGTCAGGGCCTGATTTTTATTCCAGCCGTTCGCCTTCATAACTGCTTCGAACTGGATTTTGTAGGCTGACCAGGAAGAAGTCCCGTCGAATGGTGGCACCTTGAACCCACGTAGCGAAGGTGTAGTAGCTACTACGGGAGCTGTTGTTCCATCCCTCAGTTTGAGGTCGTCCAGCGTTTTCTTCACGTCAGCCATTACGTTGTCAACCCGATTGTTTACTTGGTCGATTCGGGTTTCGGCCTCCGACAGGCGGTTGTCATGTTGAGCAACCTTATCCTTCACCTCCCGTATCTCTTTTCCGGAGATAGCTTGAAGGTCCTTCATGAGGAGCATCTGCTCTTCCTTATCGCGTTGTAGTTGCTCTTCTAAACGACGGGCCTGTTCCTCCTGCCGGTGGGCCTGTTCCTCCTGCCGGCGGGCCTGTTCCTCTTGTCCGTTCTGCAGCTGCTCTTTCAACTGACGGGCCTGCTCCTCCTGTCGGCGAGCCTGCTCCTGCAGCATCACCATCAGAGCACCTAAGTCAGGTGCCACAGACGTAGAAGCTGCTGACGGACTGGCTTCCGTGGCCGGCGGCTGGCCCTCAGACATCTGCGGCGTTGCACCACCAAATTTCCTCTGGTCCGTCTCCTGCTGGCGTTGACTTCGGGTACGGACACCCTCTGTTTCCTCCTTAGGTAAAATCGGCATTATTTTATCCCACTTCTGACACCAATTGTTACGAGCTTGAGGTTCGTGACAATTAAAAATTGCCGATAAAATTACCTAAATTAACACTTTAATTTACTTTACACAAATTAAAACACTAATAATTAAACACACTAATTCACTTAATTCCGCTCCGAAGCTTCGCTTGTGTCGCCGAGTTCAACTCTCTCGATCGCATCTTGCAGATATCAATTTGCACTTCTGAAGTCGGTGTAAAGACAGCGTATAGATTTTAAAACTTCGACATTAAAAGCTGTTGTGTGAAAAGTATCTTAATCATTTTAGTTTATTTGAAGTAGGCTGTTACGTTTTATTTAAAAAAAAATTTGACCCTTATCAACCTTTGGAGGACTAAGGAATATCACACGCTAAAAGGAACAACTGGAGTGTCACCTTAATAGTTACAATAAAAACTAGCTCTCCTATTTTTCACCCTTAGGTGATAAATTATTACTCCAAACTCTTATAGAATCACCCAGAAGTATAACCTATAAAAAATTCATTAAAATCGGTTCATAATGGTAGAAGATATCGCGTAAGGTACATAGAACCTCTTCCCTTTTTAACGTCAGCTAAAAATTGCACCTTATAAAAGATCAATCGCGGCAGTATTTTAATACGGGATGTGCGCAATAGAGCCAAATTGTATTCAAACTGTGTAAGATTTCCCGCAACTTGCCGCAAGAACCATAATGTATGTATGAGCAATCTGCCAGCGGTTCCGAATGGCTGGACAGAAACAATGACCGCCTCGTGCCCATAAACACTGTTGTAAGTAAAATAATACATAGGCAATCCTATTTATTAAATACATTAACGTCGAAAACCATGTTTATTCAATTATCGCTTCACTTCCGTTTAATTCTTCTTCTAAATAGCCAATTTTTATTTAAAATATGTTAAATACTGGGATTTAGCCCTGTTTCGCGGACGTGTTTTACATACAATAAATTGAACATGGAAAAACACCCAGACACTTAACAAAATGCCTCGGTAACCTAGTGGCTGTTTTTGGCTGCAGTGTTGCGGTGACACGGGTTCGAAACACGTAAGGAATAAGTTTTTTTTTAATTTAATTTATTTCAAAATTAAGAGCTCTGAATTCAATACACTACATTGTTTCGCCGCAGTTATTGGCGAAAGTTATGTACTCGCTTTAACATTTTAATTTCAACTGTGTTTTTTACTTAATATGTGTAAATAAATTTATGTAATATAAACTGCTTATCTATAAATATTAATAATTATAATGTATACTAAAGGTATAGTTACATCGTATTACCATCATTGAATGTTTCTATTAAGGGGAAGTAGAAAAAATACCACTTCAAATGGCTAAGCAAGATCCTCCGTTATGTTAAAAATATTGCAGCATTAATTTTGAAATAAATATAAGGTAAAGTTGGGGATTCATATTAGACGAAAACGCGATTCCGTAAAATTTTCTTGATAGAAAAAAATCCTTTAATACTTAATAAAATACTTTAAATTAGATTATGAAACTTTGCATATTAACTGAACTAACTATAAAGCAGGGCTTATGTTTTTCAAATCATTGTTTTCAAAAAAATCATTAAGGTTTCGTGATACATTTTTGTCCTTCCTCCCCAATAATTCACAATAGTGTTTACCGGACAATTTGTAGTGGCCTACAAATTGTTCAGAGTACAAAGTGTTTGTCCGTATGCGTTTTATATAATATATGTAAAAAGTGTCCATGATATTCTTATTAGGACGAAACCTTGATATCGTCACCGTTGTTTTATTCTACCATTACTTTAAGCAGAAAACTGATAAGCAGGGTACGAGTCCCATATAGAAGAGTTTTGTGCGTAGTGTGATCAGTCAGCTGGTCACTGATAACAGACCAGCTGACTAATCAAATGTCGGATATCATTAATATTATTATAATTTATTGAATTGTGATTTCAAAATTAATACAATACTGACATATTCTCTGTATGTTATATAATCTTAAACCATGATATAATATAATCCTTTTACTAAAAATTATGTAGATGTAATCTGAAAAAGAACAACTAAGTATTCTAGTGAAAACTTCTGTGGAATCGTTTTCAATTGTGTTTTGAATCTCTATGATACGAAAAAGCGACACCAAAAATAGGACATACATATATATCTATAAGATTTAGCCTGCGGGAGAATGAGACAGAATATATAGTGTTTCAGTACGCGAGCAACCCGGGTTCGATCCCCGCCGCCACTAATGAAATTGTGAATTGCAATTTTCAAGTGCTGATTTACCACGTGCTCGGCGGTGAAGGAAAATATCGTGAGGAAACCTGCATGTCTGATAAATAAGAAAAAAATATTTCGAAGACATGTGAAGTTCGCCAACACACATTGGGGCAGCGCGGCGGACATTTCCTTGTCCTAAAACCCTTTCAGAAATGAGTGGAGGCCTGAGCCCACCAGTGGGATGTATATAGGCTATAACTTTACTTTATATAGTGTTTAGTAGTTGAGTGTAACAGTGTTTCCTATTATCTCTAAAATAAATTAATAATAAATTTTTATCAGTAAAAAATAAATATGGTTTCAATTCTACCGCGTGTGAACTGAACACATTTTTTTACATGTGTCACATGGCAATCGAACTTACGTCTGCAGCACCGCTTAACCGACGCTTTGCCATTGCTCTGCAGGACCGTTGACATTATTACAACTTGTAAATAAGTTGTTTAATACGTAAATTATTTGCAAACCGTGATAAGTATGGATCCTCTAAGATTAATAATATCGGTCAGTCTTAAATTTAATTTGAAATTTAAACGCTTAGAATTTTCCGGCATGAATACAAATTAACAAGGAAGACGTTCAAACAAGTTCATAAATTTAAATTTTACAGTATAGAACGGACCAGACAACATATTATGACGTAAAAACTATTATTACGCACTAGCTAATAAATGTAATAATAATGTTTTCGATTAACATATCCGTGGCGTTGTTATGGGTTAAAGGTCATTGTTCGACATGATCGTGATTTCTGTTGATTTATAGTTTTTATTAGTTTGTTTTACATTTTACTTAATTTTTTGTATAGTTCTGTAACAAATTTATCGGCTTAAAAATGCCCGAGTCACAGCCTAAGAAGAACATACAGTCACTACTCATTTACATAATGATTTCTTATATTTACGCGAACACTACTGTTGGCGACGCACCTATAAGGATATTTCAATTTATTAGTTAACCGATTACGAATAGCTTCTAAAAAGCAAATTATCGAGCAATAATATTTTAATAAGAAAATGCTTAGTTGAATCTTAAAGAAATATCGAATTAATGATATGAAGGTCTTGGGTTCGACTCCCAGGCCGGAATAGTTTATTGTTTTCCTAGTAATATTTTCTTAATAAATTCATATAAGAAATTTTTAAGATATAAATTATGTTACCGGATTTGTTCCCCGGTTGAAATCATCTTTCCAATGATGTTGATTTGAAGAAATATTAAAATAAAGTTAGAGACCGGATTTGTTCCCCGGTCGAGGTGATCGCTGTGCATAAGTAGAATTAATGGAAATTAATTGCGTAAGTATTGTCTTATATGAGTTTGATATGTTTTGTATGAAAACAAATGCCTATTTTCAATGTATTGATTTATGAAATATTTTGTCTTTGTTATCTGATAAGAGACATGATAACTGATAAGAATCTGATTAGAAATAGTTTTCAACGTTTGAGAATTGCGTAGAATCATTTATTCACCTAGTATTGTTGATATTAGACTTCCCATTTTTAGTGATAGTCGATAGCCGTGCAAAAGTTAGTTGTTCAAATAGTGTGAGATCATAGACGCACGCTAGCCACGTACTTAGGAGGCCAAATATGTAGAAATTTAAATATTTGCAATTTCAGCAATTTACGTAAAAATGACTTGTAAAACATTTCAGATTGACTGTACGTGTAAAAGAAGTGAATTCTGTGTTATTTTTATGTGAAAATTCCTTTGAATAAGTGAAATAATGATAGTTTTGTATAAGAAATTTAAAAGTGTTTTAATAGTGAAATGAATAGAGAAAATGTAAATTAAACTGTTGTATTGGTTAAGATATGTATAATTTCAAGTGGAAAATATTGTTTTAACTTTCTATGTTAAATATTTAAGAAATTTCAACTTTGAACATCACATGGTTTTTTGTGATATGAAAATGTAATGTATATCGTAGTATTTTTTGTGCTATCTTTATAAGTAAATTGTATAAATGTATGTCTTATACTAATAAAGTTATTGAGAAAACCGTGAGAGAGTGATAGAACAAATTGATGTAATTGAATTGCGCAAGCGCACGAATTGCGCGGCTCACTTTCGCGTATAGCTCTGGGGTAGCTCAGTAAACGAGTTTTCTTGCAATTCGTTAAGGATCTCCTAGGTGTGCGTCGCTTGCAGTTATACAGTGGCTGCAAATGACCGCCGGTACGACATACTCCGCCGAACGTTGAGTCCCGTGATTCCGTGAGGCGTCGAGGTCACCGGCCCCTAGGTGATTCTTGGCACTTTATGCGCTCCGAGCATCCAGTGCCTAGTTGCGTCGTAAAGTGCCACCACAGCACTTCCCCCAACCCTTTTGTTGTAAAAGGGGTAGGCAGTGCCCCATGAGATTACGCCAACATATTTTACACCTAACCATCCGCGTCGCGCATCGTGCCGAACGGCTGGTATTTAGACAGGGCCACTAAATAGATTACCTGACTGACTTTAGGTAGGTATCAGTATGTCCGATAAGGACAAAGGGGAACCTCCAACTAAACCGAAGCCAAGAAGACCACCCGACCGTCCTGGCGTACTAGATCGTCCGATTGCGTACCGCGATATCTTCTATCCGGAAAGGACTAGAGTAGTGTCCTCCTACTCACAGATCCCGACACGGAAACCCTCCTCACCGGGTAAGGAGCCCGCACCGAGGACCGCGCTCTCGCCCATCGTACCTGAAGGTACGACTGGGCGGGAACCGTTCCCACAACCCCAGCGGGCCAAGAAGACGTTGAGGAGACATACACCTCCAGAGACAGCAGCATCCCTCCAGGAAAAGAGGCGATGCTTCGGTTCCTCCAACTCCTCGGATTACTCGTCATCCGAGGGAGAATCAGAACACCAACTGGAGAAGCCGATTAGGAGATTACCACCCAAATCGCCATCGCCGACTAAATCCCCCCCCCCCCCCCAGAACACCGGAACAACACATCAGTATGGATGCTGCTGATCTGGAACAGGGAGGAGAAGGGTCATACGGGTGGAGTGCCACCACGTATGCGACCCTAGCGCCGAGCACATCTGCCGGACACTCACCGTCCGCGCCTACCACCAATCCGTCAGGCCGGCCATCGGACGATGGTCAGAGGCCTTCGACCAGCTACGCCCAACTGGTAGCTGCCCCGGCAGTACCAAGGACTAAGACAGCCGAAACGCCAAAGCCGCCGGAAGAACCTGCTAAGTGGTACCCACCTATAGTAGCTGAGTGCTTGCCGGACTGGACGAAGCATTTCGAAGTGCTCACTAAGAAATTGGGCCACCCACCGAATGCTCGTCCGTTCGGTAAGGGGGTCCAATTTACCCCTCAGAGTCCGGAAGAATTCCGGACGGTACAAAAGTACCTTATAGAGACCACAGAGAAAGTACCAGCTATGTCCTGGTACTGTTACAACCCCGAAGAGGACAAGCCCACAAAAGTGGGCATACGGGGACTACCAGTGGGAACGGATCCAACCGCGATAGAGGGGGCTATCAGGGCCAAGGGGTTCCCGATCAGATATGTCAAAGGGATCCCCCCCGTAGAGGCAGACCTGGGTGCCTCTACTTCGCGCAGCTGGACCACCTGAGCCTGGAGCGCTTCAACGAGCTCTACCAAGTCGACGAGCTCCTCTTCATGAGAGGAGTCGTCATAGAGGCCTGGCAAGGAAGAGCGGGCCCTTTACAATGCCACCGCTGCCAGGCCTTTGGACATGCATCCACCAACTGCTTCAGGCCAGTGAAGTGTGTTCGCTGTGCTGGAGACCACATCGCCAGTAACTGCCCAAGGGGTAGAGATGAGGAACCGCGATGCGCAAACTGCGCTAAGAACCACACTGCCAATGATCGCCGCTGCCCAGTCCTGAGGAGGATTGCAAGGAAGCAGGGGATTACTCTACCGGGACTACTCCCAGAGGAGCCCAAGAGGGTCCCCCAAAGTCGTCCCAGGGCCGTGGTCCAGGAAGACGGGTGGACCACAATCAGAGGAAAGGGAAGGCAACCTGCCCCCCCTCCACCCGTCCCGGCACCCACAGAAACGGTGGTGCCGACCATTACCATTCCGAAGGCAACCACCGGGACGACTCTTCAGCCCCCCGCTAACGACGCCACAGAGCGCCAAACCACTCAGTGGAGTAAGCGGGGGAGGAGGAAGAAGAAGAAGGTGCAGCCTCCTCCTCAGGCAGCAACCTCTACCCCAACCCCAGCGGTAACGATAGCCCAGGCGCAGGTTACCAAGGAGGTCAAGAAAGCCAGAATGGGTAGAGGGCCAGAAAGGGCCCTATCAGAAAATAGAGCCCGCTCTACACAGAGAGCGCCCTCTATCCATACACAGAGAAAAGTACACCAACACCCGAGACCAGCCCCAACTCCTGCACCTAGAACACCAACAGCCGGCTTCGAGACTGCCGACGCCATCCAACGTCTGGTTGGCATCGCAATCGAAGTCGGCAGCCAGGTCCTGGCAGACATCAGAGCCGGGACCGATCCTATTACAGCAGTCATGAAGGCGCTGGCGAACCTCCTGGCTCGGCACTATGGAGGAATCTAACCTGCGCCTCCTCTACTGGAACCCAGGTGGAATCCAGCAGAAGCTGCAAGAACTCCGCACCGTCGCCCAACAACAAGACGTACAGGTCATCTTGCTGGGAGAGACGAAACTTAATCCGAGCACACGCATAAAGCTGCCTAATTACCATCTGTATAGGAGGGACGAGGTCACTTCTCAAGGGGCCGCCTACAGAGGGACAGCGGTCCTAGTGAGAAGGGACATCGTCCATCAAGAACTAGACCTACCGGAATACAAAACTATGCGCTCTATCGGCATAAAAATGGAGGCGGCGGGCGAGGAACTTAAGATCTACGCAGCATACCACCCGCCAGGGACTCCATTTTGCTCCTCAGACGTCCGGACGATAATGGAAGGCGAAACACCGACCATCATCGCCGGGGACCTAAACGCCAAACACCCGGCGTGGGGGTCTAGACTGATCAACCCGCCGGGTCATGCACTATTTGAAGACGCCGAAAGACACGGCTATGACGTTTTAGGTCCCGAAGAACCCACTCATGTTCCGACGAATTCATGAGGTCGTCTGGATGTATTGGACATCGTGCTCGCTAGGAACATCAACTACCCGATAGTGGTAGAGGTGCTGTATGACCTGGACTCACAGCACCTCCCGATCTTAATTACCCTTGGCCTAAAGGCGGTGACTACGCTGCCCAGAACAGTAAAGACACGTGTCGACTGGAGGCTCTTCCACAAACACCTGCAGGAGAGACCTCCAGCACACCACCCCTTAAACACAGCGGACGACGTAGAGGCCGCTGCCACAAATATGACAAAGGCAATCCAAGAGGCCCTCAATGCTGCCTCTACGATCGTCCCGATGTCTACCAGAAGGGATGATCTGCCGCGGCACATTAGCGTGCAGATCAAGAGAAAAAGGGCTTTAAGGAGACTCTGGGCGCGTACTCGCTGCCCGAGAATCAAGACGACATTGAACACCTTATCGGAGGAACTGTCGGTTGCAGTCCAGGCATACAGAGGAGATGCCTGGGAGCGGCGCATATGGAAGGCGGAAGAGCATGATGCGTCGCTCTATAAACTGAACCGACAGTTAACTAAAGCCAAACCTCCCGTTTGCCCGCTGACCAACAACGCGGGCGAACGTCGTTACGATGCCAAGGGTAGAGCGGATATCCTAGTCGAGCACTTCGAGGAGCAATTTATGCCGAACCCAGCAAGTGCGGAGTTCTTGGAGCTTCATGCCCAAAAGGAGAGTCGCGTACAGGAGTTCCTGTCGTCGCCCGCGCCGCCTCTTGCAGGAGAGTGGTTCATCTCCCCCGCTGAACTGCGGTGGACAGCAACCCGCCTGCAACCGAGGAAGGCGCCGGGGCACGACGGGATTACCAACGCTGCACTCCGACAGCTGCCCCATAGAGTCCTAGTAGAGCTTGGTCGACTCTACAATGGGACACTGCGGACATCCCACTTCCCGGAGGACTGGAAGAAAGGCAAAATAATCGTCTTGCCGAAACCCGGGAAGGACAGGCGTAGAGCTGCCAGCTACAGGCCGATCACGCTGCTACCACACATAGCTAAACTGCTTGAAAGATTGTTGCTAAGACGCCTCCGCCCGTGCATCCAACTTCGGGCGGAGCAGCACGGATTCAGGAGGGTCACTCCACAGCAACACAGCTGACCAGAGTGCTGCACCTGCTTGCGGCCGAATACAACCGTGGCCGCACTACGTTGGGCGTCTTTCTCGATATTGAGAAGGCGTTCGACAGGGTGTGGCATTCTGGACTACTTTATAAACTAGAAGAACAGACCAGTGTCCCTCCTGCTATGTTGCGGCTAGTAGCGTCTTTCCTGGCAGACAGGAAGTTCTACGTCTGCGTAGAGGGCGCCGAGTCCGCAACCAGAACCATCAGAGCCGGCGTTCCTCAGGGCAGGTGTCTCCAGTCCTGTACGCGGCTTATACCAACGATATCCCTACCCTGGCAGGAAGGCTGCAAGAGTGGGAGGATGACGTGGAATTGGCGTTACACGCGGACGATAGCGCCTATTTCACCTCGTCCAGAAGAGCCCACATTGCCACTGCCAGGATGCAACGTCTCCTGGACCTGCTGCCACCATGGCTAGATGAGTGGAGGATGGTCGTCCACGTTGGTAAGACGACCGCTCTGCTCACTCGCCGCCTCAGGAACCTACCACCTCAATTAACCCTCAATGGCCAGCAGATCGCGTACGAGAAGGCCGTGACCTACCTTGGGTGCCGGATCGACCGGGCGCTGCGCATGACTGCGCACGTCGACCTCGTTGTCCGCAGAGCACGATGTGCGCGGGCGATGCTACGTCCGGTCCTGGCATCCAAGTTACCACTTAATACAAAAGTGCGAGTCTATAAAACTTACATAAGATCAATCATCACCTATGCTGCTCCGGCCTGGTACGCGCTTCTGAGCGAGCCTCTGAGGCGGCGACTGCAGGCCCAGCAAAATATGGCGTTAAGAACCATCGTCGGTGCAGGTCGCTACGTCCGGAATGACGTTATAGCGGCCAACCTGAAGATAGACACCATACAGGAATTTGTGGCCTGGTTGGCGCGCGGACTGTTCGACCGTGCAGACAACGGGCCACATATACATCTGAACAACATGCGCGCCCTCCGGACGGGCGACCTTATCCAAGAGAACTCCTCTCTATATCGATTAGAGAGTCGAGTAACAATCCACAATGCCGCTGATAGGCCAACTCCGACTTTACTAGATAACCTTCCTTTTTCGTAGTCTAACCGACTACGAAAAAATTAACCGATCACGGACTAATCCGTAAGTGACACTTACAAAGCCAATAGAAGGCTCCCAGGACCGGTCCATAGTGGTGGACCGCGAGGATAGCACGGGTAATGGGGGCTTACCCCGAGGCCCGAAGCCGGCATGTACCTTTAAGGCATATGAAGACGACAATTAATGTTGCAATTCGTTCGGGAATCGTTCGGGAATCGTTCGGGAATCGTTCGGGAATCGTTCGGGAATCGTTCGGGAAAGTTTCGGGAAAGTTCGGAGAAACTTCGGGGATAGTACAAGACCAGCAGTCAATAAGAAGAAGAAAGAAAAAGTGTAGGGAAGTGATAGCGAAAAGTAATTACTCTATCACGGAACGGTTTGAAGATAATTGCTGTTTTATTCCCAAGAAATTCTCCCCTCAAATAATACAGTCCACATCGAAGAATTAAGGCGTTGGGACCGGGACGACTTCGGAAGACCCGTAATCCCCGCCTGAACCTATTTTCTGAAAAGGAAGAGGTTATCGCCCTTGTGTGTTTCTCCGTTGCGGAGATCACATACGTTGTTCCCGAACCCAACGTAGGCGTTTTAGGAGGCCGGATCGAGAGAAGCCTCGATTCCTCCCTTCTGTTTCTTAGTTTAACGTTTATGCACCCCGGTTCCTTTTCAACTACACATTTAAATAATACTAGTTTTTACGGATTTTATCGCGTAGGTATATAACTCGTATCTGTCGGACTTTATCGTGTATATTATAATAAAAAATACAGTCTGATGTCGAAAAAGCTGACATAAACAATAAATTGCTAGGGTTGTCAGAACGGGAAGTAATAAAAAAATAATAAACCGATTTTATATTTTATTTAACGTTTAAACAAATTGCTGTATATGTGGAATCTGATATAAATTTGATTCCTTATATTTAAATGAGGATGACCCACAGTTTTTTTACCGCACATGTAATGTGAACAATTTTAATTTATTTGCGTCACAGGACAACCCTAACAGACAACTACCGAGTGATTAACGACCGCTCGGGAGCGCTCTGCTACCATCCGATTGCCCTGTCTAAACGCCTTCGATGATCAACTGTTTCATAGTAGTTGCCCAAGTGCTTGTTAAATCACGCTTATGGTGTTGCGCTTTGCAAAAGTCATAATATCTCTTACATTATTTTCTAAAGCTTAAATGTTACAGGATTTGCAATCATTTTCATCAAATTATTTTAGAATCGTATTGATTTTGACGGCTCCGTGCCGCAGTGGTTTAGCATTGACTTGTCTATGGGCCTATGGGCCGCGAGCTCAAATCCCACACGGAACAAGTATATATTTAGATTGTCTACAAATATTTCTTTTAGATTTGGATATTTGTCCTTATGCAATTGATGCGTTTAAATTATCTCCACAATACAATAGAAAATCCTAGTGTGGAGGTAAAGTTATTCATACGTAAAATATATGATATAAACGTTGAGCCAGCGACTTTGTGCAAAACTTTATTTTATTAGATAGATATATTTTAATAAAAGACTATATCTTAGGTTATGTTTTACTGTGTTTGCGTGTCTAATGTTTGCGTGTTTCAAAAAATTTCCTCCTTTGATAGAATCACTCAAAAATTACATACTCTTTAGTAGTTTGGTATAGTGATTGTTTATAAGAAAGTGTACATGGTACAATAAGTGACTGCATCACGACTGGTTAAGAAAAAAAAGTTAGCTCGACCGGGAAAAAACTCGTTTACAGTTTACACAGATACAATTTTATTGCTCAGGGGTGACAACGCTACCTTTATTTTTTTGAAAACTAAAGGGACTCACGAATTTACAGTCCACCTTATGGTAAGTAGCTACCGCAGTCCGTGGACCTCTGCAATCAACTTCAAACAATGAAGGCTACAGGTCGCAGGACGAAGATGGAGTGCCTCATAACCTGTAATGTAGCTCCATTCAGACAGGAACACAGCTGTACAGGCTATACTATTGAGCGGCAAAAATAAATATCATCCATAGTCAACTCTCTCTCTTCTTATCGTCTGACTCCTTGCTCTACACTTATCAGTCGGGCTTTCGTCGTGGACACAGCACTGTCACTGCTTTACATAAAGTAACCGATGATATCCGTTGGGCGTTGGGACAATAAGTCTCTTACACTTTTAGTTTTGCTTGACTTTAGTAGTGCTTTTACCTCAGTAGACTTTGATATTCTTCTCCGGATCCTGGATTCTATAAACATTTCCCCATCTGCCATCGCATGGTTTGATTCATATCTTCGTGGTCGATCACATTGTGTACGTGTTAATGATACTCTTTCCGATTGGTCTGGTATCACTACGGGTGTACCTCATGGTGGCGTTCTTTCCCCCCTTTTATTTTCCATATTTATTAACTCTATTACGAGTGGTATTACATCTAATTACCATCTCTACGCGGATGACTTACAACTTTATTGTCATTTTCCGGTGGGTGATACAAATAATGCAATTGCAGCCATGAATGCGGATCTGAGCCGCATCTGTGAATGGTCTGCATCCTTCGGACTATTAGTTAATCCCACGAAATCTCAGGCCATCATAATAGGCAGTAGGCATTTGCGTAATAGATTAGAATTTACTTCTCTACCTCTAGTTTGTTTAAATGGCGTTCCTATACCCTTTGCCAATACTGTCAAAAACTTAGGCATCATATTTGATCACCATTTAACATGGACCACGCATATCGCTGAGGTTAGTCGTAAGGTCTACTTTATATTTATTTACTTAATGGGAGAGGTGAGCCCATCGCAACACCATCTACTTGCTTGTAAAACTCTTCCTTCCACAATAGATAGCCAGATGTAAGGTAATTTCTGAGTAATACTGCATATTCTGCTGGCATATTATTTTCCTCTAATTTCCTAGTTATAATTGAGATGCAGTTTTTAACAGGTAGGCATGTAAATAGAGACTGAACATCAAAACTGACCATGGTTTCATTGTCAGTAAGACGTAGGTCTTTTATCTCACTGACAAAATGGTATGAATCCTTAGTGTGTGCTCTTGTGTGTCCTCTGAGTGGTGATAATATTTTAGCTAAGTATTGAGCCAATCTGTAAGTTGGCGAATCAATCTGACTCACTATTGGACGTAATGGAGCGTTTGGTTTGTGTATTTTGGTAACCCATACAACTTCGGTGGTTTGGCACATGAAGGTATTATCGAATTAACGTCCAGATTCAATTTCTCGGAATATTTCTTAATTAGATCGCTGTTGTTGTGTTTGTTAAATGTTGTTAAATGTTTTAACCTTTCGGTATGTAGTTTCATCCGACAAAAGTTGTTGCATTTTAAAATTGTAATCTGACGTATCCATTATAACCGTAGCATTGCCTTTATCTGCGCGGAGAATAGTAACCTCTGGTCTGTTGCGTAAGTTTTTCAACGCGTTAAATTCATTTTTAGGAAGATTTAATTTCGGCGCTGAACTTCGACGTAACATAGATGAAATTTCTAGACGTATGGCCTCTAAATCTTCATTACCAATGTTATTTTTATACAGACAGTCCTCAACATTATAGATAATGTCTTCATACGGTATTTTTCGCGGTGTTATTGCGAAATTCATACCTTTTTCTAAAACTTTTATTGTGGCGTCGTCCAGTGTTTGTTTTGATAAGTTGTAGACAGCGCGTTGTTTGTGATTCGTGTCTGTGGTCAACGATTTCGTATGTTTTTTATATGTGGTAAAAAGCAGTAACGACAATTCACAAATTTGTGTTATGTATATATGGTGTTAGTCATAGATTACTGTATTTATACGTGTTAGTCATTACTTTAATGTATGTTAGTGAAAGTTGAGTGTGGCAGAAGAAGCACGAGAGTAAACTAAATGCTGTAGTAATGCGGCCATTAAGAAATTGTGTGATAAGAAAAACATGTGCTTTGCAAGAAGATTTTGTGACCAGGATTAATAAAGGAATGCTTCAGTATTTTGGATAGGAAAAAATAATTTATGAAAAAAGAGTTGCAAAGAAAATTTATGCTACCGAATTGGGAGATATATTCAACAAGAGACGCCCTAGACTAGACAGAAGTGCATCGATCAAATGGGCGATATATTAAAGGTGGTACACCTTAAGAGCACTCATATTCGCTAGCACGTGTGCGAATATAAATTGAAGTCCTGTGCCAAATGGAAGAAGTGACAGGCGTGAGAGCTTATGTTTTGACTTAAAACGTCCGTACGAATTTCAGGTTCCGACGTTTAGAAGTGGTTGAAAACCGAATTATAAAAAACTATATAGAATTCTAACACTCATAAATACACATATGCATACATACAGATGTTCATACACATGAAGTTAATAAAGCGTGTTATAAAGATAAACACACTGATGACTACTTCCGAATTCAATGTTTAGTGTGACAACTTTCGAGGCGATGGGCTTTGAGGTCGTTGGCTTACCTACTTTTTATTGAAGTATGTGTAACGCAACAACTTTTAAATAATCTTTAAAGGTTAATAAACCGTTATAAAAAATATAAAGAATCTAGCTAGCAAGCATGTGCGATACAAATTGTCCTATAATTTAAGACGACACATCTAAAATGAAGTTTTTAAATGGCTCCAGGCTATCGCCGGACTGATCCGAGTAAATACGTAATTTCTATAAAAAATTTGGCTGATTCCCAAGCATATAGATTAAGTAATTTCGTTGTAATTTCAACTATAGTGTTTTTAGAGATGTTTTCGAAAATAATTTTTATGATCGAGTCAAAATTATACTATCGAGTTTTTGGACATGCAAATTCAAGATAAAAACATGAATTTACCTATATCAAAATTCCAGATTTGGGTAGTGGTGTCACAGTCCTATACTATTCGATAAAAGGAGGTGCATTTTTTCGCAGTGTCGACAAGCATATAGATTAAGTAATTTCGTTGTAATTTCAACTATAGTGTTTTTAGAGGTGTTTTCGAAAATAATTTTTATGACCGAGACAAAATTATACTATCGAGTTTTTGGACGTGCAAATTTAAGATAAAAACATGAATTTACCTATATCAAAATTCCAGTTTCGGTAGTGGTGTCATAGTCCTATACTATTGATGAAAGGAGGTGCATTTTTTCGCGGTGTCGCCTTAAGAGCTACGTCTCTTTTCAGTTCTTACTATATTAATATATTTTTTTAGTTTTTAGGTTTTTATTGCAATATATAATATATATATATATATATATATATATATATATATATATATATATATATATATATATTATATTGCAATAAAAACCTAAAAACTAAAACTATTACACAGTTCTATTCACCGAGGCATAAGGCTAAGAACGCTGGCTATTTATCCTCGCTAATGGCTATCTATTCTTAAACTAAGATCGAAAAAAGAACAAGCCGTCCTGTCTTCAGCGACGACGACGAGTTGTGCATACAGTTTCTTTAGAAACTTCACCGCGCGTTGACCCCACGGACCGATAGACTTCAATGTTAAAAATATATGGTCATCTCTCGGAAATTAATGTTTGTGCCATTTAATAATGAATATTATTAGCTTACTCTATCCGTTGGCGCGACTATGGTACGCCTAGAAAAATCTTAAAACTTCCGATAGATGGCGGTATAAACATCTCGTTTCCGGGCAGAAGTGTTAAATGCAAGACTCGTGTTGTTGTCATCTGCTTGAACTATGGGGTCCTGCAGGTCTCGGGCCTCGGGGTATGGCCCCATTGCCCGGACTTTCCTCATGGCCTACCACTATGGGCCAGTCCTAGGAGCCTTTATTAGGCTTGGTTGTCAAGGAATGGATATCCGTAGTCAGGAATTTTTTTCCCGTAGTTAACCGACGAAGAAAAGGAGGTTGTCCAGTAAAAGTCGTGGTTGGCCTATCAGCGGCATTGAGGGTTGTTACTCGACTCTCTAATCGCTATAGAGAGGAGTTCTCTTGGAAGAGGTCGCCCGTCCGGGGGCCGTGTGTGCAACGGCGCGAAGCCGTTGAGGTGTTCATGTGGCCAGTTGTCGGCGCGGTCGATCATGCCGCGCGCCGCCACGAAGTCGGTGATGGTCTCGACTTTCAGATCAGCCGCTATGACGTCATTCCGGACGTAGCGACCCGCTCCGATGATCGTCCTTAATGACGATCCAGAGAGTCGCTCAGAAGCGCGTACCAGGCCGGAGCAGCGTAGGTGATAATGGTCCGGATATACATCTTGTATATCCGGAGCTTGGTCTTGGTTGGCAGCTTGGATGCCAGGACTGGCAAGAGAGTCGCCCGCGCACATCGGGCTCTGCGGACGACGAAGTCGCCATGCGCAGTCATGCTCAGCGTCCTGTCGATCCGGCACCCAAGGTTGGTCACGGCCTTCCTGGTACGCGATCTTCTGGCCATTGAGGATCAGCGGAGGTGGTAATTTTCTGAGACGGCGAGTGAGTAGAGCAGTCGTCTTACCAACGTTGACGACCATCCTCCACTCGTCCGGCCATGGTGGCAACAGGTCCAGCAGACGCTGCATCCTGGCAGTGGCTATGTGGGCTCTTCTGGACGAGGTGAAATAGGTGCTATCGTCCGCATATAGCGCCAGCTCAACGTCGTAATCCCACTCTTGCAGCCTGCCTACCAGTGTTGGGATGTCGTTAGTATAAGCCGCGTACAGGACTGGAGACAAACAGCTGCCCTGTGGAACGCCGGCTCTGATGGATCTGGTTGCGGACTCGGCGTCCTCTACGCAGACGTAGAACTTCCTGTCTTCCAGGAAAGACGCCACTAGCCGCAACATAGCAAGAGGGGACACTGGTCTGTTCGTGTAGCTTGTAAAGCAATCCTGAGTGCCACTCCCGGTCGAACGCCTTCTCAATGACGACAAAGACGTCTAACGATATGCGGTCACAATTGTACTCTGCCGCAAGCAGGTGCAGCACTCTAGTCAACTGTGTGACTGTAGAGTGAGCCCTCATGAATCCGTGCTGCTCCGCCCGAAGTTGGATGCACGGACGAAGACGTCTTAGCAGCAGTCTTTCTAGCAGTTTAGCTATGTGCGGTAATAGCGTGATCGGCCTGTAGCTGGCAGCTCTACGCCTGTCCTTCCCGGGTTTCGGCAAGACGATAACTTTGCCTTTTCTCCGGGAAGTGGGATGTCCGCAATATCCCATTGTAGAGTCGACCAAGCTCTACTAGGACTCTATTGGGATGTAAGACTGGCACCGTGATCACAACCCGCCTGCTAAACGTAACGTTTGAGACAAATCCTCTCCGGAGGCCAATCTCCAGAAGTCAACATTTACGAGGACATAAAGAAAGAAATACTTGATAGAGCCATGCTGCAGTTATTGTAGTATATAGTTGTAGCACGAGTGGGTCGGCTCGATCAGAGAATGACCACGTTCTCACAGAATACCAGCGTAAAATAGCAGCTTTATACAGCTGTGTTTCATATGGAGAGTTAGAGATCCGGAGACCCTTTTTACTAGAAACGAGACATTCAATCTTAGTCCTCAGGGGTGACAACGCATCTGCGTTTTGATTCTTAATCGAGCATAAATGTAGATGTCTATGGACCACAGAATCCACTTACCATCAGGTGGACTGTGTGTTCGTTTATCTCCCTTATTCTATTAAAAAAGTGTTAAATTTACTAATACTTCAGCTAAAATATAGCTTATAGCAAAGATTAAACACATAATCGCTCGCGTTACTCATCAGTAAGCGACTGAGCCGCATGCGAATGTGGAGCCTAATCGCGTTCGTGGAAATATTACGCATTGCGCTCCCTTTGTCGCGTACCAAAAAACCTAAAAAAATCGGGGAACAAACGAATACGCGAAATGGATCTACACTCATATTTCGCAGGTGGTATTTGCGGCTTTGCGCGCGATTCACACGGGAATTTGGAGAGGCCGTAACGTTTTTGGAATGCTTGCAGAAAACGGCCAGTTCTTCACGAACACATCTGTGATAGCAAAGAAATTTACAACGATTGCAAATGTACATTAAAAGTGGCAAATTTATCCAGAATATCCAATTACGAGTACGTCTACTCAATAATGAAATTAGTGGTGGTAATTGCCTGGACATATTGATGTATTTATAAATTATACTCAATATTATTATTTAAAACGAGTAAGTTTAATTTGATTTAAATGCAATACGTAATGCTAAGAGTTTAATAGGCTGTAATGGTAACGACCATACGTAATAAGTTTCTTGATAAGGTTTGTGGTTATTAAAAATTAATTAATAATTAAAATGTATGTTTTGAATACAGTTCAAAGTACCTGGGGTAAAAAGTCAGAAGACAAATAAAAATGAATTCCGATTATCCACCTCGTCTGGGGTGAGATGAACACGAGTTTTCAAGTATACGCCCTAGGGTGGATCCTTTAGGGTGGATAAACCCAAATACTCAAATATGGACTAGGTACTAAATTTTATTAATAAGTATTAGTTGTACTAGCTTCTAATAAATTATCTACTCGTAGTGATACAATTTTGGGTTCTAGATGATAACTAATTTTTAGAACTATTAGACACAACCTTCAAAAGGAACCTGCCTTGCTTCAGGGCGCCGGCTAGAAAGCAACATGCATTTACCTAACTTATAACGCGCAGGTCTTGCACGCGGATCATAACAACACGCAACCTCGAGTCGCGCGGACGGTCTTCGACATTTTTGCGTGGGAATTGATACCAGTTGTAAAGATATGTAATTTCAAATTTAGAATTTGTTTTCATTTTTTTATTAAGTGCCAAAATGTTTTTTGTGATCATCGTATTAGTATGTGCGTGGAATGTTGTGTGTGGACAGGACACTAATGCCATGACAAACTTACCAAAATACGACTCTAGGTATGACTATTTGGATGTAGATGCATTGTTTAATAGCAAAAGATTAGTGAGTAATTATGTGAACTGTCTAATCAATTTAAATCGCTGTACACCAGAAGGAAAAGTTTTAAAAAGTGAGTTGCTTAATTTAATGATAAAATTTAAGGAAACTTCACTCGATATGCCAATGCAAAGTTTACGTTGAGGTAGACAACCATTTTTTTTCAACCTGTTATTTTATAAGGACCAGCGTGCCTTGATCTAAATTTATATAACGAATTTTAAGTCAATTGCAACTACTCGCATCTCTAAGTGGATTAAACGTCGTAGACAAATTTTGTGTAAACATGGTTTCAGTAGATACACGACGCTGCCATGTATGTTCTTTACTAAATCTATTGCTAAACTTTACCGAAATTGAAAATAAAACAAACAACAAACGTCATGGTTATACTTTTAAACGTGGTAGAGCCACGCTATATTATGGTTGTATCACAAATGAATCGGCTCGACCGGGGTGGGATCACACTTTCACAGAATAATAGCGTAAAATAGCAGCTTAATACCGCTCTGTTTCGTAGTGAATCAGGGATCCTTTTTACTGGAAACGACGTATTCCATCTTAGTTCTCAGGGGTGGCAATGCATCTGTATTTTGATTCTTAATCGAGGATAAATGTAGATGTCTATGGGCCACAACATCCATTTACCATCCAGTGGACTTTGTGCTCTTTTGTCACCCTACTTTTTTTTTTAAATAAATTGTATTTCAAATTATGCGATAAATCAAATCGGCCAGTTGTAAATAATACAGCATAAATCTGAATTCCGCGATATAATAAAAATATTTTTTTTAATTTACTGCTGATCAACTTTTTCTTATTACTCGATTTGAAAATAACGCAAAAACTAAACATTAAACAAGCCTAAGTTTTGTTTATAAAAGGTGATAAAAGTTAAAGTAAAATTATTATTTTACTAATTGCATTCGATTACGAGTATACAATTAAGATTAATAACTGTAGGCGATGGAATAATTATAAATATTTTATATTATCTGGTCCTACAATTAACGAAGTTAACAGTCACAATTTAATGTTTTCATGTATTCATAATTTACTGTCTTTCAACTTGACCTTTCTCAACGCCCACTAGTAAACAACAAGTTCTTCTCAAATTCCTACAACTTCTTGATAAATTAACTTGCAGATCGTCGTCTTTTCTATAGCTTTACATTTAGAGCTTAATTACTTGATACAGAGATGATGATGTACTTGGAAATATAATCTAATACTTAGAGTTATTATTTTGTAATTCATACTTACGCCCTTGCAGAGTGACATTCGTTGTGACCGTTTTATGGTTCATTGACATTGTGCTTGAATAATACAAGTATATACTGAAAAACTTAGTTTATTTTCAGAATTCATGATTTTGATGTACAGATGTTAGGATGTTACCACACCAATCGATCGATCGTCGGTCGATAACGTTGATCGACGTCGATCGATGTCGATCGGTTAGCGTGGTACCTTTAGCTTATCCACGGATACTGGTCGACAAAACGTTGTTCAATCATCGATCTACGGCGTGGTGGAAACTATCGATCGGTGTCGACTAATCCATTCCACCATTGTATGTACGCAGTGCATTTTAGATAGATAGATAGATAGAAAATTCTTTATTGCACTCAAACAAAACAATTTGGTACGAAGGCGAACTTAATGTGCATTTTCCTTTTTTTTTAAAAAACGTTACTTCCACACTAGGATTTTCTCCTGTATCGTGGGGGCTTACTGCTAAATTACAGTTTGACAAACGAAAAAACTTCAGCTTCTATGACTGTTACGGGCGGATGGGCATAGACATGGTCCTTCCGTATTGTAAATAGGTTCTGTCTTAATCATCACGTTCGGTAGGCGAATCCACGATCGCAGCACCAGACATTTCGCACCTTCGACGCTGCTTTCTTTCACCGATCGGGGTATTTTACTCCTCGCGTAAGTCGGTTCTACCGCCACCTTTCGGAAATCATAAGACCTTTTTGGTACACCGATACACCGCCTGCAACTTTACAAGGCGCAGGTTTGGTCGCACATGAAATACTGTACCCATTTCTCCCAGTGCCAAGGGCTCCACAGTGCCAGCTCCTTCTATTTGATCACATCCAGCGCAGAGCTGTTCGAATCGTCGGCGACCGAGCTCTTTCCGATCGGATTTCACTGCGAAGAGATGTTCCATCTATTTGCGTATTTTATCGCGTTTACCACGGGGAGTGCTCTAAGGAATTGTCGGACTAATTCCAGCCGCAAAATTTCGCCATCGCACATCACGACATCAATACCATCTGGGTGACTGGCGGTCCACCACTGTGCGATTTAAAAGAAGTTTTCTTCCTCGCACAACTTCCTTGTGGAATCGACTACCACCAGAGATTTTTCCGGACCGATACGACTTAGAGACCTTCAAGAAAAGAGACTACTCCTTTTTAAAAGGACGACAACGCATTTGCAATTTCCCTGGTGTTGCAGTTGTTCATGGGTGGCGGTAATCATTTACCGGTCAGCCATATGCTCATCTGCCCCCTATCCTATAAAAAAAACAACGACAAGACGTAGTGGGATTTTGGTTTATGACCGACCAAAAAATAGTGAGAAATATTACTAATATACTTAATACGTTGACCTGAAATTTCACAGGCTGGTGATTGGGGGCAGGCTACCAGGGTATTCGTCTAGATATCAACGTTAGTCGTGAAATTGACCAAATCTTTAAAAAAAATGTTAACCATACTCAACATTCTTTGAAAGGCTGGCAATTGTCATATGAAGGCTGGTGAAGTGATGATGTTACGCTGAAGCTTCCTCTATATCAGTCTGTAACAGTTTGCCTATAACGACTATCGCCATATTATTTTCACTTTTTGTTAGCTATGCAGGTAAGTAGTTTCTCAGATTGGTGCTACATTGGCGCATAAAGGTCCGCAATAAGTGCTAAAGATTGCGCAGAGCTGTATCTTCCACTAAGGAACCGAGTCGGCACATCCTTACAATGTAAGACCGTCCATTGTACCACCTTTCTCTTTGTCCGAATTTATATTCTGTTGTGTGTTATATATCTAAATACGTAAAATATGATATCTTTTTGTATACCGAAATATTATTCACACTAAATATTTTTAAGAATGAAATAAAGTTGCCATGAATAGAAAAGGCTAATTAAATCAACGATTTCTTAAACTGTTTCTCAAATAATAAATACAACGTTAACATTTTGTTTGTCCTTGTTGTCAGAATATTACGAAAACAGATTTGATTCAAATAAAAAATACAAAATCTAAACGAATGGAAGGCAAAAACAATTTTAAATCTTTGAGTAGAGATATGTATATGCCTCATTTTAATAAACTTGATTACGTTCTCCCGCCAGAATTCGATCACGGCGCAAACTTTTGGCCTGTGGTGGTTACGAAATGTACTAGATATTTTATGGCATCCGATAGATGGCGGTATATAATGTCCTCCTCCAAACCGAATTTAGGCTACCTAGGTCAGTTTCAACAGATGCTAGTCTTCTACGCAGGACAAGATTATAGTGCACGAGCATGTGTGCACTCAGATGTACTCTCTATTCCCGCACCCTCATGATCCAATGGAATTGTAATTGACACGTGACACGACTGGAGAGAGATGAGGTGCAGGATTAACAGTTTAACTCTAATTCTAACCTACATATCTACATATATCGCCAATATTCATATATGAAAACCTCCTTGGCTCCTAAAGATATGTTTTAACTTTATCAGAATTTTATTAAAGTAAAATAAAATAGTGTGCCCATTAAACCTGCCTAATTAACAATAAAACATCACCAAGAGCTTATGCTAAATTATGTAGAAAATAACATTAAAAAAGTAAAAATGTAAATTTGACTATCCAAAATTCAGTTTAAAATCAAGACGGAAGTGAAATTGAATAGATTATCTAACAAGAAAAGACCGCTTTAAAGTAGATTACGTGATAAATGTCAATTTCCTCTCTCCTCAACAAGGTGTCAAAAACATTCATCGAAGAGCGTCATTCAACAAGTAGCGTCAACGAAGATATTTAGAAAATTACTTATTTTTATTCGTCATTTTTTTTTAATAAATTCAGTACATACAAAAAAAATGTAATTAAGACTAAACAATATCTTGTAGTGGTGTTTCGCTTAAAAATAACGTAACTTCGTGGTTTTAAATTTTTTGTACCAGCATTAAAATTAGCATTCAAATACATCACCCCAATTTGTTCCATGAACGACTATTGAGTATTGACGACTCAACGTTTCAAAGTTTTAAATACAGCTGCAGCACAACGGGCCACGGCTTTGATTACAAAAAGTTGTTCTACGTCTACGTCCGCGTGTTTATCTGTGTACAATATATGTTTGTACTCGTAAAAGACATGTATTGTACAGGACACGTTCCATGAGATAGAGATAATACGGAGCAACATAAAAACCGCGTCTACAGTGCTATATGCACGAACAAGTGGACTGCAGTGAACAACTCTTCTTTTATTTGTTAAATCACATTTTTACTTGATTAGAAAAATGGGTTGATACCGATGGTGATGTAACACATTATAAGCAATTTGTTAACCGCATCTTTACTAAAGTGTATTAGGCTAAACCAAATACTGAGCTGTGGTAGCTCAGATGGTGAGCGCTCGCTGTAAATTTCACATTACGCGAGCGAACCGGATTCGATCTCCGCTGGCACTAATGAAATTGTTAATTGCAATTTTAAATCCTGTCCTGTGCCGATGCTAGTCCCCGCTGAGACTGGTCGACGTGATCGAAATTTGGTCTGGATGAATCATTATTGCATATTATTATTGTTAGTTTTATTTTAATTGATTTTTAATTCTAAAGTCACGTGGTCAAAGTCACGAACACAAAGTATCAAATAAAATAGGCAAAATAATCTAGTTATATATTTTTTTGAAGTCATATCAAACAATTTAATTATATGATGGTAATAGCATTGCATACTAATCACGGTTCCAGTTTATTTGATACATTACCGGTTTTATCATTATCTATTGGTGAGCGTTATTGAACGGTACATGTTTTTTACCATAGTTCTTTTGCATAGCTTCTTTGATTTTAATGTTCTCGTTGATTGAGTAATTGCCAGTCTGTTTTTTATAACAATCGATAATAATATTCTGATTATAACATTTAATAAAACTTTATTTCTATGTAACCACTTAGTTCACAAATTATACATTTCATGATTTAAAAAATAATGCGTGACGGCCGGCTGCAGCGTAAGATTAATTTCATAATTTAATTTTCTTTCCATGTCGTCGTTAGTAGATGTCATAAGAGGCGTCTTTGGGCCGTATCAGACAGAACTTTTGAGTTCCGATAAGTAATATAAAGGTCAATGTTTCCTCGGATTTATGACAGTATGTTTTTTACACCAGACTTAAAAAAAACAGACCAGCGATGAGATACAGCGTAAATGGGAAAGCCCCGTGTACGGTTCATCAGTCCCTAAATGTAGAATCCCTAAATGTAGAGGAAATAAAAAAGTTATTTGTAGTTAGTAATTAATATATAATTGATGATCCAATAAGGGATCAGACACAGGTTCACAGACATAAAGGCAATTAATTACATCACACCCTATATCGGAAAAACCAACACTAACTTACACTGCGGCTGTATATGCTGTTATAATAATGACTGCAGTACAAATGAATCGAATCTTCAGGGAAAAATAGAAGGCAGCGCAAAATAGCAGCTTCATGTTTTGTATAATGAGTGAGTTTGTTCCTGTTCCTGATAGAGCCACGCTACAGCTATGGTTGTAGCACGAATGGGTCGGCTCGACCGGGGTAGGACTACGCTTTCATATACCAGCGTAAAATATCAGCTTACGTAATCATCAGGTAGACTGTTTGGTCGTTCGTCATCCTTATATTAGAATAAACACGTGAATCGGAGACTCTTTTTACTTGTAACGATTATTTTTTTAATTATTACAAGCCAGTGCTTGATCTTGTGATCACTTAACCCCAGGTGGGATTGTTCCCACCTGGTGTTAAGTGATGATGAAGTCTTAGATTGTAAATCTCACTTTGTTAGAGTATCACAAGCCCATTCACTCTTGTCTGGAAGATGTATTGTATTCGGACGGAAAAAAAGAGAAACATGAAAATAAAACACGAACCAAATAGTTGATTCTAATGTGTGGAATATCGAAAATAAAGGGGTAAAGACCCCTCTGTCTGGTTGTCCGATGGTGTAAAGGGGAGAGAGGAATTAATGTATGTCGTTCTTTCACACCGCCATGCATTTATAAAGGATAGGAAATAGCAGTGAGTCACTGAGCGACTGCATACATATTGATCTGGTGGTACGATGTCCTTAGGCGGCGGCAACCACTTGCCATCACGAGAGCAGCCCGTTTGTTCAACCCCTTTTTTAATAAAAATGTATTTTGATGTACATTCAAGGTACTTGACGATCAAGTACACTAACCGCTTAGCCGCGCTCGTCAGATACATAGTAGCTTCCGGCGAAACAGACCTTAGATTATGCAATGATTATGATAATTAATGCAATTCTAAAATGGAAGTTATTAAAATATAATCTGCTTATGTCGTAACGTAAGCCATAATCGCCTATGCAAAAGCCATATAATGTTTTGCAATTTTTTTAAGGTGAAGGGGCAAAACTATTGTAACATATTACTATCCCTTAAGAAAGATATTATACTATCGTTTTATTTATAACATTTTTGTCCTTTATTTATAATTTTTTTGTCCCCCAAACAGCTAAAAATATATTTAAAAATATGTAAATTTTATTAAGCAAAAGTAGAAAATGTCTATAAAATAAAAAAAGTTTATAAAACCAATTCAACGAACAAATCCTATTAAACACTAATGAATTTAGTGATGAATTGAATTGAGCAGATTTACAACGTAGTCACTGGTGAAAGGACATACCGTCAGGAAAACAATGTATCTCAAAAAAAATATCGAGAATACGTGAAGTATGCCAACATGCATTGGAGCATTTGGTCATTTATTCATTCATTCATTGCAACCTATCAAAAGTCTACTGCTGCACGTGGGCCTTCCCCAAGAGTTCTCATTTGCCGTAGTTACCAATCATGACAGGTGGGTTGGCAAATGCAGTTTGATATATTTTCGGTTGTTAGCAGAAAGATGCTGCTACCTATCTCTGGTTTCATTTCAACTACACCCACGGTATGATATGGTAATCAAGGGGTAAGCGCTCCTACGCACTAGCGGTTAACCGCGGGGGCGGCTAAATGCGCGGTTAGCCGCTTTTCCAGTTTATTATGCAACCGCCTGTGATCGTACGCACTTAACCGCCAAAAAATTTCAACCACGGTGGTTGAACGAAGAGCCGCGGCCCGCTTCTCGGCTGATCGCTATTTTGTTTAATACGCACTGGCGGTTTAGCTTGCGGCGAGCCGCCGATGTGTTTGTACGCGTTTCGAGTTTGAGTTGCGCAGTCAAGAACTTGGACACAGTAAAATTCCTTTTTGTAATCCAACAACGAGAAGCTATTTCGAATTTTGAAGTAGCATCATATAAGAATAGAGATTTAAAATGAAAACAATGTAAAGGATGAATCCAGTATCTTTTTTACTTTTTTCTTTCGTTGTTTTCAGGAGTAAAATAGATAACACAAGCTACCTCGACCGCATTTATTTCATTTATGGCCTATCAAGCCTATTGAGCGTTATAACCGCTTATTGCAGTTTCGTCGCGTTTTGGCGCGGTTGGCTGCCATTGCGGTCAGCCGCTATTCCAACCGCGTCAGGCGGCTGGCCGCTCATACGAACCACCTAGGTGGCCAACCGCTAGTGCGTACGGGGGCTAATAGATATTCTTAGGCCACTACTACAGAGCGCTGCATGCAAAGAGCTAATATCCTCTTAGGAATGGGACAAGATGAATCCAGAAACGTAACTTTAAACTCATCTTAAAACGTAATTCACACGCAATGACTATGCCAAATAATCGATGACGTCACAACCTTTCGTCTATAATCACGGCTAGCGAAATAAGGCTTTGTTTACATTTTTGCCGCTCGCATTCCGCTGTAAGACGCCGCCCCGTTCCGTTCGGTGACACAGTTTTAAACAAGGCTGCGTATTAAGTATTCGAGTCGTGCTCGTACATTGATTCCTGGCACAACGGGATTGACAATAGAAGGCAAAACCGCCTTCTATTATGGTTTTCTCGATCACATATCAATCACTGATTATCATCAAAGCTTTTGATATATTGTATTACGGATGATTGAATTGATAATTCAAGAGGGAATTGTTTCTTTTATAAAATACAAAAGAACCCCAAAACTAAATTGGATCTCGTGATTTCTATGAGATAACTGTAAAAGTGTTGCTCTATCGATAAAAATAACTTTTGTATGTGGTAGAGCAACGCTGCAGTTATATTATAGTTGTAGCACGAATGGGTCAGCTCGACCGGGGCGAGACAGCGCTCTCACAGAATCATCATCAACATCATCATTACAGCCCTTCACAAGTCCACTGCTGAACATAGGCCTCCCCCAAGGAATACCACAAAGCACGGTCCTGAGCCACCTGCATCCATCGACTTCCTGCATGTCTTACCAGATCGTCACTTCATCCAGTGGGGGTCGCCCTACACTACGCCTTCCGGTACGAGACTGCCACTCGAGAAACTTTTTTCCCCATCGGTTATCGGTTTTTCGAGCTATATGGCCGGCCCATTGGCACTTCAGCTTACTAATCCGTTGGGCTATGTCGGTCACTCTGGTTTTATTGCGGATATCCTCATTTCTGAGTTTATTACACAGAGAAACCCCGAGCATAAATACAGAAAACCAGAATACCAGCGTAAAATAGCAGTGTAATGCTGCTGTATTTCGTATGGTGAGTGTAGAGAACCGGAGACGCTTTTTACTGGAAACGAGACATTCCATCTTAGTCCTCACGAGTGACAACGCATTTGCATTTAGATTCTTAATTGAGGATAAATGTAGATGTCTATGGGCCACAGCAACCACTTATCACAGCTGGACTGTGTGATCGTCTGTAACCCAATGCTATAAAAAACGAGCTTAATCGGTGAAGTAATCTATGCACATGAATGAAAAAATGGCGGTCATTGAGGATTGATTCAGAAAAAACTTAAATAAATAGTGTAGTTGATTCTCGTACTCTACTACTATACCGCTATATGATAATGACTGATTCGAATTTAAGGGCAGCAAGCTCTAAGTGAATCCAACCGTCCAATCCTTTGATTGTCCGCAATGGTAATGATAATGATAGTGATAACAGTGTTTAATAAATTTTTTAGATATATTTATTAATTAATCAAAATACAAAATGATAGGCTGCGCAATTTCAGTAGAAATTTACTCAAAGTATCCAACGCACCATATGCGCAAAATACATCATATGCGCAAAAGTTCACACTTGTATATAATATATACATATACATATATTGGTAATAAACGAAATAATACTGACTGACTGACTGATCATGATATCTCTAAAACTATACTCCCGAATAACTTGAAATTTAGTATTATTACTAATTTCGCAATGTAAACACTTGCTAAAAACGCTTACTAAGAACAGATTTTGCGATAGTCCCATACAAAAATACTACGTTAATATAATATGTAGTAGTTATATAAATACGCTAACACCATTAAAATAAGCATAAGTCGGTGACACGAAATCACAAAATTTTACCCATTCGAAAATCGCGCCTATAGAATTTTTCACTTCAATAACATAAAGTCGAATTGATTGTATCCTCTTTTTTAAAAGTTGATTTAAATTAGGATGCCATGCAGGCCCAGTATCAAATCCTGTGGCAATAAAAAAGTGTTGGTCTCGTATACCTAAGGCGTGATACTATTTTAAAATATCACGCCGATATCGAAAATGTAGTATGGAAGTAGAGTTCGAAGCTTGTGCTCATTCATATGTATTGCTGGTCTTCATGTAAATAACTCTGTTTCAATTACTGATGTCCAACATGAACTTATCTGCTGGTCAAGAGCAGAGACTTCAAGGTTTTCGTTATCTATTGCAATTTTCAATAGCAGTTCTTTCATGTTGCTTGGTAATAAATTTTTCAGACTAACGATTTTCAAAAATCGTTAAACCAAGAAGAAACTAAAATATCTGTGGTGGGCGCTTATCTAAAATTTTAATAATACGCGAGCAACCAAAGATCTAAGACTTCGGGATATTGCAAAAAGATCTTATACAACTATAATATAGTTGCAGCGTAGTAGAGCCACGCTGTAGCTATTTTATCGTTATAGCACTATTGGGTCGTCTCGACCGGGGCAAGACCACGCTCTCACAGAATACCAGTGTATAATAGCAGCGTAATGCTGCTATTTTTCTTATAGTGAGTTTAGAGAACCATAAGAAACCCTTTTTACAGGAATCCAGGCATTCCATCTTAGTCCTGAGGGGTGACAACGCATCTGCGTTTTGATTCTTAATCGAGGATAAATGTAGATGTCTGTGGGCCACACCATCCAATTCTACCAGGTGTACTGTGTGGTTGTTTATTACCCATTTGGAGTGGGTGAGGCTCATGTCCAGCGGTGGACTTTTGCATGAAAAGAGGGGATACTAGGAATAGGAAGACCGTTTGGTAGAAACTATTATGATTACTAACTAAAAACCATAAACGTATTTTTATATTTGTCGTTTCTTTTATTACTTGGTTAATTATATATATATACACGTAGTTCATCTATTGCAAGCTCTTAAAGTGTACTTCCGAACTTATGCCACGAAATATTGAGTTTCTAATAACAGGGATATTTGCCTTTTTATTAGTTACAAAGCTTAGCTCTCCTAGTTCATTTACTTCTGTCGCCTCTCACCACATCCATGGGACGATATGGTGTAATGGGCATTCTTACACCGCCAGTGCATGGTGACGCATAATTAATTAATTAATATATACCGCGGAGAATAGGACCGACCGAATATGTCGTTTATATCTATTATACTGTATTAGAAAATACGTTTAATCTTAACAGAAATGATTAAAAAACACACACATTCAAAAGCAAAAACCAATGTCATTACGAATATAAAATAATTTAGATCCGTCTGTCGTGATTTCCGAGCATTATATCGCACGTTCAATCGCCCTCCAGCGAATCATCTAGTACATTGTCAAACTTTTTGTGATGAGCCACTGAAGCACGGGTATATTTTGTTGCTTAGAATGTGTTATATTAAGTATTCTCCGCTTGCTATAACACATTCTTTACGTGGTAGAGCCACTTAAACGAACAGCAACTTAATGATGTTGTGTATCGTATGGTGAGTGTAGAGAACCGGAAACTCATTTTACTGGAAACGAGGCATTCCATCTTAGTAATCAAGAGTGACAACGCATCTCCATTTTGATTCTTAATTGAGGATAAATGTAGATGTTTGTGGGCCACAGCATCCACTTACCATCAGGTGGACTGTGTGCTCGTATGTCACTCTGTAACCAGAAAAAAATCCCCAGGGTAGGCAATATCTATTTACGTGGTAGAGATAAGCCATAGTTAAATTTTATCAGCGGCATTGGTTGGATGTAACCGGAAAGACCCATTTTATCACAGTATACCACAATAGCACCGAGATATAGAAATACTCCTTGATATTTTGTTTAAATTATTAGGTTTTAAAGATCACGAGAGACTTTAATGTGGTATGTTAGAGATATGGTGCAGCTATATTTTAGTTGCAGCACAAATAAGTCGGCTCAACTAGACAGGACCCATTCTCACAGAATACCTGCGTAAAATAGCAGCCTAATGCCGCTGTTTTGTATGGTGAGTGTACATGGTAACGAGGCATTCTTAGGTCTAAGACGTGATACCGCACCTTAATTTTGATTCTAATCCGAAGGTGGTCTATGGACCACAGTATCCACTAATGGATACTATGGTAGATGGAATGTGTGAACGTTTGTCACCTTATTAAAAAAAAACTGATTATTTAATACTACGGACGTGTTGAATACAATGATATAACATCGTCACGGTCATTAAATTATAATTTTGTATACAAAAACCATGGAACAGTTTCATTGTTATTAATTCAACTACCCAAAATGAATTGTACATGTACAATAAGGAATTCCTTATGTAATTAAGTGACGTTTTTGTTCAATATAATTAAAATTAGATAAAGTGTTGTTGCAATTATTTTCCAGGTATTTTATTTTATTAATTCTTTAAATTTACCTTGAATTGCTGCGTCTGAGAATTCACCTCAAGGTTATCATCACAAGAGCCGCAGCATCTTCCTGAACGACTCAAAATTATAAAAACTGATTTTGTCTACCGTGCCGACTATGAAAAATATCTCTAGGCAAGAGAAAAAGGATTATTTTTAGTAAATTTAGGCAACGTATGGGCGTAGCCTATGATCAGCAACGAATTTTGATAGGGTTTACTGATGATTAGAGAGGTAACTGAGCTAAAAATACACCAGTTTCAAAGTGGCTTAATAGGCCATGGACAACTACAACAGTGAGCTGTATTTGTCCATGAGTGTAGTATGTACTGCATCGCAGCCAGTAATTTATGACTGCTGGTCTTGTTAGTGACGCCTACAGAATAACAGTGCTGCAGCAATACTTCTGCAGCATAATGCTGAGTCAGTGGCCTTTTCTATGCTGCAATCTTATTATTTGTTTTGTATTAATTTCCTGTATAGCTCATGTGTGTATTATTCTGCAAAGTTTCTTTCTTTCTTTCTAATTAATACTCACTTTTTTGTACTTAACTCGGAATCATAGTTTACACGAAACATTGGTGACGTAATTACCAACAAATAATTATATTATTTAAATTAAAGTACCATTATTGAAAAAGAAGTGATAATAGAAACTTAAGATATCATAAAATTAAAATAAAAAATTATATGCTATGTTACTGACCAAAACTTCTTATTCATATCTTATTCATTAAACGCAATCCGATATAAAAAGAATTCCCTCCATGGGATTAACTTAAAAAAATATATTGAAACACACTTCGAATGTTTAAAAAAAATACAATATCGTGCATTGTTCAATATCTCCTCACTTTTAGTCCTATAGTTAAAAAAAACTATGTGAATAAAATCACCAGCTTAATGGAATAAAACTATTTATTTATACAGATTTTATCGCGTTTATTTAACTTATTTTTAACTCCCGATATCATGGGTGCTTTACAGCATGGTCACGGGCGGTTATGGGAGGTGTACATTCATAAGACATAACGTGTAGCTGAAGTGAAGTACCTACGCTTCGGGAAGTTTGCAGTCGGTGGACATGTTCAAGATCGTGCCCACCATTACATCAGATTTGAGAAACCACAAATCCTCACAAAGTACACTGATTCCTACCAAGGAAACAGTGTACTTTTAAATTAGAAAACAAGTATTTGAAATTAAAAAACATCCTAATTTCAATAGTGAAGATGGATGGATGCTGCTATCTGCTTGGGATCTTATAATTAACAAAACTAAATCCAAACCCAAGCATACCACTGCAAGACTTCAAGATACTATACTGTAAGCTTGTTCTGCGTAGATCGGACCCAAAAAATTATTTTTAAAAACAGAAGATAGCCGACGTAACTACATATGACATTGGGACGCCAAACATCTCAGTCCTCCCCCACTGCCGTGACCATGGGTGTTGTAAACATTGACTTATATATTACTAGTGTATAGTAATATATAAGTCAATGGTTGTAAAGCACCCGAAACGTCATGAATCAAAAGTTAGATAGTTTTATTCAATGAGTAGTGTTCGCGTAAATATAAGAAATCATCACCAGCTTAATACGTATTTCCTTTTGACATATTTTTTTAAGCGTACTAAAAAGAATGGCTAAAACATAATATTCGAAAAGTAAATAAAAGTACTTATTGTTGTGAATTTACCGTTAGGGCCGCTTGTTTCTTAATTTTAAATGAGACAGCCTTTACTACTTTAACCCAGGGTCATGTTACTTGTCATTACTACACCGGAATATGGGTTAACACGGTTAAGTTAGGTTTTTGTGCTAATGTAAAATGAACGTCGAGGTTTTTTTTCATAGTTTTTATTTGTGTTCCATTTATTATCACTCTGTTATTCATACTTAGATATCATTTGTAAACAACGAAAACCAACGTAAAATTTAATGAACACATCCGTTTTGTTATGTTAAATATTAGAACTCATAAACATAATTAAAAAACCAAGGAAAATACTGCTCTGAAAGTCTGTATATATTTTTTAAAGAAAAGAGAACTAGCTTCAGAAAAACCAAACTTAAAAACGTGAAATAATATTTTATTTACATTGACTATATTATATCCTGTATAAATTTAAATCATTTATAACTCATTAACGAAGCCATAATAATTACTCAACATGTACCCTGTGGTCTGGTTAAGTGTGTTATCAGGACCAATATTGAAACTTATAGAAATAATTTCACCTCAGAAAACTCGGCTATCAAAAATAATATAAATTTTTTTATTTGCAAATTGTATATGGCTTTATTACCTCTGCATTGCCCCCCGGTAAATGAATTTTCAAACAAAAAAATAGAGCTTTTCAAGGGTGCGTGTCGTCAGTTAGAAGTAATAAAATCTATTTAAATTTTATTTAATTTTTAACGGTCGACTTTTCTGAAGTAAATTTATTTTTATACATTTGAATACTGATTCTGAAAATCCCCCAATGGGAATAGCAGAGTTTTGTTAGTGTTTGTTAAATGTTGTTTAATTTTTTTTTATTTACCAAAAGTATTCACAGTTAATTATTTTTAAAGCCGGTGACAGAAACCCAAATTAAACATAAACAAAATGCTCTGACAAATAAATGGTTTTATGTGGCCCACTCTATGTAGGGACCAGTCAAAAGAAGGTGAACTCCCATAATCTATAGCGGTATTGTTGCGCACCACAGTTGATGGCACTAGCGCCATCTATTATCGAACAGAGGAACTAAGCTTTGTGTTTTAAGTTTTATTGGTGTTCGGCAATTAAAGTATCAATTTTGGTAATTCAATCGGCAGTTTTTATTGTCTCGAACCCTAAGCTCGTAACAGTATTATTGGACAATTCAACGATTTAATCACCTACTGCAATGAGAATGTTTGCACTGATCCAGTTATAGCTACAAATGAAGGAAACCGCGGTTACGGTGTTATCTAAAGGAGAATGCTACCAGTTATCAGATGGGCATAATTATGAGACCTAAATTTTTAAATTCGTACGTAACCTTTTCAAATTTTGCCTATCCTGAAATACTGCCACCCTAGGCACAGACCTCTTACATAATATAATATATAATAGGCTGTAATTTTAGGCCGAGGCCTTGTGGGCTTAAGTCTAAATCCTCCGTTGCGAATACGTATACTACTATATATATATATATATATATATATATATATATATATACTCTGCCTCTAACTTTTCTCCTGAACTTTAAATTTGGTATTATACAGAGACATAAAAACAGAGTCATAATATCAAAATCTGTGTACGTATCCACGGCATGAACTTTCGACGTAGTAAATATGTTGATGGCATCAGTATACGGTAAAAATATAACTAAAAAATATACTCTTTAACTGTGGAGTTTGAGTTTAAGCCTGTGATTGTATCTGAATATCGGCCTTAGTTTAGATTCGCGCCTGCGGTAGAGCCACATGAGCAAAACCGAAACTCATACGGCAGAGCAGTGGTTAAGCCCTTGTATGAGACGTAGCAGGTCTCAAGTTCAAATAACACGTGAACTGAATATTTCTATGATTAAGGAATTATTTTTCCTGGTCTGGATGTTTGTCAGTACAACTTATGTACTTCCTATATATAAAAAAGTACTCTGTGTTGTGTACGTAAAATGCTTCACAATATACGAGAATTTATTAGTGTAGATAAGGTTTTTAAATAAATAGAATAACCAGCGCCCCATGTTTAGTTGTTGATTACTTATTTTTCAACGGCGGTGACATCGGATAGTGTTATATGTACTAGTACCTATAGACTGTTTTATTGATTCAAAACACTTTATTAAACTGGTTTTAAAATAACAAATGTTAAAATATTCCAAATTGTTACCTATATTTAAATAGCCGTTGGTAAAACAGCATCTAGAATAATCATCATCAATTGTTGTTTTTGTAGCGGCAGTCGGAAAAACAAAAGGCACGGCACTGCTATTAAACAAATATGTGGAATCTATTGACGACTGCATCGATTAATGGATGACGTGACGTAACTGATTGCCGAGGTCCCGAGTTCGAACCTAACAGACGTTTGTGCTAGCGCATAGATAGTGCATATGACACTTTGGTCAAAATCAATCTTAGAATCACCTGGGTGAGAACACAATTTAAATTACTCTTTACTATCTTTGACTACAACACCCCTTACTATCAAATGGAATAGCTAGTAATACATTGGCTTTTAATAGTTAAAATACTTTAATTGAATATACTGTAAAAAGTTCGTTGACGTCAACGGTCTAGTAATTGAAGTATGTTTATGGTTAATAAAGAAGTTATTTAATTCAACAATAACAACGTGATTTTTTTAACTATGTTTATACTTTTATAGACATAGTTAAAAAAGCACGTTATTATCGTGCGATCACGCTCATAAGTAGAGACAACATAATAAAAGGTGTTTTTTATAACTCTAGATATATTCTTATGATTTTCTATATATGTTTGTCAAATACAAATTTAAAAAAAAAACAAACACAGCATTATGTTTATCCGAAAATTTGGTTCTAAAAGCGCAAACGATTAAAATATCCGCATAACGGTTAGATAATATAATGCCAATTCAAATGTTGCGTTGAATCTAACAATAAAAATAATTGTTATTAACAAAATAGTGAAATGTAAAGTGATAACATGAATAAGATATTTGAGATTTAGAAAAAATAATTGAATATACATATAGTGTCAATTTTTTTAACTATATTATATTCAAATTTAGGAGAAGGGTTCATAAGTCGTGACTCTCTCTCTCTTTCTCTCTCTACTGAGTGATAGAGTTTACCGTGATTATCACAATACCAAACATAAAGCACTTTATTACGAACTAACTTGGTTATTTCCTAATCATTACTGCCTATTTATGTTTTAATCCAACAAAATCGTTAAATAGTCAGTCAATTATTAATTCATGGCTAAGCGAATAAAGTAAATTACTATACTACTATTCTAAGTAATAACGACGTGCTACATACAGCTGTGTTATGGCCGAAGCATGAATGAGCCGGTTTGATGAAGGAAGGGCTAGGTTACCTCAGAACCTCAGAGTTAAATATTTTCTTCCTCGTACAACTTCTCTGTGGAATTCTTTACCACCGGCGATTTTTCCGGACCGATACGACTTAGGGACCTTCAAGAAAAGACTTTAGTAAAAGACCGGCAGCGCACCTGCAATACTTCTAGTGTTGCGGTTGTCCATGGGTGGCGGTAGTCACTTACCATCGGGTGAGCCGCATGCTCATTTGCCCTCGAAAAAAAATAACAGCATAATGCGCCTGTGTTCGTATGGTAAGTGATGAGTCCCGGACGTTCTATCTCATCATCTCAGTCCTTAAAACACATTGCTGCAATGCACCAGACCTGTACGTGTGTCACCTTCACTTATTAAAAAACTATTCAACTGAACTATACTACTGATTCGAACCCTATCCCTATACTGACAAAAATATGCCCATATTTGCAGTTACCACGCTTGGCAGAAAGGTTGGTAACTGAAGTTTTTTATGTTTAAGGTATTTATTAGGCAGACGCTGCACCTCATTGCCTGGTTTATTTCCCTCCGTCGCCGCTTGCAACCCCCACGAGATGATATGGGGTAGTGAACATTTGAATCCATAGCCATTATTTATAATCAATTAATTACTCAAATTACTCAAAACGTATAATCAACGTATGAATGACATTGTTTACACGATTATAACTTTATAAATGCTTCATTAAACTCCAATGCTTGCTAAGTGTCAACGAATTCAAGATGGCAGTTTACCTTGAGAAAACACAACGCATCAAACTATCATTGATAACTAGATAAATATCTATTGATATTATAACCATAACTTCCTATGACAAATATGTTGTTAATAATTATTATTTAAAATATGGTGTGACGACCTGTTAAGATGTGCAGGAAGTCGATGTTTATAATATCAATAGATATTAATCTTAGTTATCAATGATAGTTTGATATTATAACCATAACTTCCTATGACAAATACGTTGTTAATAATTATTATTCAAAATATGGTGTGAAGACCTGTAAAGATGTGCAGGAAATCGATGGTTTAATATCAATAGATATTAATCTTAGTTATCAATAATAGTTTGATATTATAACCATAACTTCCTATGACAAATACTTTGTTAATAATTATTATTCAAAATATGGTGTGACGACCTGTTAAGATGTGCAGGAAGTCGATGGTTATAATATCAATAGATATTAATCTTAGTTATCAATGATAGTTTGATATTATAACCATAACTTCATATGACAAATACGTTGTTAATAATTATTATTCAAAATATGGTGTGACGACCTGTTAAGATGTGCAGGAAGTCGATGGATAGATGAAGGTGGCTCGGTTTGGCTCGGGAGAGGCCTACGCTAAGCAGTGGACTTGTGAAGGACTGTAATGATTATGATGATGATTATTATTAACTCTCCATTACTAACCGTTGTTGTAAGTACAGTTTAACCAACCGACGTTTTCTGTACTTAGGTCGACTTACAGAATCCTATGTTAACTAAACATATTTCTATTCGTTTTTTATCTTTATGAATAAAGAAATTGGGGTTCGTGAATGTTGTCGGTTTTAGACCAGTTTTGTAGTAGACCCCACAACAAAAATGGTCTAAGTCTATCTCAACATCTAAATTAATTATGACTTTTGATTTTATGAAATTTCGGTATACTGTTCACATTTAAATAGTGAACATTGAAATATCATTTCACTATGAAGTTATTTTGATGGTCTCATATGGTATATATTAGTACTACCTACACATATATTATATTAGTACTTCAACAAAAAGTAGGTATATAAAGCTGCTCATCCACTTCTGTTCGCGTATACGCTGAAAACATCAAATTATTTGTGGGGGTTTTTATAACGTTTTTATACATAATTATATAATACAATATATTTCTCTCGTTAACCACGCGAAAGGATTCGAAGCCATGTCCATTAATCTTTTGGCAACTATTACTTCATTTGCTTGTACCGGTGTAGAAGTCCCAAGGTAAAATTTTAAAATAAAAAATAACAAAGAATTTTACAATAACAAAATAAATTATTACATGGTAAAGCCATGTTGCAGCTATATGCACGAATGGGCCAGCTCGACCGGGGAAGTACCACGCTATCACAGAATACCAGCGTAAAATAGCAGTTAAATGCTGCTGGGGTTCGTGTGGTGAGTATAGAGAACCGGAGACCCTTTTCACTGGAAAAGAGGCATTCCATCTTAGTTCACACGGGTGACAACGCATCTGCATTCTCACCCGTGTGAACTAAGATGGAATGCCTGTATATCGGCCGCAGCAACCACTTACCATCAGGTGGATTGTGTGCTCTTTTGTCACCCTTCTCCTATAAAAACATAAAAATTAGCATTCCTACTTACAGCTGCATATGAATCACGCCCATAGAAAACACTTTATTAGTACTAGCAACTAGTCAAGGCAATTGAACAAATGCAATTTACCACTGTGGTGTAATCTTTTGAAAACTCGATTACAAAACGTCGTCATTTCTGCATTAAATTTGTATTTGTTACCGCCAAAGTACATATATATTATTCAGTTCCTATAATATAATTGTATTATAGAATACTGAGTCATTCTATACAGTACCAGGCTTGTCAAGGCAATGTGTTAAATACTTTATCTATCTCTATTGTTAACCATCACATACGCTACCAAGGTAATGTATGTAATACACAGGAATGTATTATATAACATAGATAAGATAGATATAATATAAAATGCTATTAGGAGACCACATAAAGTATAAAATTAGGGACAAATTTACACCTCTTTTTTAAATATTAGCGACAGTAGGTTGTGGTGTAGCTGGCGTGGCCACATAATGCTACCTTATAACTGCGGACGTATGTATAAATTAGGCATAAAGTGATTAAACGGATTTTTTATAGGACAGGGTGACAAAGGAGCACACAGTCCACCTGATGGTAAGTTTTACTTTGGTTCACAGACATCTACATCTATCTTCGGTTGCGAATCAAAATGCAGATGCGTTGTCACCCGTGAGGACTAAGATGGAATGTCTCTTTTCCAGTAAAAATTCGTGCTACAACTGTACTACTAATATAACTACAGCATGGCTCTACCACGTATAAAGTAACGGTTAAACAGGTACCACTGATAAACATGTACTAGAAAAAAAGTTAAAGTTACTGCCTAAGTAAGTCGCCGCACTGCCCCAAAGCTTGTTGGCAAACTTCAAATGTCTTCGAAATGTTTTTTTTTCTTATTTCTCAAACTCAGGTTTCCTCACGATGATTTTTACCTTCACCGCCGATCACGTAGTAAATCAGCACGTAAAATTGCAATCAACATTTCTATTAGTGCCGGCGGGGATCGAACCCGGTTGGCTCGCGTACCGTGAAGTTTACAGCGAGCGCTAACCATCTGAGCTACAACGGCTCTTTAGAAAATAAAACTTATTGTTACAATTTGCACACTTTGCCGCCCATGTTCTTCAGTATGGAAAAAATATTTCATACATTGCCTAATTGTTTTAGAACTTCTATAAAATGCCTAGGTATTAACTACAATAGCAGATTACAGTTCGTCAATAACATATATGTATATTTTTCACTATAACCTTTTTCATACACTACATACGGAATTCCGTTTCGAGATTCCGAAAAGGAACGAACGGGTCGGCTACGCACATACGGAATCGCGTTTTGCTCGCAAAATTCCGTACGCGAAACTACCGTAGGTGTGTGATGGTTCATTGATTTTATATGGCCGACCCGTTCGTTCCGTTTCGGAATCCCGAAATCCCGTATGTAGTGTATTGCGGGCCTTATTGTATGAGTCACAGTTTGCGACTTGTACAGCTTCTTTGATAGTTAGGCCGGTCTACATACGGAATTCCGTTTCAATATTCCGTTTCGGAATCCCGATTTGGGATTCCGTACACACATACGTTTTTTCCGTTTGAAATAACAAGGCTCAGTTGAGAAATGCCAGCCATTGAGTACAGATATTCAGCCAGCGAATATGGTCGACTATTGAATATTGCGATTGCATTTGTGTTGTGCATCGGTGTTTCACAAGTTCGGTACCTGCCTGGCACTTCCCTAATACTTAGCAATTAAATAACCTGTGGCCGTGTAAGGAAAAGGGTAGATCTCCCTCCGGGCAAGGTGTTCTGCCCGGGGAGCGGCCAACGCTCCGTCGTATGATAGTTTGGAGCCATTCTATCTATACTGTTTTAAATTCGAAACTTCGATATAAGTAGTGTACGGCGGGCCTAAGTTAGTTCATAGTTATGATTTTTTATAGGATAAAGTCTCCCACTCCCACTCCCACTTTTCTACCTCCCCCCCCCCCTTACTACCCCTTCTATCTTTGATAGAATCAGGCGTTACTTTGCGGAAATCCATTATAATAAAAAATAAAAATATCAATTTCTTTGCAACTTTCCGCTAAACATATAAAATGATGTGTCTTACCTGGATTGAAGCGCACCTCCCGCCCTCCCTCAATTGCATACACTAACTCCGTCACCACTAGACCAAGCACCACTACTCTCAACACCACTATTCCAGGCAAGACACACCATTGACGATATTACGACACGTGTTTCGCCTCTACACGAGGCATCCTCAGGTAATATTAATAATAATATTATAATATTATTCCACAACTATCACACAACGCCATCTAGTCCCAAGCTAAGCAGAGCTTGTGTTATGGGTACTAGACAACTGATAAACATACTTATATATTTCTAAATACATAAATATTATAGATAAATTACACCCAAACACAGAACAAGTGATCGTGCTCATCACACAAACATTTGTCCTGGGTGGGAATCGAACCCACGACCTCCGGTATAGCAGTCAGAGTCACTAACCACTAGACCAACAGGCCTGTTTAACTAAGACCGCTTAGCGGTCAGCCGCCGTAGAGTCTATATTACCTGAGGATGCCTCGTGTAGAGGTGAAACACGTGTCGTATTATCGTCAATGGTGTGTCTTGCCTGGAATAGTGGTGTTGAGAGTAGTGGTGCTTGGTCTAGTGGTGACGGAGTTAGTGTATGCAATTGAGGGAGGGCGGGAGGTGCGCTTCAATCCAGGTAAGACACATCATTTTATATGTTTAGCGGAAAGTTGCAAAGAAATTGATATTTTTATTTTTTATCCTTCTATCTTTTCCAAGATCTCCCTCTACTCTTACATCCATCCACTTTCATAGCCAACATTCTTCTTGTTATAAGATTTCCAACGCATAATGTGCCACGGTAGCCTACATCTTCTCAACGTTTCCATCACTGGGGCCAATTTAAAACTGCCCCTCATAAATTCATTTCTAATTATACATAACTACGTCACCCTACAAATGTCTCAACATTCGCACATCAGTAACATGTTTCTTGTGTCATCTATCTCCTTAGATATTTGTCCTTACATGTATAAAAACATAGATAATTTAAATAGGCACAAATAAAGTTCCAATTGTGTGTCATAATGTGGTTTAGCCTTGGTACTGGAACGCTAGCTCCATTTCAAACAATGCAAGTCATTTGTCATCGATACACGTATACTCACAGCTTTGCGCATAGTCTAAACCGTAACAATACCTAAAATAGTCACTAAGCAAAAACTGTGCACGAAACTTTCCGTTGGATTGAAGCGCAGAATCATAGAGTCAAGAAATATAAAAAAACCGGCCAAGAGCGTGTCGGGCCACGCTCAGTGTAGGGTTCCGTAGTTTCCCGTCCGTCACAATAAGTGTTCCCACTTATATAGTTTAAAGGTGGGTATCCTTTATGTTCGCGCTCCTACAACTACTCCCGGTAGTGGATAATGTTGTTTCCATTCAAGTTCAAAATGATTTTCCTAGAAAGTCCTTATAAAGTTCTACTTTTCAGATTTTTTTCATATTTTCTAAACTTATGGTTCAAAAGTTAGAGGGGGGGGGGGACATATTGTTTTTTACTTTTGGAGCGATTATTTCCGAAATTATTGACATTATCAAAAAATAATCTTAGTAAACCCCTATTCATTTTTAAATACCTTTCCAACAATATATCACACGTTAGGGTTGAAATTAAAAAAAAATTACTTCCCATTTTACATACCCTAATAAAACATTTTTTTCCAATTTTTATTTTACCACTTTGTCGGCGTGGTTGATACACATATTGGTACCAAATTTCAGCTTTCTAGTGCTAACGGTCACAGAGATTAAGCGAGGACGGACAGACAGACATGGCGAAACCATAAGGGTTCCTATTTGACTACGGAACCCTAAAAAGGACATCAGTTAAAATTCTGATTCTCATTGGTTCATTCGTCATTCAGAAATTGCCTCGTAGAGAGAATTTTACCATAGTGTCACTTGGCAGGCAGGTAAAATCAATAACTTATGTTGTTAAACCACAGTCTAACTTTAAAAAAAGATTCACTTCCCTATAAGTAACCAACTTGAAATAATAGTGTCTAATAGTAAAATAGTACGTAATAATAGTGTCACAAATAAATGCATAAACGTATGAGTATGAGGTAAACGAGCATATGGTTCATCTGATGGTAAGTGGTCACCGTCGCCTATGAACATCTACAACTTCAGGCGAATTGCGAGTGCGTTACCGGGCTAAAAAGGAGTCTCGCAGTTGACTCGAAGTCGCATCGGTCCGGAAAAACCGCTGGCGACAGAAAATAAAAAAACGGTCGTGCGTAACAGAAAATTTCGTGTTAATCGCACAGTAGTGGAGCGCCAACCATAGACATAATGAGGATAGAATTTCGATTTCTGTCGCAGTGTACGATAATGAAATTCAGCAACTGCAATTAATCCGAACAATTCATCTGAGCACATCCCGTGGTACATGCGATATAAGATGCAAAAACTTGTTTCTAATACCGAAAAAATAATTTTGTTCAATGCAGGAACTAGCAGACAAACCCGTTCAGATATGCAGTCACCAAATATAAAACATACTTCTTCAAAAATATCGGTATAGTAAATAAGTGTCTACATATGCCGTGTCGGTAACCGACCTAACAATCGATTCGAAACTTTGGTCTATTATTCGAGAACGAGTCATATAATTTGGCATTTGATCACGCAAAGCTTGCGTGTAGCTAAATTATAACCTGACGTAACAAAATTTTACAGCGGTTTAATATTAACGCATTAAGAATATTAAAATTTAATTTTTAAATGTACTAATTAATGAATTTGCAAGAATGTTTATTAATTAAGATTTTATTTTATAAAAAGAAACGTTGAACGATCGACACAAATAAACATGAAAAGTGACAGTTGCGACACAATACTCTAAAATACCTACCGAAAAAGAGTACAAAATAAACTTTATTACAAAAAGTATATAGCAAATGAAATAAAATAAAAATTAAAATATATATGTATATTTAAAAAATAAACGTAAATAGAGGTACCAATCATACACTGCGTTGTCACCGAATCTGCTTTAGGGTCGGTCTATCATAAATATTTATTTTCAATACGACGTTATGTGGCCTGATATATACCCTTTATTTGTAAATTTTTGTTTTAAATAAAATTAAATATAATTAACCCGTGAATTCAGGATGTGAATAATTCGTTAAGGAACAAAATTGTATGGGTGAGAGGAATTGATGTATATAATAAGGAATGTCATAAAAATTACGACTTTTTTCTAATGATTTGAATGAATGCGCTAATTATATGTGTAATAATTTGGATCACAGATCAATTATTGATAAAATGTACAGTGATATAACAATAACATGCGCCTAAGTCAGGCGGCCGCAGTTAGTTATACTGGATGATAATTTAAAAAGAAAAAAAAAACAGTAGTCGAGTGGAACAGGCATGTAAGTGAAGCTCACAGGGAGGCCAAGTGTAAATTTCAGCTATGGGTGTAGTGTGGAAAGCCTAAATCCGGTACTGTGTACGATGAGAAGAACGAAAGCTGTAAAATTTTCAAATCTCGTTTAAAATGGTGTCAGAACCATGAAGAACAGTTGAAAATGGATATTATCGCGTCACTACTTATATAATATTTGTGCTTATACAGACTTCAGCTGTATATAATAGTTTTCATTAATAGTAAAGTATAATTTTTATTAATATCCCCCTTTATTTTTAAAACTTTATCTGCCTTAAATTTAGTTCAGAAGACTAATTCCACAATGCATTCTCTCCCAGATTTAATCTACCTCTATTAGATTAAACAGAAAAAAATTGAACGCAATCCGTAAAAAGTTCAAAAATCATTTTAGGAACGAGGCAATACTAGTTGGTAAATTGATATATCTATACATATAAATAAAATTGAAGTGTCTATTTGTAATGTCAAAATTACAGCTATTTACTAAATGGAAACGAGGCATTCCATCTTAGTCCTCACGGGTGACAACGCAACTGCGTTTTGATTCTTAATCCAGGATAAATTTAGATGTCTAAGGGCCACAGAGTCCACTTACCGTCACGTGGACTATGTGCTCATTCGTCACCCTTATTCTATAATATTTAATTGTTCCAGACTTAGAATCACAGTTAATATAAAATAGCGCGACGGTTGAATTAGGGATAAAATATATAGTCTTTTTCGTGCTATATTATTTTTCTATAATATATAGTACAATGGACCGAAATATGGTACGATACTATATATTATGGTACGGGTGGCAACTCTAAATACAACTATCCTATTGACTCCGGACGTAACGGCCTGCTAATCTTGTCGATTTTTATATATACAACGGGAGTGGTCTATGTCCAGAGCAGTAAACTTTTACGGGCTGAGAAGGAAAAAAAGATTCAACTAAGATATTAAAGTTAGAGCTTTATACAACCTACTCTTGGTCACAAAATTCTTACAATTTCAGACGGTTAAAAAGACTGCCTATGTTCACACTAGATTCATAATTTGCTAGCATAGTTAATTATTCCTGTGTTCGTCGTCGTCGATGTTCTAAAACTTAGTAAATAATTTGTATAATTTATGGAGCCTACATTATTAGGTACGTAAACAAAATAAGTAAATAAAAAAGAAGCGAAATAAAGAAGAAACGAAGCGACAGTAGCCTAATGACAGGGCGCGGACCGCGAACTCAAAAAGGTCGTGGGTTCGAATCCGACATTCAACTACTGGCGTGAACCACTCGTAACACGAGCAATTTAAGCTTACCACGAGTGGTCAAGGAGAATATTAGTAATGCTTATAGCATTGTTAATATTCTTTTATAAAAAAAAAATGGCATCAAACATCCCGAACTATAGCTTTTATTTCAAACTAAAAGGATATACTTCCCTTTCCACATTTGTAATAAACACTCATGTAAATTTCAGTTGTTTTTTTTTATCTTATTGTAAGCCATTACTTGACCACAATCTCGCTTGGTGCGCATCCGTACTGTCTTCGCGTAACAAAAGCCTATTATTCACTCTTGCTTTGAAGACGCCCAGATTGTATTCGGGCGAAAAAATGGGCCGTAACCGCAGTTTTTATTATCAGTAGGATGCTACCATCCTCTGTTTCATTTTCCTGCGCCTCCTCATACAATGGATTTTCTTACGATGCCACTACACGGCTATAAAGTAACCCCTTTTCTTATCTTAACATAATGAATGGCAAGAATTAAAACATAAGTGTACTGCACGTCCCTTCGGGACTGTTCGTGGCTGCGTATACTCTGTACCAATTGTTATTCTGAGCCAAGCTAAGGAAATAATTATTTTCATTTTATTTGCGAATGTCTTTTCAAATATGTAAGATATTCATTACAGAACGTGTTCCTGTTCCCTGTGTTCGCTCCTGTTGTGTTGGAGTTGATTTTATTAAAACATTAAATTTTAAATTGTATCTGGGTTTTTATTTATTTATGGTATGGTAACATGCCACCATGTAGTGGCGGTGCAAGAACTCCACTAGTCCATTTTATTTCGAAAATAACGGAGGAAAACTTAAACATGGTACTGAATACTGCCCAACTGGCAGTAGCATCTTCTTTATAACATCTGAATAATAATTAAAAAACTATGGTTGCCGATCCGCATCCCAGGCATAACAACAATGGCAAATATCCCTGCTAATAGGTACTCCATGGAAGAAACCCGAATTTTAAATAAAAAATTACATCTTATCATATAGGTTTAACACAATGAATCGCAAGAATTAAAACATAAGTGTCAGGTGTCCAAATATTTACAGTGGTCTCTTTTTATAACAATTAAAAACACTGCTATCGAATGGCTTGTGATATTTTTTTTGTAAATCGAAACGTGATAAGTATTGTCGTAATGTTTTTTCCTCGATATTTTGATAACCGACTCATGGCAAACTATTGTTATGCTGTGCGTGTATCAGTGACTGATCTTTACTGCGAATATAGTGATTCATTAAAAAAATACTCCGTTCTATACCTGAGCATCGGAAAATGTATACATTGATATTTAAATAGCATTTGAATTTCTTTTAAATTTACATAACACAATTTATAACGACAAAAGAAACATAAATCTAAAATTATCAGTGTTAGCGACGACAAAGTGAATTCGAACATTTAATATTAATTATTTATTGTCAGTGAATTAAACTAAGTGTTAGCATTTAATCATAATTATTTCTTATCAGTGATTTAAAATTGGGTGATGGTATTAATCTTAACTGTTTCCTATTCATAAAATAAAGCTAAGTGTAAAGACTGATTAGTGCTGAAAAAACAGGAAAGTAAATTAAACACTTCTATTTTTATCTTAAAGTGACTTATATGAATCTATTTAATATTATTTAGGTCTGATTAGAACATTAGACGCAAGTATAAGCTTATAAGATTTCTTTTATCATAACTTTAAGAGCTATTTAACATATAAGTGATTAATATAATTCTTTTTCCTTTAAAGTACTTCAAAAGAAACATTAATATGTCAATTAATCGCCGTATAATGTTATTTCATTATGAGAAAGATTTAAATTTCATGAAAAAATATTGTATAGATTCTTAAGCATAATTCCTGAAAAAGTGTTGTACATTCCTACCTCTTGGCGGCGCCACTTGCATGTTCGGCAAAAAATATAGTCCTACTTCGGAGCTAAACCGTGAGGCGACCGCGAAACTATTTTTATTTTTTTATAAATGTAAAATAAAGGTTTATTGAATGATTTATGTTTAGAATAATAGAAATAAGTTGTATCTATCGTTAGGAATAAATATAAATATTGTAAGGAATGTTTTACCACGTTTATTAAGGAAATTGTGAATCTCTCTTAGAAAAGGTTACTCTGCGCTCTGATTGGTCAATAGATTCACTAATGCCGTATGCGATTTTTTCTTAATTATGATTGGTTACAGCCGCTTATAAAAAAGGGGCGTTTTTCGTGGTAAATTATTCCAAATCCGGCAATGTAATAATAAGGAATCAAGAAATAAAACAAGAAGAAACTCTCAAGAAGTGTTATTTATTGCTCATCTAACTGCTACTGTATGCTCTCCAGTTAACATCCCGCCAGCAAACCCGCTCTATTTATCAACGCTCCCTTATACGAGCATTTACATTGGTCCTTCGAGAAGCCGGATCGGGTTTAAGGAAAACTAGGAAGATGCCTTCAAATACAAGATCAAAATCAGTGCAGTCGAAGACTACGAGTGAAAGCAACGCCACTACGGGTACCAGTACGACGGATTGGAGCATGAATACGCCGAGTGATTCTACAAACACGACGGCTACCAACACGTCAACTTCAGATCGATCAACGCTTACAAGAGCATCGCCCAGCAGCGTACACAGACAACCCGTACTTCTTAACAAAAACATTGCCGGAAAAGAATCAACACCGGGGGACGTAACCCATACCACCCCCCCGACACGCACCGTCGAAGCGTCAGTTCCTCACCAAGAAGGAAGTCATCCAACGCCGCAGATTCAAGAAAGAAGTGTCGCAATGAAGACTCTGCAACAGCCTCACCCTGAGAAGACGACCCACGATCCAGACACGCTTTCCGTTCGCTCGTCGCATAGGAAGAGAGCAGAAGCGCAAGCAAAGATGACAATGGCATTAAGGGAACTAGAATTGGCAGAAGCGCGGTCAAAAGTTGCTCAAGCGGAATTAGAACTTCTCACCGCGGAATCAGAAGATGAAGATGGTGCCGGAGAAGAGCTGTTCGAGCGAACTCGAGAAGTCGAACGCTGGTTCATCCAGACCGGAGACATGCCTAATAAGAACCACAAACCAATAGAGGCAGAAGAAAAGAAAAGTGACATCCAGGAACTAGCTTCAGTCATACTAAAGCTATCAGAAAAATCACGTGACACCGTTTCACCGAAGCACCTAGAACTACCTCACTTCAACGGGGCCTGCGAAGAATGGTTAGCCTTCAAAAGATCATACGAGGATACGGCTGCTTCTTTCGGTAGCAATCAAAACCTAGCACGCCTTAGAATAGCGATCCAAGGAAAAGCCAGAGAAGCCGTCCAAAGCCTGCTATTCACCGCCGAAGACCCACGCGAAGTGATCAAGGGACTAGAAGCAAGATTCGGAAGACCTGGAGCACTAGCATTAGCAGAACTAGAAAAAATGAAGAACCTCCCAAGAGTCGGCGAAAACCCGAGCGACATATGCATATTTGCAAGCAAAGTAAAGAACGCAGTCGAAACAATCAAAGCCCTGAAGAAACCACAGTATCTCAGTTCACCTGAAACGCTAAGAGTTATAGTAGACAAGATGCCGACGTCAATGAAGTTCCGTTGGTTCGCCTACCACAGAAGCAGAAGAGACGAGGAAATTCAGGAGCTATTACTTATCGAAGCGTTCCTAGAAACAGAAGCCGACATGTGCGGAGACTTCGCCCCGCCCGAAGCGCCCTCAGAACAAAGAAGAGGAATAAGAAAACCCGTTCATTTGGTCCAAGAAGCGTCGAAAGAGAAATATAAGAAGGCGTGTCCGTTCTGTGGGGAAGAACACTTCGCATTAGAATGTAAAAGGTTCAAAGAAGCCAACCTGAATGGAAAATGGGATATGACCAAGAAGGCAAAGATATGCTTCAAGTGCCTTCGATTCAGACACTCAAGAATCAACTGTAAAGCACCAGTCTGCAAGCTGTGTAAAAGATGGCATCATACCATCTTACATTCTGACAAACCACCGGTGTCGATAGAAAAAGAAGCAAAAGACACCAATAGCATCTCAGAAGAAAAGGTCGCTTCAATCCATAACGCCAAAGGAGAAGAAAAGGCCTACCTAAAGATGATCCCCGTGAACTTCTATGGCCCAAAAGGACAAGTTCGCGTATTAGCACTACTAGACGAAGGGTCAACGGTCACACTCTTAGACGCATCAATTGCTGAAAAAATCGGAGTCGAAGGAAAGAAAGAAAAACTCACGATCGAAACCGTTGGCGGAAAGGTGTTAAGAAAAGATAGTTCACAGAAGATCGAGTTCAAAATAAAAGGGGCTCATAGAAAAGAAAAGAGAACTATCGTAGCAAGAACCATCGACGACCTGAAGCTGTCTGAACAATGCATAAACAAGGACACCGTGAGAAACTGTGAGCACCTGAAGGCAATTGAAAATCAACTCCTCTACGTCTCCGAGAGGCCCAAGCTACTGATAGGCCAAGACAATTGGGGACTGATAGTGACAAGAAAGCTGAAGAAGGGCAAACCATCAGATCCTGTAGCTTCCCTCACGAACTTAGGGTGGGTGTTACACGGATGTGAAACAGGAACAACTGCCACAGTACACTTCACTCATTATGGCAGAGCGACCACCGGCAAGGAAGACATAGAAGACCTCGTCCGAGAACACTTCCAATTAGAGTCTCTAGGAATCCAAAATCGTTCACCATCTAACGACAGCGACAGAAGAGCATTAGAAACCCTCGAGAAAACTACCAAGAAACCGCCAAGCGGTCAATATGAAACGGGACTCCTGTGGAAAAAAGAAGATGAACACCTGCCCAACAACTACAATCAAGCTGTTCGACGCCTGGTTAGCATCGAGAAAAAATTGGATCGTGATCAAGAAGCAAGAAAGCACTACGAGGAGCAGATTCTGAGTCTAATCGAAAAAGGATACGCAGAGAAGGCTCCAGAAACCTCTAACGAAGGAAGGACATTCTACCTACCCCACTTCGCTGTTGTACACCCAGTCAAGAAGAAGCTAAGAATAGTGTTCGACGCAGCTGCCAAATATGAAGGAAAGAGCCTCAACGACGCCTTGCTCTCGGGCCCGGACTTGCTACAATCATTATTCGGAGTACTGCTGCGTTTCAGAGAGGGACCAGTAGCCGTCATGGCAGACATACAAGACATGTTTCTTCGAGTAAAAGTCAGAGAAGACGACCGAGACAGTCTCAGGTTCCTGTGGCGCGGAAACCGAAGAACCGGCAAGCCCGAAGAGTATAGAATGTCTTCAATCATCTTCGGGGCAGCGTCATCACCTGCAACAGCCGTATACGTAATGAACAAGAACGCAGAGGAATTTAAGAACACTCATCCCGAAGCAGTGAAAGCAATTAAGAGAAACCACTACATGGACGACTATCTGCAGAGCTTCGCATCTACAACCGAAGCAAAGAAAATATCCAAAGAAGTGAAAGACATTCACGCAAGAGCAAACTTTCATCTGAAGGGATGGCAGCAGCAACAACTCGGGGGTAATATCAGAGGTAGAAGACGCAAACAAAGAAAACTCCTTACAACTGACCAAGGAAGAGAAGACTCTGGGACTAAGATGGCTGGTGAAAGAAGATACATTAGCCTTCAACGTCGGGCTACGCAACACGCCGGAGGACCTGCAAGACGGCAGAAGGACTCCAACAAAAAGAGAAGTCACAAGCGCAGTAATGTCCACCTTCGATCCAATGGGTTTTGCTACACCAGTTCTAATACAAGGAAAGAAACTAATCCAAGACATCTGGCGAAAGAAAATAGACTGGGATGAACCAATCAACGAACATCAAAAGGAAGTCTGGATGAAATACCTGGAAGAAGTGTCAACATTAACGAGGCTGAAGATCCCGAGGTGCGTCTCACCCAAAGGCAGAAAGGGACAGCTACACACATTCTCCGATGCGAGTGAAGAAGCCTATGCAGCAGTAGTCTACTGGAGAATAGTCGAGCCCGGAGGAAAGGTCCATGTCTCCATGATCGCCGGCAAAGCAAGGGTAACGCCAACGAAACCTGTGTCAATTCCGAGGCTGGAGCTACAAGCGGCTTTACTCGGAAGCAGACTAGCCGCCACAATCGAAGAGGAATCAGAGCTCGACATAACGAGAAAGGTTTACTGGACCGACTCCAGCACAGTGCTGCAATGGATAAAGTCAGAACCAAGGAAGTTCAAAACATTTGTGGCCAACCGACTCGCCGAGATCGAAGAAAGGTCCAAGCCAGAAGACTGGAGATGGGTGCCAACCAAGGAGAATCCAGCGGACGACGCCACGAGGGGAACCCCAACCGAATTCGAGGGGAAAGAAACCAGAGACCCAAGGGAAGGAGACATCGTGCTAATAGTGGACGCCACATTACCGCGAAACTCATGGCCTCGTGGTGAAATCGTCAAAACCTATCCCGGACCAGACGGAAGAACCAGGGTGCTGGACGTGCGGACATCAGGCGGAATACTTCGCCGTCCAACTCGATGTGTCATCGTGCTGGTGCCAGCGGAGTCGTCGCCTCCAGAGGATGCAGTGCTACGCACCGTCGGGGAGAATGTTAGCGACGACAAAGTGAATTCGAACATTTAATATTAATTATTTATTGTCAGTGAATTAAAACTAAGTGTTAGCATTTAATCATAATTATTTCTTATCAGTGATTTAAAATTAGGTGATGGTATTAATCTTAACTGTTTCCTATTCATAAAATAAAGCTAAGTGTAAAGACTGATTAGTGCTGAAAAAACAGGAAAGTAAATTAAACACTTCTATTTTTATCTTAAAGTGACTTATATAAATCTATTTAATATTATTTAGGTCTGATTAGAACATTAGACGCAAGTATAAGCTTATTTTTTAGTAAGATTTCTTTTATCATAACTTTAAGAGCTATTTAACATATAAGTGATTAATATAATTCTTTTTCCTTTAAAGTACTTCAGCGATTAATTGACATTAATATGTCAATTAATCGCTGTATAATGTTATTTCATTATGAGAAAGATTTAAATTTCATGAAAAAATATTGTATAGATTCTAAAGCATAATTCCTGAAAAAGTGTTGTACATTCCTACCTCTTGGCGGCGCCACTTGTATGTTCGGCAAAAAATATAGTCCTACTTCGGAGCTAAACCGTGAGGCGACCGCGAAACTATTTTTATTTTTTATAAATGTAAAATAAAGGTTTATTGAATGATTTATGTTTAGAATAATTGAAATAAGTTGTATCTATCGTTAGGAATAAATATAAATATTGTAAGGAATGTTTTACCACGTTTATTAAGGAAATTGTGAATCTCTCTTAGAAAAGGTTACTCTGCGCTCTGATTGGTCAATAGATTCACTAATGCCTTATGCGATTTTTTCTTAATTATGATTGGTTACAGCCGCTTATAAAAAAGGGGCGTTTTTCGTGGTAAATTATTCCAAATCCGGCAATGTAATAATAAGGAATCAAGAAATAAAACAAGAAGAAACTCTCAAGAAGTGTTATTTATTGCTCATCTAACTGCTACTGTATGCTCTCCAGTTAACATCCCGCCAGCAAACCCGCTCTATTTATCAACGCTCCCTTATACGAGCATTTACAATCAGAGTTTACAGTTACAATTCTTGAGTTTCTAGTTTCTTTTGGCATGAGTATGACCCGTCGGTTTGTAGGTTTTAATTTTCATACTAGACTCGTGAAAAGCGAGCTGAATACGTATCACAGTACAGTAAATACTGAATAATTTATGATTAGCGATTGAAAATTGATCGAAATGACAATTTAGCTTAACGGTTATGGATGAGGTAACTTGCGTTGTATTATGTTCGATAACTTGCATTAAGTCAGTGGAGCGAATTATCGTACTGTACTCTGTTACTTAACTTTGCAGTATTCAATGGGACATCTTAAATAAGTAAATAAACAATTAGAGTACTTATCACGTTCATAGGTTTTTCATTTTTCCTTATTTTTATACACAGTAATGCAATAAATGAATTATTATTATTATTATTATTATTATTATTATTATTATTATTATTATTATTATTATTATTATTATTATTATTATTATTATAGAATAAGGGTGACAAACTAGCACATAGTCCACCTGATGGTAAGTGAATATTGTGGCCAATAGACGTCCGTATATATCCTCGATTGAAAAAAAATGCAGATGCGTTATCATCTTTAGAACTAAGATGTCTATCCAGTAAAAAGTGTCTCTGGTGCTCTACACTCACCATAGGAAACACAGCATCCTTGTTTGATGAATAGGGAAAGGTTTATTTTTACGGTACGGTACTCTATTTTCAGATGTCGTTTTGTCTCGTGGTGTTTCAGGCAAAGTGATAGAGACAGAACAAGAGTTTTTTATATAGAAGAGGGGGCAAACGAGCATGCGGCTATGCTCGTTTGCCCCCTCTTTATATAAAAAACGTTGTTTGCTGAACGTGGAAGTTAGCTGTTCTTTGGAAGCACCTTTTTTATATAGAAGAGGGGGCAAACGAGCATGCGGCTCACCTGATGGTAAGTGACTATCGCCGCCCATGAACAACCGCAACACCAGGGGAATTGCAGATGCGTTGCCGGCCTTTTAGAAAGGAATAAACTCTTTTCTTGAAGGTCCCTAAGTCGTATCGGTCCCGAAAAGTCACCGGTGGTAAACAATTCCACAGAGAAGTTGTACGCGGAAGAAAAGTAAAACGTTCAGTAGTGGACCGCCAAGCATCCAGATGGTTAGGATGGTATCGGGAATTTCGACGCGATGTGCGTTCGTGAAATTTGGCGACTGGAACTAATCCGAACAATTCCTTAGAACCCTCCCCATGGTTGATACGATAGAAAACGCAAAGGGATGCAACATACCTACGCAGCGCCAGTGAATCGAGCCGATCAGAAAGCACTCGGTCGTTGACGATTCGAATCGCTCTGCGCTGGATGCGGTCAAGTTGAATGAGCTGGCAATGGGGTGCCCCGGCCCAGAGATGAGAACAGTATTTCACGTGAGGCTGAACTTGCGCTTTGTATACTGAATGAAATGGCATGAAATACTGTCTCGCTCTACTGAGCACGCCAAGCTATAGCCTAGCCTCCCTCTTGGACTCTACTGCCTCCACCCGTCTATGAGTAAGGTAGACTAGAAGATCACCGGCTGATCTACCACGACGGAAACCGTACTGGTGGCCACTGATTAGCTGGTTATCCTCAAGGTACCTCATGAGCTGGCAGTTTACAATAGACTCCATTATTTAAGAGAACAAGGAAGTAATAGCGATAGGCCTTTAGTTGGATGGGTCTGAGCGGTCGCCTTTTGTAAGGAACGAGAGGACCAAAGTTGTCTTCCAAGAATTCAGGAATACAGCTTGGGAGCAGGATCGGAAAACACGCGTTAAAACCGGTGCCAACTCCGGAGCACACGTCTTCAGCACAATGGGAGAAACTCTATCAGGCCCACTCGACTTACTGACGTCCAGGGAAAGAATGCTTTGCGAATCAAGCGCTGTGTAAACCGCACATCATTCATTGAGCACTCACACCGCGGGATGGTCGGCGGAGTGTTACCCCCGTCATCGAGAGTCGAGTTGGACGCAAAGAGAGAGCCTAACAGATCGGCTTTCTCCTTTGCGGCATGGGCCAGTGAGTCGTCCTCTCTGTGTAGAGATGGAAGACATGACTAATAGAAGTTCCCTTCGACAGCCTTGGCGAGAGAGCAGAATGCATGGGTTCCCAAAGGAAGGTGAACTAGCTTCTCACCAATTCTGCCGATGTGCTCAGGCCTTGCCTTGGCAATGAAGAACTCTTTTGAAGGACCTGGAGCTGTAATTATACTTCTTTTTCAAAGCGCTGGTGTTTACATCTCGAAACGTTGATGCGTCAGCCCAGGCTTGGTAGCACTTCTGCTTATAGCGTGATGCTATTTTACAGGAGCGACCAAACCATGACTGGGATCTGCCTACGATGTACCACACCGATGACCTACGATGACCCCGAAGTACCACATCAGTGACAGAATCAGCAATAACGCTAGGATCGTCCGGCGAGAAGCAAACCCGCCCTCAAGGGTAGGATACAAAAAAAGACCGCATCCCATCCCAATCGACCGACCTATAGTGCCAAACACGGCGGCAGCCTGCAGAATGCAACCGTAACGTTAATGTGACTGGCACCACACTCCGGACAAGACAATGGTCCGACGAGCCTAAAGGGGTGTCGACGGAAACCTAATAACCTTAACGGTATCTTAAAATTGAGTACCTAGCGTTTGATTATTTGGACATAAGACTCAAAATTTGGTTGTATTACTGAACAATATATAAGTATATTCTACTATTGACTGCCTCGTTGGTCTAGTGGTTGTAGTAGTGCGACTGCTGATCATGAGGTTCTGGGTTCGAATCCCGGGTCGAGCCAAAAAATCAATTATTGAGTTTTTCTGTCAAGAAATTCTCAGTAGCTGCCCGGAGTCATGAAGTTGGTGGTGTCTCACCCCCGTGCCTCGGAAAGCCGTAAAGCCGTTGGTCCTGCGCCTGATCTCTCTCCCGGTCGTGTCGGTTTACCGTCCCATCGGATTACGAGAGTGAGGGAATAGAGAGTGCACCTGTGCTTGCGCATACACTTGGGCACTATAATCCTGTCCTACACCGATGGCTAGTCTCCGTTGAGGTAGGCCGCCGTGGCCGAAATTCGGTCTGGAGGACATTATTATTATTATTATATTCTATAGAACTAGTTTTAAAATAAGTTTACTATATGCATACTATTAGCTATGTTTTCGTTCTCTAGTCTCTAGTAAAATAAACTTGTCTGAAATATTAAAAAACATTTCAAATATGTGAATTCTGCCAACACTCAATACTGGGCCCGCTCGGCGGACTAGTCCCAACTATTTAAAGTTACTGCCTATGCGTCCCACTGCTGGGTACAGGTCTCTTTTAATTTCTCAGAGAGTTTATGGTCAAGGAAATGTCCGCCACGCTGTCCAATGCGTGTACGATATTTATTTATTTTTATTTTTCCGCCGAGTACGTGACACTTAAAACTGCAATTAAAAATTCCTTAGGTGCCAGCGAAGATCGAATCCGGTTTGCTCGCATACTTTGTAATTTTCAACGAGCACTTAGCCCCCGAGCGTCCACAGCTCCTTACGTTCTCCGTTATATAATAATAATCTATGGTTTTTATTTAACTGCAGACCACAGGTTAGATTTCCTAACGTAATGTTCCAAGTCTAGCCTCTTTTTTCTATTTCTTACTTATCCATGTAATACGTCTCCACATTCCATGATCATCCTAGGGTAAAGTTTGTTAAAAAAATGTCAAAATATAGTATGCAGCTTCACACTACAATGTTATGATACTCGTACGAAATTTATATCGTTACACTCTTTTTCTTCTAGTTCTTAAGTTCTGTATAATTTATCCAATTTTTAACAAAGATTAAAACTTTCTTTTCGTGTGGTTACCTAACTGAACTTCACCATTGGCAGAATGAGATTTACTACCTTATCCCGTAAGTCGGGTAGAAGTCAAGAAAATATTAAAATGATTACATGCTGTCATATTTCATGCGTTTGTATATATCCATATGATATGATTTATATTTAAAATAAGTCAGTGTGCAAGTATTAAAACCAAGAACCTCGTCATCATATCACCGGACAACGTAGCTGAAGCGGTCTGTAGACGTATGACGGCTGCGGAAATTTAAATAAGGACACTTATACACATACGTATTATTATACATTATATTCTTATTCCATATTTCGCTACAAATAGCTTATTACTTTTAAATTTTTCTGAAGTGAAGTAAATATTTACTGTTATTTATTTTATTTCAATCAATTAATAGCAGTGTCAAATTTTCATAAGGTTCATAGATTTTGTGAGGTATGTGTACACTTTCATGAGAAACTACTAACTGGTTAATTTAAATGAGTTTTAAAAAAATTACCTTTTTTATTTAGTACTTTTAGGTAACTTTTTAGCAATTTATTACTAAGAACTGTAATTAATTTTTGAATTTAGATAGAACGAAATGAAATGAAATATTTCGCCGTGAAGTGGCGGTGTGAGACAATGTATTAACTCATATGATCCCGTGGGTGTCGTTAAAGGCGACAGAGGAAAATCTAGCAGAGATTGGCAGTAGTGTCTTTCTGATACGGTTGACAACCCACCCACCGAGCGTAGATTATGAGCCGACACAAACAAGAACAAACAAGATTACTGAGCTGTGTTTTCAGACCTCAAACGCAGTGTAGATCAACTAAGGCACGAAGAAAGTAGCCAGTGCCGAGATTTTCTCTTGCAATTTAACAAAGACGATGGCATTCGGCAATACAATAGATTTGTATGAAGATAGAGATGGACTAAAATTATGGTGATGATGACGATTAGACAATAAAAATTTATTAAAATCTTTTAGTATATTATGATTGTAACATGAATGGGTCGGCTCTAATCTATAATAATATTACGATTCCTGTGGGTCGGCTCGACCGAGGAAAGACTACGCTCTCACAGATTACCAGCGTGAAATAGCAGCTTAAGCTGCTGTTTCGTATGGTAAGTGAACCGGATATCCTTTTTACTGGAAATGAGGCTGGCTTAGTCTTTAGGTGTAACAACGTACATATCTGCAATTTGATTCTTAATCGAGGCTAGTAGATGTATATGGCTCACAGCATTCACGTACCATCAGGTGGACAGTGTGCTCGTTTGTCACACTAATTCTATAATAAAAAAAAACATTCATATAATAATAACTCGACCATTCTTTGTTATTACAATACGGAAATTATTACGATTCAAGACTAGCGGCCGTCCAACCGTATCACTAGAATAACAATGTAGCTTTCTGACGTTTGTCGTAAAAATATCACCATCTTTGCATAATAGCGTCGTTACCCGCCACTTTTTTTTATATAAAAGCGAGAGTGTTATCTGAACACATTTATAGAACATTATGGCGTGAGATCTAGCAATATTTCACCGTTTAGATTTAAATTAAAGCGGTAGAATTTATTTTCTGCACAGGAGTACTATTTTGTAGGTACAAACGATCCTCTTAAATATTTCTTATTATATTTTATATTCTTATTATATTGTCCAGTGAGAAGGATATTTGAAGCCCGTATAATTATAGACTATGAGGTATTCCATGATAGTCCTCTGTATCATTTTTTAATAGAGTAATCTAAGTGAGATCGCGCAGTATTCCAGTCATAATGAACGCATCAATGGCATAACAAGTAGTTCGCCTTTATGCCTACACAACAAACAATTATAATGTTACGTATTACATTAAATTATTCCTCCTTCAATACGGAATATCTTATAAGGAAATAATGACAGTTAAAACGTAAATCGTTAATATCGATAAACAGAGTTGTATCTATCGATTAGTCATGATCGCAATCAATTAACTATTATGTTTAGAAAATATCGACATAAATTCCAGTTGATTAATTTATTTCTCTATAATCACTATATTTATAAAAGATGTTTTTTTTTAAATTTGACGGCTCCGTGGCGCATTGGCTTAGCAACGAGTTGTAGAAATAAGGGCCGCAGGTTCGAATCCCGTACGGAACAAGTTATGGCAAGTTATCGTATGTGAACTGCCCCAAAATACAGGAGAAATTCCTAGTGAAACTCAATCATTCTAATGAAACAATGAAACAAAGTAAAAGAAATAAAGATGTAACTGATTTCCAAAAAACTTAGAATAGAATTTTACTCGCCCTGGTTTTTTATTTTTATAAAACTGAAATAACAAACGGCCTTAGAATTAGGTATCTGCATTATTGCAAAAAAAAAGGTCTCAGGTGCGTTTTTACCTCTGAGGGCTAAAATGGAATGCGTCACAGTATACTGTCTCTCTCTCTCTCTCTCTCTCTCTCTCTCTCTCTTAGCCCTCACGGGTGACATTTTGATTCGTAATCGAGGATAAATGTAGATGTCAATGGGCCACAGATTACGATTCGGCCACGATTTACAGTTGGTAAGCGACCGTTCTCGCTTAAATTTTTAAAACTTAGTGGGTATTATAGTATAATGGGTCTCATTACTATTTTTTACCCAATCGGTTTTTTTAAACACTATTAACCTTGCTTGTTAACTTTTATTAGAAAAACTCTGCTGCCCATCTCCCAGTTTACTTTCCTCTATAGCCTCTTACGACCCCCACGGGATTATATCGAGGGTTTATAATGAAAGCAACCTCCTGTAAATTTTGCCAAATTGAGAAAACTGCTTCCAAAATTCTTAAATAATTGCAGACACATCGTACAACGTTAATAATAACGTTAAATGATAAGTTGTTTCTTAAAATAGGGTTGTTTGAAAGAAATAAAGGCGTTTTATTATAATGGGGTAGTTGATATTCTTACACCACTATTGCGCGGTACCCATCTACTATGTTCTAATGATCCATCATCTACTATATATTGTTGTAATGAGGTTCAATTATGATAATTTCTGAAAGGATTTTAGGGCGAGGGCTGGTGCTTCTTAGGAAATTTAATTAAACAAACCTACAATAAAATAGATCAATTTAATAAAGACACATCATCATCATTGTTATCATTACAGCCCTTCACAAGTCCACTGCTGAACATAGGCCTCCGCCAAGTAATGCCAAAAAGCACGGTCCTGAGCCACCTGCATCCATCGACTTCCTGTATATCTTACCAGGTCGCTACTCCATCTAGTGAGAGGTCGCCCTACACTACACCTACCGGTACGAGGCTGCCACTCGAAAACCCTTTTTCCCCATCGGTTGTCGGTTCTTCGAGATATATATGGCCGACCTATTGCCACTTTTACTTTTCCGTTTTCACAATTTACTAATCCTTTAGGCTTTATGGCTTCTTGGCTTTGGTAGAGAAACCCTGAGCATAGCCCTCTACATAGCTCGCTAAGCGACCTCGTACTCGTCAACAAATTCGAGCATAGTGCTCCCTACAACTACCAGCATAGGTGTGACATGGACATTAAACATAATCTTAGTTTTGTCCATGCTCATCTTAAGATAGGCTTAACGGATAGGCCGTTGGGAGTCATTATTGAGGTGAGTGATGTACTCGCCATTGATGTTAATACCGTATCCTTTCCAGTTCAGTAGTTTCAAAACGTCTTCCAATGCAGCGGTGAAGAGTTTCGGGAATATAACGTCACCCTGTCTTACACCTCTCAGCAGTTGGATAGGTTTCGTACTCTGGTTCTGTACTCGGATAGCCATCGTAGTCCTACTTTACAAACACTTCAGCACTTCGGTATACCGACAGTCAACTAGGCACCGCTGAAGGGACTGTAGCACCGCCCAAATTTCGACGGAATCGAAGATTTTTTCATAGTCCTAAGTCCTCAAGGCAAAGTGGCAGATTGTACTCTTCGGTCTTCTGTACAATCTGCCGCAGGGTATGTATGTGGTCTATGGTACTGAAAACACATGTGTGGAAATAACTCGTCTGCATTAGCAAGTCCCCTAACGCCTATATATTGTAAAAGTTGACATTTAAAAAGAGCTTATAGTTTTTTTTTAATATTGCGTTGATTTTATTATAGGGTTATTAAGTTGAAAATAAAATTGTAACATAGCATTGAAAAATACCTCCAGATTTTCTTAACGGTTCTTCTCTGGGGTCTTGTTTTAAGAACCTGTTTAAGTTTTTTACGTGTTCTACCATAACATAACGACTTCCATCAATCACAATATCGTTTCTAAGACTTGCGAAAACGAAGTCGAGACGAGAAACCTATTTTTATCATTAACATGCTGCGTTCTTGTCACATATGAATTATTTGCTAATTCCATATATCACGACTTAAATTGTCTAAAACTTCATGCTAAGTGAACAAGCCGAATTATATGCCCGCTGATACTAATTTAATATCTAATAGTAATTTAAAGGCCGAGTCATCATATAGGTAGGTACTCGGTCGTTAAAAAAATCGTGTAAATTAGAAAAAAATATTAAGCGATGATACTCGGAGTTCGCCGACACGCATTGGTAGCATAGTGGACTCTTTCTAGTTCTAAATTCCTCTCATACCTTGCGTCTGTAGGTTACTTTATGCTGTTACAAAAATAAAACTCTAAAAACAAAAACTACCATAAAGCCCCACTCCTCCTACTACTTAACCTTTAGGCGATGAAAATACCAGCCCTACTGTTATGACCCTCCGCTGAGAAGGAACTTTACCGCGTGTGGACCCTACAGACGATATTCTTTGGTAGTGGTTCTACCAACGTAAAATGACAGCTTAATGCTGCTGTGTTTCGTATGGTGAGTGTGAAGAACCAGAGACCCTTTTTACTGGAAATGAGGCATTTCATCTCAGCCCTCAGGGGTGACACCGCATCTGCATTTTGAATCTAAATTAAGGATAAATATAGATGTCTGTGGGCCCCGGTTTCTACTCATCGGGTGGACTGTGTGCTCGTTTGTCAGTCTATACATATTTTTAAAGAAAACTAGTTTTGAGTGATTCGTATTTGCGCCATTTGCTCAGTTTAGCCACCTCTGGCACTGTCTTGACCCTTAACTTACTCTTGAAATGGCCGCCATAAAGTTTTAATCATTTTTTATACTTACGTAACGTTATTATCATTTCCATAACCCATGAAAATGCTACCGTATATTATGTGTTAAAATCATATATATATATTACTAGACATCTAGGGCATTCTTATTTTGTTGCAAATACATAGATGCTTACTAATATATTTTTCGTAAAACTGATGTGAGATTAACTGTAGGTACAGGCAGACTGATGCATGTTATCACCCTGACGACTAAGATGAAATGACTCACAGCCAGTAAATATACTGGCTAACTTTACCCTTCGGATTAGCACACAGCATTATAAGCACTGCTACTTGATGACAGAAATAGATAGGAGCGTGTACCTTCTCAGGCGGACTTCTAAAAGGAAGGGAGTCTTACCACACAAGAGATATGTTTTTTTTTAATACAGGATAAGCGTGACCAACGAGCACACAGTTCACCTGATGGTAAGTGGATGCTGTTGAATGATGACCCACAGACATCTACATTTAACATCGATTCAGAATCGAAATGCAGATGCGTTGTCACCCTTGAGGACTGAGATGGAAATCCTCGATTCCAATAAAACGGGTATCCGGTTCTCTACACTCACCATACGAAACACAACAGCATTTTGTTGCTATTTCACGCTGATATTCTGTGAGAGCGTGGTTCTTCCCCGGTCGAGGCGACCCATTCATGCTGCGACCATATTAGCTACAGCGTGGCTCTACCACGTATAAAATCTTTAACGTATATGAATTAAAGAAAACAAAAACTAAAAGTCCAGAAAATTATACTCGTAAGAAGCAGGTCAATTTACACATAAAGTTCAAGATAACATATTTGTTTACACAAGGTCTAACTGATATTTCGATAAAAGTTTCGACTATTTGATGTTGCTTTCAAAACATCTTTGTCCTTCGATATCAATCTTGTAACCGTCAAAACGGAACGTCACTTCCAAGTTTGTACATCGCCATACGAATTTTTACCAGTAAATTTTATTCAGACCTTGATTTAGTTATTTAGGTATCCGTATTCAACATACATGTGTCATGTAAAACACTTAGCTCACATAAAACTTTTTTGTCGCTGTATTAAAAACTGTAGTCAGACAGAACTTTTTTGAATGTAATTTAAAATCATTATCTGTATCACAAAAAGTAAGCCCGTTATAAAAATAACATATAAAAACCCGTCTTTACTAATGTATAGTGCTTCCTAGTTTAAATAATTTTATTACTTATAAACACTTCCCTCTTTGATTCCTCCGCCTATACAGGGTAAATTTGAAGTCGTTGGCATTCAACTTATAATTCTACTCATATTTAGGAATATTCAAAAGAAATTACGTATATATTTAATTAGTTTCTAATGCATGCGACTTTGATTTTGTCTTTTCCAAGACCATTTGTCCCAGGCAAAATTTGTTTTAACATTATAAGAATTCTCGATTTATTATTTATTTGCGTGTGTAGAGTTGTAGAGGCGACGTAAAATTATCCTTTAACCCATATAGTTCCGGTGGATATCTTAAGAAACGACAGGGCGAAACTAAAGCAGCACCTTCCTGATTACAATGGAAAATAACAAAAAAAGCTGTGTTTGCCAACTCACCTGTGAAGCATGGCAACTATGGCTAAAGTATTTTCATAAACTGAAATTAATGAATGCTATAAATTATTTAATATTAAAAAAATCGCTGTAAATTTCACATTACGCGAGCAACCTGGGCTCGATCCCCGCCGGCTCCAATGAAATTGTTAATTGCAATTTTAAGTGCTGATTTATCATGAGCTCGACGGTGAAGTAAAACATTGTGAGGCAACCTGCATGTCTGAGAAATAAGAAAATGAAAATATTTCGAAGACATGTGAAGTTCGCCAATACGCATTGAGGCAGCGAAAATCCTTTCAGAAATGAGAGGAGGCTTCTTCCCTGCAATGGGACGTATATAGGCTGTAATTTTAATTGAGAAAAAGTTAATGGGGTAATTTTTTGCTTCATGTTTTAATTTTTATAAGTCTTCTTTCATACCTAACTGCGGTAGAGCCCATACAGAGGGTTTTATGTAAAGCTGGCACTACTGCTGGTGTAACTATACCTATATTACTCTATTTATAGTGCGGTTCTATTTGCATGTCCGCATGTTTGTTTGTATATTTCAAATAAAGAATACCTACAGAAGTGAGAGTATAACTTCTATATGATTTTTGAAGTGAAAACTTCTTTAGCGACGTTGTACACTTTTTTGTAATGGGTAAAAAATGTTAAACTCGCGTCAGGACACGTGACCTGATCGAAAATGCGTAAGACGGATGGCGTTAGAAAGGAAGTATCCCTCTCTCTTTCTACGGCGCGGCGAAAATGTATACCTGCGTAGTTTAGGCGGCGCAGGGCGCTTGCGCGAATATAATATAAATTGTCATGTTTGTGTACGATAGCGCAATAAATAAATATTATATTCTACCACATAAATGATAGTACTTTTATACTGATAATTAAAATAATTCGTGCAAAATTACTCCTTAACCATTCCAAAATATCAAAAATGCACAACGTTAATATTCAAATTTTCACTTCTGCCGGCACTCCCGGAGTGCAATCCGTTGTTTTTTTATGCAACTAGCGTCCGCCCCGGCTTCGCAAGGGTGATCTGGGTCTTATAACAGTGCCATCTAACGAGTACAATTTTGAAACTATATCCTAGGACCTATACTCGTATACCAGACCCATTCAAACACAATCGATCCGGCCATTCTCAAAGTGATGAACTTTTATACAAGTGGTATTTTTATTTATATTGATTGAGGTAACAAACGAAGTCGTAGTCCACCTGATGGTAAGTGGATGCTTTGATCTATAGACATCTACATCTATCCTCGATAACCTCGATTGAGATTGAAAATGCATTGTTACTCCTTGTAATGCCTTGTTACTAGAATTACTCGTTCTCTACACTCGCCATTAGAAACACAGCAGCATTAAACTGCTACTTTGCGCTGATGTTCTGTAAGTGCTTGGTTCTTCCCTGGTCGAGCCAACCCGTTCGTGCTACCACTATATAGCTGCTGCATGAATCTACTCCGGTTAGCTGCCTATGAACGCCTATATTAGATTACCTATATTAATTAGATCACTTAGTCAGGTTCTTTGCTTTTTAATAAAGATTACATGTCTTCTTGTAAAAATAACAGACAGTCAGATTCTAAACATATTTTTGCTTCCCTGTAGACTGGGGTTATAACATATAGCCACTCAACGAGGAAACGGAAAGCGAGCGTTCTTAAATCTAAGGAAGTAGATCATTATGGTAATTTTTAACAATTAAAAAAATATTTATGTTATTTCAATAAGCCACCGCTTTGCGCGATTAATAATATGAATAAATTTTCTAAGATAAGATAATTAAATGATATACATATACATATTATTATTTTCTTTGAACACCACTACCCTTCTATACGCAAGCATAGAGTCGAAACAGGTGTGAACACGTGCTGTACTAGGCTGCACTATAAGTATCGGGAATGGAATATTTCCACTGTTCCTGTCTTATTAAAATCTTTTTAATTGAAAACTCCTTGGTTTTAAAAATCGAATACCATTTATTTATTTAAAAAAGATTCTCGGTCTTGTCACAAGGTTTTGTCAAACTTGTTTAGTCGTTGATAAAATGGAATTGACTCGAGAAAATTCAAGAGCGATGATTTATTATGACTTTCGAAGTGGTTTAACACAAAAACAGTGTGTTGACCGGATGATTTTTGCATTTGGTGATGAAGCCCCATCCAAAACTACAATTTATCGCTGGTTTGCTGAATTTCAACGTGGACGTGTCAATCGTGCTCAGTGATGATCCCCGTAAAGGTCGTCCAGAAACTGCAGTCACCCAAGAAAACGTTGATGCTGTGCGTAAGCTGATTGAGCAAGATCGACATGTGACATACCGCGAAATTCAGGCAACTTTAGACTTTAGAGTCAAATACAAATAAACTTGCATGAACAATTAGGTGTAAAAAAGTTGTTTTCCCGATGGATACCGCATTCGCTCTGTGAAGACCAAAAAGCGGCTCGCGTTACTTGGTGCGTCAGAACTCTCGAAAGATTCCACGCAGTATCCTCAAATTCTGTATACAACATCGCATCAGGTGACGAATCCTGGATATACGCGTACGAACCCGTAACAAAAAACCAGTCACGAGTTTGGGTGTTCGAAAATGAGTTAAAGTCAACAAAAATTGTTCGTTCACGGAGTGTTGCAAAAAAAATGGTGGCCACGTTTGTCTCCAAAACCGGCCATGTTACGACTATTCCTCTTGAGGGACAAAGAACGGTTAATGCAGAATGTTATGCTAGCATTTGTTTGCCACAGGTCGTTTCTGAACTCCGTAAAGAAAACTGCAACCGCCGCATCATCCTCCATCACGACAATGCGAGTTCTCACTCCGCACACAGAATAAAAGAGTTTTTAGAGCAAGAAAACATAGAATTATTTGACCATCCGCCGTACAGCCCCGACCTAAGCCCTAATGATTTCTATACTTTCCCTAAAATAAAGAATAAATTGCGTGGACAGAGATTTTCATCACCTGAAGAAGCTGTGGACGCCTACAAAACGGCCATTTTGGAGATCCCAACTTCCGAATGGAATGGTTGCTTCAATGATTGGTTCCATCGTATGGAAAAATGTGTCGAATTTCGCAGAGAATACTTCGAAATGCAATAAATACATTTTTAAATAGTAATGTTGTGTCACTTCCTTGATTCCCGAAATTTTTAACTATGATGTTATGTGTTTTCTAGTGTCAGATTGTGGTGTAGGATGTAATGATGTTGAGTAAGCTTTTGTAGCAGTGATAGTGCACGCAGTTGTTGACGAGAGTGTTATCTTTTTAACTTAATTATAATCCAGTGCTTAACTGTAATCTCATCTGGTGGTGGTTAGTGATGATGGAGATCTAGATGGTAAAACGCACTGTGTCAGCGTTAGAAAATCTTCAATCTTGCCTTGAAAACCTGTCTGTAAACAGGCGGAAGACAGACGCCGGAAAATTATTCCACTCTTTTGCCAAATCTGAACCTTTTGGTTCTAATGTGTGGAATAACGACGCATTGCTACTGGGAATAGGAAGGTGTAATAAAGACATCAAAGTAAAATAAAGTTGCAGCCTATATACGTCCCACTGCTGGGCACAGGCCTCCTCTCATTTCTGAGAGGGTTTTAGGGCAAGGAAATGTTCATCGCGCTACCCCAATGCGTGTTGCCGAACTTCACATGTCTTTGAAATATTTTTTTATTTCTCGGATATGCAGGTTTTCTCAGTATAATCAGCTCTTAATTTATTTTGCAATTTACAATTTCATTGGTGCCGGCGGGATCGAACCCGGGTTGCTGGCGTACTGTTAAATGTATAAAGGCATTGTCTATAAGCAATATATGAAACTGAAAATTTAAAAATATTATTACAATTATTATTATTATATTTAATAATTGTGCTTGATATAACTGCCATCATTTTTATATTGAATATAAACATTTTGAATTGTTAATACAATCAAGGAGGCGATAATAAGGTACGTGAGAGTAATATGGTCACCTTAACGGGAACCACTCCGTTATGCCGAAATTATTGCAGCATTAATTTTGAAATAAATATATGGTAAAGTTGAGGATTAATGTTAAGGACTATGTTGACGAAAAGACGATTCCGTAAAATTTTCTCGATGGAAAAAAAATCCAAAGTTACCTCCAAACTGAACAATAAACCGCTGTTATTCATAAAATACTTTAAATAAGATCATGAAACTTTGCATACTAACTGAATTAACTATAAAGCAGTTCTTATGTTATTTACTTTTTTAAAAATACCATTATTTTCACTGTAAAAAGAAATTACCTAAACTATAAACTATAAAAAGAAATTACGTAAGCTTGATTCCTGTCGCCCCGTTAGTATAGCTCTGGCTTTTGAAGGGAGAACTTGTGTCGCTTACGATCAGAATACACATTACGCAACAGGACGTCGTAAAATTAAAATGGGAAATAACCGTCATAAAAAAGGAAGCGACTGGGTTAGCGTAAAGAAACAGGCATAAATATGATAATCTATTGAAATAAGTATCTAACGACATAGCATACGACGCGCGGGGAAGTGGGGGCGAAATTAGAATTTGAGCTGACTTACTATATCCCCTTAAAAGTAAATTATAATATCTACCAATGTAATTTAACTCTTGTCTATGTTTGCTATTTAATGCGACATTGTTTTCTATTTATTTTTATTTTTTACTTTATTAACTAGAATGTAAGTATATCTTGTATTCATACATCTACTTTGTCCACGGAGATCACAGGTGATATCACTAGTGATCACCTGGTGATAAGATACTGGATTTACCTAGTTTAGGCACCAATTCTTTATTTGGTACTTTGGTACAATGGTATTGTTTCAGATGTAAGCACATATTCATTATTGCTCTCTTGTATTTTGTTAGTGAAAATAAATAAATAGGATTCTAATTATAACAAGAATATACTTAAAGTATGTAGGAGTAGTATTGATTCTCTTACGACAAAAGATATCTAGGCTAATTTCCTTACCGTGTTAATCTTAATTTACAATTTTTATGATATAATTAGGCTGTTTGAAACTACGGTGATAGAACTCGTTATCCGAAACTCTCTTTCAAAGAGTATATAATCACTACATTTCACTGTCCACAACTATGATAATAATGTCCCCCAGACCGAATTTTAATTACGACAGCTAATCTTAACGGACAGTAGACTTCTACCATACTCGTACGCTGTGAGAGTGTACAGTGTGTGCGCAAAGAAGTTCACTCTTCATTCCCTAATTGTTATAGTCCGATCCGAATCTCAACTTCCTAACCACAGTTAACTTCTCTCTGGGTTGTTACTGAAAATATCTTGACATAAAAATACAACAGCTGATCTTTTGCACTTCCCAAAATTCGGACCCGGGACCACGTAATTAAATGTCGCGCTTGCGACCGCTAGACTAATAAGGCAAAACAAGTATTGAACTTGAAACTTACCGTACCATTACCACATCAAATAACTAGGGCCGATGCAGATGCAAAGGTAAAACCTTTTGCTAGCATCATAAATGAAGCGGAGTAAAAGTCTAAAGTCATAACTATCATTATTTCAACAAAAGATTCAATCACATTACAATTGTTTAAAATTTATTCTTTTCTCAATAATTATTACAAAAGCGTGCGCTTTTGCTTTACAAGTATTATCCCATAGACAAGTTAGTTTTTGGTTTAATTTTTAATACCTTTTAGACAAATTCTGATTATTATTGTTTACAAATTTTGTCAGCGTTGAGCTACAAATATTATCGAAAAAATATTATTTTTAATTACGGAGGAGATAGATTTCAAAGAATTGTTTTTTGTTGCGCCGTGGGAGATCCGCTCCAATTAGCCTTTATACGTATTTTTATTATTATTAATAATAATTAACAATATAAATTTGACGACATTTTCCATTATCATGATCATAATCATCATTATGGCAACACCTTCACAATTTTTTATCATATATAATAACTTGCTAAGTATATAGATCAATTGAAAAACGTTATACAACATTACTTTCCTATAGCTGTGGATTAAGGAACTGCTATGAAACATGGTCGATCGAATTCGATCCCTTTTTCACGTATATGTTTTAGTGGTATAATTATTGACATCTATATTATCTTTGTGAATTTTTCTCATATGTAACATGCAATAAACAGAAGTAAAAAAAGGTTTTATCAAGAAACTTTTAAAAACACCTCAATTTATAAATTCAAAAGATCAAATTATTATCAGCTAATAACTTTCGGAGCCTAAGTATAACCTCGGATGATTACATACTCGTACAGAGGAATAGAAGAAATCCATGCTATTTCATATTAAAACTATACGCGTTCTTTATAGATTGGCAGAACACAACAAGAATGTGATAACGTCACTAATGCATTATTTACCCATATAGGGTCTAATAGAACTTTACTTGGTTATTATCTACTTATTTTATTACATCCTTTAAAAGGCTTACAGGGAATGGCCTGTTCTCATTTCTGATAGGATTAAAGTACGATAGTCCGCCGCATTTTGGCATAGTTGACATTTCCTCAGTTTTTTTTTATTTCGCTCACATACAGTTTTCCATAAACACGTGATGTATCAGTTGATCGCATTGTGTGATAAACCACGGATCATGAAAAATACTAATATAAATTATTTTCTTCCAACAGGGCTACTTCCAGAAGCTTTAAGAACGAAATGCTTACGGTGTACCGAGAGGCAGAAGAGGACAGCCGTTAAGATAATCAAAAGACTTAAATACGAATACCCAGATGAGTGGGCTAAGGTGCAATCGAGATGGGATCCTACTGGTGATTTCACTAGATATTTCGAGACCTTCTTAGCGAATGAGCAATTCAACACTATTATTGGATCAGGTATGAACATTTTCACCGTACCGTGAATTTAAAAAATATTAATCCGCAGTCCATACTTCCCGTAATGTATTTATTATTAATACTATCTTATTCATTAAATAAAGTTCAAAAAGAACCATGTTTATCAATTTTGTTGAGTAATATTGACAATAATATTAGGATAAAAATATTTTTAAATAAATTATGAAGCCCTGAGGCAACTCAATTTTTTTAAGTTCTTTATTTGTTATAGTTTTTCTTTGATATTATAGATATGTATTTAAAAAAAACAAATGAAATTTGCCGTGTGTTGTCGGTTCTTCTAACTATATGGCCGGCTCAATATATAAGTCTGGTTCTACCGTGGATATCTTTATTTCGAAGTTTGTCACGCTGAGAAACTCCGAGCTTAGTCTATTCCATTGCTCGACTAACAGTGAAAAAACCACGTATGTTAATTATAGATATTGATGTAATTAAAATAAGTATTGTGAAAAATGAAACAATTTTGTGGCAGTCTCTTGGACAATATGTGTAATAGCATTATTGTGAGAAAGGTCGTGAACTAAAGCAATTGATAAAATGTCGGTATACTTCACCTTCTTGGATATTCTACCAGACGTAAAATATGACAAGCAACATCGAAAGCGCTAGCATTCTGGGACAACATTTTTGAAACCCCACTGTAGCTCAGGGGCCACAATTTCACGATACGGGCTGTCCCCGGGTTAGATCCCTGCATCCCTGATAGCTGCAATTTTTAAGTGTCATCATCTTGAAGAAACCTGGATGTCTTAGAAATTAAAATAAAGTATTTCGAATACGTTTGAAGTCCCTCAACACGCATTGGGTTAACAGCGGACATTGCTTTACCTTATAGCCCTCAGAAATAAGAAGACACCTGTGCTCAGTGAGATGTATCTTCATTTTACGTGTGTAGTGGGATTAACTCAAGTCCTATGGAAAAGAACTACAGAAGAGGTATATTACTGTTTATGGACAGGCAAGAATTAGAACTACTAGGTGAGGGAACTCCTTTTCTACCCAGAAATCCTCCTGGGTAGGTACTAACCTCTTACCTATTTCTGCTGCTAAGCATAAGTACTGCTGTGTTCAGGTCTGAAAGGGATATATATATATATATATATATATATATATATATATATATATATATACATCACAATATTGATTCTACGTCCTTTTTTTCGCATTATTGTAGCGTCCACCACTTGTAGGCAATTTTTATACACTATGACAGCGAATATTGGTCCATTAAACAATTTCAAAGATAGCGTTTAACTCATTTTTTTGAAAATTTACCATAATATGTCGAAATACAAATATTCGTATATTGCCAGATATAGCGAAACCAATGAGGACTCCCTTCCATATTACAAATTATCCAGAATCCCCGTAATATACATAGTTTTTAATTCATTCTCCTGCTTAACGCAATTCCTTTGTATGGTGCGACGTTGCCACTCTTATTAGTTATTCCGCTTTATAATATTTTATTTATAGACGATATTTTGTTTATGTAAGTATTCCATAGATTCCTATAGTCTGTTTTTTTCGCAGGAGACAAAAATAACAGATCTTTATTAGATTTGTTTAGCACGAATAATACAGTTTTTACGATTCTGGTTCAGATTAGATTTAATTTTAGTCACTTAAGTAATACGTTTATAAACACGTATATTGTTCAAAATAATGAAATAAATCCACAGAATGTGCATGTACTAAAAATACGCAATATCATTTTTGTCTCTGGCGAAAAAAAAACAGATAGATATCATGATTAATTTACCAACTAGTTATTCGTTTACTAAATACGAAAAAATATCTAGGATTGCCCAGCTGTGATACATTATAGATTGACTATATTATTATTTATTTTACTATCGTAAATAAGTACTAATTGTAGATATTGACAGGTTTAATAGAAGTTTATTTTCTTATATTGTGACTAACAACCTATTATGACCTTGGGAAGAAATTCATTTTAATATAAGGTGTTACTGCATTAACTGCCAATGGGTTGTTAATTTCTACAATAGACCGTGGCGTATTGTTGCAGAAATTAATAACTCCGAAAATATAATTTATTTACTTGATCATATTGAGTTTTGGTGCTCTCACTGCGAGTTTATTTTTTATGATCACTATCTTGCGAACTATGTATTTACCTAATCTATACAAAATTACTCTTTATTTACCTAGATTCATTTTTGTGAAAGGCTATTTTTGTTAAATTATGATATTATGTTTGGTTTTGCAGTTAGTTGAAATATAATTTGTTTGTGTTTGTTGTTATAAATATTGGACACTATATTACTAAAAACATGCATATCGTGCTTTAATTGACGTCCGTATTGTGATCTACGCACATTGAGAACTTTCCACGCCTATGCTTGCTTGCATTTAAGTTTCTTTGGTTATATTTAGTAACATAGGTAAATAAACTTGTGTAAGTTGATTAATGTATTTGACATGGACATTGAACGGAGTATTTACCCATATACGGACGTAAGAAAATCCTAAAATATTCACACTAAGTTTTATTTGACGTCCACTTCTCCAAAGTTGTAGTTGATTATTGCATTTTACTACTTATTTATGTTGATTATTTATTTAGTGATCAAGACATATTTTAGTATTTTTGTCGGTTTATACTGTACTCAGTGCTAGTAGATAATTTTACTTTCCAATTTGTTTTCGTGTTCTTAGATTTAGCTACATATAATAATATGTACGTCCGAATATCCTAAAACATTCATACTGAATGATATTTGATGTCCATATTTTTGAATTTTGTTATATTTCTATATGTGGACGTCAGATTATTGGTAAAGTTTAATACCGCACGATATTTGACGTCCATATAACCATGAATATATTTACATTTTAATTCCTTGTGTATAAGACACACAATAATGATCATTGCTTTAATGACATTTTCGCTATTGTTTTATTCGTATTTTAGTGTAGAGAGGCCATGCGGTGTAAAATAGTCACTTTGGTGTTTTATAAAATGTTTCGTTCTAGAAATGATAAAAAGCTTAGAAGCTAAAAAACGTGTGTGAAAAATTAAATTGTATTTCAACTAACTGCAAAACCAAACACAATATCATAATTTAACAAAAATAGCCTTTCACAAAAATGAATCTAATTAAGTAGAGAGTAATTTCGTACAGATTAGGTACAATAGATGCAGTGAGAACACCAAAGCTCAACACGATCAAGTAAATAAGTTATATTTTCGGAGTTATGTCAGCAACACGCCACGGTCTATTGTAGAAATTAACAACCTTTAATGCAGTAACAACATAAACACAACAAACCAGTTAATGCAGTAAAACCTTATATTAAAATGAGTTTCTTCGCCAGACCATATTAGGTTAGAGGTTATTAGTCACAATATAATAAAACAAACTTCTGTAAAACCTGTCAATATTTACAATTGAGTCCATCTTCCTGTACTCAATCAGAAGGTAACTTATACTCAAACAGAATTATTGGTTGCTTACGAAATACCTAACAAGAGATCTTTTAGGCAGATTAGTACCAAATTTAAAATATAATGCAGCATGAAATAAACCGATAAGCCGACGTCCGCATCTACATTTATAAAAATATAACTAAATTCAAAAATACGGGTATCAAATATCATTCAGTGTGAAAGTTTTAGGATATTCGGACGTCCATATTATGTGTAGGTAAATGTACGGTTAAGAAAACAAGTTTAAAAGTGAAATTACTAGTACCAAGCGTAGTATAAACCATATAATAATGTACTGCAGACCGAATTACGGTCACGGCGGCCTGCCTCAACGGAGACTAACCATCGGCGCAGGACAGGATTATAGTGCCCAAGTGTATGCGCAATCACAGGTGCACTCTCTATTCCCTCACTCTCGTAATCCGATGGGACGGTAAACCGATACGACCGGAGAGAGATCAGGCGCAGGACAGACGGCTTTACGTGCTTTCCGTGACACGGGGGTGATACACCGCCACTCCTGACTCCGGGCAGCTACTGAGAATTACTTGACAGAAAAACTCAATAATTGATTTTTTGGCCCGGCCCGGGATTCGAACCCAGGACCTCACGATCAGCAGTCGCACTACTACAAACACTAGACCAACGAGGCAGTCATAACCACATATCACCAAATACAAGTAACTCGTTGGCAACGGTGACGGAACGGCAACGTCGCATCTCCTAATTTTGTGCGGAAGTCAAATACGGCCATAAATGAAAGTATTCACAAATCGACAGCAGCGCTATTATTTTTGCAACGAAAATTAGCGGAACTACGTAAATATTCAGAATAGCAAGATTGGAAGAAAAATGACGTCCAATTTTTTTTTTAGATTTTGACATTTCTGTGATCAGCATGACAATTTGCGAACATTGCGCTAAGGCTCCTATTTGACGTCCGTATATTGGACGTCGTAAGCAGGTTGACGCCACATTATATGCAAAATTCGCCATAGTGGACGTACAATAAGTTACGGGATGTATGTATATATATATATATATATATATATATATATATATATATATATATATATATATATATATATATATATATATATATATATATAGAGCCAGTATAATTACAGGCTCTGAGGCATTCCATCGTAGTCCTTTTGACAACGTCTCTATAGAATATTTCGTTTAAAGTTGATTGACTGCAGGTGTCCATTGACTGCAAATCACTTGCCATCAAGTGGAGTGAATCCGTTTGTCGCTTTAATTTCATATGAAAGAAATAGGTGAAATCTTAATATAGGAATCTAGCACTACAATCACGTTTTTCAACCGAGATAATAATCTGGTGCATAAAAATAGACAGAAGCTCTATCATAATGTATATTATAAAGTAGATTGTTATCGTGGTAGAGCCATCCTGCAGCTATATCATAGTTGTAGCACGAATGGGTCTCCTCGACCGGGGTAAAACCACACACTCATAAAATACCAGCGTAAAATGGAAACTTATTGCTGCTGTGTTTCGTATCCTCTCTCTTTATGTATTCGTATATATGTACCGGCGACCCTTTTTACTGAAAACGAGGCATAACATCTCGTCTGGGAAAACAACACATCTGCGTTTTTAATCTTAATCAAGGATAAAATGTAGATGTCTATGGGCCACAGCATCCGCTTACCATCAGGAGGACTGTGTGCTCGTGTCACCCTTATTATATAAAAAAGAGTAATTAGGTATGAATGTTAAAGCAATATACACATTACTTTATAATTGTTATTTAAACTTTTACATTTAAAAGGTAAAACTTTTTATATTTATATAAATAAGATAAATGAAGTGTCATAATTGCACAGCATTTGCCGCGTGTTTGGTTAACTGTCACGCATTTTTATTGTGGTTACTTTTTTGTAGATTGTAATCAAGAGAAAAAAAAACATATCATACACCGATAGTTAGTTCTTATTAGTTAAAGAACGACCTCGCTGGCGTTTAAGACTTCCGAGATGATGATTCATTCCTTGTGCCTTTGTGTATAGAAATACAGACGTGAACTTTAACAAATTTGGTTATGGATAGAAAGAGCTGGCCTCGTTCATATTATGGATTCATTGATTTTACCTTGACCGTCAATACATTCAAACGTTAAATATATATTATGCATCCATCCATTCTAGTCTATAAAAGTTCACTGACTCATAAGGAGGATTTTTCCATAGATGCCACGGTTGGCAAATGAGTTGGCAATTGATAAAAGTTAAAGTTACAGCCTATATACGTCGCACTGCTGGGCACAGGACTCCTCTCACTTCTGAGAGGGTTTTAGGGCAAGGAAACGTCAGCCACGCTGCCCCAATATGTGTTGGTGAACATTAAATGTCTTCGAATTTTTTTTTCTTATTTCTTAGACATACAAGTTTCCTCACGATGTATTTCTTCACCATCGAGAACGTGATAAATCAGCACTTAGAACCCGGGTCGCTAGCTTACTGTGAAATTTACAGCGAGCGCTTAGCCCCTGAGCTACCACGGCTCTTGTAGTTTGTGGCAGTCGTAGTTTTTCTAATCTTGAGTTCATCAGGAAGATGCTGATAAACTTAGAATAATAAAAAAAAACTGCGGTTACCAATCCACTTACCAAGCGTGCAAAATCACCCCATAAGTGTACCTGTGAATCCTATGTTCAGAAGAGGAGTTTTGTTAAGCTTATTTCATCTTATAAGAAAAATACCATTTATCGAAAAATCAGAAATCTCCCTGCCATTTAAAACGTCAATTACGTGAGATCTCGAGACAAGATAGGGTGATGGATCCTCCTTCAACTTAAAATAATAATGTGTAAACATGCGAGGATCTGACCTTGTAAATAACCACATGAGTAGTTCATCGCAAAAAATGCATATTTATGGCGTATGTAATAAATACCTTGCTTGTATTTACAAAACGAACACTTTTTTATTTTTCATTATTTTCCATCCAATGTTAAGCGTGTTACACGTCGTTCTCTGTAAAATGCAATGAACCAACACACAGCGCAGATAATTTATCTAGCTGATAATGTATATTTCATCGTTAAGTATCTGTAAGCAACGACATATTATATCGAAAGATAGTAACAATATTATCTGCTCATACAAATATATCTGCAGATACAAATATGGCATCGATTTTGCCTGCATGTAACTACAGGATGGTCGCTGAAAAAATGCGATTAAATTCGCTTTGGTCCTTTTGAAGCATTAAATGACGTTTATCTAAATTCTTAGCCTTTTCATAAATGCTAATGCCGTCAAAAACACAACTTGTAAAAAAACCAAGTCTCGTTACTCAGTTCTTCTAACGTAAAAAGTTATGAGATTCATTTAATACCAAATCGGTTAATTTATTTAGGGGTCCTTCTGTCTTAAGTTATTATCTACGTAATTAGCTTACCTAACAACATCTTATAGTTACTATATAAATATTAAAAATCTTTTATGTTTTAAATAAATAGATTGAGTTGGCAATCGCACTAAACAATCTAATTTAACACTGCCCAGATGCAACGCGTGCATCTTAATCAAAATCTGAATCCTGTTCTGACGAGCTGTCTAGCAAATCTAGAAGCAATACACGTCAACTCATTGTAGGTATAAATAATTCGCTCCAAAAAAACACGTCTAGTAAGTGTGAAGGATTTCGAGTGAATGTATCATTTCGTATATTATCGTATCTGCGTAGTGTGTGATACTTTAAGATAATTAAGTTTTATACGCAGATAATATATTTTTACGAGCTTAGGGTCTTTCTTTAGGGTGGATTTTTCTAGATAGCTTATTTCTTCTATTCGATACTAGAGGGCGCTGTTGGGAGACTTCTAGAAAGATCTTGAAACTCCTATTTCTGATACTTGATACCAGATGGCGCTAGTGCCATCAACTGTGGCGCGCCGCAATATGTATATACGTACATGCGTAGTCTGTGACTCGCTTTAGTCTGAGACTTATTATAGGTCCATGTTGATCGATTGATTGAGATGATTCATCACAATTTTGATTATGTCAGACTTGTAGCGCCCATTTTGTATCGACACACGAGAGGATAAAAAAATATTTTTTATAGAATTAGACAGTCCACTTAATAATAAGTGAATGATGCGACGGCGATGCGATATACATCTATCTATCCTCGGTTAAGAATAAAAATGCAGATGCGTTGCCACCCCTGAGGACTAAGATGGAATGGATCATTTCCAGTAATAAGGGTCTGCGGTTCTCTACATTCACCATACGACACAGCTGCATTGAGCTGCTATTTTACGCTGACATTCTGTGAGGGCCTGGTCCTTCTCTGGTCGAGCCGACCCATTCGTGCTATAAAAATAATATAGCTGCAGCATGGCTCTACTACGTAAAAAATAATGTGTCCACTCTGCTACTTACCTAACATGATATCGCAAAGGCGGCTAATGGGATGATTTACTTTTCTTTTACTTTTCTTCCCAAGCGTGGTCCGAGTAGCACGCTGTTTTTTAGACTCTTCCTGCCCGTAAAGGATAACAGGCGTGACGATATTATAAGACTATTGTATCTTTACACGTGTTTGAGCTATGTCATAGCCCGAAGGTATAATCAGTCATAAAAATGGTTAACCCATTGGTTTAAAAATAGCATTAAAATATTTGCCTAGCCTTAAAGTTAAACTACTCTGAAAACAACTGATGTAGTTTTACCGATATAAGATATAATATAAGTGATGCATTTTAGTTTTAAACAACAGAAAAAAGGACGTTGTAACGCCACTCAATAATTTTCGATTTACCAGGTGGCTTAAAGTTTTTTGGAATTAATTTCAATGCCGCCGTTTAGTTAATATGGAAATTAACTTACAAATATTTTCCTAATATAAGATTTATATCTGTGAACGTATGACTAACATATCTAACAATATTACACAGGCGTCGAAAATGCGCCGCCACCGCCAGCACCTCTACCAGAACCTAATCTACTATCAGTGTTGCCCGCTGCATCCGCTACCCCCAAGCCAGCGACAGTGTTAACTACATCGCCAACGCCACCTTCAACCGCTTCTACACCAATAGAGCCACTGCTTCTTAACAGGTAAATTTAATATTTAGGGCTACACGAGAAATTTCGAAAAAAATCTTTTCAGGCATACACATATATAAACCAGCTTGTGTTGACAGTGAGGACGTTAGAAATCTAGACGCGATCGTACTGCTAATCGTATAAAGAAGTACAAAGTCACTCCGCAAGGTATGGAGAAAGCTTTAATCTTAGCGAAAAGAGAAGGAAGGAAATCATCGTAAGGAACGTGGGAGTTACGCACTGGAGCAGTGTAGCGAACAAATTACTCAATACTAATCTCAAAAATAAATTGAAGATCTCCTTTTAGGCTGAAACTCGCTTAAAATTGTGGTTTAAATATCAAATACGAAGAAAATTGGGTAATAATCATTCCGATTTTGCACAACAATGCGTTTTCTTGCTTGCATTGCGGCTGCTGTACAAAAAATGGGCTTCGAAACATCCACCTTATATAATAAAATCTATATCGGTATCCTCATATACTAAACGATCAATTCTATTAAATATATACTAGGTAGTAGTAGTAGTAGTAGGAAATGAGGGGAGGCTTGTGCCCAGCAGTGGGACGTATATAATATAATAATAATAATAATAATTTTATTTCAGATAACCAAGTGATCCATAAAATTTGTTAGTAAATATGGAACTTATAACCTATGTTAGTACCTAAATCTAATTCTTAAATATAAGCGCCTTATTAACTAAACATAGGCGGTAATATTGCCTAAGGAGGAATGAGTCGTATCTTTCAGCAATTATTCTCATGATGGAGTTGGAGCTATCCCGCACCCTGCCAAGCAACGAGGCTGTTTTCTTTCTTATAAGGGCGTAATAGTCATCTGTACGCGCCTTTGCAAACGTGCCTGATGCACTGCAAAATCGGGGTAGCCCCAACAAGATCCTGAAGCCATTATTATACTGGACACGTAAGGTGTCGACAGTCCGCTGTGAATAATTCGACCACAGGCTGCACGTGTAGAAAACTTGACAGTACGCTTTAAATAGTGTTATCTATACTTGTTCACTACACCGCGCAAACCTACGTGCCAACATATTACATCGGACTGCCAGCGCCCTACGTTCCCTTTCAATATCAACATTGTCACTTAGGTCATCGGTAACAAAATGCCCTAGGTACTTAAATTTATCAACGCGTTTTAATTCAATGTCATTTAATTTAATTGCAGGCACATTTTCTGGGCTTTTACAGCCAACGGCCCTAAACACCATGAATTCGCTTTTATTACCATTGTATCGTAGGCCATGGTTTAACGCATACTTCTCACATATCTTAAGGAGTTCTCTGGTAGCCTTAACCGTGGGACTCAGCAACACCATATCATCCGCGTAACTTATGTTGTTAAAACTTACATCGTCGATACGACATCCGACTTTTTTGCTGCTGAGTTCAACGATTAGGTCATTTATGTACAGGTTGAAAAGCTTTGGTGACGTAATTCCTCCCTGTCTGACCCCACATTGCAATCTGTACCTGTCAGAGAACTTATCGGCCCATCTCACATTATTATACTGATTATTGTACCAGTACTGAAAAATCTTCAAAAGCTCAGCTGGAATCTTTTTCTGGCGTAGCTTATCCCATAATATGTCATAATTTACAAGATCAAAAGCTCTGGAGAGATCTAAAAAACATGCATATACAGGTGTACGTCGCTTTGTGTAATATTCAACAGTGTGCTTTAGGGCTAAGATAGCATTCTCAGTAGACAATTCAGACCGAAACCCAAACTGTGCATCGTGCAACTCAATATAACTTTCCAGCTGTGTATCCAACAGGCTGTCAAGTATTTTAGCCATAATTGTTGCCAAAGATATGGGTCGATAATTACACTTATCTCCTACGTCACCTGTTTTGTTTTTAACTATAGGCACAACTATTGTCCGCATAAGGTCGTGAGGCAGATACGAATGACAGAGACATGAAGAGAAGAACGTAGCGAGTAATCGAGGCAGGTGAGGTCCGGCATGCTGCAGGTGCTCGATGCTGAGAGAATCATGGCCGGGAGATTTCCCCCTAGTCATATTTTTAATGGCAGTTGCCACTTGTTCAGGAGTAAAACGAATGAAGTCATGACTGCCATGATAGCTCTCATCTCTGGGCATCGGCTGCGATGTAACTAGCAACGACTCTATTTTAAAATGCTCTGCAAACATATTAGCTATGCCAATAGGTTCGTTTACACCTCCAACGCACACAGGCAGGGTAGGCTTAATATCAAGTTTGTTGGTGGCTTTCCAGAATTTTTTGAAATTATTTGCCTTACGATGTGATGCTATGTTATTGAGTTGAATTTGCTCTAGATGGTTCTGACACCATTTTAATTTGCTCTTAAATATTTTACGTGTTCGGCACATATCGTCATATATAGGACCACTACTTGGTTTGTTATGCCACAGCCATATGCGATATTTAAACCTAGCCATCACATGTGCTTCCCTCACATGTCTGTTCCAACCTACAATACGACCACTATGCTTATAACATCTATGGTCATCATAACTCTGTATAGCGGCTTCAGATAAAATAGTAACAATATTATTGTACATTTCATCAAGCATTAACCTATGATGGGTATTGTTACAGTGTGAATTATAACATACGCTAAGTTCCTCAGGTACCTTAAGCGACATTAATTTCTTATTACACATATCATAATATACTTCGATTCGATCACTGACCCTTTCGCCCCATATTACTTTGTTACATGATTTTATCGCAACTTCTAATTTCGTTTTAATAGTGTCTAACCTGCACTCAACAATAAAGGGGCAATGATCAGACCAGAATACATCATAAAATATTCTTATGTCAGTTATAGTGTCCCAAGCAGCTTGTGTGACAATGCAATGGTCAAGCCATCGTCTACAGCCATGTGCATCACTGACAAATGTATAGTTACCAGAATCTATACCTAACTTTTCAATGTCCGCACAAATCCAATTCTGTTCAGAACAGAATTTTAAAAGTTCAAGTCCAAAAGACTCACCAGGATGAGCATTAAAATCACCAAGGACGTACACTGCTTCCACGTCACAACTTTCGACTATCGCGCTTACCTCACTAAGACATTCAGTGAATTCTGTTAGGTTATCACTCGCGTCTGTCGGCATATATACACAAAACACTAAAAAGTGTTTGTCACCGAGGGATACTTTTATTGCTGCTAGCCGCACACTAGCACAGTTTATTACTGTGACTGACTCAAAAGCTCCTTTGCGCCACAAAATCGCCACACCACCATACGGTCGTCCTTTGAGTATGCCCTCTGATATGTTCACAGCTGATTTTCCTGTGTATTCAAAATCTTGGTGTATCTTGGCAAGGTATGGGATATCATAGGGAAGCAACCACGTTTCTTGGAGAGCAACTATATCGACTTTTTGACACAGAAACTTAACTGCATCAATTGAGCGTTTCACAGATTTGCAATTAAAACAGGCTAATTTAGTTGACTTATAAATTTGTTTATCTATTCTTATGTAATAGTTTGCTTCATTATGCTATAGGCTGTAACTTTTTTTTTACTATATACTAGGTATCTGAACGACGTATATGACATCCTTTTTTTAGAAATCAACGTCCTTCGCCTAATCCTCCACTCCTTGCTAAATGTTAATATCGTGGTCATCTTTTGATGAATCAAATGTCGCGAATGTGAATTTAATTATACGATTCCCACAGAGTACTGTAATATACTCCTGAAAACGTGGTTGCACCCTGTGTTCTCGATGAAAATACCAACAATGTGTTGTTGATACACTAAAGGAGAATAAAATTACACTCGAACTAATAATTTAACAATCAGACAGCGTGATAATAATAGTTATTAGGACATCAAAATCTTTTTGTTTAGTATTTACGTTTAAATATCAACATTGAATTAACCTTTACCTTAACTGGTTATGACATATATAATCTGTAATTAAAATATCAAAAGGCGCAGGTGTTTTAATGTTATTAAATATGATACCTATTTAATGATTATATACGTATTTACCACACAGTAGAATCAGATGTTACATTGAGGAAATTGTAAAAACAATTATCATTGTGAGATGATATTTGTATGGCCTACAAATAACTGTTTTGGGTTCGAATTTGAGCAGCCAACCGTAATATACGATATATGCTTGTACTATATTTTCTTTAGGTGTACATATAGGTACTGTAACGAAAAAAAAAATAGTGCGCAAATATGCTATATTTTGAGAATGACAGAGTATCCTTTTATAGGATAGGGTGACAAATGAGCACACAGTCCACCTAATGGTAAGTGGCCCGTAGACATCTACATATATCCTCGATTACAAATCAAAATTCAGATGCGTAGTCACCCGTGAGGACTTAGATGGAATGCGAAACGAGTTTCCAGTAAAAAGGGTCTCCGGTCTTCTACACTCACCATACGGTACACAGCAGCAATAAGATACTATTTTACGCTGGTATTCTGAGAGAGCGTGGTCCTTCGCCGGTCGAGCCGACCCATCGTGCTACAACTATACTACTAATATAACTGCAACATGGCTCTACAACATTCAAAGAGTAAAAATAATTGTAGCAATTTTCTCAGTTTCGTAGAATATACCAATTGCACATAGACAATCTTTCGGACTAGATTTACTCAAGCTCGCTAAACTACCTTAAGCTTCCTCATACGGCGAGAGTGTGAATGAAGGACCACACCTGAGATCCATATGTCATCAAAAGTAAATTTGAAATAAATAATTCTAAGAAATAGGTACAGAAAATGTATCAATGTAGAGCTATTAACGACCAAGCTCAAGAAATACGTGGAATTGTTTTTGTCTGATTAAAAACATACAATTTTTTACGCAAAATTTCACAGAATTGGTGTAATTATAGGATTGGTGAATTAGAGGAAATAGTTGTAAATAAAGCCGATAAAAAATCTGTTTGTATTATATTTTGGAAATTCCATAAATTAAACCAGATTTACACAGGTAGGTATTATTCTTAAAAATTCAATCACAATAATTGCATTTCATTTATTTAAAAGAAAACATTAATAAATCATAAAATGTTACTGTTGATATTGACTTCGATTGTCAATTCATTGATGACATGACAGACCGTATTTCAGTCACGGCGACCAGCCTTAACGGACACTAGCCATCAGTGCAGGACAGGTGCACGAATGAGTGCTCAAGTACAGGTACTTTCCCTATTCCTTCACTCTCATAGTCCGATAGGACTTACGTGCTTTACGGGGCACAGGGGTGAAACACCGTCAACTTCCCAAATCCGAGCTGTTACTGAGAATTTTTTGATGAAAAAACCCATCTTACCCACCTATCTAACCTGGTATTCAAACCCGTTACTTTATGAACAGTAGTTTGACCATACGACCACCAAACTAACGAGGCAGTCATAGGCATAACATTTTTACAAGTAAACCAATCGTTTTATTGGATCGTCTTGTAGGTTCTATATATTTGAGAAATAAACAAAATGTATTTGTTTATTATACGGAGTAACGATGTTGGTATTAGGTAGAGATATTTATTGTTTACAATAACGATGGTTTTCTTTACCATCGAATACTTGATAAATTAGTTTTTTAAATTGAAATTAATAATTTCATTGATGCTGGCGGGGATCGAACTCAAATCGTTCGCATACTTCGTATACATTTTTGGTGTAGCTTTTTTCCCTAAGCTATCACGGCCTATCTTCTTAGGATGTTGAAATTTATTTTAAATATAATTATTATCAGTATTATTATTTCAAAAATATTAAGTGATATAATTTGAAATTCCTAATATCTAAATAAAACACAAAAAATGTTTATACCTATGGATACCTAGAAGGTTTATTTAATTTAGACCCGGTAGGTGACGCTGTGTTCTTAATATCTAAATGGAGAATACAACAAGCTATATTTATTACTAGCGGCCCATAGAATATTATAATACATATACATAATAGAACGGGGGTGTGAGCGGAGCCCGTGTAGCCACTATGCCACAACACGTCAATTCACACTTATAAATGTCAACACGAGATGTGTTTTGACGTTACAATCGTTTCCAAATTTCGCATGCAAATTATTTAGAAAATGCCAAATTTCACGCTATTTACAAATAAATATATATTAAAATCCGTCTGTCAACACAGCGAATCGGGTTTGTAGTACTGATTAACTGATAATACAACGTAATTGCTTGTGCACCCGGCGACGCCGAACCTCGGAACATAATAAGGTTGACAGCCATTCTATTGTGTATTATAGTATTCTATGTAGAAACCCAGCCCGGTTTCGCCTGGGATTAATTAATGTGACGTTATTTAAATTTAATATAATCATCAAATACAAAATTTATTTATTTTTTTTAAAAAAAAGTTTTATCACAATCAGTCCAGCCTTTCCGAACGTTACTCATTGCTTAATGGCATTCAAATAACTCCCCTAGTTAAGTGTGTTATCAGAATCAGTATCCAAGCAAAAAAAAATTAATTAGCAAATTGTATGTGGTTTTATTTCCTCTAACTTACACGAGTATCGGTAATGAGTTGTCTTTGACAATCCTCTTACTCCTCGGCCAATGCAGAGATAATAAAACCACGTACAATTTGCAAATTAATTTTTTTTCTTTAAAATAATGTTTAATGTGTTTTTTTTTTTGAAAAAATTATTTATATTTGCTTGGATACTGATTCTGATAACGCAGTTAACGGGAACCACTGGGTTTTTGTTACATGTTGTATACTTATATCATTCACCACTGCCTTATGTTATTCTCTAAAAATTACATAAATAATTCTGCAAACTCAAAACTTTCCTTTTCACCACACTCTTCTACGACTTCATCAGCCCGTGAAAATATCACAGCTGATCATCTCCATATCTAGACTTCTTCCAAAGCTTCTAGCATCGCGACAGATCGACGCTTACAGTAACAGATGTTCTGATGCATCTGTTCTCACAATTTAAGAGTACGTCCGACACATAATGATGCGGTTGCGCTATCACAGTGATATTAATCTTAATTAGTTTTAAAAATCAAAAAAATCCTAAAAATACCACTTGTATAAGGAAATGAAACATGATAACGAGAAGTAATTAACAGATTACGTCCAAGGAGACCTGGTAGGTACAGACGTAACCGCTTAAATCAGGTTATATATTAGCAAAAGCGTTAGCTACGCTATTGCATATCCCGTAATTAGGTACATCAAAATACATGACTGAGAACAATACTGAATACTAGTCGGGCTTCTCGCAATCGTTGCGTCACAGTATGTAGAACAATGAATGAAATATTTGTACGCAATACACTATACTCCTAGGGAGCCGTGGTAGACCATAAGAGCCTGCACGCGAGGAACTGAGTTCGGTTTCCACCGTCTCGTAGAATAAAATTGTTTATTACTACTTTATGTGCTGATTTACTGCGTGCTGGAAAACAGCGTAAAGAAATGTTTTCTTTACGCTGTTTTTCAGAAGTCCTTAAATTTATAAATATTTCGTTGATGGCTGCTATCATTTCTGAAACGGTTTTTGTAAAGGTAAAGATTCTTTTTTTCAGGACTTAAGAAACGATAGAGTCTCTCATCGGTCAATCAAATAATAAAGGGGCAAAAGGGCGATGCTTTATCGACGCCATTTGAATACTCGATACTGTAGTTACTACACCATACTAAAATCGACTAACATATCTACTACAGTGTAGTAGATATGTTAGTCGATTTTAGTATGTTGTACTCGTAGTGTAAATAATCTTTTTAAGTAAATCTTTCGATGTGTTTCCAATTATTGCTAAAGGTTATTTGCTATTTTTTTCTTAATATATTAGTCATAGTATGCGACTTTGTGTTTTGTTTCTGTCCTTCTCCTAGTTTTGGTTTTATAGGGCGGCAAAGCTTAAGGTGACCATCACAGAAATCTAAATAATAAGGCAATATTATTTAGATTTCTGTGGTGACCATATTACCCTCACGTAACTTATTATTTAATACTTATTTGAAATTCGGTCTTTTTTATTATCTTTAAATTCTATCATATTTACATTAAAGTAGCTGTAATTCATATTTAGGTAAGTATATAAAAGGATGTTAGGAAACGCTGCTGGAAAGTGCATTATTTTTGTTTGTTTGATGGGTCACATGATTAGAAGCAGTTTATTGCTGCGTTAGACATTTTTCTGAAAATCAAGCTGTTATTTTTGTATAAATGCTTGTATCAAAAAGCAAAATTGTAAATTAAATCTAAATTAAATTTCAGATTCGGTGACGACGATGACTCGATGGTGAGCAATCCGTCGCCAGCTGTGACTACGCCACGGCCTACCATGTCACCTATTACATCCTGGCCAACCACCATTCGTCCAAGGTATAATTTTAATTTTTATTAAAACCCACTACTAATAATCATCATCATCATTAATAATTAAATAATGTCCTCCAGACCGAATTTCGGTCATGATGGCCGGGCTCAACGGAGGCTAGCCATCTGTGCTGAACAGAATTAGTGCCCGAATGTACACGGAAACACAGACGCACTGTCTTTTCTCTTACTCTCTAGTCCGATGTGAAAGCAATCCAATACGACTGGATAGCGATCAGGTGCAGAATCCACGGTTTTACTTTACTGCTAACTTCCTGACTTTGGGCTGATAGTGAGAATTTCTTAACAGAAAAACCCAATGACTCAGGACTCTAACCAGAGGCAGTCTTCATCATTATATTTACAGCCGTTCACAAGTTCTCTGCTCAACGTTACCCCCACGAAGTCATAAAACACGGTCCCGATTAGTGCATCCATCGACTTCCTAGCTTCCTACATGTCTTACCACTACATTTTTAGAAAATGTCGTTTTATCCGTGTTTGCAGGCAATGAAAAACTGCTACAATATCATTAGACAAGAAGGTAAATTTTGGCAATGTGTTAATCTCTCGTAATCTGTCTTCGGTCCGACCTTTTATCGAGCCCTTTTTTCAGTATTTTTTTTAAAACACGAAAATAAAAACAAAAAATAATTGCGCTCATGATTTTTTATTCAAAAAACCAGTTCAGTTTTTTCATCACGATCGGTTCACCCGTTCAGAAGATCAGCTCGGGCAGACAGACAAACAGACAGAAAGACAAACATTTTACACCAATTTAAACACAGTTTACACATTACCATACGTGTTTACTATGACATTACATTCTACCGAATTTCTATCGTCATTATCATCGAAAAACATTATGTTTAATTTCAAATCTTGATTTGTTAATAATTAATAAAGTTTTGTTGTAAAATATTAATTGTTGTGTGCAATAAAACTAACGGACTTAACCATTTAAAATATGTAAGTATATTGTTGTATATGTATATGTATATATATATATGTATGTATATATATATATATAATATGTAACGTAATTAACGGACACCCTCAGACACACCAATTAGTATATTACCCCCCCCCCCCCCCCCGCTGAAACCCCGCTGCCGCGGCAAGTTGTTGCGCAGCGGACAGACTTCCGGCACGATCTCATGGCGACATGGAGAGAGCGACTGTCGCAACCCAGTGCTGGGCACGCCACTATAGCGGCGATAAGACCCCTCTTTGAGGAGTGGCTTGAGAGACGCCACGGCATCCTCACCTTCCGCCTGACGCAGGTCCTCACCGGACACGGTGTGTTCGGGAGGTTCCTGCACCGAATCGGGCGGGAGGAAACGCCCGGGTGCTCCCACTGCGAGGATGGACCGGAGGACACGGTGGAACACACCGTGGAGGTGTGCCCTGCTTGGGCGGAGCACCACCGTGTCCTCGTAGCGGCGATAGGCGGCGGCGACCTCTCGCGTCCGGCCCTGGTCGAAGCCATGGTCCGGTGCGAGACGGAATGGGATGCCGCACCACCTTCTGAGGAGCAGTGATGCTAGCGAAGGAGGTGACGGAGCGGGAGAAGGAGAGAGCAGCAGCTTTCCTCCCCGGGCGTCGCGCGAGACGCCCCAGGCGTCGGGGGCTACGTCGTGGCCCCCGGCCACCGTAGGCGCGGGCCTGTGGACGGCGAGCAATGGGTAGCTCGCCGTCCGTCCGTCTAACGACGACAGGCCGTGTCGACGGCGCGTTTTGTTCCACGCGCGCCTCAAAGAGCTGTCAGCAGCGTGAAGGGGCCCGCAAGGGCCGACGCCTGCCGGGGCTGCGGGCTGTTCGAAAGAGATACCGCGGCCCCGGAACGTAAGGGCACTGAAGGAACGTGGTAGAGCCATGTTGCAGTTATATTAGTAGTATAGTTGTAGCACGAATGGGTCGGCTCGACCGGGGAAGGACCACGCTCTCACAGAATACCAGCGTGAAATAGTAGCTTAATGCTGCTGTGTTTCGTATGGTGAGTGTAGAGAACCGGAGACCCTTTTTACTGGAAATGAGGCATTCCATCTCAGTCCTCACGGGTGACAACGCATCTGCATTTTGATTTGTAATGGAAGATAGATGTAGATGTCTATGGGCCGCAGCAACCACTTACCATCAGGCGGACTGTGTGCTCGTTTGTCAACCCATTCTATAAAAAAAAAAAAAAAAAAAAAAAAAGGAACACGGATGGTTTTTAGTCAGTAAAAGTCTGACACTCCCTTACGCTCCACCCAGAGCGAAAGGCGTCATTAGATGATTTTCCATCCGCAAAAAAAAAAAGGCAATGAAAAACTGCTACAATATCATTAGACAACAAGGTAAATTTTGGCAATGCGTTAATGATTATAATAGCTCAAATGTGATACCGGGTGGTCTCGAAATCTGTCTTCGGTCCGACCTTTTATCGAGCCCTTTTTTCAGTATTTTTTTAAAACACGAAAATAAAAATAAAAATAATTGCGCTCATGATTTTTTATTCAAAAAACCAGTTCAGTTTTTTCATCACGATCGGTTCACCCGTTCAGAAGATCAGCTCGGGCAGACAGACAAACAGACAGAAAAACAAACATTTTACACCAATTTAAACACAGTTTACACATTACCATACGTGTTTACTATAACATTACATTCTACTGAATTTCTATCGTCATTATCATCGAAAAACATTATGTTTAATTTCAAATCTTGATTTGTTAATAATTAATAAAGTTTTGTTGTAAAATTTTAATTGTTGTGTGCAATAAAACTAACGGACTTAACCATTTAAAATATGTAAGTATATTTTTGTATATATATATATATATATATATATATATATATATATATATATATATATATATATATATATATATATATATATATATAATATGTAACGTAATTAACGGACAACCTCAGACACACCAATTAGTATATGTTAGCCTATACCTTTTAACGAGCAATTCTTGTATATATATACGAGATTCCTCATATATATATATATATATATATATATATATATATATATATATATAAAATCGGAATCTCGGAAACGGCTCCAACGATTTTCATAAAATTTAGTGTCCAGTGAGTTTTGCGGGCAATAAATCGATCTAGCTAGGATTATTTATATAGCTAGGATATTTTTAGAAAATGTCCTTTTGTCCGTGTTTTCAGGCAATAAAAAAACTGCTACAATATAAGAAGGTAAATTTTGACAGGCTACTAACGATCGTAATAGCTCAGGTGGGATGTCGGTCGGGCGTGATATCGGTATATCGGATAATTTCCTTCTTTTGTGAGAAAATCCTATTATTACGAGCACTTTTTTTAGTAATTTTTAAAAATAGGAAAAATTTTAATTAAACTAACTGCACTCATGATTTTCATTCAAATAACCAGTTCAGTTTTTTCTATTATGTCAATAAGATCAAAAAATATTATGCATGTAATTTGTATCTAAATGTAACTTAAAAAAAAAACCGGTCATCCGGGTACTATATATATTTTTTTTTTTTTTTTATAGAAGAGGGGGCAAACGAGCATGCGGCTCACCTGATGTTAAGTGACTACCGCCGCCCATGATCAACCGCAACACCAGGAGAATTGCGGGTGCGTTGCCGGCCCTTTAGAAAGGAGTAAGCTCTTTTCTTGAAGGTCCCCAGGTCGTATCGGTCCGGAAAAATCGCCGGTGATAAACTATTCCACAGAGAGGTTGTACGTGGAAGAAAGCTCCTTGTGAAACGTACAGTGGTGGACCGCCAAGCATCCAGATGGTGTGGATGGTATCGGGACGTTTGCCGTGTCGTGCGTTCACGAAATTTGGCGGCTGGGATTAATCCGAACAATTCCTCAGAGCACTCCCCGTGATAGATGCGATAAAATACGCAAAGAGATGCAACATCTCTTCGCAACGCCAGTGAATCGAGCCGATCGGAAAGCACTCGGTCGTCGACGATTCGAGCCGCTCTGCGCTGGATGCGGTCAAGTGGAAGGAGCTGGTACTGGGGAGCCCCAGCCCAGAGATGGGAACAGTATTCCATGTGCGGTCGAACCTGCGCCTTGTAAAGTTGCAGGCGGTGTGCCGGCATGAAATACTGCCCCGCTCTGCTGAGCACGCCAAGCTTTTTAGAGGCCAATTTGGCCTTCCCTTCCAAGTGACCACGAAACTGCACGTCACTCGATATGTCGACGCCGAGGATTCCGATACTGGCTGAGGCAACAAGGGGAGTGCCTTGAAACTGAGGGGATACGACAAAGGGGTTCTTTTTAGCGGTTAACGCGCAAACTTGTGTCTTCTGGGGGTTAAACTGGACTAGATTTAGTCGTCCCCAATCCGAGACTCTGTTCAGCAAAGACTCGACTTCAGACACAAGTTTGTCCCGGCACTCGGAGACGTTTTCCCGAGAAATATTGGCTCGGCCGGTGTAAAGAGCATCACCAGTGCTGTCATCTGCATAGCAATGAATGTTACGGGTATGCAACATATCATTGATATGCAGAAGAAACAGCGTTGGCGATAGCACGCAGCCCTGTGGAACACCAGCATTAATAGGCTTGCAATCGGAGCTTGCACCGTCTACAACGACCTTGATGCTCCGATCTGCAAGAAAGCTGGTGATCCAATCGCACAATTTCTCGGGAAGCCCATAGGAAGGGAGCTTCGAAAGAAGCGCTTTGTGCCAAACCCGATCGAAGGCCTTCGCAATGTCCAAACTAACGGCCAATGCCTCCCCCTTGAACTCTACTGCCTCCGCCCATCTGTGAGTGAGGTAGACCAGAAGATCACCAGCTGACCGACCACGGCGAAAACCGTATTGGCGGTCACTAATCAGCTGGTGATCCTCAAGGTACCTCATGAGCTGGCAGTTTACAATGGACTCCATTGTTTTGGAGAACAAGGAGGTGATGGCGATTGGCCGGTAGTTGGACGGGTCTGAGCGGTCGCCTTTTTTAGGGATCGGGTGGACGAAAGCAGTCTTCCATGATTTTGGGACTACGCCTAGGGAGTAGGAGTACCGGAAAAGACGCGTTAAAACCGGTGCCAACTCTGGAGCACACGTCCTCAGCACAATTGGGGGGATTCCGTCAGGCCCACTCGACTTGTGGATGTCCAGGGAGAGGAGTGCTTTGCGAACCGAGCGCTGTGTGAACTGCACTTCCGGCATGGAGCACTCACACCGCGGGATGGTCGGCGGCGTACTCCCCCCGTCATCGAGAGTCGAGTTAGACGCAAAGAAGGAGCCTAGAAGATCGGCTTTCTCCTTTGCAGTATGGGCCAGTGAGTCGTCCTCCCTGTGCAGAGATGGAAGAGATGGCTGACAGAAATTCCCCTGGACAGCCTTGGCGAGAGACCAGAATGCACGGGTTCCAGAAGGAAGGCGAACTAGTCTCTCGCCAATTCTGCCTATGTGCTCTGACTTTGCCTTGGCAATGACTCTTTTGAAGGACCTAGAGGCGGAATTATACTTCTTTTTTAGAGCGCTGGTGTTTACATCCCGGGACGCTGATGCATCAACCCAGGCTTGGTAGCACTCCTGCTTATAGCATGATGCTATTTTACAGGAGCGACCAAACCATGGCTGAGATTTGCCTCCAATGGGCACCACAGAGGAAGGAATAAAAAGTTCCATACCCTGAAGTACCACATCAGTAACAGAATCCGCAACAACGTTGGGATCATCCGGCGAGAAGCAAACCCGCCCCCAAGGGTAGGATGCAAAGAAAGACCGCATCCCATCCCAATCGGCTGACCTATAGTGCCAAACACGGCGGCAGCCTGCAGAATGCAACCGCGATTTCAGCGTGAGTGGCACAACACTCCGGACCAGACAATGGTCCGAGGAGCCTAAAGGGGCGTCGACGGAAATCTGATATCCGTCCGGGTGAGAGGTCAGCAGAAGGTCCAACAGGGAAGGTGCATGATCCTCCACATCTGGAATCCGCGTAGGCGAAGTAACCAGTTGTGTCAGACCATATGCCAAGGCAAAATCATGAACAGATCTCCCCGCATGATCGGTTAAACGTGAACCGAGCCATTCGGCGTGATGGGCGTTAAAGTCGCCGAGGATCACGATCTCTGCAGAGGGGATCTGCTGTAGCAACGAATCTGCAGCCATTTGGACGTGGTCGAAGAGTCGGTCTGTTTCGGCATTACCGCTGTGGGACCTATAGAGGCACCCGTAGACGCGCGGATGGTCGTCGCTGTCTACGCGTAGCCAAAGGATGGACAGGTCCGAACCTTCAAGTCTGCCGAGGCGTCGAGAACAGATGTCCTCTCTGACGTAAACGCAAACTCCAGCCCGAGGCACAAAGGAGTGTTCCAGTTTGTACCCCGGGTAGGAGAGATACGAAACATCAGCCGGAGAGGACACCTGCGTCTCGGTCAGAAAGAGCAGAGCCGGCCTCGCCGTCTCGAGATGGTAGTGGACGGCGTTTAGGTTAGAGTGAAGTCCCCTGATATTGCAGAAATTCACGGACAGCGTGGCAGGGGTCGCCTTGGTCTTGTTGCTCCGTTTGCCCCGAGCAGTTGTAGTCTTGAGCGGAATTTCGCCCCCCCCAGAATACGCGGGGCAGCCTGAGCACCCACGCTCAGAAGTGGAGAAACATGGTCGTGGATGCTCAGCGAGGGATTCTCCAGGGGTGCTGGTACCCTCCTGGGGTAGTCTATCTTTATTTAATTCCGCTACCATGTTGATGGGGGGGGGGGGGATTTGGGCCTCCGGCCACCTGCACTCACCGACGAAACGCGGAAGCAGAACTTCCACTTCACGCCGGTATTCTGTGAGGTCGTGGTACCACCCCGGTTTAAGCCGGCCCATACGTGCAACAGCAAAGCTGCCGCATGGCTCTACCACTGTTATATATATATATATATATAACAGTGGTATAGTGTTATCATATATATATATATATATGATAACACTACTCTGTACAGTATATATATGTATACAACACGTAACATAATTAACGCACTTTGAGAAAGTAGTTTGTTTCGATTCCTATCATTTTTGATATAAGTCATTTTATATCCGAAAAATAATTAAAACTACGTAAATTATATATATATATATATATATATATATATATATATATATATATATATATATATATATATATATATATATATATATATATATATATATATATGTATATAGAGGCGTTTGTACAAATGCGACCGTATTTTTATTTTTTAATACATTATTTTCCCGTTGGACTAATTTCTTATTTTAAAAACTTTCACGATGTTTGTGTCGATTTATTTATTTTTTAAATAACCCACTTATTATTCATCAAAATACGTTTTATGCAGATTATTTATAAAAATGGTAACTCCAAACCCTTTGAGACAATTTCTAATATAGTGGGTATTAGATAATGGGTGATGATCTAAAACTAATTCGAAATTAATTAATTCTATATAAAAAAGTTAGCGAGGTTGGTCAGTTTTAACTTTGTCTACACTAAATTGTCTTACGAACTAAAAATTCCAATGAGCAAATGGGAAATCTCGGCGTGATCTCCCAAACAATTAAAACAATTAGGGAAAAACCTAAAACTGGTTCCAATTTTATGAATAACAGTCAATTTTTCATAGGAGTATTATTGTTTCTTCTTAATTGCGGTTTATTTTTTAATTTTTATTGAGTGTTTATTCAAAAACATGTCTTAATAGATTTTTATTTTTTCAGCTTTTAATTACCGATTTCTTTTAACATTGTTTAAGATGTCATTTTTAACGAGTCCATGAGTCAGGGTCAATTCAAATAATGTTTTTTCTTTAAGTATATAATTTTATTATCTAAGATAGTGGCCATCCATAAATTACATCATACGTTAAGGGGGGAGGGGGCAATAAAATGTGACATTGTGTCACAAGGGATGGGGGGGGGGGGGGGGTAAAAGCTGTTTGACGTCACATGTTAAAATCTGCAATACTAAAACGCGAAATTTATAGGTAAACCAAATAATTAAAATATTTCTACATAACTCGATCTATATTATGTCGTCAGCGAGAGCACGCTTGCTCTCAAATCATTCCGCGCTTGGAATGTAACGTTTAAGCTCACAAAGCTTAAACGTTTATCGTTCTTTAATTTGATTTTATTAAAGATTATTTTTAATTTAAATAATGAAAAACTGTTGTTTTAATTTAAATACTTCTGAAATATAAAATTAAAATATACGTCACGTCACACCAGGGAGAGGGGGTTTCACAAGTATGAAAGTCGGTCTAGGTAATTATTTTTTATTCTGTTGTAGAGCCTAGTTACATGCTATGAGACATCATATTACTCGTATCTTATGCCTTGTATCCTAGAAATGTTCCGTTTTTTATCACGATCTAATTTACAGAAAGCTGTTTCTAGAAAAAAAAAACTGCTCCGTAAAGTTATGAAGCCCGGGCGTTGCATTATTTTAAGTCGTCGAAACTTGCTACATAAAAAGTTTGCCATTGAACATTCTTTGTGTACTTATACATTTCGTATATGTCATTTAACCGATCGTAACGAAAAACCAAACGTTTGTTGAATATGGGAACCTCCTTGTTTGAACGTTTTAAGTTGGTTGCAGGTTTCCATAGACTACAGATTAATAAAAGCTAACTAGCTAAGCAGTCATGGGCAGAAGTCACTTACACTGTGAATTCATTTAGCACCAATGAAATAAAAATATCAATAATATATCGTAAATATCTTTAAAGGCGATTGAACTGTAGGAAATTGATTGAGTTTATTCTTTTCATATTCTTTAAGATCATGTGTAGGGCTGCACTAAAAGTATCGGGAATGGAATATTTCCATTGTTCCTGTCATATTAAAATATTTTAATTGAAAACTCCTTGGTTTTAAAAATCGAATACCATTTATTTATTTAAAAAAAGATTCTCGGTCTTGTCACAAGGTTTTGTCAAACTTGTTTAGTCGTTGAGAAAATGGAATTGTTGGAATGACAAAATGGCGGCCAGAGGACTGTGATTTGTGTTACAGACTTAAATCTGTTTTAAAATTAGTGAATTTGCATGATTTCCTTTCCACGGCCTTACTTTTTTACTGAAATATAACCAATCATATTACTAGTCTGTGAATATAACCAACTCGAACCAACCAACTGGACAAAAGGGGGGAAGCGCGGGAAGTTCTGAAGTAGGCGGGCGTCCTTTTTTGGCTAAACTTTTGAAAATTAAATTAAATTGATATTACAGGATCAGTTAAGTTGTAAAGTATATATATTAGTAGTTATTGTTGATTATTTATAGTTTTAGCTTGATTTCTTCATCTGGTAAGTCATTTCATTGTATTATATGTAAATAGGATTTTTCTCTTGGCGTCCATGTTGGAGCCCGAAGACCCTGGAGGGACATCCCTCCAAGTGTCTCATGTAGTCACAATCGATGCGTCGGGAATGGAAACGGAAGGTTCAATTATAGATACAGACTGTTCGGAAAACTCGAAATCGGTGAAAAGAAAGAGAATTTCAGCTAGAAACCAAAAGAAGAGAAGGAATCACAGACAAACGGGTCTATCAGATTGCCAACTTTCCCCTAACGATTTAAAGGATAATGTTATTACTAAATTGCTTGATTCTGATGATAAAAACACTGAAATTCACCATAATGATGACACTCACTCTAACAATATTACAAGTAACCCCCGCGCTGCTAGGTTGCTTTACCAGGCGTCAGATCCTGCGCCTTATGTTGTCCATGTCCAAAAAATCTTACAACCAAATCAAACTGGATCTATTCACCCAGTACAATTTGGATTATTCCTTAAAAAAAATTTAATAAAAAGCATTGTAGCGGGAAGCATCAAAAAAATTGGAAGAAACAGACTGTATTTACAATTTGAAACATTTCAGGATGCTAACACATTTCTAAATCACAAATCTCTTGATGTTAATAAATACAAAGCATTTATTCCAGCCTTCACTATCACCCGCATGGGAATAGTGAGAGGTGTTCCATGTGATTGGGATGAGAAAGATATAATGGAAAATATAGACCTTCCGCAGAACTGTGGAAGTATTTTGAAAGTTCGGAGATTAAACAGAAAGGTATATGATGGCGAAACGCCCAAGTTCATTCCAACTGAGACTGTAGTTTTAACCTTTGATGGGAAGGTGCTACCTCCCAGGGTCTTTATATGTTTCAACTCCCTATCTGTAGAGCTTTATATTTACCCCACGCTGCAATGCTTTAATTGCTGTCGTTTTGGTCACACCAAAATGCAATGCAGAGGCTCTCCAAGGTGTTACAAATGTGGAGACAACCATTCAGGTATAAGCTGCGAGACTGAAAGAGATGATGCTGTGTGTATCTTATGTTCTGGTTCCCATTTCGCCACAGACAAAAATTGTCCGGAGTACGCTAGGCAAAAAGCTATAAAAGAAACAACGGCTAGAAACTCTATATTTTATTCAGAAGCCAGTAAAATCCACCCACCAGTTTCGAAATCTTATGCTGACGTTACTGCTTCTGCTTCATTGGCCCCTTCTGGTCGAACTATTACTTATTCCAGCCCCTATAATTCAACAAGCCCTTCTAAGAGTCACACACAGTCATATAGGAAAACAGTATTCTCGAAACCCAAAGCTCGTCCCAGAAATACTAGTAAGGGATATGATCAAAAAGCGCATGCAGAGCTTATCCAAGATTACAGCAACATTCCTTCCTCTTCTACAGGTGTCTCAAAAATTACAAAGATCTATCAGAAATAATAACAAAGGATCTCATCATTTCTATAATTCAGTACCTTTCACAATATAACCTAATTAAAATACCGTCCAACGATACTGCTTCTTCAAAAAGTTTTTTAACTCATGGACAGTCAGGACCATCCACGAAACCAGTCTCTGGTGATTCAATGGAATTGCCGGAGTATTAATAGCAAAAAAAGTGAACTAATTTTCTTATTGAATAGTTACAAACGATTTGCAGTCTCTCTTCAAGAGACTTGGCTTCGTCCCGGATTCAACTTTAGAATTCCAGGACATATCTGTCTTAGAGAAGACAGAACAGATGGGTATGGAGGAGTTGCACTAATTCTGAAGGGCGGTGTGCCCTTTGTCCACATACCCATACCTAATCACAGTAATAAATTTTTAATTATTGCTGTTAGTGTAAATAATATTTGTTTTGTAAATATGTATATACCTCACCCTTCCACTGAAGTCTTTGACGATATTCGTAGCATTCTATCTTCCCTCCCACGCCCTATATTGGTCATGGGAGACTTCAATGCACAACATTCTATGTGGGGAAGTTCTAAGTCTGACCATTATGGGGCTAGAATGTTAGACATCTTAGATGATAATAATTTATGCCTCCTAAACTATGGTTGTCCTACTAGAAGGACTCGGCCCCATGAGGGTATTAGTGCACCAGACCTTACCCTGTGTAGTCCCTCCCTAGCTCCTACATTAAACTGGTGGCCTCTATCGTCGTCATATGGAAGCGATCACTTTCCGTTAATTATATCATTTCCTCAAAAAATTGGCGAAAAGATGTATAAGGCTCCTCCCCGGCTAAAATATAAACTTAACGATGCCAACTGGTCATTATATAGAGATAAAGTTCAACAAAATTTATCAACTATACCTTCACTAAATGACAACAATAATCATCTTTGTGCTGAAGCTTTTACACGGGCCCTACTACAGGCTGCTGAGGAAGTTTTTCCTATTAAAAATAATAGTGGCAATAGGTATATTCCATCACCTCCATGGTGGGACAGTGAGTGTTCTGCTGCGATAGCTGAGAGAAAGATAGCTAAAAAAAATTACAGGAAAAATTCTACAACACAAAATTTTAATATTCTTTGTAACCTTATAACTAAAACACGTAAGTTATTAAAACAAAAAAGATTTAATGGCTGGAAATCTTTTTGTGCCTCAATTTCACCACACATTTCTCCATCTGAAGTTTGGCAAAATATTCGTAGATTCAGATCCGCTTTTAAGCCTCCAAAGTTTCCTTTTATGGATAGCAGTACAGTTGATTTGTTTCTTGACAAATTAGCCCCACCATTTGTCCCATCTATAGATAATATTTCTTCTGACCTACAGTCTTCTCTCCTCTCCCAGCATGATAGTAGCGATTCATTCACTTTCTTTAGCCTTTCAGAACTCAAAGGGGTTCTTTCAAAACTTAGGGACTCAGCCCCAGGTTGTGATGGAATCCCATATTCTTTTCTTCAAAACCTGAACGACTCCTGCCTTTCTTATTTTCTTAGTTTAATTAATTCAATTTTAACAACAGGTAATATTCCTCCATCATGGAAAATTCATGAAATTATCCCAATACATAAGCCAGACAAACCGATTAATGATCCATCATCTTACAGACCAATTGCATTAGCTTCAGTTATTTCCAAAATTTCTGAACATTTAGTTAAAAATAGGTTAGAATGATTTATTGAGAGTAAGGGGTTACTATCTCCAAACCAGTTTGGATTTAGGAAAGGTAGGAGTACAATGGATAGTCTCAGCATTTTTATGACAGACTTAAGATTTGCATTTTCGCACAATAACTCTGTGTTAGCAGCATTTTTAGATGTATCTGCAGCCTATGATAATGTCAACCTTTCAATTCTGAAACAAAAAATGATTAATTTGGATATCCCACAAATTTTTATAAGATTTACAATCAACCTTCTCTCTGGTAGAATGCTTAAAGTAATATCAGAAGACTCTTACCAATCCCGTATTGCCTGGAAAGGTATACCCCAGGGCTCAGTTTTAAGTCCTTTAATTTACAATATATATTCTCATGATCTGGAAGCCTCCCTTAAGGGTAAAGTTAGCACTCTCCAATATGCAGATGATTTACTCCTCTATGTCTCTGGTGATTCTGTTCACAACATGTCTGATACTATGACATATTCCCTTAAGTTACTAAAAGTTTGGCTTGACAATAACTGTCTCAGCCTTTCAGTTTCTAAAAGTAGTATAGTCTTATTTTCTCGTATGAGGGTTCCACCTCCAGTGTCTGTACTTTATAATAACATTAGAGTTCCTGTTAAAAGCGAAGCAACATTTCTTGGAGTAATTTTAGACTCGAGACTTACAGGCATCCCTCATTGCTACTATATAAGTGCCAAATGTGAGAAGATTCTAAATATACTGCGCTGCCTCTCTGGAGTTTGGTGGGGAGCCCACCCTTTCTCTCTAAAGCTTCTATATAATGCCCTTATAAGGAGTATTTTAGACTATGGAACATTTATTCTTGAACCCTGTAATGCAGTAGCTCTCCATAAATTAGACATTATCCAGTCTAAGGCTCTGAGAATAATTGCTGGGACTATGCGTTCGAGCCCTATTAACGCTTTGCAGGTTGAATGTTCTGAAGCGCCCCTGCATCTCAGACGACAATTTCTTTGTGACAGGTTCCTGTTTAGAGCATTCCAAGTCTATAATCATCCTCTTTACTCTAAGTTACGGTCTCTGTTGGAATGTATGGATTATCCGTACTGGGCTCATAAATCGTCGCCATGCCTTATTGTTAGCCTTCAAAAATTCTTAGCTCTTCAAGCTCCAACACATAGATCACAATTTCTTCCTATATTTTGTGTTAACTATGATGCCTTAATTTTAAAACCATCTATTTTGTTTGATTTCGGTGTATGTAAACAAGATACTTCTGCCAACGTCAAATTTATTAATATAGTTGACAGTGACAGCCGATGGAAACATTGCTATTTAATTTTTAGTGATTCTTCCAAACCCGGTTCCGAGAAGTGTGTGGGAGTTGGTGTTTTCCATCAACAGTTTTGGCATTGTACAAAAAATAAAATTGCCTCCAGAGACTTCAGTATTTACTGGAGAATGTTTTGGTCTGTTGAAGTCTCTGGAGTACATTTTAATTATGAAGTTAAAAAACTCAATAATTTTTACCGATGCTAAAAGTGCCCTCCAAGCCTTGGAAAGATTTCCTTTTAGCAATAACAGAAATAATCATCCAGTTATTATTGCATGTCGTGATTTATTGTATCAATGTTACATCAAAAATTACACAGTTTCCTTTGCTTGGATTCCGGGGCATTCAGGTATCTTTGGCAATACCAAGGCTGATAGCCTTGCCAAAGCTGCAGTCAATGACGGAGATCTAGTTCCGTACAAAAACTTTTGTTGTGATTTGGCTCTCCTTCCTAAATCGCAGTTATTGAATTCTTGGACACATATTTGGCGTTCTTCAAGTCAGACTATAGGTCGATATTATAGCACGATCCAGGTGGATATACCTCATAAACCGTGGTTTTCAAATCTGACGTTTGGTAAAGCTATCACTTCGACCCTTATACGTATGAGGCTGGGCCATGCATGCATTCCCTTGCATTTGGCACGACTTAAACTTTTACCTAGCGATATATGTGAGTGTGGCAATGACGTTGGGGATTTTAACCATATATTTTTTGCTTGTCCTCGACTTGACCGTTCCGCTTTTATTTCCTCGCTTTTGTCCATTAAAATTCCTTTTCCTACTTCAATTTCTGTACTTTTATCTTATGTAAATATTGATGTATATAGAATTTTAGCCAGTTTCATTTTTCATAACAATATAAAATTATAATCATTTATGTACTCATATACTAAATTTACCTGATCCTTTTTCAAATTCCGTTCCAATTTCCAATTCAATAAAATAAATCTTACTTCCTAACCTTCTTGCATGGCTGATGCACAAACCGTGCAGGCCAAGAAAGGGGAAAAAAAATGGAATTGACTTGAGAAAATTCAAGAGCGATGATTTATTATGACTTTCGAAGTGGTTTAACACAAAAACAGAGTGTTGACCGGATGATTTCTGCATTTGTTGATGAAGCCCCATCCAAAACCTCAATTTATCGCTGGTTTGCTGAATTTCAACGTGTCAAGCTCAGTGATGATCCCCGTCAAGGTAGTCCAAAAACTGCAGTCACCCAAAAAAACGCTGATGCTGTGCGTAAGCTGATTGAGAAAGATCGACATGTGACATACCGCGAAATTCAGGAAACTTTAGACATTGACACGAGTCAAATACAAATAATCTTGCATGAACAATTAGGTGTAAAAAAGTTGTTTTCCCGATGGATACCGCATTCGCTCTGTGAAGAGCAAAAAGCGTCTCGCGTTACTTGGTGCGTCAGAACTCTCGAAAGATTCCACGCAGGATCCTCAAATGCTGTATACAACATCGTATCAGGTGACGAATCCTGGATATACGCGTACGAACCCGAAACAAAAAACCAGTCACGAGTTTGGGTGTTCGAAAATGAGTTAAAGCCAACTAAAATCGTTCGTTAACGAAGTGTTGCAAAAAATGGTGGCCACATTTGTCTCCAAAACCGGCCATGTTACGACTATTCCTCTTGAGGGACAAAGAACGGTTAATGCAGAATGGTATGCTAGCATTTGTTTGCGACATGTCGTTTCTGAACTCCGTAAAGAGAACTGCAACCGCCGCATCATCCTCCATCACGACAATGCGAGTTCTCACACCGCACACAGAACAAAAGAGTTTTTAGAGCAAGAAAACATAGAATTATTAGACCATCCGCCGTACAGCCCCGACCTAAGCCCTAATGATTTCTATACTTTCCCTAAAATATGAAATGTGTTTTGACGTAACAATCGTTTCCAAATTTCGCATGAAAATTATTTAGAAAGTACCAAATTTGACACTATTTACATATAAATATGTATTAAAATTTTTTGATGATCTTGAACATTAATCAAAAGTCTAAAATGTAAATTTACTCGGTCTGTCAATACAGCGAATCGGGTTTGTAGTAGTGATAGTTCGACGTAATTGCTTGTATGTGTGCTCCCGGCGACGCCGAATCTCGTACAAAATAAGGTTGACAGCCATTCTATTGTGTATTATAGTATTCTATGGTTGTCACTATAAGAACTAAAGAATTTCATATTACTAGAAAAAAGATCCTCCATTTAGGCCGGTAAGAAGTGAGATCGTGGTCATTTGTTGGTCAACCCGATCCATTCTTCATTTATATCAGCGTGGTTCTGCAATGCACACTAATCAATATTATAACTTACAGTTTTATTACGTTAATGACTTTATTGGTAATATCAAAAAGAATAACCAAAACGAATAAATTTTTTGTTTCCAATTCTAAATGCTGATTTATATCAACATCTCTATACTACAAGTATATAAAAATCAATTGCTGTCCCATACGGCGCCTCTACACGTTGGCCAACACAGTGGCGAATGTAGTGGCCAATAGCATTGAGCAACGTGTAGACGGGGTGTTTGGGTTTCATTGGTATGTATTGGAACGATGGCCCGCAAGTTGGCGCGAGATCCGTGTGGTGTCGGTTTTTTACAAAAGATCAAAGGATTGTTGGCAGAGTTTGATCGCCGCGTCCACACGTTGGCCGCGAGTTTAGTTTGCTACAAGCTCCCAGAGTGATTACACGCATCTGATTAAAATTTTATATTCACGCTTTGTAGGGTGGATGACCCAATTACCAGCCTTTTAGTGCCAGTTTCAACTTTAAACATTCCTACTACTTTAATTAGCGCGATTTAATTATTTTTTAAACATTTGTTTTATTCGATAAGCTATTTATAAAAAAAATAATGAACATTTATTAACAATCAGATTATTACGAGAATAATTTTAAAATGAAAACAAAAATGAAGCACGTCGTTTATACGTGGTAGAACCATGCAGTTATATTAGTAGTATAGTTGTAGCACGAATGGGTCGGTTCGACCGGGGAAGGACCACGCTCTTACAGAATATCAATGTAAAATAGTAGCTTAATGCTGCTGATTTTCGTATAGTGAGTGTAGAGAAACCGAGACACTTTTTAAAGGAAACGAGGCATTTCATCTTAGTCCTCACGGGTGATAACGCATCCGCATTTTGATTCGTAATCGAGGATAGATGTAGATGTCTGTGGGCCGCGGCAACCACTTACCATCAGGTGAACGGTGTGCTCGTTTGTCACCCTATCCTATATAAAAAGCGACGATTTCTTATAATTTAACCGTGCAAGTTTTCGAATCATCATCATCATCATTACAGCTCTTCACAAGTCCACTACTGAACATCCTCCTCCAAAGAATGCCGCAAAGCATGCTCCTGAGCCACTTTCCTTGTCATGAGTTTTTCATTTATGTTCTAAGTTATAATTAGTATCTACCTATTATTAAGTCAGTGTTAATTATATTTATTGCTATTGTTTTTGTCTTTCTCAAAAAATAATTAAATTACCAAATAAATTATAAGGTGTTTTTTATATACATCAAATGTCTGATAGAAATGCAAGTACATATTTGACTAAAGTTTAAAATCAAAACCCATTCGTTCATTCATTTTCATTCGCCGTGTGGAGTCAGTCTTGCGCAGACGTGTAAAATACGAACAGTTTAGCTTGGTGAATACGTGCATTCTAATTAGGACCTTAACTAGTTAGTGACTGAGTTCGCCTTTGTGTGTCTTGTGTGTGCAGTGATAAATAGCCTGCGCATCTCTTGTGAATCGCTTACAACGCTGTGCTTGAAAAGGCAAGCTATATTACATCTTGCTGCCGTAATGCAACGTACACAGCCATCGGCTACTTTTAAATGTGCATCCAACCCCGATATTCCTAACTCAGCGCTTAATATCCGAGATACTGATTGCTTTGTCAACCTACGTAAGCGTAAACAATCCGAATCGGATATGGCGAGCTCCGTAGTGGAGGGTGTCGAGCAAAAAATAAATGAACAGCTTGCAGCTTGGAAGAATCGGCTGGACACAAACATCGCTGAAACCATAAGAAACGCTGTTAACGCGACACTTGAGCACGCAATGAGTAAATTAATCTCGTCTATTAACAACTCACTGAAAGATATAACTACTAGACTGGATGACATAGAAAAATCTATCACCTACTCAGGTGAAAGACAAGATAATTTTGAGAGTCGATTGAAGTTATTTGAAGAAAAAGTTGTCGCGGGTAGCACTGTGAATTCCCAAATTGCCGCCTTAGAGAATAAAATTGAATCAATGGAGCAACAGGCAAGGCAATATAATATCGAGGTTGCTAATCTCCCGGAACGCCGTAACGAAAATCTTATAACCTTATTAGAGAAAATAGGTGCAATAATAAAACATCCTATCAAGGCCACAGACATTCTCTCCGCTCATCGTGTACCCCATTTTGATCAGAAAAATCAACATCCCAAAAATGTGATTGTTAAATTATCCTCTAAAATATTGCGAGACAACATAGTTCTGGCGGCGAGAGCAGTAAGAGGAGTCAGATCTGACCAACTCTCATTCTCTGGCACTCCGTGTACCATTTATTTAAATGAAAACCTGACTCCAAAAAATAAACAATTATTTCGTTTATGCCGTGTCGCTGCGAAAAAGCATAATTATAAATATACTTGGATTAAGCATGGTACTGTACTTGTTCGCCAAACCGATTCATCACCAATATTTGCAATACGTAACGAACAAGACATTGATAAGATCAAGTAGTAACGTCAATAACAATTTGCATTTTTTGTTTTATCGTGTAAAAATATATATATCAGTATCACGGTTAAAAAAAATAATAAGTCTACCCTATGTCTATTGTTATTTACCCCGTGTCTCTTGTTTGTACGAATTGCAAATAATAATAATAATAATAATTTTAGTTGTGTGTTCCTATACTGAAAATAGTGCATTAATCTGTTATGATAAAGTATGTCATAAATATCACTGTATGTATTATAATAACTTGTGCGGTTTTAATCTGAGTTATAACCATGAAGTGGAAAATAATTTATGTTTGATGGAATTTTGGAAAACGGTACAAAACATAGCACTTAATTATTTTAGTAAAAATTATTTGGCAACAGTCTCAATAATGGTATATTACATTAATTATATCTCTCAAATTTCATAGGAATTATTCATTCTAAATGGCTAATAGTTATTTAACACTGTACTACCAAAACTGCAGAGGACTTAAAACAAAACTACACACTCTTTACACTAATCTTATCTCCAGTACCTACGACATAATAATCTTAACAGAAACTTGGTTGCGTAATGACATCTCCGATAGTGAATACATTGATTCTAGGTATCAGGTGTTTAGGATGGATCGGGACCGATCGACCAGTGGCCGGCGGGATGGAGGTGGCGTGCTTGTTGCCGTGTCGCGAGCGCTCTGTGCTACTGCACTCGCGCTGCCCGCCGCCGACGTACCCCTCCCACCTCTTGTTGACCAGTTGATGATACAACTCAACATAGGAAAACGTAAACTGATTATTTGTGCTGTGTATATCCCACCTAAACAGCACTACGACACATAGCGTGCTTATTTAGACGTTTTACACAGCGCGGTGCATGATTTAGATACTGACATTTATATAATAGGTGACTTTAATCTGCCTAGTCTAAAGTGGGAAAATAAAGGCATTTTCACTCAACCAATTATGAATTCTGATATAACTCCAACGCACAGATACTTAATTAACTTTATGTCATCACTTGAATGTTATCAGTTGAATTCGTTAAAAAATAAAACAAATAATATATTAGACTTATGCATCAGTAATAATATATGTAGCAAAACTTCTCCTGTACAATTACCTTTGATTCCACCAGATGGACATCACCCTCCGTTCCAGGTAGTTGTATCTTTTGTTGAGGAATTCAAACGCTTGAAAAATAAAAACTATCTTAAATATTGTTACAAACACGCGGACTATGCAAAAATTAATGAAGAAATAGCAAATACTAATTGGAATCTTCTCATCATGGAAAAAGAAGTAGAGGAGGCAGTCTCTAATTTCTATGAAAGGATATATGCAATAATAAAAAAACATGTGCCTACTAAAGTTATTAAATCGTCACTTTTTCCTAATTGGTTTACTCCTGCACTTATTAATTTATATAAGAAAAAGGAGCGAGCCTGGATACAAATGAAAAGATATAATACGGAATCAAATTATTGTATTTTTGCTATACACAGAAAACAATTTAAAGAAATGTCGGATCGGCGTTATAAAGCTTACCTCAAACATGTAGAACACAGTATAAAAAATAACATTAAATTTTTCTGGACATACATTAATAATCGTAAAGAGAACTCAGATATACCCAACACAATGCACTACAAAAACGTAACTGCCAATACACCTTCTGAAATATGTAGTCTTTTCTCGACGTTTTTCCAATCAGTATTCGAACCTTCTTCTGTACCAGACAACTTTGAAATTAAAGATATTAATATAGATGACCGTCAAACGCCTGATACCTTAATCTGTAGTGTAGAAATTTCAAAGGAAGAAGTTCATACCTCAATTAAAGTGCTTGATGTTAATAAAGGTGCTGGAGTTGATAACATTAATGCCTATTTCTTGAGACAGACTGCTGATACTATGGATGAACCTATATGCTATTTATTTAATAAATGTTTACGTGATGGTGTCTTTCCTAAGATCTGGAAATCAGCCAGAATCGTCCCTGTATATAAAGGAGGATCCAAGAAAGACGTAGAAAATTATAGGCCTATTTCTATTTTGCCTACCCTGTCGAAGCTTTGCGAAAGATTAGTACATAAAGCTATTTACCCATGTCTCCATTGTTCCATTTTACAGCAACAACATGGATTCGTTGAGCGTCGTTCCACGATTACTAATCTACTTATTTATACAACGGATCTATTTGAAGGACTAGATACAAATAAACAGATTGACAGCGTGTACACTGATTTTCGCAAAGCTTTTGACAGGGTGGATCATAAAATCCTCCTTCAAAAGATAGCCTTTAATGGTATACGAGGAAACCTTTGGAGATGGTTTAAATCTTACATATCGAATAGAACTCAAAAGGTCGTTATTAAGGGATTCGAATCTCCATGTGTAAATATAAGCTCAGATGTACCACAGGGTTCCATTCTTGGCCCTCTACTATTCGTATTATTCATTAACGATATTAATAAATGTTTTGATCACTGTAAGTTTCTTTTATACGCAGATGACTTAAAGATTTACAAGATTATTAACACTTTAGACGATCATGTTAAACTCCAAAATGACCTGAATCAACTCTCTTTATACTGCAGTGAAAATAAACTTGAACTGAGCATTAATAAATGCAAATCCATAACTTTCACAAGAAAGAGGAATTTTAGTAATTACTATTATTCACTTTGCGGAATAACCTTAACAAAAGAAAACACTATTAAAGATCTTGGAATCACACTTGATAGTAAACTACATTTCGATGTACATATAGAGAACATTATTAATAAAGCATTTAGAATGTATGGGTTCGTCATTAGGTCAGGTGTTATGTTTAAACAAACTTCTACATTCTTATATTTATTTAAATCATTGATACGTTGTCAGCTAGAATACGCTGTATCAATATGGAATCCACTTTTTGAAAAATACAATTATATGCTTGAAAGGATACAAAAGAAATATCTTCGATACATACATTTTAAATGCCACCGCAAACGATTGTCGTGTAATTTGTTACTAAAAACATACAATTTAATTGATCTTAAATCTAGACGCACACAACTTGAAGTAATGTTATTACATGATCTTACTCATAATAGATATGACTCTATAGAAATATCAAACAAACTTTGTTATAGCGTACCTCCTAGATCATTAATGAGGTCTACACGTCCGCATAGATTGTTTGCAACCTTATCCTGCCGAACGAATGCGGGCATTCGTTCTCCACTCCACCGTATGGCCAAAACATACAATAATATTTTCAATGATATCGATATTATTGCATTACGACATACATCTTTCAAGAAATCAGTCATTGATAGGCTTGGCTTAGTAACACATAAAAAATGATTTTATTTTCACACGCAATAACACATACACACCTACCTCCACTCTAAAACACACAAACACACGCACACACACACGCACACACACACGCACGCACACACACACACACATGCGCACATGGATTCACGCACGCGCGCGTGCGCGCTCACACACACACACACACACACACACACATGTATTAATAATGTTTATTAGTTACTTCATGATTTCTTAACTAGTTAACTAACACTTGTTATAATGTAAGATGAGCTCCACTTTAACACTAGATTATATGTATAATGAGACCAGCGCTGTTGGATTCATAATGATAATTACGTTTCTTTGTTTTGAATATTTTATATATATTTAATTGTGAATCTGTTTGTGGTCCTGTAAATAAATGAAAAAAAAACCCAATTTTAAAACATAGACTAATCGATTATAACTCCTTTAACTTTAAAATAAGTAAAGTTCTTATTAATGATATTTATTCCAGTTTATGATGCATGTAAAGAATAAATAAAGCTAATCGTATATCGTATATCTATTTACAGCCCCATTAATATCCACTATTATTTTATAATTCTTTTATAAAAACATTAACCCCACACTAGGATTTTCTTCCGTATCGCGCAGGCAGTTTACAAACATAAATTGCACAAGGACACACATCCAGACCCGAAACAATTATTTGTAGGACATACAAATACTTGTTCCGTGCGGGATCAAATCCGCGGCGCCCGGCGCAGCCACTCATTGCTGAGCTACTGCGCCACGCTTATAAATTCGTCCGCACATTGGCCCGAACCGAAGTAAACTGAACGACCTTCCAACGTGTGGACGCCGTCACCAACTCTCGGCCAATATATTCGCCACTCCATTCGCCACTGTGTTGGCCAACGTGTAGAGGCGACATTAGACTCGCTTTAACACGAAACTGGCTCAAACGATTCTGATAAAAAAATGATATTTGAGTACCTTAATAGCTTAGATTCACAATTACGTCCGGTAGGTGGAGCTGTTGTCGAGATCCAGAATTCACCCGTGCGAAGCCGGGCCGGTTGGCTAGTAGTGTATAAATACTACCTCTTATCTATATCTACCTATGCTGCCGGTCGGAAGGGAGTATACAGAACCAGTAAAATTGCAAACTGTGAGGTATTCCATTTAGTCCTTAGAGGTGACAATGCATCTGTAGCCTTCTGTGTTGAAAATTCGCTGCAGACGTCCATGGATTGCAGTAACCACTTACCATCAGGTTTTTTTTTTTTAATAAAAATAGTTTGGGACCCGCAGCTACCTGTGTTATTTATACTGTCACTTATTGTTAAAATAAAAAAGAATAATAAAAAAAATAAGTGTGATAAACGAGCACACAGTCCACCTGATGGTAAGTGTATACTGTGGCCAATAGAAATCTACATTTATCTTCAATTAATAATCAAAACGCAGATGCGTTGCCAGCCCTGAGGACTGAGATGGAATGCCTCGTTTCCAGTTAAAATGGTCTCTGGTTCTCTACTCACCATACGAAACACAGCAGCATTAAGCTACTATTTTACGATGGTATTCTGTGAGCGTAGTCCTACCCTGGTCGAGCTGACCCATTCGTGCTGCGACCACAATATAGCTGCAGCATGGCTGTACGTAGACTGTACGTTTGCTTGTCTCTTCCGCGTGAAACATTCTGAAAAATATCGGCGGCCTTGATCACATGAAACATGAAATTCATTTTACTTTAACTTTACAAGATAATATTGATTTTTTCAGGCCAACCCCAATGGATTGGGCGGCAGTGACGGTTCCGAGTGTCATCCCTACACGCTTTACACTCCGTCCAGTGTCAGACACTACGTTTGTGTATTCCACGGCTATTACGCTCATCGATGAAATTGGCAACAAAATTATCCGCACCACGGAGCTCGTCACTGATTTGCTGAAGAGTACTGTTCGCGCTGTCGTCGGATGAATGCAGCCGTTTACAAAGATAATGGCTCTGAACAGTTTTATCCTGGGTGTGTAACTTTAATGGCGTCACTACTTAATTATTTATCATAGTTGACTATACGTATTACTTCCGGTCTTTGCTTTTTCAACGAAATTATAAAATCGACAGGAAGAGGCGCCGTTCCTATAATTTAATCACATTTCTTATAAAAAATGAAAGAAATAAGTAACTACGTAATAGAAAATATTATATATGAACTCCAAATCACTGTCGTTATTCGATTTTTTTTTAATTTCATAACCAGCGTCTAGTCAAGATAACATCAATGATAGATAATTTTCACTTATCTTTGAACTGATACCGGATGTCTATTTACATCGGAAGTTTTCAAGCTTTGTATTTTGTTGTTTGTTCATTATTAAAACTCCATTACTATTGATTATAAAATTAACTTGTTTCACTGTAATACTTTATTTATTTAAATATTCTAATCTTCAGATTATATCATTTGCAAGAATAGCATAGTTTTCATAATTGTACAAATGTGTACGTGTAATAAAAAATAAATAAAAATACAGTAAAACAAGTAAAAAGATTTACTCATTTTTAGGGTTCCGTAGTCAACTAGGAACCCTTATAGTTTCGCCATGTCTGTCTGTCCGCCTGTCCGTCCTCGCTTAATCTCTGTGACCGTTAGCACTAGAAAGCTGAAATTTGGTACCAATATGTGTATCAATCACGCCGACAAGGTGGTAAAATAAAAATTGGAAAAAATGTTTTGTTAGGGTAGCCCCCCTATATGTAAAGTGGGAAGTGATTTTTTTAAATTTCTACCCTAACGTGTGATATATTGTTGAAAAGGTATTTAAAAATGAATAGGGGTTTACAAGAATCATTTTTTGATAATGTCAATAATTTCGGAAATAATCGCTCCAAAAGTAAAAAACAATGTGTCCCCCCCCCCTCTAACTTTTGAACCATAAGTTTAGAAAATATTAAAAAAATCTGAAAAGTAGAACTTTATAAGGACTTTCTAGGAAAATCATTTTGAACTTGGATGGAAACAACAGTACCCACTACCGGGAGCAGTTGCAGGAGCGCGGAGCGCTGCTGGAGCGCGAACATAATGGATACCCACCTTTAAACTCATAAGTGGGAACACTTATTGTGACGGACGGGAAACTACGGAACCCTACACTGAGCGTGGCCTGACACGCTTTTGGCTGGTTTTTATTTACACGAATTGTTGATTGGTGAACAAAAATTGTTAACTAATCAATTAATTTATTATTTCAGCAGTAGATTTACGGTAGATGTAGATTAAATAAGTAGCACTTCAGTTCACTTCGCTTCACCCGACCATGAAAAATTTCTCATGGATGCCACCAATCTAGATATACTTGAAAAGTAAAACATTTTCTAAATACAAAATTTCATGCAAATCCTTAGAGCCGATTCTTAGAAACCAACATGTACCCGTAAATAATCAAAGGTTACATACATGTTATACGTATACAAAAATTAAGATGAAAGACTAAAAAAATCGTATAAATGCAAAGACATTTAAGTATGTAGTAGCAAATATATAAATCTCTTTTGAATGCTTGTCATTCTTTGCAGCTAAGAAATGTTACGAAAGGAGCCGGTCCGAAATTGTATATAGCGTAGGCCTGGTTTTGTACAAGTAGGGAAACAAATTAAAATAATATATTATACCACTTTTGGTCATTCAAATCCACGAATTTGCCTTTATTTCAGTGGTATTAATATTTTATTTTTACCAAAAACTGCAACACTAATGGCTGTTACCAAAAAATGTTGTTTTGACGTTAGCTGTCAAGTGTTGTGTGGTTATTGATCAATTTATTAACAGATATTTGAATTCTGAAATGCTGTGTTATTCTTATCACTGATAGCCTATCAGGCAAAAATTTAAATAGTTAGATGCATCTTCACCTTTAAAAACTGTTGTATTATTTTCGAATGTGAGCGTTGGGTGGGGTGCCTTCTCTTCTTGTATCTTGTAAAATCGTCAAAAATTGGGACTGTATTTTTATTTTTACCAAGTTATTTAGTTCGATTTATTCTCTAATTTTATTTTTAATAAAATCCCCGAATTTTCGATTTTTTACGCTATAGTGTATTGGGCCTAAAATGGACCGTCTCCACTAAGAAATGTTAATAAGATTTGTTTCCAAGGAAAAAGTAAATCCAATAGTTTAGTATCATTTACATAGGATTATGTCTCATATTTTATATCTCATGATATAGATAATTTGTATTTGATGTAACTAATTTCAGATTAATTTTTAGTTCTTTAAATTTAATTGCATTTTGTAGTATTTTTTAGAAATATACCTATTACATAACTTTTGTTATTGGTATAAATAAATTATTAAAGAACCAGTCAATAACGTGATACTCGTAAGATATTTTTAGGTAAGCGGATTTCGAGTGCTTCAAAATTAATTTCAAATATTATTAATAAAATTAGAACAAATAATTTTGTAAATATCATCATAACTATATCAAGATCAGCCATAGTTTGAAGAAACAATAAAGCAGAAGAAAGAGTTTAGGTGTGTCAGCCTCCCACACGATTGACTGATGACGTGAAATACAAAAGGCTGCAGAAGAAGCTGTAGGCTTCTGGGAAATACTGTATGTGTGCAGCAGTAAATTTACGGTAAGCTGCAGTGATGACGAAAACGATGATAAAAACATTAAAAAGTTAGTTCATCTTGACTGTATAGTAAAAGTAGACATAGGTACTAGGTCAAATTTGACAATATTTTCACATGACAAGCATTACACCCAATGCCAGGGTAAACTTCGTATCACTATACTCTTATAATTTCTAAGTGTTAATTTATTTATAAAATATGATAAGATTAAGATAAATATTGCTTTTTATACAAAGGTACATAAAGGAAGGACTGGAGATGTTACTTATAATTTTTTATTAAGTTATAATTTATATAAGGTTACAGAGATTATTTGTAATAAGTTAGAGGTTATTATTTTAAATAAAATATATGTACATGCAATTCTTTTAATTTACTGACGCCTTTTCTTATCTAAATGGGAATGGAACTCGTATTTGTAAAATATCTGAGCGGTCTAGTAGTTTGGTAGTATTTTTTTTACAATTATTAGCCAATTCTTGAATACTATCGCACCTGATAAGAAAGTGGTGATGTAGCCGAAGATGGTAATGCAGTGACAAAAGCCAGTTCACTCTTGCCTCAAAGACACCTATTTAATAATCGGATGGAATGAGAAAGTCAAGTACAGGCAAATTTATAAAAAAAAAATAAAAAAAAATTAATCTACTCTCTCTTGCTGAACGACGAAACAAACCGTTTGGTTTGAATACATCGTAGGCTGAGCGTTTTGTTGTCCTATGGTGGAATTAACCGACAAAGACTTAGTGCAAATTTTGATGTTCATAAAACTTGTAAGTTTAATGACAGGACATGATTTAAAGTAATAATAATAACTTTATTTCAGACATTAGTTAGTCCATATTAAGTGTAAGTATATTAATATCTAACAATTTTACTTAATTTATGCTAGTGTTTGTTCCTTCATAATATACTGGGTGACTTTTTTACCGTCTGGAAAAAGAAGATCCGAGTATTTATTGATAGATCAATTTCATAATATGTTAATGTAAAAGAAAATAAGTTGTAAAATATCTGTGCCATATGCTTCTATTCCGTTCACCTATCACACCGTTAAAGTTACCATTCCGTAGCCGACTGCAGACAGCAGCAGCTAGCGACACGTCGTACACGCCACACACACGCCTAGCGGCAGACGACACTGTAGCCCAGTGTTGCCAACTTGACGAGTTTCCCGCTAGATTTGACGGATCAGCGAGGTTGACAACGGCAACAAATTGTGTTTACCGGCCTACGGATTTTTAACGGGAGGGATATATATATATAACGGATGTATGTATATACTTTGGTAGATTTAATTCTGAAAAATAATCAATGTGTGTCAAGAATCGATATCAAATCAATGCATTTTTAATATTTAGGTGGAATGAAAACTCGAAAATCCCTACTTGACGGGTTTTGACGGGATTATAGTGTTCTCTACAACGGGACCTACATTTGATTATTGGCAATACTGCTGTAGCCCGACCGCAGATCAATAGGGCCGCCAACGCCCGAGCGACAACACTTTGAATTTTTCTTAAAAAATGAGTTTCACAGATTCCCAGGCAGAGAAACTGATAAACTAGATGGCCTAATATCCCGCACCTCGTCTACATTTCAACATAGGACGTGTCTTTTAGTCTTTTCTCTTTATACTTGTATAATAAAAGCAAGTCATCATCATCTTTTTCCTCTTCTAACAAAAGATACAAAAACACGTCAGACATCATGTCTGGCTGACTGGACACGGGCTGTTGCCGTCTGCGGTTTGGTATCATGACTACAGCTAGATGCCGCCGCGACATGTCGCCTGCTGCTGCTGCCTGCAGTCGGATATGGAATTGCACCTTTATTCATTATCATTTGAATCCCATTACTAACTCTACTCAGATTGCTGTTGTTACTGTTTCACAGACGCTGTGACATTGAGGCTGATTTCTTTCGCTTAACAGCATGAAATGCATCAGGGCTAGCATCCGCGAACATTTTCGAAGTATTGCAACGCCATGGGAGGCCCAAATTGCATCCTAAAAGCGTTATTGTATTAAATACGAAAGACGCTGTAATCTCGTCGCCTGTATTATCCACAGGCCGCTCGAGTAAGGAAATTGGCAGAATTCAAGACATACTGTCATTTTCGATAATTATAATGATTCGTGGTCACTATGTGAGATTTAGATATTTTTATGATAGAATATGCTACTTTACGATACTTAGGTAAAGTTACCAACGCATACGGTCATTGAGTTATTACAACACTAGAGGAGCAAACCACATTACCGCGCGTCGAAAAAAGTGTAACCACTATCCAAACGCGACGACGTAGCTTTGAAACTAATAACAATTTTAAGTAAACATATATCTATCTCATATACACAAGTTGCGAAAACAATATCTACAATAAAGATTAGATAAAGATAGACACACAAACATGCAATAGTGGGTTGGTGTGGCTTACTATATGAAATTTTAACTAAAATACGCAATAAAAATGAGTTATTTTAAGTTGCAGTTAATTGTTTTTATATTAAAAAAGTATATTTTATTTTAAAATCTTTATTACGTCCCCTTAGAAAAAAAGGATACAAAGCTTATCAGATGAATAGAAGTAAACATAATAATGAAATAAAACGTATTTTTGTGGTACTAATAAACCAAACAATATAAAATAGGTAATAAAATATAATTAATATAAAATTTATATGAAATTATAAATAGTATAAAATTATTAATATAAAATAGGTAATAAAATATATTTAATAGATAATTCATGAATAAACTAAAATAAGAATAATTAATTATTTTGTATGAAAGTTAAAACGTAGTTTTTATTATAATTTCCAAAATATTTAAAATCAGAGGTAACAAATTAACTTACTCCATTAATTATATAGTCTCCCATTAATGTAGGATAATCACAAATGCGGAAAAGTGGCAACATTGAACCTAAATGGCAATATTCGATAATTTTATTTAATTATTTGAGGTTTTTTACGTTTATATGAAAACAAGAACTAAAAATTATGCGTTGAAAGTGATTCCGCTTGATTTATTATGTTTTTGTGACCTTGAATAGCATTCTTTCACTACGCATTTACCCATTTTTGTCGCGGCTCAACTCTGTCGGCGTCACATTGAACAATGAACTCACGTTAGCTAGGCATATGGCTGTGGCCATATGTGCAGTGACAACGCTTTGGCGCGCTTATTACTGATCTAGTGATAACATATACATCAATGCATACGGTAGATATAGGTATAGGTACTACATTATCGAGAATTTTACAGCGCGTGCAGTACGTCCGTACGAGTACGTCTGAACGTCACGTCGCGTCGTACGCCGCTAGCATATTCGAGTAGACAACTACCTAAAGTATTTATACGGTATGTTCCAAAACGTTTTCAGTATACTGCCGAATACAAATAACGTCATCAATTGACTCTATTTTACTGGCGTGCCGCCGCCATATTGTGTCGGATATCCGGCCATAATAATACAATTTTTTATTGTGTGTACGCTGAATGAAGCATGCCAGAATTTGTTTTTATTTATTCAAATACAAAAATATAGAATAATTGCTGGTATCTCCATTAGGAGGATATAATGATTTTTGGAGCACAAAATGACAAAATAATCGCCAACACTTTTCCAATATGTCGCAAATGTATGACGTCATATACTGTTCTATGTTTTTGAACGAATCACCAGTATAGCGACGATTCATGACGTCATTTGCATTGGACAGTACACTGGGTCCTATTTTGGAACATACCCATAATAATTATCTATCATAAGTTACTTAACCACCAAACTAAATGTCATTAAACTAAAGTAGTAAAAATAGTAGAAACATCTCACCTATTGCTGGTTACTCGTATGCCGGACGGACGTACTCATAAAAATGATAGGGAGTAGGGTCGCATGCATTCCCATTCATCTCGAGTGGAAGATGTCAATGCTGTTCCGCTCTGGTTTTATGAATTTTATTATACTAATAAGATTTCCCGATAATGTATTTAAATTAATATTGGAGTTACAGTTCTAAAAGCAGTCACCCGCCCCTGACCTTTAAAGTCGATGATGCCTGTTGTTGACCAAAATAATTGATAAAGTTCGTTTCGAAATTACAATTAGTCGATAAGAATATACCCATTAATAAATGTCAAGGAATAACATCATTTGTTAAACTTACATACATCAAAAAGAACTAGGTACATCAAAAATTGATAATTTTATAGGACTGAATATGGCGATGTCTTGATCTGAATATGGCGATGTCTTGATCTGAATATGGCGATGTCTTGATCTGAATATGGCGATGTCTTATATATAATATGGCGAAGTGTTGAATGATAAGGAACATTTTCATGAACTATAACTCTAAGTGGTAATATGTGTCAATGAATACCATGCCCGTATAGTGGCGGACTAGAATACCCACCACCTATATCTTCCCGTGGGTGTCGTAAAAGGCGACAAATGGGAAACTGAGGCAGAAGATGGGCAGCAGCATCTTTCTGGTAACAGCAAAATAACAATTAAAAAAACTGCGGTTGCCAACCCGCTCAATATACCCCCCATGAGCAGCGACACAATTAAACGGTCCCGCTATTCCTGGCTACGGTGGTGACCATGGTAACTGCGGGGCGGGGGGTGCTAAGAATTTCCGGTGGACGTTCGGCTGCCACCTAAGACGACTCGACCTGGCTACTTATAACGCATGCACCCTGAGGACTGACGAGAAGATCCTGGAACTGGAAGAAGAAAAAGACAAGTTGTGCTGGAATATTATAGGATTATCCGAGGTCCGAAGAGAGGGGGAGGATACGGTAATCCTTGAATTTGGCAACTTGTTATATCACCGGGAGCGCGATCATATGTCCCAAGGATGTGGCGAATTTAACGTCCATAATTCTCTCCTTTAGATTGTGAAATTGGGATTGTGTCGACGAGGGTTGCGTACCTTATACTCAGAATCACCAAACGGTATTCGCTGAAGGTCATACAGGTTTACGCGCCAACCTCGGCACATCCCGATGAAGAGGTGGAGGAAATGTATGAGGATATATCTAAACCAATGCATTCCTCCAAAACTCACTATACGTTGTTAATGTAAGACTTCAACGCAAAACAATTCACAAAAGAAAACGGTGAGCTGAAGGTATGGAATAGACCTGGTCGAGCCCCGACGGTTCGACAAAAAATGAGATTGACTTCATTACGACGACCAGACGCCAACGGTGATGTCTCAGTAAGGGTGTCAACTGGGAGTGATCATTGAATGGTGAGAGGTATACTGAACCTAAACGATAAGTTGGGAGGTCCCGATAGTAAAGTCAACGCTCTGTCCCCTTCGTGCTCTAATCCAGAGTCTCGAAAACTTTCAGCCTGAGTTACAAAATCGTTTTTAGCGCCTAGAATACTGCAATGAAGTAGACAATATAAATAACAAGCTCGTGGAAACTGTACATACGGTCGGAGGTAAGTTCTTCAAGATCCACCGCAGAAGAACACAAAAACTCCGATCATGTCTCCAAATGCATGCGGCGGGCACTTACGCAACGTCAATACAAATCGTATTGAAGAAGCGATCGAGGAACCAGGAAATAGAACCAGGGCTCCAAAGTCTTTGCCAGAGATCTGTCTGCCAGAAAGAGCCAACTATCGAAGCTGAAGGCTGAATGAGGCAGCATTGTTTCAGGGACACCTGAGATTTTGAGTGAGATTGAGAGGTTCTATGGACACTTGTACACATCATCGTTGGAGCCACATGCAAGTGTGAGTAACGATCTAAGAGCAAGTCTTATCCGACTCTATTCCGATGATATTCCGGATGTCCGTCTGAGCGATATTAGTATGGCTCTCCAGCACCTAAAAAACGGCAAGTCCCCGGGCGAGGATGGAATTACAGCGGAGCTTATGAAAACGGGTGGAAAACCGGTGTTTGAAGTCCATCAGAGGCTTCTTAATTTCGTTCAAGAAATGCGACAACGCTCTCTTGAAGAATTACAGTCCGATTTCCCTTCTGAGCCGCGTCTACGTGCTGTTTTCAAAAGTCATTACGAATCGTTTCGCACGCAGACTCGACGATTTCGTACGACACGACGATCAGCGAGCTAGCCGGACATTTTGCTATAAAGGCCGGACACACTTAATTGTTTAGTCTTAGTAAAACGGCAATTTTTTTAAAGTAAAACAATGTTTTTATATAAAATCATCTTAAATTCTATTGAAATAACAACAATTGAACAAATCAGTCTTGTTTATTATTTATCATGCATTATATTTAGTACCCGGTTGACCGAGCTTTGCTCGGTATTTTTCGCTCGGTTTTTTTTAATTCGTGTGTTTTGGAAATTATATTTAGATACAAATTACATACTGATGAAATACGAATAATATTTTTTGATCGTAGCGACATAATAGAAAAAACTGAACTGGTTATTTGATTAAAAAATCATGAGTGCAATTAGTTTAATTTAAATTTTCGTGTTTTTAAAAAATACTAAAAAAAGGGCTCGAAAAAATAGATTTTCCCAAAAAAGAAAGGAACTTGAAAAAAAATTTAAAAAAAGTCGGTCGGCCGGTCTAGGCTCGAACCACGGAATTACGATTTTGTGACCGCCCAATATACCATTAAGCTATTCGTAATCGTAAATAAACTGTCAAAATTTACCTTCTTATTCTAATGATATTATAGCAGTTTTTCATTGCCTAAAAACACGGACAAAAAGACATTTTCTAAAAATAAATCTTAGCTAGATCGATTTATTATCCCCGAAACTCCCTGGACACTAAATTTTATGAAAATCGTTGGAGCCGTTTCCGAGATCCCGATTATATATATATATATACATATATACAAGAATTGCTCGTTTAATAGTATAGGATTTCAATAATTGCTATAGCATGTATGTAATTAAATAAAAAATGTAAAGAAATTGTCAAATTTAAAAGTATAACATAAGCAGGACAGGCCGGACACCGTCTCATTTGGCCGGACACGCTATTAAAAAGCCTGACTGTGTCCGGCTTTATCCAAAGCTACTCTCAACGGGTAGATCGCTTGGACAAAACATAGATCATGTGTAATCCGTGTCAAACCTATGGCGGTAGTTGTCGCAAGGACTAAGCTCGAAGTTGTTGACGAGTACGTTTACTTGGGACAAATAGTCCGACTAGGTAGGTTCAACTTCGACCGAGAGGTCAACGACGGATTCAACTTAGCTGGGCAGCGTTCGGGAAATTACTGCACATCTTCTCGTCAGATATACCTTAAAACCACAAAACGAGATTATTCAACCAGTACGTATTACTAGTGATGAATCATGGATCCAAGACGTGATCCTGTTTCTTTGATGATTGATGAACCTGATTCACTGTTATCACGGCTATATGAGAATACTCAAGGTTGCTCAGCGAGCTATGGAGAGAGTTTCTCTGCGTGATAGACTTAAAAACGAGAATATCCACAGTTGAACCAGAGTGACTGACATAGCCCAACGGATTAGTAAGCTGAAGTGGCAAGAAGCAAGTCGATGGATGCAGGTGGATCAGGACCGTGCTTCGTGGCATTCTTTGGGGGAGGCCTACAGTCAGCAGTGGATTTGTGAAGAGCTGTAACGATGATAATGATGAATAAGAAGAAAAAAATATATTTCTAAAAAATCGAAAGTGGTATACATCCCAATGCTAAATATATAGGTACTATACTGTACCAGAGCCGTGGTAGCTCAGATGGTTAGCGCTCGCTTTAAATTACACAGTACGCGAGCAACCCGGGTTCAACCGAAATTGTTGATTGCAATTTTAAGTGCTGATTGACCACGTGCTCCGTGGTGAAGGAAAACATGAGGAAACCTGCATGTCTGACAAATAAGAAAAAAATATATTTCCTAAACATTTGAAATTCACGTGGTTGGTTGAGCGCGGGTAGCACTTTCTTCGTTGATGACATAAAAGCAGCATCTTTATGATAACAGATTCAGCTTCTGATAACAAATGACGACGACGATTTTCAGTTGTCGGATTTATAGTTCACAATTCTCTGATTAACAACGTTGTTAAGGATGTGGTGTGTTGACGAATGTTGTGAACCTAATACATAGAATTACCAAACGTTATACGTTGAAAATAATACAGGTACACGCATCAAAAAGATTTTAAAGTCACAGGCAATATTTATAATATTTATAGATATAGATAAACACAGAAGACTTAATAGTATAATAAACTGTCGCTATATCTGACGTACTCGTATGTGGACTAATAGAAGGAATTAAAACTTGGACGGTACTACAGTCAATTCAGCGGTGTGAAGTTGATAGTTGGATGGTATTACAGTTATTGTATAGTAACGCTACGATGACTGTCTGAGTACAGAACCAGGAGCACGAAACCTATCCAATTCCGGAGAAGTGTAAATCAGGGTCATGCTGACGTTATATCCCCGAATATCTTCTACAGGTATGTAAAGGTACTAACATCAATGGCGAACACATCATTCACATTCGATTTGCCGACGATTTTGTTATTATGGCAAATTATCTAGAAACCTTTGCACTATGTTCAACTATCAAAGTATTGTTTCCCAAAAATGGACAAGACAAATATCATAATATCTAACAGCCATTGTACCCACCTATACCGATAGCTGTCGAGATAGGGACAAAATTTTCGATATGATAAGTCCGACTCAGACCAAGAGGTCAACCGTAGAATCCAACTCGGTTTGGCTGCGTTTGGGAAACTGCCACTAATCCCCTTGTCCGATATTCCTCAGAACCTTAGGGAGAAACTGTAGAACCAGTGAGTGTTACCAGTGATGACTTACGAAACCGAAATGTAGCCCTTCTCTGCTAGCCATATGAGGAAGCGCAGTCACTCAGCAAGCGATGGAAAAGACCTAGCTCTTAAATTCTCTGCGGGATAAAAACTGTGAATAGCTGAAGCCGACTTACAAAAAAGGTTTACAAATCGTTTTATTTTTTTATACGTATGTTACGCGATATCTTCGCCGATTGAGTACCGTAAGTAGATTTTGGTTATGCCTCAGTCCCTTCTATCAACAATACCAACCTCAGTCCACTGAAAAGGTTAAAGAAATAAGTGCGGCGTTCAGATATGTAATGTCTAAGAGAATTAAAGCCCTCGCTTCCAATTCTTTGAAGTCGGATTTTAATTTTTATTAAAAGTAAATTTTTTAAATTAACTAGCTTGCCAGGCAGACATTGTTCTGCCCTTTTCGACGACGCTTTGTCATGTCCTATTAAAAATCTTTCAATTTGCAAAAAAAATTTTTGTGGGTCACTCATGGGCAAAAAAACTATCTTATCTCTCAAGTTGGACCAAACTGCATACGGTGTGGATTAAAATACGGATTAAAATCGGTTAAGTAGTTTAGGAGTCCATCGCGGACAAACAACGTGACACGTACCTAATTTATATATATTAAGATAAAGTAACGTTTCGTAACCAATTATAATTGTGACAGTAAACATCTGTTCTCAAAATAAAACTGGCGATGAAAATATATATATATATATATATATATATATATATATATATATATATATATATATATATATATATATATATATATATATATATATTTAATTGTTCTAAGCCAGCACTTAGCGACAATCCCACCTGATGGTGATAAGTGGTGATTTAGCCTAAGATAGTGAATCGCACTGACTTAATAAAAACTTATTCTCTCTTGCCTTGAAGACACTGTAATCGGATGGAACGACAGATGCTGGAAACTCTCCACTCCATTGCTGAACGCATGATGAACGCCGATTGGTTCGAATGCGTGGTAAGTGAACAACGAAAGGGTGGCTACTGGCCGAACGTCTGGTTGTCCGATGGTGGAAGGGAGAGGGGGGAATTAAATTATGAAATTCCTCCGCACACTCTCCAATGTAAGTGATGCATCCTGTAGAAAACCAAAAGGCTGGCCACTTTGCGCCTGTGTTCGAGGCTAGTAAGGTTTTAACCAAATTCGCGTCGCCAAAACCTCACCCTCAAACTCACAGACAATAATTATTCTTAATTATTAATGATATATTTTTTATATTAGATTATTATATTTTTACTATATGCATAATATGTAGCGTACCTACTTTCTAATTCAAAAGAAAGTGAAAGTTATCCGGTTTCCAAGTCAACCAAAATAAAGTCAAGTAAGTACTTTCAATGTTTACCCCATAGAATACTATAATGTATTATAATATTCTATGGTTTACCTCCTTGTAACTGACGCTGTGAACTTTTTGACATTGGTAACAATAGGTAATGCTACATATTTAAGAAGTAGTTTTAAGATACCTACGTCATCACCGATCATTAACGTTTTCCTTGTTTGACAGAGTTTTTGAAGTTGTTACTGTAGGTAATAGTGATCGTTAGCGATCTTTTATCGGGAATGTAGGTAGTAAATAATTCATTAAAATATTTGCCCACATATCTATAGTTGAGCCGATGGATTGGTGAGCTCAATACTGATATCATGAAACAAATCAGGAGGTGGTCAGCAGCATCTTCCTAATAATCAGTAAAAATAAAAAACTGCAGTTGTTAACCCGCTTGCCAAGCGTGGCAACTATAGCAAATATCCCCTTAGATAGTATTAATCATCAGTCTATGGGGGAGGCCTATGTTCAGCAGTGGACTTTAATAGACTGTAACGGTAGCGGTAACACCTTACCATCACAAGCCCAAGATGATGTGACACTGTCATAGAAGGGAATATTTGCCATAATTGCCACCTTTGGCAGAACTGACAATCTCTATAGCAAATTCAAAATTGTTTAGTCAGCAGTCACCTTTGTTGCTGCTCTTCGTCTAAGAAACGGGAATATCAGACTTGAAAATCTCAGAATCATAACTACGAGTTGACGATAACTCTAACTATATAATATATAACTCCAACTTCATATTAAAGTTTTTTTTCAATTGAAGCAGGAATGAGTATCATGTAGTTTTTTTTATAAATTACTCAGGGATTTCCATTTTGCATACTAAGTATTTACAAGGAAAACCAAGGAATAATTAAAAATCATTAAAAATACCAAATATTGATTTGAACCAAAAGGAAAACTTCTGAAATACTATTACTATTAATGATCTAATTAATGTCAGAAATAATAGGTACCATAAAAAGTTCATAAATAAATTAATACATTTATGATTATAATAAACCTGAGTGCACTTAGTAACAGAATAGGTACTTGAAGTATAATTATTAAAATCATATATTAATATTTAGCAAAATATTTAAAATATAGGCTACCAAAAAACTATTCTAAATATCAATAAATACATTAAACCACAAAAACAGTCGGCCAATTCTTGTTTCACTTGATTTCATATCAGTATCAACTTAAAGACCTGTTACAAATAAGTTTTATTTACTACTCGGAACCAAAACGAAAAAAAAAGCAGATACATTACAACTTCCATTTAATTCATATCACACAATAATAAGTTTCATTTTTTATGTTATCATCAAGCATATAATTCACATTACATACCATAAATTACATTTCAAGTTATAAATAATGAGATTGTTCCCTGGTTATCTAGTTAAATTACAAAGTATATTAAAAGACATCAAAAGCTATAACGTTTTAAATATATTTGACACATATTAACAGTAATTATTGTGCAATATATGTGGTGAAAGGCAAGAACCAACTAAAACATTATATAAATATTTAGTCAATATAGAGATTAAAATTTGTAATTTTCATATAAATTGTATATTTGAGCCATTTTTATTGAACAACCAATTCAGTAACGTTATTCTTAGTGATGAGTGCCACCAAACTTCCATTTGCTGGGCGCTCGTTTCCTTTCATCCACTTATCAAATAACTGAGCAACAAATGACAATGGAGTCCAAGTGCTAAAATCAGCTTTAGGCATCCATTTCCTATTCATTTCTGTATCCAGTATTACGGGCATTATGGCAACAGCTAATGAATTTTCCGGAAGCCCAGAATCTTTACTTCCAAGGGACTTTGTGAGCTGGTGCACAGCTGCCTTGGCCATACCATAACCAATCATGCTTGGAGTCCCTTCCAAAGCAGCTTTAGCGCCGGTTAATGCAATCAATCCACCAGGAGAAAGATATTTAGCTGCAAGGGTGGCAGCAATTGTAGAACTCCATACTGACTGGCGCCACATTAAATCAGCTTGTTGGCTCAAGTCCTTGGCTGCGTTTCCACCAGCCCAACCACCAGCTACACATATTACTGCATTCACTTTGTGACCTTGTAGCGCTGTACCAAGTTCTTTAACAACATGTTCTTCTTGTTGCAACCACGAAGCATCCTTTGGGACTGTGATGTTAACATCTGCTTTATCATTTGGGTTTAAATCAATGCTGGCCACCCAACAATTAGCCTGTTTAAAATGGTTAACACAAGCCGCACCCAATGCACCACGTCCACCATAAACAACAATTCTTCCACTTGCCATATTCACGTTTTTCTACTGTCGCGTTGTACAACTAACTGATTATTATGAGCAAGATGTATTATTATAATTAGTACCTACTGAAGTATAAGTTACTACCACGGGCCTACGATAAGCAATAACTAAGTAGCCGTAGGTTCGTGTTCGCGGTATGCGATTACCTTGACTTGACTCTCACTTTTTATTACGTTCTATGATTATGACACAAATTACAATTCACAAACGGAGCACTAGGTAATTACAAATTGTTACAATTATAAACGGACAGTAACTGAACGAATCTAAGGTCTAAGAGGATAATCAAGATTTTTAGGAATAGGAGTAATATTGTAGCGCTTGTATAGTGATAAAGATTAAATATTTAAATACTACAATATTTATTATTTAAATTAGCAACACGTATGTAGTATTAAAAGATTTTTAAGAACGCACAGGGCTGAACTTTCCCATCGCACCTCCGAGTACTATATTGTCTCTCGTTCCCTTTCCAGTATAATGATTAGGATAGCTACTGAATTCTTCAGACTGAACTGAATTGAAATTGAATTGATTACAGAAATAAAGAACAAACAGAACAAAATAAAAGAAAACGTTTATTTAATTATTTGATACAAAATTTTAGTAATTGTACTCTGTGTACAAAATTTTTTTTTATAGAAGGGGGGGGCAAACGAGCATGCGGCTCACCTGATGTTAAGTGACTACCGCCGCCCATGATCAACCGCAACACCAGGAGAATTGCGGGTGCGTTGCCGGCCCTTTAGAAAGGAGTAAGCTCTTTTCTTGAAGGTCCACAGGTCGTATCGGTCCGGAAACCGTTTAATTGTCGTCTACAGTGCCCGGGTAGGACAATGCAGGTGTCGGGCCTCGGGGTATACCCCATTGCCCGGATATTCCTCATGGCCCATCACTATGGGCCAGTCCTTGTTGCCTATTCAGGCATAATATTGTAAATCCGGTTTTTCCGTAATTGGTTAATTACGGAAAAAAAGAGGTTATCTATTATAGTCAAAGTTGGCCTTTCAGCGGCATTGAGGGTTGTTACTCGACTCTCTAATCACATATAGAGAGGAGTTCTCTTGGAAGAGGTCGCCCGTCCGGTGGCCGGGTGTGCAACGGCGCAAAGCCGTTCAGGTGTTCATGTGGCCCGTTATCGGCACGGTCAAACATGCCGCGCGCTAACCGGGCCACGAAGTCGGTGATAGTCTCGGTCCGGAAAAATCGCCGGTGGTAAACGATTCCACAGAGAGGTTGTACGTGGAAGAAAACTCCTTGTGAAACGTACAGTGGTGGACCGCCAAGCATCCAGATGGCGTGGATGGTGTCGGGACGTTTGCCGTGTAGTGCGTTCACGAAATTAAACTTTATTCCTTAATTTGAGCGAACACAGGAAAAATTATTTATTTAATATTACATCGTTTACAAGAAATAAATATAGCTAATACATTAAATATGCAATATACATATTTAGCATAAGTTGTAAACATCAAGTAAAAAATTATTAATATATTTAAATATAAATATATATATATATATATATATATATATATATATATATATATATATATATATATATATATATATATATATATAATATTTAAATATATATAATATTAAAATTTAATAAATATATTAAAAAATATTAAAATTATTAATATGTATCATCATATATATATATATATATATATATATATATATATATATATATATAAATCAATAATAATATCATCATATTGTTTTTGCGTTAATGGCGTTTTGTGTAGTTATTATTAAATATAGCCTGCGACACTCCAGATATTATGAAGATACCTAAATCTAATAATTCTAAAATCAACATATTCAGTTTTCTCGTAAAACACAATCTTTCTGTTTGCAGTCGTATAAAACAAAAGATACATTATGTGTTCCATGTTAATTACATTTCTAGCAAACTCAATTTTTGTTTCATTACTTATTAATATTATTTATTGTGCAAAAAGTAAATAACACACAAATAAACTTTAAAATTAATTTATTTTTACTGCGAATGGAAACCAGTAACACTGTTATACCGTAACTATCTGAATGTTCTTCATAATGAAAAATAAAATAATTATTGTTAAGATTAAATTTACTCTTAGATTATTATTTTTCCTAATTTTTCCTTAAGGCCTAAAGTAGATTCTAAATACAGCCCTGCCCTGCCCACAGTTGACAGCTTTCATGGTGACATGTCATGTTTTCTTTTTCTTTTTTATGTTCTTTAACTATAGGCAGAAGTATATTACATTCTGCCAAAAGGAAGAGAACTTTGAACAGGAGGTACAATGTATTTTATTCAACTTAAATGACTATGAACTTATTGATATAGCCTATTCGGAACGTAAACTGAATGACTAATGCAAACGTGTGTAAATTCTTGTTGTTCTTCACAAAGTTGGTTTGACGGACAATGTGGTAATGAAATTTTACTTAATTTAATTTGCTGTACAAAAGTAATAGTAAGTATATAATATTGTTACGAGCTTAGGATTCGTGACAGTAAAAACTGCCGATAGAATTACCAAATTACGATATATAAATTACATAAATTAATCACACTTTACATTTAAGTTCACTTTATTTCACTCCGAAGTCTTCGCTCGTATCGCCAATTCAATACTGCCTCGGTCACGGTTCTTAACGCCTTTATATAGGGCCTTTTTACTGAAAACATCTAGAATGTTCGAGTAGAATGTCGAAAGATCTAGCAAGGAATTTTCTAGAAAGCTCTCCTAGTATTGCTACTTCATATTAGATGGCGTTAGTGAATTTTCCAGAAAGATCTTGACGCTCCGATTTCTGCGACTCAATACTAGATGGCGCTAGTGCCATATAACAGGCACCAACCTTGAACGAATTAACCATTGGATCTGACATAATATAAGCGCACTTACCTATACCGGCCTTGTCAGTAACCAGGAAATTCTAGCCTTGGTCCTTTTCTTTTTGCGTCAGTCTTACTTGTCAACAAAACATCTCCCAAAAATTACTAAATGTTCAGTTAAATGATGTAAAAACTATAGCGGTGGAAGCAGCACTATTTCTTTTCACTTGTAAGTACATTATTTTATTACATTTATTGTTATATATCATAAAATTTAATCAAATGTATAATTAAATTTTGTATTATCCAACTATGTTAAATATAGTCGATATTTCTATGTATTGTTGACATCTGACAACCATCACAAAATGGGTGGATTATACCATTCAGAACAAATTACTAAAACTGTGCAGTAAGTCAATTTGACATCGACTAGTGCTTGACCATGTCGAAAAATATATCGATATTTGACGATATGACCGAATGAATGATGATGTTATTTGTAATTTACAATAATTCTTAAAAATACTTATATAACAGTATCCTACAATCTGATGTCATTAAATTTATAATAGTTATTTTTATAATTAAATAAAAATATTATAAATGTAAAAATTAAAATATTTTACAATACGCCTTTTCGTTCTCAGTCGTTCATAGATATATTTTATCGACTACGTTCAAGCACTACAATTAGAGTGAACTTCTACGAATTTCGTATCTGTGTTTATATTAACGTACCTAATAAAATCTTTGGTGCGTTATTCTCCACTTAGTTGAACGAGTTTTCATCATACATATGTGTTTTATGTCGGGTCCAGTGGTTAATTCGTTCAAGACATCAACTATGGCGCGCAACAACATTACATTAAATACAAGAACGCTGTGTGATGTGGTGACACTATTGATAATATAAACCCATAGGTATAAAAAAGAACATGAATAAGAATTTTCTAAATTGCGTATTTGATAGAATAAATTTCGAAACAATAATCGATACATAACGTTCGAACGTATCATAAGTTATCGCGTAATATCACATAACGTATCATTACAAATTAATAAATTAGAGCTGATTAAATATTAAAGATGCAAATTAAATATATAAATCTTTGTTCTGAATAAAGACTTTATTTTATTAGGGTCGCCTTGTCATTGCCTATACTTGCAATGATAAGGCGACGCTATGCTATTTATCGTATATCTACTATCATATCGTGCTAGCGATACCTTTTCCCAGCAACGCAAATTTCAACATTCGTTGCGGTGAAAATTTTAGAGCTTGTAATTTTCAAAGTTGGTACTTATTTAGCACCTAAAGACACTTCTTTTGAATGCAAATTCCTAACTTTTCGTTGCTGGCGAGACAGAGTTTAGTGAGAGAATTTGATTTTCACCATTTTGGCGTTGATAGCAGTAATGAGCTTAAACGGAACTATTAATAACGATAGAAAATTGTGACAAAATATATCGATTGAAAATTCAATATACAGGCCTGCCCTTAACGTCCATTCTTTTATGCCATTTTACCATAATGCCATGCAATGATGAATGAATTAATACATTATCTTATAAACAAACGTTATAATCTTAGACACAAACTTTATACCGCATATAGAACAAAAATCAACGCTGAGTTTGTTGAATGAGTTTTGTTCCAGGATTCACAGTTGGATATGTATGGTGCATTCAAGAGGTTTAAAAAGGCCCAATGAGTAGGAAAATTGGAGTAATAATTACAAAATAAAGTATTATATGATTTTTTAGAGTTTATTTGTTAAAACTTCGAATAATATGTACAGATACAATTAGAATTTTACAAACTTAAATTACATTAGAGAATACCATACCACAAATCATTGACGTCATAATCAATTTGCTTCGGATGCCGATTCACAAGTTTTAATGCTCTTTAGCTTTTAAGTTACAGTTTTAGTATAGATAAAGTTAAAAACCTGTAAATTAATAAATCCATACTAATATTATAACTGCGAAAGTGTGTTTGTTTGTTTGTTGGTTTGTCCTTCTTTCACGTCGCAAGAAAGCGTCGGCATGGCATGATTTTTTGTATGGGGATAGTTCGGTGGCTGTAGAGTGTCATAGGTAACTTTTTTCCGCGGAAAAACATCTCATTTCCGTTCCCGTGGGAAATATTCTATTTTCTCACGGAAATGAGATGTTTTTCCGCGGAAAAAGTAGCCTAAGTCACTCTACAGCCTCATTCCCGTGAGAAAATAGAATATGTTGCAAAAGTTTGTCCGTCTTTCACGTCGCAACAGAGCGTCGGCATGGCATGAATTTTGGTATGGGGATAGTTCGGTGGCTGTAGAGTGACATAGGCTACTTTTTTCCGCGGAAAAACATCCCATTCTCGTGGGAAAATCGAATATGTTGCAAAATTAAATTCAGCTAGGTGGTGCCACCGTGATTCTACAAGACGGACGACGGTACGATGCACGAACACAGAAGGTCAGAATATCTGGATTATTATGTCTTTTTACCAAAATTAAGATAAAAAATGTATGGATCTGTATTTTTCCAAGCAGGACCGGGAAGAGAGCTATAAAAAACATAAAATTCACCAGCTGATTTTCTTCAAACGTTTTGGTGCATTGTAATTCACAGAATAGGCGATAACCTGGCAGACGATATTAAGTAATCCGTTGATGCTCTGCCTACCCCGCAAGGGTTACAGGCGTGATTATAAGTATGAATCAGAAATACTATCGCCACCTGTCACGCTTTCACCCTTAACTATTACTTAACTGTGGTAGAAACAATTCTTAGTAAGCCTTATTAATAAGCCTTAGTAATATTTATTGAACGGAAATGAATACAGTTCTTATATGTGGTTATGAATGAATCGGTATTACAATAAGAAAAATTGTGCAAAATTATAAGAAAAATATTTTTTGAGTGTTCTTATTAACTAACGTATACATAGTTTAAATTGATCCGGCTAGATGTCGTTACTAGGTTTTTAAAACGCGGTAACGAAATGTTTCCTGACATGTACTTGACTCCCGCCGTTGAGCCGCGCGTCAACTTATAGTGCATACGGTACCTATACGCTTAAATTATTTCTATTTCGTAGCTTATTCGACTACCTGCTTTTGATTTTGGTTGTTTGTTATTTGCTTTGTGATTTGGTTAAGGTTGAATGATTTTTTTTGATGAATTGGCTTTCATTTTCGGATTTGTGTATTTTCTTGGATCGGTTTTGTTGATTTGGTTGGTATTCCTTTATACATATTTAGACTCTGGCTTTGATTTTGGATTTTGTTTATTCAGAATCGTGAATTGGTTTTCGTTGTTTTAGGTTGTTTAACAATATTTCAAAGGAATATTAATAGTATAGATAGTGTATACGGTATCTATACACTAACTTCTTTTTCGTTGGTTATATTTATATTGACTACTGCTTTCGATTTCGGTTTTCTGCGATTTGTTTTGTGATTTGGTTTAAGTTGATTCGATTTTTTTTGGCTATCGTTTTCGGATTCGTGTTGTGTCTTGAATTGGTTTTGTTGTTTTGATTTTAAAAAATATTTAAAAGGAATATTTATTCCTTTTAGATATTTTGGATTTGCTTTAAAAAAATATTTAAAATTAAATTTAATTCCTTTTAGGTATTTTAACGTATTTTTTTATAAATAGGTTTTTTGTTACTTCATAATGCCTCGCAAACGTAAGTCCAGCCTTTCAAGAGTATCTTCTCAAAGACAAGCGAAAAGATTAGCTCGATCGCTAGAATCTTTAGAAGATGCACAACTGAGAAGGCAAGAACAAGTAGAGCGTCAGGTTGCTTTTAGAGCATCTGAGACACCTTCTCAACGTCAGCAAAGTCGTCTTGAACAGACAGAGCGTCAGGCTGCTTTAAGAGCCTCCGAAACACCTTCTCAAAGTCAGGAAAGGCGTCTTGAACGGGCAGAGCGTAAAGCTACTTTAAGAGCTACTGAAACACCTGATCAAAGTCAGCAAAGGCGTCTTGAACAGGCAGAGCGTCAATCTACTTTAAGAGCTACTGAAACACCTGCTCAAAGTCAGCAAAGGCTATTCGAACAAGCGGAATCTCAGGCTGCCTTAAAAGCCGCGGAAACACCTAATGAAACTCAACACAGACTCATTGAGAAGGTTGAACGTCAATCTACTATAAGGGCATCTGAAACACCAGAACAGACACAGGCGCGAAGATATGCAAATGCACAGCTCCAAGCTGAACGTCCACAAAATTTTCAGAGAAACAATTGGTCGGTTTTTAATGACGCAGCATTCAATTATGATCCGTTGATTGATTATAAAAATCACAGGTTAGTTGTTATCGGACTGATGGACAAGGCGTGTCGATTTTGCAGCGCTTTAAAATGGAAAGATGAGACCGCAGACATGTGCTGTTCCAATGGCAAAGTGTCTCTTCCGTTACTTGGAAAACCAGAAGAACCCTTGAAAACTCTCTTTTTATATGATGCTAATGAGTCACGGCACTTTTTAAACAGGATTCGGAAATATAACTCATGCTTTCAAATAACGTTCTTCGGAGTTGACCGGGAAATAATAATGCCGGGATTTTCGGCTACATTTACGGTGCAAGGGCAAATTTATCATAGAATAGGTTCACTTTTTCCAGCTAAAAACGAACAGCATAAATTTTTACAAGTATGTTTTATGGGTGACGAAGAAATTGAGGTATACCGTCACTGCCAATTTATCCAGGGAGTTGAGAAAGACACAGTGTTCAAAATTCAAAGATTCTTGCATGAACGTAACATTTTAGTCAAAACATTTAAAACTGCTTTAGAAAACCTACCTGAAGAGAATTATAAAGTCATCATTCACGCAGATCGGACCCCTCGAGGAGAGCATGAAAGGCGCTACAATACATCTTTGATAAACGAAATAGCAGCCGTAATTAGTGGTGATCAATTTTCTTCACGAGACATTGTCTTGCGAGCACGTGATGATACGTTGCAACGGGTAGCCGATACACACAAGTTTTATGACGCTCTGTAATACCCATTGATTTATTGCAAAGGACAAGAGGGTTATCATTTTCAAATTCCACTCATTAATCCGGTCACAAAGGAGCCTACTCCGAACAAAAAAGTATCATGTACGGATTTTTATGCGTATCATATGATGTTGAGAGAAAATGATTTTAACCTCTTAGCCCGGTGTAGACAATTATTTCATCAATTTTTGGTAGATATGTATGTGAAGGTAGAAAGTGAACGTCTCCGTTATATATCTTAAAATCAAAAAAAGCTGCGCGTTGAGAATTATATACATTTACAAGATGCAGTTTCTAGCGACGCCAATGTAAACCCCAGAGATTTAGGTAAAATGGTAATTCTGCCCTCATCATTCGTTAACAGTCCTCGCTACCTACATGAGTACACACAAGATGCATTCGCCTATGTACGAACTTACGGGAGACATGATCTTTTTGTTACTTTTACTTGCAATCCCACATGGAAAGAAATAACCGAAGAGCTAATGCCGGGCCAAAAAAGTACTGACAGACACGATTTAGTTGCTAGAGTATTTAGATTAAAAGTACAAAAATTAATGTATGTAATTAACAAAGGGAAAATTTTCGGAGCATGCAGTGCTTCATGTATTCAACTGAATGGCAAAAAAGAGCATGCCCACATTCTAATATGGCTTAAAGAGAAGTTGCGGCCCAGCCAAATAGACGACATAATAAGCGCCGAGACTCCGGATCCTGAGCAAGATAAAGAATTGTATGATACCATCGTCCAAAATATGATTCACGGTCCATGTGGAGCACGAAATTCAATATTGCCATGTATGAAAGAAGGAAAATGTACAAAGAAATTTCCTAAACGGCGAATAAAAGAAACAGTGCACAATGACAATGGCTACCCTTTATACAGACGCAGAGCTCCCGAAGATGGTGGCAGGAAAGTTACAATCAAATCTCGCTCTGGAGCGTTCGAAACCTTAGATAACAGCTGGAATGTCCCGTTTCCGCCCATTCTATGTAAAATGTTTAATGCCCACATTAATGTAGAAGCATGTAGCTTTGTCCGCGCAATCAAGTATATCTGTAAGTACATAAATAAAGGAAGCGACCAAGCAATATTTAAACTCAGGAGTGAAGGTGAGGCAAATCCCGTTAATGAAGTACAGACCTTTCAAGCAGGGCGTTATGTCAGCAGTAATGAGGCAGCGTGGCGTCTCCTTGGCTTCCCTTTACAAAAAAGGCACACAACATAGCATGAGCCTAAATGTACACTACAATAATGATGTTGTAAAAGAAGTTGAAACTGCAAAGTTCCTGGGTCTCGAAATAGATAAACATCTTAACTGGAAAGCACATATTAATACTTTATGTAAAAAAATTAGTAAAACCGCGTATGCTTTACATAATTTGTCTTCAATAGTATACACGGATGCACTCCTCACTGCTTACTACGGCTTAGCAGAATCCCACCTCCGATATGGAATAATATTTTGGGGTAACTCAACCGAAAAAGAATCAGCGTTTAAGGCTCAAAAAAGATGCATAAGGGCGATGTTTAAGCTCAAAACTACCGATAGTTGCTTGCCATATTTTAAACAGTATAAAATACTGACATTACCTTGCTTATACATACTAGAAGTAGCAGTGTTTGTTAAATTGCATCCGAAACGTTTTAAACGCCTTGACCAAGTAGTTCCACGTAATAGACGCGACAATACCCTTTTATGTCATCAATCCGCTAAGACAGCACTAATGCGCAAAAGTATATACTGCATGGCTCCAGTCATATATGATAAAATACCAAAAAGTTGGAAAGAATTGCCGCTATCGATATTTAAAAAAAGGCTTCGTAGCTTCTTGACAGTTAAAGCATACTATAGCGTAACAGAATTCTTGACTGAAAAAAATTTTTCATTTTGAGATTAAGACTATACAATGTTAAAAAATTTAAATTATGTTTGTTTTCGTGCTATTATTTTATTTTGTTATAGCTGTTTAGGTGATAAGTTTATATTTCTGTATATTTTGCATGCCTACTGGTAAAATATGGCTGAACTCACTACCTAAATTTCCATGTACTGTACCCATATTTGCAAAATAAAATATCTTTATCTTTATCTTTATCTTTATCTTTAACAGTTACTCACCTTGCTGTGCACTTAGAAAATGGTGAGCGTGTATATTTCACCGAAAGAAATTTCCAAGAAAGAATTGCATCACCGCCAAAAACTACACTAACAGCCTTCTTTCAACTTTGTCAAACCGACCCCTTTGCAAAAACGTTGTTATATTCTGAAGTCCCCCGCTATTATAATTGGAACACATCTAGGGAGGAGTGGAAACGTCGTATTCAAGGCGCGCCTGTTGCAAATTGGCCCGGTGTGAAGTCATCAGATGCCCTTGGTCGTGTGTATACCGTTCATGTAACTAATTTTGAATGTTTCTGTTTACGATTGCTGCTGCACCATGTTCGGGGTCCTACAGGACATAAAGACCACAAAACTGTCAACGGTCAGGAATGCGCAACTTATAGAGAAGCATGTGAAGCTCTGCATCTTTTAGAAAACGATGATCACTGGGATGAAACCATGGAGGAAGCTGTGCAGTGCCAGTCACCAGCCAAAATTAGGGATCTTTATGCAACTCTCATATCATCTTGCGGGCTATGTCCCACAATTCATATATATACTCTCATATACATGAATTGTGGGACAAATATAAAGAGTACATGGCGGAAGATATTTTGCGAACGTTACAGCAGATACACGCGAACATGACATACAATGAACACATTTATATTGAAGCACTTGAAAAAATTGAAGATAAAGTAATGGCAATGGTAGGTAAAAAATTAAGTGACTTTGGAATAATAAGCCCTTAGCGAACAACCGAAAATGAACTAAGTGATGAAATAATATGTGAAACAAATTACGATAAAAGCTTTGCAGCAGCAAGTAGCCGCATTTGTACCCCGCTTGCTTCCCGAACAAAAACGAGTTTTTGACAGAGTATTAGGACAAATTGAATCTGGAAACCATTTCCAGATTCAATTTGGAGTACTTTTCTTTTTAGATGCCCCTGGAGGAACTTGGAAGACATTTTTGTTAAATTTATTATTAGCGTAAGTACGGAAAGATAAAAAACATTGCTGTAGGCCGTAGATTCCTCCGGTATAGCCGCCACGCTGCTAAGCGGGGGCCGTACTGCACATTCTGTTTTAAAACTCCCTCTAAATCTAGCCCAGGAAGAATCGCCGATCTGATGCTACGACATTGCAAACTTTTAGTGTGGGAGGAAAGTACAATGTCGCATAAAAAAGCTTTCGAAGCACTAAATCGAACGCTCCAGGATATGCGCAGCAATACCGACGTAATGGGAGGAATGGTGGTTTTACTGGCTGGTGACTTTCGCCAAACTTTACCTATCATTCAAAAGGGCACACCTGCAGATGAAATTAAATCATGCCTCAAGTCGTCTATTTTATGGAACAAGGGGACGAAATTCAGTTTAACTACGAATATAAGAGTGCATTTGTATAATGATACCAATGCTGGAAACTATGCTGACACACTATTAAAAATTGGCGGTGGGCGGTTGGGAACGGATGCTGAGAGCTGCGTTAAATTGACGAGAGATTTTTGTAATTTAGTACAGAGTAATTCCGAATTAATTGCGAGCGTTTATTCAGATTTAACGAACAACATGCATGAAAACAAATGGTTATGTGAAAGGGCGATTCTTGCACCAAAAAATGACAGCGTTAAAAAAATAAATTCAGATATATTAAGCGAAGTAGCAGGAGAAATAACAGAGTATTGGTCAGTAGACACAGTTATGGACACAGAACAGAGCACTTTATATCCCGTAGAGTTTCTAAATTCTCTAGAGTTGTCAGGTGTGCCCTCACATAAGCTTCAATTAAAATTAGGCGTCCCAGTCATGCTAATGCGAAATTTAGATGATCGGTGCTACAATTTTGACAGGCGTAGGAAAAGGTGAAAATGTTATTATACCACGGATCCCTATAATACCCACAGATCTTCCTTTTCAATTCAAAAGGTTGCAGTTCCCTATTAAGCTCAAGTTTCCAATGACAATTAATAAAGCGCAAGGGCAAACGTTACAGGTAGCGGGGGTCAACTTAGGAAAACCGTGCTTCTCTCATAGTCAGCTGTATGTAGCATGTTCATGTGTGTCAAATACCCAGAATCTCCACATTCTTTCCCCGAATGGAAAAACATACAACATTGTGTACAGTAGCGTCTTAAAATAGTGTTCAGTTAGTTTTTTTTTTACAAAATTCCCACAATCAATTAATCAGAATTCCCACAGATCTTCCCTTTCAATTCAAAATTTCCTATTTAACTCAGTTTCTTTTCAATTCCAAATGCTGCACCTCTGACGGACCTATTAAGCTCAGTTTCCTTTCAACTCAAAAGGCTGCATCTCCGACGGATCTTTTATTTGGCTCAGTTTCCTTTCAATTCAGAAAACTGCATCTCTGACGATTCAATTTAGCTCAGTTTCTTTTCAAAAGTCTGCATCCCTGACGGATAATTATGCTCAGTTTCCTTTAATTAAAAAATATCCCATTTCCATTTGGAATAAACAGGCTATTTTCATGCTTTCCTATACGCTGCGTTTCAAAACATTTAAATAGGCTGACGAATCAATTTTGCTCAGTTTCCTTTTAATGGCTGCGTTTCTGACATATCTATAAAACTCATGTTTCTTTCAATTCAAAAAGCAATAGATAGTTCATTTCCCAGTGACCATGCGGACGAAGCCGCGGGTAACAGCTAGTATTTGATAATTATCTTTTGTCAGCGACTTTCGTTTTGTAATCAAGTCTTGGAGCGCCTTATACAGCAGCATCTTTCTTAACTCAAACAACCTCCAAAATCTCAATCAATCTAGTTCTCGTTTAGGCCATATCACATTCTAAACTCCCGTAAAAATTAACAAAATGTAAGACATGCTATGGAGGGTAAACAAGTCAGTGTTCTGTTCATGAAGGTTAGAGAACAGGAGAACGATCACTACGTACTAAAGCATAGCCCGCCTTCCTTGAAAATTGTAGAATTTATGGCGGCGCTGACGTCGGTGAGTAGTGATTGCGAAGTTAGCTGTTTATGAGTACAAGTAGATGAATTTAGTTGGATAATGTACAAATTTTTTCCGCGGCTGGTGAGAAAATTTTCATGCTCCGTAATTTTGTAATTTTTCACTAAAAGAAACATTAAAAAATTGAGAAATATTTTATTGTGCGTGGATGTGCAAGTGGTTTAGCATCTAATCTGAAAAATAGACTGAAAATAACTCTTATTGACTGAACTTAGCGATCGCAGCGCTTCACTTATGGTGTCCATATTTCTGGGACACTATTTTCTACGGCGATCGTTCTCCTGTTCTCTAACCTTCATAGTTCTGTCAAACGAATTTGGTTAGTTTCAATGTGAGCTATTCTGACGCAGGTAACGTATCCGCATTAATGATATATTTGCTTCTTGGTATCAATTCAGTGCCTGTGTGCCCCAGGGTGATGTTTTGTCTTCTTTTTTTTCTACTATATTTATTAAGATCTCATCAATCAACACCTCTCTGCATATGATTTAGAAATATATAATCAGGTTCCTATAGAGCGTTTATCAAGAACTTGGTTCCATTAGCAGTGGTAAGTCAAAAGACTGAATAAAGAAAGAAAGAAAGAATTGCCTACTATAACAAGCAAGTAACAAGTATATGCTCGTACCTCAGGGATCAAAAGAAGCCTCGCATCTTGTTTAAAAAATTCAACATGATCATCACTTTGCAACAATCTTATTTATATGAAGGGTACTCTACAAGTACAAAAAGGCGTAAAAACGTCATCAAAATGTTATCAAGAAACCGTTCTGACAGAAAGCATTGCGGAAAAGTATTTTGTAAGAGACCATGGCCAGTTAAGATTTATTTTACGAATAAGATTATTTACAAATAAAAATACGAAAGTTGCAATTTGAAATTTCCCTTCACATTTTTACGAGTTAAATAGAAACATCGTTTGTCAATAAAAAATTTACCTGCGTTGGCATTGAAATAATGTGTACTATACAGAGTACTTCAATATGCGTCGGGATAATTTGGCGCAATGTATATTTACTTTTCAACTGTTGCCATAAGAAACTTGGCTACAACCGGACTTAACGTGTGATAGACTTCGAATGGTATTTATTGATAATGTCCCTTCTGGCAATCTAACGATAAGAGATGAAGAATGGAGCGGTTACGTTTTGGCAGCTGCTATGGAAGGAAACCAGCTAACAGTGAAAAATTGAATTATAGAGAATAGGTGACTTACGTTTGATGAGATTCAGCACAATTTTTTTTAGATTTAGATTAGAAATTTAGATTAGATTGGAAAGCGTTCACTAGATATTACACGAGCACCTTCGAGAGTGCCGGACAGCTTCGCGTTGGTTACCACACTACGACCTTACTCACCGACGTTCAACATCAGGCCTGTGTGAAATAGTTCCGTGATGTTACAACATGATTACAGATGATGAATTTCGTATTTGTCAATACGATCTAGAAATGAAACGAAAGACAGCGATTTAACTGCTTTAAAATTAACCAACGCAAAAAAGATTTTGACCGCAAGTTTTTTCAACATTGCTTTAACACCAAATACCCCATATGTGTTGTATCAATTCCTTTACGAAATTAAATTAGCATCAATGCCTAATGGTGTATTATCAAGCTGCTCTGCTTCGACTTCTGTTATACCGTGACAACGCGCCCTTTCACTCAGCACTCAAAACACTGACACTTGACAACACACAGGCTAAATAAAAATATATTGCTTAAGGGATATAGTTTTCATCGCCGGTGATGCTCTAGCAGCGTTCTAGCAGACCGTAGAAGATGTATCTGGGGCTGATTGAAAAAGTGTTCCAAAAATTTGTTCAGTCGCATGAATCTGTTTATAGATGCTGGTAAGAACTTCTTTTTCACTAAAGTTCTGAATGGCTCATGTGATCAACAAGGAGGCTCGGCATAAGAGAATTCATCATGATTTCTTATATTTACGCGAACACTACACATTGATTAAAACTAATTTTACGGATTTTATCGCGTTTAATTTGAATTTGAATTATTTTTAATTCCCGACGTTTCGGGTGCTTTCCAGCACCCATGGTCACGGGGGACTGAGGTGACTGACGTCCCGATATTATTGTTAAACCCGGAGTACCTTCAGCTTTTTTAATTATTGTTTATGGTCCGATCTATGCAAAATGAACTGACTATGTCTTGAGATCTTGCAGTGGTATGTTGGGTTTAGTTTTAATTTTATTGATTATAGGGTCCCAAGCAGGTGGTAGTACTCAGCCTCCTTCTCTATTGAAATTAGGATTTTTTTTAATTTCAATAGCCTCACGTATGATCCTTGGTAGGAATCGGTGTTCTTTCGCGAGGAGGTCTATCAAACCTGATGTAATGATTGGGGCCGTCTAGGATATGATCACACACTGCAGACTTCCCGGAACGTTGATGCTTCACATCAGCTATATGTTTCAATCAAAAGTTTAAAAAAAAAAGAATTCATCACCTAATTTCGTCCCGTGGATGTCGTAGCAGGCAACTATGAGAAACGCCAGAAAAATCTTTTGGATTCCGTTAGATTGCGATATAGCTACGAGTACCTCTTTTGCGCCTTAAGTAAACTATCAGAAAGGCAAAGGTAAATGTGCGAGACATTTATTTTGGTACTGCGGTCGCCAATCTGTCTGCTAAGCGTGACAATTAATGCAAATCCTCCCTAAAACGGAAAAGGCCTATGTGCACCGGTGGACCTTTAACAAAGTTCTGGCGACCGAAAAGTGTGAGTATTGTGATTATTAAGTACGAACATTTGAAAATTCCAAGACCAAGTCTCGCAGACTATTGATGGAGAACAGCATTCCCAAAGTGTGGTATCGAAAATTATAATTATAATGGATTCAGAAAGGCTGATTAGGTAACAGTTGGAACAAAATAAAACAAATTAAGCAATACAATTTTTTTTATTATTTAGCATATGCTTATATAAAATTCTAATGATAAAATATTATTTATTTTGAAACTTCATGATACTAGCACATTGTCCATTCTTTATAAAAAAAGTTTTTAAATTCCCAATTTAAACTAATTAAGTTACATTATTTTTAAGTATACATGTATATACGCCAAAAAGTTTTAACTGTCATTAGGACGCGTATAGTCAGCATCACAATTACCAGAAACAGAGAAAAGAAATGAACGAGTATGCGTATTCTATAAAAAGTTATAGTAAACTAAGTGTTTTTTTTGTGAATGTGCATGTGTGCGAAAAAGAGGGGCAATAAATCTGCGGCCAGCTGCTATCCTCCTAAAGAATTGTGAGTTATTATGAAATTGCATTATTTTTTAATAATTTAATAGACCTTTGTACTAGCTAGCTTTATTTCTTACTACAGAATAATAAATTACCAATTTTATAAGGTCTCATATTCTATCTATTTTTTAATATCACATGCATACACAAACTAAAATAAAATAGTAAATAAAAAATTATAAAAGATCGGGAGGCAAATAAGGACAAAATAAATAATAACGATAAAACTTAAGCGATACAGCCGTAGCAGTTCAGTGGATGAACGCTTGGCTTAAATTCCATAAAACGAGATTTATCTCCGGTGTCCGGTGGTAGTATGTTACTGTTATATTTATTGCAATTTTGAATATTCTAGATTTCGTTTTTGGGAAATAATTCAAGGAAGTGTTAAGTACGCGAACCTACACTAAAACAGCTATTTCCATCAACTTTTCTTTGTGATTTCAGTCGATAATGTGCACATACAGCAGAGAGTAACTGTTAAAATGTAAAGACTACGGAAAGTTCCTGATCGAAAATAAATGTGGATGTCTATGGGCCACATCATACACTTACCATCAGGAGGACTGTGTGCTCGCTTGTCATCCCTATTTTATTAAAAAAGGAGATCTCGCCTTTTCCTTCCACAGCCAAAGTTTAATTGTTTTTTGCTTATAAATTTAACTAATTTACTGAAAACGATTTTCAGGTTCAGTTACAATGAGATTATTTTGTGAAAATTGTTGACTATTTTTATTATTCCCGCGTCTTTTACCCGATATACGAAAGTTTTAAGATAGTTATGGATTAGTGAAGCTGTAATGACTTGTTTAATCCAAACGAACGAAAGCGAGCGAAGGCAAGGCAGTGGGATTCGCCGATGAAGTGCGGTGGTCATCGGTGAGCTCGCCCGCCTTTGCTATTTTGTTTACATTTTTTAAAATGATCTTAAACCATTAATTGTCAAGAAATTTATTTAACTACGGAATCATTAAACCAGCACGAGAGAACTCCATTACATCTAGAATTTGTCGGTGTCCGTATCATCTACATTTATTTGATGTGTTTCTAGTTTTTAACTTTCCTATTATGAAGGCGTTTTATATACATAAATTGCACGTGAACAAGTTTCAAGTGTCGAAACAATTATTAATTGATTAATTGATCCTACAAATAGTTCTTACGTGTGAAATGCGAAACCACGTTGCACAGCGCTACGGTCGAAAATCAAACAACGCCGTGTAATCACTGCGACCGAGCCGTCGCTTTAATTTCCACAAATGGCGTTTAATTTTTTACAAATCAATAAATAATATTCATATATTCATCATGTGTTCTGTGCCGTTCAGACGTCCATTCTCTGTCGTCGTTCCTACTCTCCCTACTGAATGATGATGAATCAAAATTCACCCGCTCCATATTAGTTATATCACAGAATAATTAATAATAGTTGTTATACGAATACGCGGCGATGCACGGGCGAAAACGAGTAGTTCACTCGCTTTTGGTGAATGTTCCACACCCACTCACACTCGTTAGCGTTTGTTTGTTACTCGTTCTATTGGTGACCCAGGTACTACGAACACTATAAAAATTAAGGGCCGTTCTCTTTGCCGTTTCGTTCTTAAATGCTCGTTTTTACCACACAAATTTCTTGTCTGTTGCACAAAATATCAATAATCAACTCACACCGCTTAAACAAAGTGTAGGTAATATTCTTGATCTGAAGGGACAAATTAAATTCAAAACTATACATGTAAAAATATCATAACGAAATCTACTAATTGGGAACAACGTTCAATACTGAATTAAAATATTGCCTTCGGATTTACATGCAATACTTGAAGCAACTCTTCAAAACTTGTACAAAAAACTTTCACAGTGTAAATGGGACATTAAGGTGTTGATCAATTGTATTCATGTTAAGTAATTTTTATACAGAGATTAAAGGTAATAAAATTTGTCGTTAAATAAGATAAATTGATTAATCTTAAAATTTCACGCGTTTACGTTTATGCCGATTTGATCTTCGATTTGCATAGAGTAAAATACACTTATCATAATGTTTAGAGTGATGCTGATTATTTTCGAAACCAGACTAATGTTATTTAATATTTCTGCTTTATATTGATCCCGAATGTGATTTATGTTGAAAATGAGGCTGAGGACTGCAGCAACCACGGCTGATAGCGCCTAAGAAAATAAAAATAAACATATGAAATAAAATAACAAACTTAAAGAAAATAAAAACATAAAAAAGTAAATCAAATGGTACATAAAATTATAGAAAAATGCGATATTTGCATTTAATATGTAATATACATTACAATACAACAAATAAAAAAATATCCTGTCCGATCTATCTAAGATCAAGCTATATAGGTACTGCAGTGTCACATAAAAGAGTTAAAACATAATTTTAAAATAAAAGTTTTTAAGCTATTGCATAGCTTCTATCGCGGGCCTTGAGCGCGGGGACCGAATCCAGAAATTCCGTAACGAAAAATCCTCACGCTCCCCACTCCGACGGGCACGGAGGTGTGGCGTTGAAAGCCGTGCATCGTCTAACGTCGTTTCAGTTCGGCAGACTTCGGCACTCGGCAGACTTGGGCACGGTGTTTGTGTGCGTGCGACTAGTCGTATGCGTGTACACTAGCTGCTAACTGAATGATAAAAATTCCTGAATAACCTACATGTATTGTAAGATATTAAAAATATTTTAAACAATATTAACTTCTCATTTATACAATAAGAGAAAAAAAATTGTTTTCTTATCGGTCACCACGCTCAAAAAGTGTAACTTGATTTAATATCAAAGACTTAACTGCATAAATAAAATAAATAATTAATTATAATTGCATAAGTTGATAAAAAATGCTATGCAATAGCTTTACCGCGGCAGTCCCCGAGTGCCACACGTCTTTTTTTTCCTACAACTTTTACCTGAAATTTAACTTATTTTTAAAATCTGGCAACATCGTTATCGACGTCGGTATCTTTATAGTCTATTCGCTTACATACGGTCGCCTATGTGTCACGCCACCTCGGCAACAAAGATTGCCGCGTACGGCATACACCCAAAAGAAAATTTGGCATTTTAAACCGAAACGCCACTGTAGTGAAAGGTTATTTTTGTTGATTACGCTATTCCAAGAATAAAATAGTATTCTATTTTATCCTTGGAATAGAAAACATTTATTTAATAAGCGCAATAAAACAAGTAAAATAATAAGTGCGCCACCGGGTGTACCGACACTGTCTTAGTGAACAGACTGTAAAGGTGTTGGCTGCCCCAAAGTTTCAGTAAGGGCCGCCCTCATCGCATGTATTGTCGTGTACTTACATCCCATCTGATTATATGTTATTTTATTTTTTAAGTAATTTTTTATTTTTTCTTATTAATTATAAATATTAAAGCGACAGTAGCCTAATGGCAGGGCGCGGACCGCGAACTCAAAAAGGTCGTGGGTTCGAATCCGACATTCGACTACTGGCGTGAACCACTCGTAACACAAGCAATTTAAGCTTACCACGAGTGCTTAAGGGGAATATTAGTAATGTTTATAGCATTGTTAATATTCTTTATAAAAAAAATTTATACGTACAGGAACTCTGTATATATATAGATAGTTTTTTTTTAAAGACGAAATTGCAGTCTCAGACTGTAAAACCGTATCTAATTTCTACCTTTAACTTTTAGTACATTCATTTGGTGCTGAAAAAAGAGGTTACCTGGACAGTTTTCCAGGAGTTTTGAAAATTGGTGATTTAGTGAATTTTGACGTGCCCTTTTGAAATTTCTACTTTGACATCTTTGACACTAGCATCGCCATATTGGAAAATGGCGTCTAAAAACAGTTTTTTGAGAAAATCTCTTTCCGATTCAATTTACGATAAAAACATTAAGATAATATGTTAAACAAGAGAAAATTTTCTGTAATTTAAGTACTTATATAAAGATACGAGTTGGCAAAGTAGATTATTCGGAAAGAGCACATCGAAATCTATAAAATTACCAATTTTCATAACTCCCGAAAAACTTTGCAATGAAAACTACCTACTAAATACTATTTTAGATTTTTGGTATTTACGATTATATATCTCTATAATATAAGTTAAGTTATAATAACGTTACCTAAATTATGTTTCAAAACTGGTATATAGTGCTGCCTTTTCACATAATTTAGGTGGTTCCTGCAAAATTCTTAGTTGGCCTACTACTTATAATATCATAATATTAAGTATAAACGTAGGTAATATTATCTAAATTCTAAGTCCCATTCCCATAGTAATCCTTCTCGGAAAGAGCTGGATCAAATCCAAACGTCATTTTGATGACGTCACAAAAAACCACGCCTGTCATCAAGCCAATTGATAAGTGGTATAGACCATCGGATATCTTCTTTTGCTTTTGGCTATGTTCGCCATCCAGTGATGAAATTATTAAAGCCAGGACTCCCGCGACTGCCTGTGTCAGAAAAAAGTTTAAGTATGGGAATAGAACTTATTACAAGTATATAAGTATACCTATATTATGTATCGTATTACATTATGTACAAATAATAGCTTGGTCTAAAATGTAACGCAAAACTTTCACTTGTTATTTTTTGAAACCACTGGTGTTGGAACAAAAAAGTATAGGCACATATTTTTTTCAGCAGAACGCAAACATTATATTTATAATACATGGACTACATTGAAAGTTCTGCGCTCCTGGCCGCTCATTAATGTTGGAAATTCGAATGTTGTATTTTTTTTAAACAAAGAAACTCATTTTGAATCTAATAAAATAATTTTAGGTGGGAAGTCGGGTATCAATTGTTTTATCACAAGTTGTAGTCATTATGGCATGTCATGTCATCGTAGCAAAAATGGAATTACCGCGAAAATATTATATACCAATGCTTCGAAAAAGACAGACATTTTTTTGGTTCTGATTTTAGCCTTCTGCCAGACCTCGCACAATGCGATTTTTTATTTTCACAAAAATGAAAGATGAAAGATCAGAATCAGATCAAGATCAGAATGTGAAAAACATGGCCCCAAAGCAATGGTTCTTATGGTTTCAAAAATCATTTGAACGAATGAAAAGTGTTTAAATGGAAGGGAAAATACTTTGAAAAGCAGTAAATCAAAAAATGCATCTAATGTAGATGCAAAACTTTCAATGTACCCCACGTAATACCTACATACATATAATATTTAAAATGTCGTCGTATTAGGTTTTCGCAAATATTCACTATTAATAAATTTCAAGCGCTCCAAAATAAGAGGATTATTTGAGTACTCAATTCCGAAAGCGGAAATAGCAATGTTAAGAACGGAAATAACAAATATAAAAATGACTATGACGTCATTGAGAATAAGAGCAGAAGGCTGATCTTCATGGTCGTTAAGGTCAAGGCCACCAATCATTACGAACAAAAGCCCGACGAGAAGCTAAAAAAGTAATGAAATTTATAAAATAATATTTTTCTACACCTATCATTACATTCTAAAAGAACGGCAGAATACACCTACAATTTCTCTAGTGTTGCAAATGTTCATGAGTAGTGGTGAATGGTGATCTGGTGATCACTTACACGGGTGAGCCGTAAGCTAGTTTGCCTCCTCTTCTAAAAAAATAAAAATTATTGACGCCATTGGCAAACAATTAATAAACTAACATAATTTTATATAATACATGGACCAGCCAGTAATGTTTGATAAATCGAAATATATTAATACATGTACATGTACGATACAAGTCAAATGATTTATTTTCTATTAAATAACGATTCAAAAGGTGAATTAAAGTTCAAGTCACCGTCAAGTCGCCGATCAGTTTCGTCAACGTTAGGGTTTCAACCATGAAAACTGTATGTGCATGAAGTTTAAAAACGACAAAACAAGCGAAATATACAAAAATAACTAAATCTATGCGAAAATAATTTAATTGCCAATTAACATCTCATAAAAAATTGTTAGACACGACATCAAAGTCATAAAACATATTTTTACAATTTACGAATTGCATATCAGGTACTTAATAAAATAAATAATAACAATATTTAATTTTTATTAAAATTATCACATTATCCTTCTGTCATGAAAGAACTCAAAGAGCGGACAACACCTTTATTAACTTCCTTTGAAAACAGTATCATAGCCATAGAAGTACAAGTGCTTCGTACAAACTGGAACCCATCTTCTCGAATGACAATAAAAAAAAACACAAAATATATAATAAGTTACTTTTAAATTTTTCTTTACCTCTCCGTTTTTTTTGCATTGCATTTTGTTTTGTACTTACAAATAAAATATTATAATGTTACATCCTGGATGCTACTCTCTTTTGTAACCGCACATTTTACTAGTTTTGTCTCTGAATTATTCCAAAATTCAAAAACAAACTTGCGAAATGAACACAAACATCCGCCATTTGCAGTAAAACTAAAAATTATTTGAATAATAGATTTTGGGCTGCCATATAACGGCTTTTAAGAATAATTCTAAAATAGGGGAAATCGTTTTTGTCAAGTTTTTTCATCATTTTTTACTTGAAATGCAAACACTTGCGTGAAAATCGTTTTAGTCAAGTTTTTTTAGCATTTTTACTTATATTTCTTGCCATACAGACAATTAACATATACTGAAATTCATAATGGCTGTCAATGGGGTGAGTGTTGGCTGTCCCGTAGGGAAAATATGAGTTTTTTTTTGCGGTCATTTGATTATTCCTAATGTTGATATTAGGAGTATGGGGTCCAGTTTGTCTATACTTCCGTGGTCATAGCATTGCAAGCAAGGAACACCGGTGTCCTATGTTGCTATATGCATTGTACCTGAGCTACGAAATTAAGTATCTACACACCAAAACTTATTGTCTTTATGCTTATGTTTTTAAGCTATTAAAAGGAGTCAAACTCCATATATCTAGCCAACGAAGAGTCGAAGGTTGAAACAAGCACGTTGAGTACGGTAACTATGAACGCAACCGATGTGGTCGCGTAATTGATGTTCAGAGCTGAGGTGCGATGACGAGGCTCTTGGAAACGGCAGTCGCGGAGAAGGTTCAGCGACAATAACACGAATCCCATCGCCACCTAAAGACATCTCTCTAGAGCTGTGTTGTAGGAATAATCTCGTAACTTAAGAGATTAAACTTATAGATGTAGAGGACGTGGCAGCATTTTGGCAATTTATTTCCATTTAATGTGGTTCCTTTACATTAAACTATAAATCTTCAGTCAAAATTGATCGCATGCGGATACACGATGGGAAAAATGGAAATAAATATTCTTATAATAGCTAGCTATTCCCCGTGACTTTGTCCGCGTGGAATTTATTACGATTGGTGTGATTTAATTTTAATTATATCTGATCACGCACAACTAAAAAGCCTGAGTAGATACAACCATGGTTAATGTTATTTATAAATCGAAATAAATCATTCTAATGTATAGGGAGACAGTTCAAGGCGATGACGAACATGCTTAACCGACGCGGTCACAATCCTTTCATACGAGTATGGTGTTAATTTGTGATTTTGAGTTTTTCCGTCATTTTTGATATTGAGTTTTTCCGTCAAGAAATTCTCAGTGGAGTCAGGAAGTTAGCGGTGTCTCACCTCCATGCCTCGGAAAACACTTAAAGTTGGTCCTGCGCGTGATCTCTCTCCGGTCGTGTCGGTTTACCGACCCATCGGATTATGAGAGTAAGGGAATAGAGAGTGCACCTGTGCTTGCGCATACACTTGGGTTCTATAATCCTGTCCTGCGTCGATGACTAGCGTCCGCTGAGGCAGGCCGCCGTAGCCGAAATTCGGGTTGGAGGACATTATTATCTTATTAAGAAACTGATGAAGGCTACGATTGTAATAACATACAATGCGAAGGGTAGGTCGCCACAAGATGGAATGAGGATCTCGTAAGTGATACTGGAAGTAGATGGATGCAGGTGGTTCACGGTTGCGTCTAATGTTGTTTCTTGGGAATGGGGGCTATGTTCAACAGTGGAATTGTGATAGGCTGTATGTAATGATGGTGATGAAGATAAAATTTATAAAAGTATGTACAATAAAACAACTTAAAAGGTGCACAGGTTACTGCTGATTGAAACAAAAAGTAAGAAAACGCTAAGTAATTAAAGTACGCTATTGCATGTACATAAATTCGAGACGAGGTTAATAAGACGCAAAGACAAATTTTATTGTTTGCCTGAAGCTGAATTATACGGTTTAATTTACCTTTGTTGCTGCACGCAATCATTCAGAGTAAAGTTTTAGTACTACAATGATTTTTTGTGATTTAGGGCACGTGGATGCGTGTGTGAGTGCGAGCATGCGGTCGTGCATTCCAGCGTGCGTGTTTGCGTGCGTCCTTTTCAAACATATACCCATAATTATTGCATGTTTGTCTATGTGCCGCATGCAATGAATGTTTGTAAAACACCTATAATATACTTAAGAAAGTTTTCTTATATAACGTTTTCAAAAATGTTTCCGACCTCAACGTGAAGATGGCAAGATGGCGTCAATAAAATCTAGCGAATGTATTTTAGTTGTGCATTTTTTACAGTTACGCACCAAAATATCAGCCATTTTGGATGCGTATTTGTAATCAGTTGTTTTTTAACAGTCGTTTTTAAGTGAGTTGTGAGTTGAGAAAAAATTGAGTATCGAGCTGTCATTAAATTTTTGTTCTTGCAGTACGCCTACGCAAATCAAAGATGAGATGGACTCTGTGTATGGGGACTCTGCACCATCATTCACCACAGTGAAATTTTGGGCAGCTGAATTTAAACGTGGCCGTGAGTTGTTGGGAGACGATGAACGTTCGGGACGTCCAAAAACTGCAAATACAGACGATAACAGTTGCTAAAATTCACCAAATGGTGCTAGACGACCGCCAAATTTGAGTGCGACAGATAGCAGAGGCTATGAAACTGTCCAAAGAAAGTGTTTGTCTCATTACTAAATCAAGATTTAGGCTAAAGCTGTCAGCGCGTTGGGTGCCGCGTTTGCTCACGTTTGATCAAAAACGTGTTCGAATGAACATTTCCTTCCAACGCTCTGTTGGCGCAGCTTAGGCCCAATAAATCCGAGTTTTGGCGCCGATTAATTACTGTAGGTGGAACTTGGATACACCATTATATGCCCGAAACAAAAATACGGTCACAACCAAAGAAATCTAAATAGTGTTATTTAGATTTCTTTGGTCACAACAGTGGACTGCAAAGGAGGAACCGGCTCCAAAAAAATGCAAAAACTGTTTTTTCGACTGGGAAAGTAATGGTGACCGTTTTTTGGGATAGTCATGGAGTTATCTTAATCGATTACCTTAAAAAATGTAAAACCATTTAAGGAGCATACTACGCATCATTACTTGACAAACTGAAGGCACAAATTGCGTAAAAACGGCCACATTGCGCCATCTCACTCCTCAACGGTTGCCGTGGCGAAAATCCACGATTACGCTTTGGACTGCTTGACCATTCGCCTTACTCACCAGATTTAGCCCCAAGCGACTTCTTTTTGTTCCCTCATCTAAAAATCGCGCTCGGAGGACAGAGATTTTCGTAAAATGAGGAGGCAATCACCTTCGTGAACAATTATGTATTTTGCAGAGAAAATCGCCGAGTACTATTTGGACGTGTTAGAGAGATGGGAGCGTCGCTGGGAGAAGTGCGTAGAGTTACAAGGAGACTATGTAGAAAAATAAAAACAAATTTTAAGACAAAACGTCTTGTAGCTTCGTTAGGTCGGATACTTTTCAGACCACCCACGTATTTAAACATTGTCATCATTCAATCCTTACCTGTAAAACTATGGAAATGCTGATCAGCACCACTAACAAAGTATAAAACTCGTGTTTTTGCCCCACTTGGAGAACATACTTTAATTGAGAGGCATTTGATGTCAGAAGCGCAATATCTAGCATTCCCTGAGCGACGGTCTTTTTTGTCGCATAGCGATTTGCGTCGAGGCCTTTCACCTGCAGAGAAGTTCACATTAGTACCTAGTATTAGCACAGAGTAAAGAGTCGGTTTCTTGACTCATGTGGTATTAGTACCTATATTAGATATTTACAGAAGTTCTATTGCCAAAACGAAATTTATTTTCATCAAGTTTTAAACGTATACAGCACGAATGAAAGCGCTTGTAAGAACCGAAATAGTTTTAAATTTAATAGTGTCATTGTGGTTGAATATTATATTTGTGTATACATATATTTATGAAAAAAATAGTTTAAATATATTTTTACGAAAAAAAAAATGTTTAATTAGTTATCGGTCTTTTCATCGAAGCTCTGTTTCCATTTTAATAAAAGTTAATTGACGCATCTGCTGTAGAAATTAGGGATCTAAAAAAATTGGAGTTATATTTCCACTGTAAAAAGTTATGAAACATGCATCCTATAGTAATTAAAATATGATTCATAATAGTTAACGTTACGGCCTATATACGTCCCATAACTGGGCACAGGCTTCCCCTAATTTCTGAGAGGGTTTTAGGGCAAGGAAGTGTCCGCCGCGCTGCTCCAATGCGTGTGGGCGAACTTCACATGTCTTCGAAATATTTTTTTTCTTATTCCTCAGACATGCAGGTTTCCTTACAATGTCTTCCTTCACTGCCGAGCACGTGGTAAATTAGCACTTAAATTGCAATTAACAATTTCATTGGTGTCGGCGGGGATCGAATCCGGGTTACTCGCGTTCTTTTAATATTTACAGCGATCGTTAACCATCTGAGCTACCACGGCTAAGAAAGTATAATCATAGTAAAAACAGAATGCTTTCAGTATGAACGCTAACTAATTACATTTAAAATATAGGTACATCAATGTTTCATATTATATTTATACATATTGAAATAAAGAACATGGGTCAACGCATTTTGGTGAACTTCAGGTCTTTGAAAATATTTTTTTTCTTATTTCTCAGATATGCAGGTTTTCTCACAGTGTTTCCTTCACTGGCGAGCACGTGGTACATCAGCACTTAAAATTGCTATTAACAAATTTCATTGATGCCGGCGCGGCGGGGTTCGAACTCGGTTTGCTCGAGTACTCTGTATGAAATTTTTAGCGACCGACTTATATATTTACATTGATTATGGTATTCATTAGATTAAAAAATATTGCCTAAAATTACACAAAAAATACACGTGAAATTTATATCAAAAACAAATAACATTATCATTGTAAAATCATGAAAAACATAATATTTACTACACCACTAACTTCCGTTGGCGCATTCTGTATTTTAATGTCAAGCTCATCTAAATTTATTACGGCAACATCATTATCGCCAATTATTTTATTGTCTTTTATTTCTTCAGACATTATCACGTCGTTTTTCACTCAGTTTAAGCAAAACTATTTAATTGGCCGTGCTTATGCAATCGCGTGCATTATTTTACTGTGGCAAATAATGTTGTTATTTAAAACGTACTTTATTCGGTACTTCCACTCGGCCAAGGCCAGCAAAATCCAGTTTCGAATAATTTAAGGTTATACACTAATTATATCAATAATACCGGTGAATGATAACTTCTAAAATACACGTAATTTTGTGGACTAGTCAACTAATGGCTACTAAATAGATTAAGGATTCAAATCCCAACTGTGACCAATTTTGATTTTCAGATCATGATTAGAGTGACTGTTTCAATCTTCCTCTTGCAGGATTTTAAAGTACATAAATTAAAAAATTAGTGACAAATCGTTGTTTTTTCTGTACAATTTTTTTTTAATTATTTTGTATTGTTATTATTGATAACGATAAAGAGGCTGCTGCCTTTCCCCTGTTCCGGTTTTTTTTTATAGAAGAGGCGGCAAACGAGTGTAAGAAATCCACTACCTCATATCAGCCCGTGGGTGTCGTAAGAGGCGACAGTGAGAAACAACCAGTACATGGGCAGCATCATCTTTCTGATAACAGCTAAATAAATAAATGCGGTTGCCCGCTTGCCAAGCGTGGCAGCTGTGGCAAATATCCCTCCTATGAGGCAATCTATGGGGGAGGCTTGTTGGCAGTTGACTTTTAATGTCTTGAAATGGTAAAATAAAGAATATTAAGCTGGTAGTCGCGTGCAAAACAAAATGATGTGTATTACCGCAGAATAATCATTAGGTACAATACGCCATTCTAAGATGGAAGATTTTTCTCACTAAACAAGGCAATCAATTACATCATTTTTAACTTTGCACGCAGATCTTAGTTAATTAATCTTGTCATCTTTAATATAACGTTTTCTATTATATATTCTAGTGATAAACAAACCTACAGCCCACCCGATGGTAAAAGGCCCGTGGATGCGCAAACACCAACTTCAAACATAGGGTAATGATGTGATGTGACCTCCGAAGCCAAGATTGCCTCACTGCCTGCAAATATACTGGCACTGTGGTTCTATAGTCTATACCCTTCAGACCGACACACACTTAGTATCTACCTACCCAAACGAAATCCTAAGCCGAATAGTTCCTCCTAATCCTAAGTACAATAGATCCTACTACATAGTATAGGAAATCTTACTAGTTAGTAAATATATTATGGTTGTAGCACAAATGGGTCGGCTCGACCGGAGAAGGATCAAGCTCTCACAGTAAAATAGCAGCATAATACTACTGTGTTTCCTGTGGTGAGTGTAGAGATCCGGAGACCCTTTTTACTGGAAACGAGGCATTCCATCTTAGTCCTCAGGAGTGAAAACGCATCTGCATTTTGATTCTTAATCGAGGATAAATGTAGATAGATGTCTATGGGCCACAGCACAGCATCCACTTACCATCAGCATCAGGTGGACTGTGTGTCCGTTTGTCACCCTTATTCTATAAAAAAATGTTTTCTAGAATAACGCCTAATTGTTTAATAATTTAAAAAAACTTACCGCGTTTCTCATTCCAGTGGGTAAAATAGAAGCCATTTTTAAACTGAGTTTCTAAATCTGTTACTCACTTTTATTATGATAAAATTGCATTCAGAATCACATTAAAATCTTATGTAAAAAATCTTATAGCAATTTCATGTAAATATTTATAAAATTTTCGGAACATAGCTGTGATGGTGATATGATGTGATTTTTTAATTAAAATGTGAAAGGTCACGACGTGTTTTTTAGAGAGCGAAAGAACACAAATAGCTTGAACTTTGATGGCTAAACTAGAAATAAATAAATCGATAGCGTATCCAGACAACGCAAAAAGACAACATAATAAGTAATATTAGGTTTTTATAATAAAACAAACCATATTTTCGAGATATTTCATAATATTTCAACTAGTGAAATATTTATTTAATGAAACCTCAAACTATAACCTCATAAAGTTTTAATGTAATAACACATTCTTTTTTATTAGCCTGTAACAGTCGACAGCTAGACTTAAGACTGCTACAATATGGAGGTCTTGCTGAATCGACATGTCTGACAGACATATCGCGGTCCGCCGTTTTGGTTATTATACAGGTTGTTTTTTATTTAATTTAATTAGACGGTTTTTTTATTTAGTAGGTGGTTTGTTTTTGTTGATCGCTGAGCTCATAACTTTACATTGGTGTAGCTGTTACCCGTCACCACTCTGAGGAGTTTGTGTTCTATTTCGGCATGTTTGGGCTTTAGACATGATTTTCTGCGTTAAGATTAAGAGCGTGTAACGTGTGCAGCAAAGAATGTATAAATCACTATTTTTACAGTGCAGGAGTGGTTAACCTTGTCGAATTGTTGAGTGTATTTCTGGTTACACCTATTATCTAAATGTATTTTACTAAGTAGACAGCATCATAAAACAAAAAGACATAATAAAAGTACCTATATTGGGCATAATAAAAAAAGGAAAAATCAGACAAAATGCTCAATGATTCCTTGTAACTACTTCACGTGGTTGGTAGTCTTCGTTATTTATTCTGTATAGGACAGTTATTATACTATTTCTTACGATTTATCGATCGTATACGACTGAAAGTCAAATCTTTTTTGTACCTATAAAAAATCTTTTGAAAGACCCTTACATAATCCTTTCACGTAGATAATCGTGTTTCGTCTCGCAGGTTTTCTTTTGTATTTTATTTCACTTGGAATAGTAAATAAGTTATTACATATATCCAAACTAGGGTAACATTACCATTAATATTTAATTTGTATATTATATTATCTGCTGCGATTTGCGAGGCGATCACAAAATAGTTATAACATACATTTTGAAGTTTTAAACTTACGCGCTGCAACGAAGCCGCAATTTCTTTTCTTCTATTTTATTAGTCTTTTAATTCGTTACTTTTAAGTGATGGAAAAGTACATGAATCTGATAACTTATTTAATTAATCATCATATGTACAATATGATTAAAAAGTTGATAACATTGCCTAATTGATTTTATTTTATTCATTCATGATTCATAAAATGAAACGTGCCCGCTCTGCGCTCTCAAGTTGCTTGCTTTTCGCGTCGTTTGCTGTCAAACATAAATATTTCCATTTCGTTATCTTATATTTTAGAATACCTATTTTGAATTATATGTTTTAGTTTTTGGTGCATACATTTTACGGTTTAATTGTGTTTACGTTTATTATTTTATAAACTTATAATTACAACTCCACTAAATATAAACGATAGAAGTAAATCTTTAATCATAGGTGGAGGATGTCAGTGTTTTTAATTATTGTTAGTTGTTGAGTTCGATGAATTGCGCTAGGAATTTCTAGATGTTGCCATCTATGCCAATATTGTTTACGAGGGAGAGTCAAGATGCATTTGGCAATAAAATTGAACCTAGCACTAGTTACTTTACCCAAAACTCAGTCTCTAAAACCGCCATTATTCCAGAAGTGAGTCACTATTTATGCTTGTTATTTTATGTATCTGCGCTATTTTTGACTTTTAGTGAGATCTATTAGTAGTTCAGTCTTCTAGATAATATTTTGCGATCTTTTAAATATCATTAAAGTTATCTATAACTTTCACCTTACAAATTTTTCATGATAATGTGTATATCTAAGTTGTCCTTGTTAAATCATGTTCTTTTTTTAAGCCACCTCCTCCGAATGTTCAAACAGATGTATCAAAAGCAGTCACAGAGGAGTCAGAAGAAAAAGAGACTCAAAAGAAAAAGAATGACCCACCAAAACCAGATGAAAATGCACTAGAAAAAGGTACAGTTTCTTTGTATAGTAGGTTTATCAAGTATTATGAACATATACATACTCAATATATTTATATCATTTTAATTTGCATGGTTTCTTAACTTATAAGCCAACTGGTGGCAAGTGGCTATTGATTCCTTGGCAGAAAAATGGTCTCACCAACTAGGAGTATTACAACTTTGAAGTATATTTCATATATTTAAATAAATTAAATTTGTTTCAGCTTTAGTAAGATCGTATTACAGAAAAGTACAAGTAAGATTTTCCTACAATCCTTCAGTGCCTACAAATAAATTTGTACAGTTCCAAGAACTGCTGAAAACATTTGATCCTTCAAAAGAGACTCCAGTTGATTTATATAAGAAAGTAGAACAATTATTTGGTGATGAAAATCCGGATATTGTTGAGGAGTTTCTTTTATTTTTAAAGCCTGGACAGGCAGCAGAATTAGGTAGATTTATGGACCATTTTATGTTGACACAAATCACAAATTTTATACAAATGTTGCAAGTGAGTATATCTTCTATTTTTATCATGGTACAGTATTTTTATAGTACACTTATATTAAAATACAGTACCGAAAATTACAATTTAATTATAAAATATACTCCTTATGGTCTCAACCCACTGCAATGGGAAGTACTATGAACATGCTATAAATATATTAGGCAGGAAAAGGCATGGCTGTCACTACTATGACTACTAGAATTTATTAACAACATATTATACCAGTATGCAACCCATTCGGTCACTGTATAATCCTCGTTCAATGTGTGTTGCTATAATGTCTGTTCTACTGGCAGAAGAATGTGTTAGGAGAAGAGTGTTATATGTTTAGAAAGTATTTTATTTTTAAATACTTAATCAGTGGCTATTATAAGAGTACAAGGCAAGGTGTTGTGGCCAAAAAACACCATTGTTGTTTTGGGCAAAAAGTACATGTAGTGAGAATGGATTTGGTCATCTGTGCAGAGAAGTTTGGTAATCTTGCTTGCCATTCGTGGGCAGTATTGGTATGTGCAAAATATTACACTTTGTAATGTTGACATTGGTCCAGTCATGGCACACTAACACTGTTGATAAATAGCAGAAGGGTCTAATGGGTGTTGTGCATATTTATATAACTTTTTTTGCATTTGTTAAAACTGTTACATTCATTGTATTAAACATTGTAGTGGATGAAGTCTTTTAAACACTAAGTATAAAATAAAGATAATATAAATTCTTGCATATAAAGGAGGCTAAACAGAGTCAAAATTTTCCAATATTTATATTACAAATGAACTAAAACTTCAACTGATGGTAAGTGGCTACTGCACCCATGGAGACCTTCAAACAAAAAGGATTCCAAAGTCTGATGCATTATTTTGCCATTAGAAATGATATGAAATGTGTCATGGTCTGTAATTATACTGTCTTTCTCACCCTCCTAACAATGGCACAGTGATAGAAATGGGTAAGAGTATACTACCAACCCTGGCTGACTCTTAGACCGAAATGGCAAATGCAAAGAAGGTGTTTTTTTTGCAACACTTGCCTCTACATGAGGTAATCAACACTTTTTTAACATAAGTTCTGTATATTAATACCCAACTAGCTAATGAAAAACTAGCAATCTGCGCAAGACAAGTTTATAGTGTGTGTGTGTGTGTGTGTGTGTGTGTGTGTGTGTGTGTGTGTGTGTGTGTGTGTGTGTGTGTGTGTGCAAACTATTCTCTCATCTCAGTCTTTATTTCCTCACTCTTAGGTGAGACGGCAATCTGATGCAACTGGAAAAATTTATCTAGCTCTGTGGAAAACAAAGAATTGTTAAATAGTATAACCCCAATAAATAATTATGAAGTTATATATTTAAAGGCCTTTATTATTAGAGAATCCTATTTTGCTGATCAAAACATTTTGATTGATGTCATTTCTTAAAATATTGAAATGTAAAAAAAAAGATCAATAAAAAAAAAATTATGTATACATTAATAACTTTTATTTTCAGACTACATTTAGTCGAAAGCCCACAGTACTACGTAAGATATTGCGTGCTATCACAACCGGTATAAATAGTGGAAGCAGTGAAGGTATGAAGGCTCGTGTGTTGCCACACCTACGCTCAAATCCTCGACTTACACAGATGTTTAAGTCACTCTTTCCTGATGATAGACCACTGGACAGGTTTGTTTAATAACATATTTTTACATCTTTAATCAAATCTTCATCAAAAATTTTAATCACCATTCTTGTTAGGTAAGACCAGTCTTTTTCAGAGTATAGTGGACCTCCAGTTATCCGGCCCCTGGCTAATTCGTTCCCCCTTGTAATCCGACATATCTTTAACTTGTAGGTAGATTCGAGTCATGCTATGAATTCACCACGGGCGAGGTGTACTTCGTGAATATGTGGACAAACAGGTTGCAATTAGTTCGCGCCACCACAAATCTAGCTTGACGCGTATTGTCTCTCGTTCAAATGTAACTATGGTAACAGTAACTAGCGGGCATTCATTATTTACTATTAACATTGTGCATCACATGACATTTTTATTAAGGTACTCTTTTTCAAAAAGTTCCGGACTACCAAGGGCGCTATGGCAGTACTCTATAGTCGGTCAAAATTGGTAATCCGACACTGCCTTGCAAAATGTTTGTCAGATTACCGCAGTTCAACTGTAATGTACTGTAATGAGGCATTCCATTTCAGGGCTCGAAGTGACAACGCATTTTATTCTTACCTAGCTGTGCTTTCTATGCATTGCAATGCTCAAATCGGATGAATTGTATAGGATATTAGATAGTAGGACTTCTTTTCTACCCAGGAGTTTGTCCAGGTAGTTGCCATCCTCTTACCTATGTGTGCCGCCCAACAGCAGTGCGTGCACAGTTACTCTCTCATCTGAGGGGAGGCTATAGAGAGCCAGTATAAATATAGGATGTGAGGCATTCCATCTTAGTCGTCAATAGTCAAAACCATGTGTAACCTTCTTTCCTTGAAGTTAGTAGCATGTAACCATAGATTGCAGTAGCCACTTATCAAGTGGACTGTAAGTTCGTTTGCAATTTTATGAAAAAAAAAACAAAGAGCTGTTTATAAAAAATGTAAATTAGAGAATAAAGGTGCTTTTGACAGAACAAACTTCTCCAGCATAATAAGTAGACATTAAGTGGAACCAACACTGATTGACTGGATAGTGAATATGTTCAGTACATGAACAATAAAGATTGCTGGTGAATCTCAAACAATTCAGATCAAGGAAAGCTGCCCGCAGGGTGATGTTCTTTCACCTCTCCTGTGGAATATGGTCATTAATGATCTCATCAGCAAATTAAATGCTAATCTTTTCTATACAGTAGGCTATGCAGATGACCAGACAATACTGATATCTAGAAAGACAGCAAGCATGGTGTGCGACCTGACCCAAGCGGCTCTCCATATAGCTGCAAGATGTTGCAGGGAATATGACCTTCTTACTGCTCTAGTAATGTTCACACAAAAATGAATGCTGAATAACTATCATCTCTCAAGACTTTTTAGCACAAAATTCCAGTTATCCTCTGAGGTAAAATTCTTAGGTCTTACCTATAGCTATAAAAATATGAACAGTAAACTCAACTGGAATAAACACATAGAAAACAAAATCAATAAAGCTAGTATAACTTTCTGGCAATGCAGAATCATGACTGGCAAATGATGGGGCTCGATGCTAAAAATTATATTGTGGCTGTACAAAACTGTTATTCAGCCCATGATCACATACGGCTTACTGGTATGGTGGACCAAAACTAATGAAGCCACCAATATAAAAAAGCTTCAGCGTTACCAGAGATTGGCATGTATGACTGCCACAGGCTGTATAAGAACTACACCAACAGCAGCTTTAGAGGCTATACTGGAGCTAACTCCGCTTCATCTACACATACAACAAGAGGCAACTTTAGCTGCCATTAGACTCAAGACCCTAAATCTTTTCAGGAGTCCCTCATACAGGTATAATTGATAGAATTTACTCAGAAATTCCTATCTTACAAGACAAGTATGATAAGCTCCCAAAACAATTTGAAGTATAAGATACAATTAAATGAAACCGACCAGCCGGAGGGATTAAAACAAAAAAAGCTTTGAGTTTTACAGATGGTTCTAAAACAAATGAAGTTGTAGGATCTGGAACTTTCTGTGCATACTTTAGTATGCACAGAAAGTTCCAGATATGTACACCGCTGGGTACCTATAACACAGTCTTTCAGGCGGAATGTATGGGTATCATCCAAGCGACCATAGCAATAGATGCTAGGAAAGTAAGACTTCCATCAGAATACTGACCTACAGTATAGCGGTGTGGCGGCGCTGTCTTCGCGCCGCAAGCGAAACACACCGAAGCCTAAATCACGCTATCAAAATTCCGAATCATAAATAGTATATATAGAACATCTCCGAACTATCACACGGAGTGTTGGCCGCTCCCCGGGCAGAACACCTTGCCTGGCGGGAGATCTCCCCTTTTCCTTCTACGGCCACAGTGGTGACCCCGGCGTGATCTGAACACGCAACCAACAACCTTCGGAAACTTCAAGCTTCATCATCGTCATTAACTACCCCACCCATTCGCTCCCGTCGTCTGCAGTCTTATTCATATATTATTAGCTCATATCCTGCAAGCCATCTAGCTTCACAAGGTTCATCGCAGCACTGGAATATTAATGTTTCCTGTTCCTTCAAGCTACACTCTGCGCTACAGTGTTCGGCACGGGCCTGAGCCTTACTGCTTCACGGCACTCTCGCAGATTACTTGCCTTCTTCTCGACTCATCGCAGACTACAAGGCAATCCACTGGCACTTGCACATTCGTCGGCAACAAGGCTGCACTATCGACCTCCGGTCTGAGCAGGGGGGTGTTGTGGCGGCTCTGTCGTCGCGCCGCAAGCGAAACACACCGAAGCCTAAATCACGCTATCAAAATTCGGAATCATAAATAGTATATATAGAACAACTCCGAACTATCACACGGAGTGTTGGCCGCTCCCTGGGCAGAACACCTTGCCCGGCGGGAGATCTCCCCTTTTCCACAGCGGTACGACAAGCTGAGGTATAAGGATATTATTCTGTTAATTACTTATTCTAGTATTGCTCAACAAAACCACTGCACCTTAGTTTTTTGGCCTTAACTAATGGATTGATGAAAAATTCTTTAAAATAAAATTCTGATTTTGATTGGATTGTTTCAAGAATAAATCCTTTCAGTCCTCTAAATAATAAGGAGGTACATATTTGTAAACAAAATCAATATTACATTTATTGTAATTCCATAAAACAATAATATAGAAGTCATTAATGTAAAGCATGAATATAAGAGGACTTAGAATTAGTCCTTGGGGAACACTATTGCTTATAATTCTTCGACGTTAATGGTATTGTTAATGGTGCTTCTCTCTCATTCTGAAATTCTGAAGAACTGTGGAGGTCGAAATATTGAGGACAGTAATATGAATATGGTAACATTTAATTTATTCAATAAATGTAATCATCAACTTTGAGCCAAGTTGTCACTCCATCTAATAGAGGGTTGCAGACTTCCCTTGCTGGTACAACTCAGAAACTACTTTACATCCGACACGTGTCAGTTTTGCATAATAATTGTCTTTTGCTTCTTCAATTAACTGATCCTTTGGGCTATGTCGTAAACCGCGTATTCGCAGTAGATCTAAATCTACCCAGCCGAGTTGGATTTGTCGATTGACCTCTCAGTCCGGTCATGTCGTAGTTAATCATACTCGTCAGGAACTTCGAGCACAGTGATCCAAACAACTACCGGCATAGGTTGACATGGACGTCTGTGGCATCTGTTGGGAGACACTATTAAGGTCATTCCAGTCCAGTAGCTTGAAAACGTTTTCCAATGCAGATGTGAAGAGTTTCTGGAATATAACATCACCAAATCATCTTGTCCTACACCTCAATTGAGTTCACGCTTGCTTGACACCTCTAGCGTAGTGCATCGTGGAGAACGGAATTGAAGAGCTTCTGAAGGATTAAGTATCGGTTTTATACCAATATTCGGCTGCGGAGGGTAGAGAGAACAGAGAATTGCAATACCGACTCTTCTCTCCCCCCCTCCTCCCCCGCAGTCCCATCACCATCTCATCAACGGTGCGGTCTCGCCAGAAGGTAGGGCGAGTGGCTCTTTGTCATACCAACACACCTCTTCCTTCGCGACTCCACCTCGGCTGCGGCGGCAGGGGGAGGGGACACCCCTCTCGTAGTCGCCAACTCGGACCTATCATGTGGGTTCCTCCTAGTTCACAGTGGGTGACCAAGCCACTGAGTCCCCCCGCCACGACAATGCGGGAACGGAGGGACCTCAAATAACCTCTAGGATCTTCTTGTTAGTCTTCTTCGTTTTGACAACATTAAACGTACCCGTGGCACCCGAACCGATTTTAAGTACTCCCTGCCCGTTATTACAATGGTTGCCACCGAAGCCAATAACAGCGGGTCCGCCGGGGACTAGGGGCCGTTTCTTTTAGTCGTTACTCATGGGGGGGGGGGATGTTTCCATAGTTGCCACCGCCAAGGTAAACGGGTTGACGACCGCAGTTTTTATTAAGTTGATATCATGAAGGCATCAAGACGCCCACGGAATAATATAATGTAATGGGCATTTTTACGCCACCACTACTCGGTAATATTACTTTAATTACGTTTTATATTTGTCGTCATGGTAGATATAATAAATAAATATTTAAATACTTCTAAACTATGTGAAACGATACTACTGGCCTGGTTTTGTATATTCACAACATCAGATTGAAAACGAGGCATTCCATCTTAGTCCTCAGGGGTTTACAACGCATCTGCGTTTTGATTCTTAATCGAGGATAAATGTAGGTGTTTATTAGCCACAGCATCCGTTTACTATCGGCTGGACTGTGTGCTCGTTTGTTACACTTGTTCAATAAAAAAAGCTCGTTGAGACCATTGCTGGGAATAGTATTTTCTTATAAGAGTTGAAAAATGTGTCGATGCATAGTTGTTAATATTTTGTTTTAATAATAATGGATGAATTTGGTCTGATTAAAACTACTTTTACGGATTTTATCGCGTTTATTTTTACTTTTTATTTTTAATTCCCGACGTTTCGGGCGCTTTCCAGCACCCATGGTCACGGGGGACGAAACGTCGGGAATTAAAAATAAAAAGTAAAAATAAACGCGATAAAATCCGTAAAAGTAGTTTTAATCATGTGTAGTGTTCGCGTAAATATAAGAAATCATTATGAATTTGGTCTGATCAATCGTAATTTTATTGAAAACGCAAGGCCGAGAGTCAAGGCTGAGAGTATCTGGCTATCACGCTACGTGTTTATGCTTAAATAACATCTGGACTTTACATATGTATGTGCAAAATGTATTGAAATTGCATGAATATCGTGGTCTTTGGCAATGCGTCTAGCCTACCTTCGATTTTAACGTAGGTTTATTATTTTTATAAGGTATATTTTTATAAGGTTTATTTTTATAAGACTGTCGTGGGCTAGTACGAATGTGTATTTCCGTTTACATTATATTTTTAGCGATAAAATTTTGTGGTGGCGCCCTCACCGTACCACAAATATAAAATGACGTAAAAAACGTAAACGTGAGCCTAACAATAACTGAAGGCAAAATCACGCTATCAAATTTCCGAATGACTGCATACATATGGGGCAAGCTCCGAATTTCCACATGGAGCGTTAGCCGCACCCCGGAATGAAAACCTTGCCTGGCGTGAAATCTTCCCTTTTCCAACATTTCCGTTGTTAATATCCGACTATTTAAAAGTTGTCACTGTCACCGATATCGGCAAATACCAACATCATTTTACAAGATCTGTCTTTATTTACTATAGTCAATCAAATCTAAGAAATACCTTTTGACGTTTCACATTAATCATTTCGCAATAACTTTGCACAAGCGTACACACACGACTTAAAATAACTTTTTACGTGAATCCGAAGAATTATGAAGTTATCTATATTTCATTACAACGTGTATAGTTTTTATCACTAATTTAAGTTCGAATCTTTCAAACAAAGCAATATATTAAAAAATAGCCAGTATCAACTTTTTTACTTGACGTCGTTACAATGATATGTCGCTAATTACCTCACCGTAGTGTTTGGAGGATTAAAATTCATTGTTACGCGAGTAATCGGCAAAAATATTCATATAATCGAATCATTAATTTTTTAATGTATTATTTGTTTAATTAAATTTTTATTTTTAAAATTCCATAAATTACGTGAATCATGAATAAAACGAGTTTTTTTTTAAACTCTGTCAACGTAAATTTGTGTAGGCAAAAAACTCATATACAAGGCCGCGCTAAAAAAACCACTACGTAATTTCAATCTCCCGCCATTTCGGGAGCTTAGTGTGCGTAATTTTGTGTTCGTTTTCTTATTTTGTGTATCGGATTTAACTTTTTGAACTGTTTCTTTTATGTTCGCTGAAGCATGTGCCCATGTCACAAAGAATGATTAGACAAAAGTGGTAGAAGAAAAAAAAAAGAAAAAAAAATTGATTATGGATGACTTTGAAAAAGACACTAATTTTGACTGCATTACAGAAAATAAATTATAATTACATACAATATATAATAATACATAAAAATCAATTTATAAAACAACTACAACTCAACTAGTTGTACTGAAAGTGATTGAATAAATTTATTTTTAAACTAGTTTCAACCTTAAATTTTTATAACTTTGGCTGAAACTGATAAATCTTGTGTTTTAAATCATCCGTTTCTAATTTATTCAGGTATTATTCAAACCAAACTCTAACTCTAAATAATCGATATCAATTTTTTTAAGAATCGAATATTTTACGTTCCCATTTTTTGGTTGGCATGCTTGGTGCAATAAGTCTGACAACTGTCAAAATGTATTTCTTGGATTTGGTTGACTATAGTATCATTAACCCAACCACTTTAATATTAAACTCGAAAATAAACTATTTTCGGCATTAGTATTGATTGAGTTAAGGTGTCATTAATATATACATATGTAACAACTATATTACTGCGTTTTGTATATTAAGTAATAATGTACTTATTATTTATTTTATCAACAGTGCTTACGAAAACGGCACAGAAGATATATTGGACGAGAATTTTTTAACAGCGGACAAGGGTTACGATGTATGGGAATTCGAAGATGAAAGAGACAGCAAACGAAAACTTGAACTAAAAGACAACTTAGATACTGTAGTAAGTTTTCTTGTATAACACGTTTACTACAAGCTTTTTTTAACCTTTACGATTACCCACCAATAGTTGCTTGAAAAGTCCAGTCTACGAATATAATAATAATTATCCTTGGTTTAACAGTGTTGTTTAAGCGAATGTTTTAAATTTCAGTATATTCAAGGTAGGGTATTTCTGCAACATGGCAGAATGCTACGGTCAGCGTCAGTCACATATCCATACAGTAAAGAACCGTACAGAGTGCACGCACGCCGTCTCGCTCCCACGCACTGTCACATATCACCATCGGAATCGGAAGAAGAACGATCGTCGCCCAAACGAAATAGCAAAAGTACATGTAAAATTCCAGCAAAGAGAACTAAAAAACAAATCAAATCACCCACTAAAAATGTCAAAGATGTGAACGACAATACAAAACACAAGGAATGTACTGTTCCTGCAATAAGCAAACCTGTTAAAGGAAAAGGCGTTGCAAAAAATAAAAGCAATAAAGAAAAAAAGGAACAGGAAGTTAAAGAAACAAAAAAAGATAAGAAAGAGAGGCTCGATGTTAAAAGTCAAGCATGTCCAAAGAAAGATGATATAGTGAAAGTGAAACAGGCTAAAGTCGATACGGCTCCAGCTAAAGTGGAACTCAAAAGTTGGACAAGGGAGGAGGATAAAACTATGTTACAAGTATTAAAAGGGGAGGCTGGTTCAGAGCAAGTCTTTGGACGAATTAGAGAACTTTTACCGCATCGTTCAGCGACGGAAATAAAGGAAAGATTTTATCATGTAATGAACTTGTTACAGCAAATGGCTGTCGGTGAAGTCACGTAGGAAATTTGACTGAAATTTTAATAGTTTTAAGCAAAAAATATTATTTATAATTTTTATATAATTAAAAGTTATACTTGACTATTTCAATGTCTTTTATTGTTCCCAATACGTAGCAAAACACTAATATATAAATTTTTTTAGTAGAAGAACGATATTAAGCTATAAAATGATGCATGACTTAAGTAACTAAATGGCTGTTAAATGGTTGATTGCATATATATTGTACATCGCACTTTGTTCATTGTAGGAGTCGACAGTGGGGATTCTAGAAATTCCCGTGGCCTCCGATGTTTACGGTATAGACAATCTTTTACGACTAATCGAAAATAACGAGAAGCAGAGTCAAAAGTGTGAGATATCTTGGTACTGATATCGCCAATCCGCAGTGCATGTCAAGCATGGCACGCTATAAAAGCTGGCACGTCCAGCTATAAAAAATTAAAACTTATCACGCCGTGACCTGGCGGTTAGAGTACTTGCCTAATTGTTTGTAGCTCTGAACCGAATCTCAGCAAAAGAATACTATAATTGTAGGTTTTCAGGCCCATATGGGACTTAGAAAAATAGTGGGTTAGCCCGAGGGTACCTTGCGCTTGCTATAAATTTCACCAGGGGGAATATATTAAAAAGCTGAAGGTACTCCGACGTATTTTGACATCGGGACATCAATCACCTCAGTCCCCCGTGACCATGGGCGCTGGAAAGCACCCGAAACATGGAGCATAAAAAGTATAGTTAAGCGTGATAAAATTCGTACAAGTAGTTTTACTCATTGTACACACCCGTATTATTATATACAATGTTTGGTGTGCGATTTTCTTAGGCTAAAACATCAACCTAGCGTTGATGTTTTAGCCTAATGATGAAAGATGTTGATGTGGCATCCCTCGCACATGAACATGTCACATGTAGCTGCCCATGGTTAAAGCAACCCTTAGTTAAATCTATGCCAGCTTTGCTCAACGTTTGCCCATGACTTGTTGATTGTCATAACAAATCTGACATTGATAAGGAATTGCATTCTTTTAACTCAAAAGGAAAGATCGATGGTATTATGGGAATTCCTGGTATTTAAGCTGGCTTTCCACTCTTATATAATATATATTATATATCCCATATAATATAATATATTATATCCTGAAATATAAATTATATCCCTCGATTGCCCTTCACACTGTGGTGAGATATAGCTTTTAACCAGTGTGCGTTTGTCATTGGACGATCTTAGGACGTAGTGGAGGCGCGGAAGGGTGTGCGGGGTGGTGAAGTGGTGACAGGAGGTGAAATAATGAAAAAGTCGCTCGGTCGATCGAAAAAAAATTTATAGTTGGGATGTAATAAATATATTATATCTTAGTGGAAACGGTTCCATTTAAAAGTACGGTGACCTATATTAATTTATATCTCGAGATGTAATATAAATTATATTATATCCCATAGTGGAAAGTGGGCTTTATACTGTTTCACCTTTTCCGCATCCGGATATTATACGACCTTCTATAACGTTCTTTTGTATTGGCAATACTCGCAATCTAGTACCTTTGCAAAGTTTCGGTGGATTTAGGTTATGGAGTAGAATGATGGGCACGCCAATCTTAAAGCTCCTGTACATAGTGGCCCACGATGGCCGACTGCAGGCCATGCGCCACGATAAGCCAACATCGCTCGTTCAATGACAGGCATTCACACAATGTTGCGTGACTCTTCCTGCCTGGGAAACAATCGCAATGGATGTAGAAGCCGTCACAGCCACGGTTATTTGTTTCAGGGATGGAATAACCGAAAAAATTATGGTACAGGCGGTAAGCGGTATGACGTCATACCTTTAAATTTCGATACCTTAAAATAAAGGTACCTTTAAATTACTTTACCTTAAAGTAACTGTACCATTATTTTTTGAAGTATCTAAATTATAAAATAAAGGTATAAACAAAGAAATTGTAGGTACGCCGCCGCTTGCGCCGAGTCGTCACGCAACGCGTCGGCCGCATTGGTAAGAGAGTAGGTACTTGATCGAAAATTTACGGATATTCGTGCTTCGGCAGCTAAACAAAGTAGATTGTTTTGCCATTTTGCCGCCATTCATGTTTCCGCGTCTACTTTGATTGTCAACTTAATTACAAGTGTGCTTTGTTAAAACTTTACAATTAGATTGATTAAAACTACTTTTACGGATTTTATCGCGTTTTATTTATATTAATTTTAATACCCGACGTTGCGGGTGTTTTCCAGCACCCATGGTCACGGGGGACTGAGGTGGGGTGACCATGGGTGCTGGAAAGCATCCAAAACGTCGGGTATTAAAATTTTTATCAATGTATAGTGTTCGCGTAAATATAAGAAATCATTTACAATTAGATTGTCATAAAGATAGATAAAAGTAAGTACAAACTCATTAAGCATGTCTTAACGATATTATACAACTTTGTATTTCTTTATACTTTTTTAGAGTGAGGCCGAACGAACGTAATTTTTCGAGTTGTGAGTTATGATACGATTGAATATGATTTATTTCAGAACCAGTCATCGTGTGTCAGAATAAGCACCATCATTCCCCAGATTTTTTTTTTATGGAAGAGGGGGCAAACGAGCATGCGGCTCACCTGATGTTAAGTGACTACCGCCGCCCATGATCAACCGCAACACCAGGGGAATTGCAGGTGCGTTGCCGGCCCTTTAGAAAGGAGTAAGCTCTTTTCTTGAAGGTCCCCAGGTCGTATCGGTCCGGAAAAATCGCCGGTGGTAAACTATTCCACAGAGAGGTTGTACGTGGAAGAAAACTCCTTGTGAAACGTACAGTGGTGGACCGCCAAGCATCCAGATGGTGTGGATGGTATCGGGACGTTTGCCGTGTAGTACGTTCACGAAATTTGGCGGCTGGGATTAATTCGAACAATTCCTCAGAGCACTACTCCCCGTGATAGATGCGATAAAATACGCAAAGAGATGCAACATCTCTTCGCAGCGCCAGTGAATCGAGCCGATCGGAAAGCACTCGGTCGTCGACGATTCGAGCCGCTCTGCGCTGGATGCGGTCAAGTGGAAGGAGCTGGTACTGGGGAGCCCCAGCCCAGAGATGGGAACAGTATTCCATGTGCGGCCGAACCTGCGCCTTGTAAAGTTGCAGGCGGTGTGCCGGCATGAAATACTGTCCCGCTCTGCTGAGCACGCCAAGCTTTTTAGAGGCCAATTTGGCCTTCCCTTCCAAGTGACCACGAAACTGCACGTCACTCGATATGTTGACGCCGAGGATTCCGATACTGGCTGAGGCAACAAGGGGAGTGCCTTGAAACTGAGGGGATACGACAAAGGGGTTCTTTTTAGCGGTTAACGCGCAAAATTGTGTCTTCTGGGGGTTAAACTGGACTAGATTTAGTCGTCCCCAATCCGAGACTCTGTTCAGCAAAGACTCGACTTCAGACACAAGTTTGTCCCGGCACTCGGAGACGTTTTCCCGAGAAATATTGGCTCGGCCGGTGTAAAGAGCATCACCAGTGCTGTCATCTGCATAGCAATGAATGTTACGGGTATGCAACATATCATTGATATGCAGAAGAAACAGCGTTGGCGATAGCACGCAGCCCTGTGGAACACCAGCATTAATAGGCTTGCAATCGGAGCTTGCACCGTCTACAACGACCTTAATGCTCCGATCTGCAAGAAAGCTGGTGATCCAATCGCATAATTTCTCGGGAAGCCCATAGGAAGGAAGCTTCGAAAGAAGCGCTTTGTGCCAAACCCGATCGAAGGCCTTCGCAATGTCCAAACTAACGGCCAATGCCTCCCCCTTGAACTCTACTGCCTCCGCCCATCTGTGTGTGAGGTAGACCAGAAGATCACCAGCTGACCGACCACGGCGAAAACCGTATTGGTGGTCACTAATCAGCTGGTGATCCTCAAGGTACCTCATGAGCTGGCAGTTTACAATGGACTCCATTGTTTTGGAGAACAAGGAGGTGATGGCGATTGGCCGGTAGTTGGACGGGTCTGAGTGGTCGCCTTTTTTAGGGATCGGGTGGACGAAAGCCGTCTTCCATGATTTTGGGACTACGCCTAGGGAGTAGGAGTACCGGAAAAGACGCGTTAAAACCGGTGCTAACTCTGGAGCACACGTCCTCAGCACAATTGGGGGATTCCGTCAGGCCCACTCAACTTGTGGATGTCCAGGGAGAGGAGTGCTTTGCGAACCGAGCGCTGTGTGAACTGCACTTCCGGCATGGAGCACTCACACCGCGGGATGGTCGGCGGCGTACTCCCCCCGTCATCGAGAGTCGAGTTAGACGCAAAGAAAGAGTCTAGAAGATCGGCTTTCTCCTTTGCAGTGTGGGCCAGTGAGTCGTCCTCCCTGTGCAGAGATGGAAGAGATGGCTGACAGAAATTACCCTGGACAGCCTTGGCGAGAGACCAGAATGCACGGGTTCCAGAAGAAAGGCGAAATAGTTTCTTTCAGATATTTTTGTGGATTCGGAACGACCAAGGTCTCCTTCTGCTCTACGCCCTAAAGTAGAAAAACACCCGGAGAAAGAAAAACATCGCCCTGAATGTTTCCACTGCATGGCTATCCAACGAGAAGAAAAGGATCAGAGAAATGACATTTTTAGCTTAGTCCACTGCTGAACATAGGCCTCCCCCAAGGAATGCCACAAAGCACGGTCCTGAGCCATCTGCATCCATCGACTTCCTGCATGTCTTACCAGGTCATCATTGCGTCTAATGGTCCTACACTACGCCTACCGGTACGAGACTGCCACTCGAGAACCTATTTTCCCCATCAGTTATCGGTTCTTCGGGCCATATGGCCGGCCCATTGCCACTTCAGCTAACTAATACGTTGGGCTATGTCGATTACCCTGATTCTACTGCGGATATTCTCATTTCTAAGTTTATCACACAGAGGAACCCCGAGCAAAGCAATCTCCATAGCTCGCTGAGTGACTATGATCGTCCTCATACGGCCAGCAGTTAAAGGACCGTGTCTCAGATTCGTAAGTCATCACTGTCAACATGCTCTGCTTGTACAATCTAGTTTTTAGGTTTTGAGGTATACCTTCACGAGAAGATGTGTCGTAATTTCCCGAACGCTGCCCAGTCGAGTTGAATCCGTCGATTGACCTCTCGATTTAAGTTAGACTTACCTGGTCGGACTATTTGTCCCAGGCAAACGTACTCGTCAACAACTTCGAGCTTAGTGCTCCCAACAACTACCAGCGTAGGCGTGACATGGACATTACACATGATCTTTGTTTTGTACATGTTTATCTTAAAACCTATACGTTGGGATACACTATTGAGGTCATTAAGCATATTGCTTAGATCCTCCAGCGATTCCACCATAAAGACTATATCGTCGGCAAATCGAAGGTGAGTAATGTATTCGCCATTGATGTCAATACCTTTCCACTTCAGTAGCTTGACAACATCTTCTAATGCAGCGGTGAAGAGTATGGGTGATATAACGTCAACCTGTCTTACACCTCTCTGCAGTTGAATATGATTCGTAATGACTCGAAAACAGCACTTAGCATCGTAGCCCTACTGTACAAACACTTCAGCACTTCGATATACCGACAGTCAACTTGGCACCGCTGAAGGGACTGTAGCACCGCCCAAATTTCGACGGAATCAAAGGCTTTCTCATTGTCCACATACGCCAGGTAAAGTGGCAGATTGTACTCTTTGGTTTTCCGTAGAATCTGCCGCAGAGTATGTATGTGGTCCATGTTACTGAAGCCCTTTCCGAAACCGGCTTTTTCGGGAGACTGGAAGTCGTCGAGTCTGCTTGCGAGACGATTCGTAATGACTCTCGAAAACGGCACGTAGACGCGGCTCAGAAGGGAAACATGTCTGTAGTTCTTCAAGAGAGCAGTCTCCGTTCTTGAAAAACAAGACCACTGCACTTCTGCACCAAGCCTCCGGAGTAGTGCCACCATGAAGGACGAAATTCAAGAGATTCTGAAGGACTTTAAGTATCGGTTTCCCGCCCGCTTTCAAAAACTCCGCTTTAATTCCATCTTCACCTGGGGCCTTGCCATTTTTAACGTGATAGAGAGCCTTCTTTTCTTGCTCAGACTGACTTCCGGGATATCATCGGAACAGTGTCGCATTAGACTTGCTCTTGGATCGTTACTCTCACTTGCGTGTGGCTCCAACGATAATGTGTTCAGCTGCTCATAGAAACTCTCAATCTCACTCAAAATCTCAGGTGTCCCGGAAACGATACTGCCACACTCATTCTTCAGCTTTGACAATTGGCTCTCTCTGGCAAAGAATTTTGGAGCCCTGGTTCCGTTCGATCGCTTCTTCAATACGAGCAGTAATAAATTTGCTTAAGTCCTAGCGCATGCGTTTGGAGATCTGTCTGCTCAGTTGCCTTTATGCTATCAAATCTGTTGAAGACTGCAGTTTCATTTTCCGTCTAACTGCCATGAGATTAAGAGTGGGATCGGAGAGTTTTTGTATTCTTCTGCGGAGATTATTGCAAAACTTAGCTCCGACCGCATGGACAGTTTCCACGAGCATATAATTCATATCGTTCACTACATTGCAGTCTTTTAGGCACTGAAAATGGTTTTGTGACTCGAGCTGAAAGGTTTCGGGACTTTGGATTATAGCACGAGGGGGAGGGAGCGTTGACTTCTTTAGACCAGACCTCTAACTTAACGTTTAGGTTCAGTGTGCCTTTCTGTGATCGTTGCCAGTGTTCACCCTTGCGATCACTGAGACATTACTGAACAGTTGCCGTCTCGTCGTCATAATAAAGTAAATCTCATTTTTCATGACCGGGGCTTGACCAGGTTTACTTTCTGTGGAGCCGCTTCTGGAAAAAGAGTTCATCATAAACAGTCCCTCTTTTTCCATGAAGTCGGCCAGCTGCTGGCCCCTTGTGTTCCGTTGCCCTATCCCAAATTTACCTACCGTCAGCTCACCTTTCTTCCTTTTGCCTAGTTTTGCGTTGAAGTCTCCCATTAACACCATATAGTGGGTTTTATAAGAATGCATGGCTCTAGAAATATCATAGAGAATATTCAGAAATGTTATACCTAGATGTTGGTGCGTAGACCTGTATGAATTTGGATACCGTTTGGTGATTCTGAATATAAGGTACGCAACCTTCGTCGACACACTACCAATCCTTACAACGCTGTTAACGAGAGACTTGTGGACGATAAATCCGACACCTCCTTGGGACAGATGGTCGCCCTCCCGGTGATAGAACAAGTCGCCGGATTCGATAATCACCGTGTCCTCCCCCTCTCTTTGGACCTCGGATGATCCTATAATATTCAAGCGCAACTTGTCTATCTCTTCTTCCAGCTCCAGGATCTTCTTGGTAGTCCTCAGGGTGCGTCCGTTGTTTGTTGCCAAGTCGAATCGTCTTAGGTGGCAACCGACCTTCCACTGGAGATTCTTATCACCCCTATCCCGCCTTTACCTTGGTCGCCACCTAGACAGGAATAGCGCGGCCGCCGTGGGACTGGGGGCGTTTACTTGTGTCATTGCTCATGGGGGGTATTTCCATAGTTGCCACGCTTTACGAGTAGGTTGGCAACTGCAGTTTTTTTGTTATACAATTGCTGTTATCAGGAAGATGCTGCTGCCCATCTCCAGCCGCTTTCCCTCTGTCGCCTTTTACGCCACCCACGGGGATTCTCAACCGCCACTACACGGCAGTAATTTTTAGCTTACTTATAAAAAAGGGATGCAAAATATAAAAACTTGTATATAATATTAGTATTCCTACATCCCTAGTAAGGGAAGCACTCTAAAGATGTTCCTTTAACTGATTCTGAAGAGCTAGGTTAAGAATTAGTACCCACATGTTAAACATAATATTACGTTTTTAATTAAATACTTGACTGATAATAAATAACAATACGAATATGATAAAGATGTTTTATTTTCTCCGAACATTAAATACAGTAACATGGGAAATCCAAATAGAATGAAAGTCTCATAACGTTAAGCAAGGTCCGAGACACAATTCATATAAATAAGCTTAAAATACTCATTTTTTCGGTACCGAAATTATTTCGGTAAAGGTATTAGTAAAATATAGGTATAACGATATCGTAAAAAAATATAGGTATAATCCTTTTTTTAACGGTACCACAACCGTAATTCTCAACCGTTTTGGTTCTACCCTTAAATCGAAGCTGTATCGTAACTCTATACCGGTACCATACCCTTATACCTTTACCGCTTTCAACCCCTGATTTGTTTGTATACTGCATACAATACAAGTATTATAGAAGTGTGTACTTACCACAATAAAGTTATTAAAAATAAATGGCGCAAAAAACGATATTGGATGCTGAAAATCCACCGTAATAGGACAAGGTACATGAGTTTTTTTTTATTTTTTTACTAACTAACGTAACTAAATAACGTTAATAACTCAAAATTAAGATTAAGCGTGATCGTTTGTACCTATACTAAAAAGCGAACTTAAGAGCAATCTACTTAAGTTTAGTCTATTACTACGAAATTAAACAAGACAATGGGCCACTGTGTGAACACCACAGGCCACGCTACTCTACGATTTCTTTGAAGTGTGTCGGAAAAACCGACATCGACATGCTCGCCATGATCCAATTGCCCATTGCCATTTGTCGGCCATAATATGCCATTGTGCCCTGTACACAATGGCAATGGCCTGTAGTGGAGCACCGTGGGCCACAATGTACAGGAGCCTTTAAGTTCTAGTTTGTAAGAGGGTAGACCGGGCACAACTATACTGTTTCAAACTTTTATTGGATAATTAACAACCTCATCTGGATCGCAAAATGTATTGATATAAGTATGGTGTACTTAGGTATGTCATTTGTGATTCACCAGGAAGCTTATCTCAAATGCGTTGATTAAGTGCAGGTCATTCAGTGATGCTAAAATTGATCTTTCAGACAACCACGAATCTTCTTTTATATTGAGATTGTAAACTTAATAAAAACTGTATTTAAGTTTAAGTGTCCGCCACTAACCTGGCTAAGACCGGTAGAATGGAATAATTTTTATTCAATATAGACTACATGTAATACTTACGGAAAGTAATTTTTTACTTTTACAGTGGTAAACAGTGGTCCAGAAAAAAACTACTGTCCTGGGAAGGACCAGCAAGAAACCCAGCAGGACTTTTTTTTAAAAACACGATTTAGGTACTATACAATATAATATTTTATACAATTGTTATGAAAACATTAAGATACAGCATGATAGCAACCACCTCATTCCCAGGGGCTATTATCAGTCATGTATTTTAAACCCTTTGATAGATAAGGTCTGCATATTTTCTGAAAGCGTATACATTGCCCCATGAAAGAATTACAGACTGGAGTCGAGTCTTCATCACTATTTTTAATAATATTATTTTTATTTTTGTGTACATAAATACATTTAATTTTCGTCAATATATTGACACACCGAAGTTACTATATTTATTTCTTTAGATTTTTCTCTAAGGGATTCCTTTAGACATAGATTTGCTTCTATGGCTATATTCTGCAAAACAAAGATAATTTCAACGTCAGTCGCATTACCCCATAGCATAATTACATATGACATTACACTATGGAAATAACTAAAATAAACTAATCCAGCTGTTTCAACAGGCCATCATTGCGTTTATTATATTTATTAGATGACCTTAATAATCCTGTAATTACCTACTTTAAAATCCATTGGACACCAATGATATTGAAGTTTTGAATATTCATATATTAATAATATGTATTGAATTTGTTTCATATATAATTCAATATAATAAAAATATTTCTGAAAAATTTCGTTTACTAGATGTTGATAATCGAATTATTTTACCTTTAATAATCACAATCAAATCATAGTAACTACTATCGATGTAATTCATTCATGAACTATTCCATCATTAGGAGTAAAAGTAGATGCTAATCCTGGTCGACTAAATCAAACTAGATTTTTTATTAATCAACCAGGAATTTTTTGGTTAATGTTCAGAAATTAATGCTTCTAATCTTTTTTACAGCATATGCTGCAGAACTAAGTTTGCTAGCTAGTTTAGATATATGAGGGCCCCATTGAAGCTTCGTGTCAACTGTAATTCCGAGAAAGTAGGTAGGTAGGACACTTCCTCTCTCCAATATAAAGAAGAATTAAATTCTGAATGGGCTGAATATTCCCTCATGTTTTCTTTTAAATGAAGTTCTTTACAATGTCTCCACAGTAATGAATGTTTTAAACTGGCGTTAATTTCTGTCTGGTAATATTTGCCTAAAATCTCCAGCGATAAAAATGTTACTCCTCCAAATAATCGGTCTTGCATTGTTCTGTTCACGGCTTCTGTTGAAATTTTGTTTGCCATAGTGCATTTGTCCCACACTTTGAGTATTAAACCAAAGGAGACGGCATCGCAAGGTATACTACCCCTCTGTAAAAGGTACGAGAGTCCGACTCATGGACGCCACACACGGTCAGTTAAAATGATCAGTTGAACTGACGTACATCCAAAAACTGACCGTGAGCATGGAATCTTAAGTTGAAATTTTCAACTGACGACAACCCACGGATTTTTTCGGTTGCACTGTCAGTTGAAACTGCTCAGTCGAACTGATGTAAATCCAAAAACTGATTGTGAGTGCGAAATATTAAGTAGAAATTTTTAACTGATGGCACTCCACGGAGTTTTCTAGCCGCGCCGTAATCCACTGGCTTCAGTTCGTTTTAATTACCTACTTCCTTAATAGCTACATACATTATTTATATGCTATTTAGATTTTTATTATTTTATATATTTATAGAATTTCGTTTGACGGAGGATGAAGACTAAGGTGACTGTGATGATGTCACCTTCCTTATGATTGACTCAGAAGTTGGGTAATGGATCTTAGTGATGCTACGCAGAACCGCCGTGTTTTTTTCAACTCATTTTCAAAATGGTTCATGAAAACCTAGATGATTATGATGATATCACCTAGCTGATGGTGGACTCCGAAGGTGGGTATAGGATCTCAGTGACACCACTAGATACGACGATCGTGTTTGAACTTATTTGAAAGGGCACATAAAGACCTAGGTGATTATTATAATCTCACCTTTCTGATGGTGCAATACGAAGGTGGATATAGGATCTCAGTGACGCCACTAGATAGGACAATCGTGTTTGAACTTATTTGAAAGGGCTCATAAAGACGTAGGTGAATGTTACGATCTCACCTTTCTGATGGTGCAATTTAAAGATGTGTATAGAATCTCAGTGACGGCATTATTTTGTATTTTTATTATTATTAATTTATAGGAGACACGCAATTTTATCTCATTGACTTATATATTACTAGCGTAAGGACCGGGCCGACCGAACAACTAAAACGGACCGATTCGCGTTGGCCCTAAACTGTAATTTTAGAGCCAACGCGAATCGGTCGACAGTAGTGCGCGCGCAGGACAGATTTGCCTGTCAAATGTGTCTAGTTGCGTTGTAAAAGAATCGAAAAATTACAAAAAAGATTTAAAAAAAACATGGGATATCGTATCGTCGGTAAATAACCTTATATTAATTTTGTTACCATTAAATTATTACGTAATCGCATTTTTAAAGTTTTATTTTACAGTTAGTTTAGTTACGTTACGAAGATTAGGCCAGGGTTGGATTCACACCCTCAAAAATATTGTACATGGAAAATAAAATTATACTATTTTAAAAAAATTGTGATATTTTTTTTTAAATAGTATAATTTTTGTTTGACGTTCCATGTTTCTTTTTTCCCATGTGCCGGGAATTTGGCGTCACACGACTAGTTTATCTATTTGTTTCGGTTTTTGACGGTTTTATTTTTATTTCTTTTTAATTTTTGTCTAAAGAACTTAGTGTAAGTTAAATTTTGAATTTTAGTGCCTAATATATTTTATGTTCAATAAGGATTAAACGAAAAGAGTACAAAAGAAATAACATAATTTCAAAATATTTTATGAAAATCTGATTCATAAAATATTTTGAAATTATGTTTTCGAACCGATTGTTGCTGGAGCATAGAGTTTTTTCGTGGTAGCCCCTCATTATAGTTGTATCAAGGATGCAACAGAAATGCATCGATCAAGCATCGATTGACCAGAAAGGGAGCTAATTCTAATTTTATTAAAAATACGCGGTACTCGCGTACAATATAAAATTCTCGATATTGTAGGGCTAAAATTAAAATGTAAAAGGACCCAATAATAGTACAAGTTGACCTATAGGTAAAATTATGGTATTTTCGCTTAGTATTATTACAATACTATGTACTACAAACTATGAAGTAATGGTACAATTAGGATGATTATACTATTATATTCTACTACGAAGTCCGACCCTGGTTACGTCTTCTTTCGATATGACGTTTGTATTATGACAGATGCACTACTTTTTCTTGTATGAAAAAGTTATGAGTAAAATATTTAGATGGGCCTATCCTTCATTTTGAAATCATTGTTTTATCTGTGAAACTTCTAAAAAATTTATATCCCCAAAGGGGGAGAAAACACAAGAAAATGTAGGAAACTAAACTAAATATAGTGTACCTATATGTGTTATGTAACTTAATACAATACGAAAAATTTATTTTATAAAACTCAACATATTTGAGAAGCAAACCCGCCTCAAAGGGTAGGATGCATAGAAAGACTGCAACCTATCCCAATCGGCTGACCTATAGTGCCAAACACGGCGCCAGCCTGCAGAATGCAACCGCGATTTCAGCGTGAGTGTAGCAACGGATCTGTAGCCATTTGGACGTGGTCGAAGAATCGGTCTGTTTCGGCATTACTACTATGGGACCGGTAGAGGTACCCGTAGACGGGCGGATGGTCGTCGCTATCTACGCGTAGCCAGAGGATGGACAGGTCCGAACCTTCAAGACTGCCGAGGCTTCGAGAACAGATGTTCTCTCTGACGTATACGCAAACTCCAGCCCGAGGCACAAAGGAGTGTTCCAGTTTGTACCCCCGGGTAGGAGAGATACGAAGCATCAGCCGGAGAGGACACCTGCGTCTCGGTCAGAAAGAGCAGAGCCGGCTTCGCCGTCTCGAGATGGTAGTGGACCGCGTTTAGGTCCGAGTAAAGTTCCCTGCTGTTGCAGAAATTCACGGATAGCGCGGCAGGGGTTGCCTTGGTCTTGTTTCTCAACTTGCCCCGAGCAGTTATTGTTTTGGGCGGAATTTCCCCCCCCCCCCATCCCCAGAATACGCGGGCCGCCTGAGCACCTACGCTCAGGATTGGAGTAGCTTGGTTGTGGATGCTCAGCGAGGTGTTTCTCCGGGGGTAGTCTTGCATTTAATTCCGCTACCATGTTGATGGGGTGGGGGAATTGTGCCTCCAGCCACCTGCACTCGCTAGACGAAACGCAGAAGCAAAGCCTCTACTTTACGCTGGTCTTCTGTGAGGTCGTGGTACCACCCCGTTTTGAGACGGCCCATACGTGCAACAGCAAAGGATACCGCGTGGCTCTACCACTGTACAGTTTCTTAACAAAAGATCTATATGCCATAAGTAATGTACTTACTACATTGCTTATGGCATAAAGATCTTCTACAGGGAATTTTTTTGGTTTAAAATGCATAATTTTTAGTAAATTTCTCTGTGCACTTTGAACTTCTAGAAATTTAGTTTTTGTAGCTTCACCCCATACAGGAATACAATATACTAAGATAGATTGAGCCAAAGCAATATATATTTGATAAAGTAACTTTTTGTCTTGATGTTTTAAATGTCAACGTAAGTTAAGTCTATTCATAGTTAATTCAATGTGTCTATACCATGACAAATGTTGGTCCTGACCTTACTAATTAATAAACAGCTGCAACTATGTAGTACTTAAGGGATCATAGCATGTGTGAAGTTTAATTTGGAAATTAATATTAGGCTGAGTTCGAATATAATTTGTAAAACATACGCAACTAGTTTTCAAAGAAGTTCCGCCACCTAGCGATCCTAGCAAGGCCTCCTTCAGCAGATCTACGAACAGAATCCCAGGAGTCACCCGTAAATATTACTGCATTATTACTTAAGTAGATTAAAAACAAAGTAGGACCCAGGACGCTGCCCTGTGGAACTACGAATGTTATATCTGATTCATCGCTTAAGTATTCACCTATCCTTACTTTCTGCTTGCGATCCTTAAGATAATCTTTAAATAAATCTAAGTAAATACCCCTTATACCTATATCCTCAAGCCTGTGCACAAGGATTGATTTTACATATTTCCAAGAGATCTTCTTAAGCGGTAGACTTGGGTTGCAGCTTGTAGAAATCGTTAATCTTGGATACCTAAACAGACAAGCACCACTTGTTCCGAACATTTTGATAAATCATATTTCATAACCCAAGTTATCAATAACAGAAGGTTAGTCGATACTGCTGTAACCTTGAACTTGTGGTAATGTCTAGCTGCAATTATATTGACACCTATATTATTCTTCTAGAAAATAACTTAGAATTTATATATAATTAGAGAGGTCAATCGATGGATTCAACTCGGATGGGCAGCGTTCGGGAAATTACGACACATCTTCTCGTCAGGTATACCTCAATCTCTAAAAACTAAAGTGTACAACCAGTGCGTGTTGCCAGTGATGACTTACGGATCTGAGACGTGGTCCTTCACTGCTGGCCGTATGAGGACGCTCAAGGTCGCTCAGCGAGCTATGGAGAGGGCTATGCTCGGAGTTTCTCTGCGTGATAGACTCAGAAATGAGGATATCCGCAGTAAAACCAGAGTGACCGATATAGCCCAACGGATTAGTAAGCTGAAGCGGCAATGGGCCGGCCATATAGCTCGAAGAACCGATAACCGATGGGGAAGAAAGGTTCTCGAGTGGCAGCCTCGTACCGGTAGGCGTAGTGTAGGGCGACCCCCCACTAGATGGAGTGACGACCTGGTAAGACATGCAAGAAGTCGATGGATGCAGGTGGATCAGAACTGTGCATTGTGGCACCCCTTGCGGGAGGCCTATGTTCAGCAGCGGACTTGTGAAGGGCTGTAGTTAATGAATGAAAAAATACTAAAAATCACTTTTACCAACGCTGAACTTATGCGCACTACGATAATTTGTTTATCAATAAAAATATCGACAAAGTCCTCGGCTTACGTTGCTTACGTATGTAGACAGCGGTACCTGTGTGTCGACACGTGTACAATTTGATGGTATGCGTAAATGCAATGAACACAAACACAAATGCTGTAGTGTGGGTTTATAGTGACGCGATTCAATTATGCATTTGTAGTGAGGTATACAGTGGTATGTTTTTCTAGCGCCCCCCTCGAATATGACAGACTTGGTTTAGGAATTAATGCGCATGGCCTCTCCAGTTGGTTGAATACTCAAAGGTCCCACACTACAAAGGCACAATCTTGTTCTTTGGTTTTATGACTATTTTTTCGTACAATTCAGCGGAATTTTCCATACGCTCTGCTTGTCTTGGTGTTTTAAAAATGGAATATGTTGTTTTCCCCTTTGGAAGTAACGTTTTAGCTATTCCCAAAGATGCGTCAGCTACGGCAATCCTTTTTTAAACATATTTTGGCCAGTAAAAGATTAATCAAAAATATCTTGCCGGTACCACCTGGACCGTCCAAAAATATACACCACCATCTTTAGCAGTATTCACACTGTCAATAAGGAGTTGGTAAACTTGATATTGCACGTTGTTTAATCTTGGTTCATACCGATTTATCGTATGTTAAAGTTCAACTGGATCAAAATTTGCAAGTACTTTATATTCTCTGTTCAAATTATCAACAATTCCATCGGTCGCTTGTGGAGGTGGTGAGAAGAAAAGAAGGATGAATTGTAGCGCAAACAAAGCACAATTAGTAAAGTTTTCTAAATGAGCATTTACGACTCATAACTTACCTGAAAACTTTGATGACTTTGCTGAAATGTTCATGTTCTAACTAAATATTCTTTCTAACTTTGCTGAAAGCTCATAACTTTGAGGACTTAGAAACATTGCAGAGTAGCTATATGATGGCGAATAACTCTCGCTATTTAAATGCGCTGCTGCTTATATCTGTTAATGTGTTGCACCAGTGATTATCGCCTCCTAGTAAACCAAGTACTAGACATACTGCTTGATTTGTAGGTTGTATAAATACCATTCACACTTTTGAGGCATTCGAATGAAGTTAATCCCTTGACAACATTAAATAACAACCTTAGATTATAACATTCCCGATTATTAGGATGAATTGTATAAATTCGACGGCTCCGTGGCGCAGTGGCTTGGCGATGAGTGGCTGCGCTGTGGGTCGCGGGTTCGAACCCCGAACGGAACAAATATTTGTATGGCTTACAAATAATTGTTCCGGGTCTGGATGTTTGTCCTTGTGCAATTTATGTTTGTAAACTGCCTCTACGATACAGGAGTAAATCCCTGTAGGGGAGGGGGTTACCTTAGAAATATTACTATAAAAATCTACAAGAGTATGCTCGTGAAATATGGATGTGTGGATATGATGTCCACAGGAGTACCTCGGCGTCGCCATTGGAATGTACAATTTGTTTATAAATTGTGTAATACCTGGTACATCTTCATACAATAAAGTGGCTGCGAATTCGTCGTTATAGCACAGGCAGGTCAAAAAAAGACATTAGTGACGTATATTTCTCGAAATTTCTACCACTCCGCGGACATTGTTTGGTTCAGAAGAAATTCTCTGACCATTTTATGAATGGATATCCAGATGTGTTACTGCTGAGAAACGTTCGTAAATTGGAAATGAAAATGTGCAGCAGACTGCTTCAGAAGTAGTACTAATACATCTTCCATTTTGATGTAATGTCACTTCATTGTTAATTTTTTACACGAAATACCGCCAAGTATGAACCTTTGTTTACATACTTGCAAATATATTTTATTGATTTTACACTTAAAAAGTTCGACATTTCAAATGTTCTCTAAAAGTTCACGGCAGTACTGGTGAAAATGGAATAATCCAGCAAAAGTCCATATCAATTATTTTTAGTTTTTTTTCAAAATCAAACCTTGCATTGATGTCGATCAGAAGTCAACTGCCCTGTCAAAAGTTCGTTTGTAATTTCATCTCATTTATACTAACTGGCCCAAGTCAGAGGACTTGGGCCAGTTAGTTCAAGACGCAATTCATCAGACCATTCCCATTCTGATTGATAGCGCCTTGGAGGTAAATTTTTTGATTAGGTCGTATAAAAATAAGTTTGTGTGTTTCAATTTTAGCGTATACGTCAACTAAATATTGATTAAATAGTTGTTTATATTGATGCAAATTATTGTACTTATTCTTTATAATCATCAATCGGTAATCAATAGCATTGCAGTGCAGTAACTTCTTTTTTCAACCGACGGAAAAAGGTGGAGGTTCTCAAGTCGACGCGTATTTTTTTTATGTATGAGCACGCATAACTTTTTACAGAGTCATCCAATTTTGATAGTTATTTTTAATGGATAGGGTATACCTCGAAATTGTATTATACATTTGGAAAAAATTTACCTTAAGGGTGAGAAAGTAGTCGAAACAGCTAGAAGGCGAGCCTGATCTTGATCACTGCGGAAATTGTGAAATAAATCTTTCTGGACACTCCGTACCAACGGTATATCCCACTGTTTTTGTTGGTTAACTTCCAGTGGGATATTATCTTGCCTCCGCAGCAAATTTCTATTTCCACGCATGAATTACACTCAACATCTTTGAATATATTTGTGTCTTCTTGTCTGCTTAATTCGTGTAGAATTGTAGGTTCTCTCTATGCATACGTATGTACGTAGTTACTCTAAGGTTACTGACCTCTATATATATATATATATATATATATATATATATATATATATATATATATATATATATATATATATATATATATATATATATATATACATAGAGGTCAGTGTCTAAGGTATAATTTCTCTTATTACAATAGTGTTTCAAGCTGAGGCTTAAACCTTACGTTCGTACCGAGGTTGAATCACATCGAGACCCCCCCAGCTAGAAGAGCCTCACTCCAAAAGCGGGGGCCGGGGTGCCTTGGAACTGCAATCGGCGCACTCAGTAGGTCGTGGATCCTCACAAACGAGTCTATTTCGATGAAGCTCTAAAGGCCGCAGGGCCAACGGCACATATTTTCAGAAAAAAAGCTAAGGTATATTTATAATTGACTTATCGTAGGATACGCATGTTATACGAGTAAACAACTCCGGGCCTTCGAGCTATCGTTTACTTTTATCATAAAATGAAATAGGTTGTTATTATCTAAATAAAATTACGGTTCAGTATTAATTAGAAGTGTAATTTGATAAAATATAGAAAATGAATCAAAATGAATATGGACCAAATACCAATGCTGGGCGTTGGCATTGGCATTTGTTCTATGGTCAATTAAAAAAAAATTGAAATGTAGATGTCGACGTAAATGTCAACTTTGACATATTTTTAGAGCGTTTACAATTACACCTTTTTGACTCATTACAAGTGATGAACAAATACAGTGATAATTATTATCTCAGAGAATGTTACTTAGAAAAGGATGAAGTCCCTATACAAAGCGTGATTATAAAAACCATGTCACCTTCTTTGGCCACAGTTTATTTCAAATCCATGACTCCCAAACTTAAAATTCTTGCTGGCTTAGAACCTCCTTTGAAAGGTGGTGGAAGTGACTGGTATGTTCCTCCGGATGATCTTTTGAAGGGAAGGTCAGTACTTAAGCCATTGAAAAAAGAATTTCTCTCAAAATTAGGTTTCAACGGAATAGATTTTTTTGGGGACACGATTATTGAACATCATTTAAAGAGTCAAGAGGTAGAAAAACGAAAAGCCCTGCTCGAGAGCGACGTTAATTGGAAAAACACTATAGAACAAATATGTGAAAAACAAAACAAGGAACTTTCTAAAAAAGCTGCTCAGCGAAATACTAATAAAATAAAGGATGCTTTTCATGAATTCACTGTGCTATATACGTCATCTATTAATAGAATTGAAAGTTTACTTTTAGATGCTTCCGTAAAGGAAATTGAACGCGTACGAAACGAAGTTCATTCAAAAATGTTGACTAATTATAAAACGTTAGTAAAACAACAAGCCACGATGCTGTATGACCGTTACACGAAATATTTACAAAATAAAAAGGTAGAGCTCAAAGAGCAATTCATCTGTAACGTCGAGAAATTACGAACTGAGCTGGGTAATAAGATACATGATATTAATGTCGAAAAACACATAGCTATAGAGAAGCTACGAAAATTGCTAGAGTGCCAAAACCTAGCTTGTCAGATATATGTCGCATTAAAAGAAAAAGAAGGGTGTGAAAAACTAAAAAACCAATCCAAACATGAACATAGTAAAGTAGTCAAAATGTTGACGGAAGAAATCGCAAGGAATAATATCGAAATTGAAGTCGCTAAGGAGAAAGAAAAAGAGCGTGAAAAACTTAATTGGGTATGGAGAGCAAAAATATGCCAAGTTGTAAAAAAGTTTCAAGAATTTATTGCTTATACCTTGAAGACAATACCCGAGCAAGCCGACTTTTTTTTAAATGTGGAAAAGTTATTGTTGTTACAGCTGGGTGCAGCCGTTGATAACCCCAGCGTCGAAAGCTCGTTTGAGCCAGAAAGAGAAAAAATCCGTGAACCTGTTTCTGAACCTCGCCCCTTCTTTCTCTTCTGTGATGAAGGACTTAAACCATCGATTAACTCTGAGATCTGTTCGAAGCAAAGTATTTCCAGTACAGCTCAATTACCTGTTATAGTTGTAAATAAAAGATGCATTTACGCAGCTTGCGACAACTTAGAACAGTTTGCTGATAAAGTTGAGCAGGTTTTGAACAGTGAACTAAGTGAAGTCCAAGCTTTGGAAGACGGTCATGATTATACCTACGACATTCCCGTCAAATACACTCCATCACATCAATTACTAGAGTTGAAGGATCAGAGTTCTATGATGCAAATACTACAAAAAGAAATGATAAACACAAAAAATGTTCCAATTGAATGTTGTTGTTTTTGTAAACTGCCCCATTGCTTCAGTAACCACATTATACAAGAGGCTACAAGTTCAACAAAAATTGAGCAAAGAAGTGACAATATATTATTACCAGAGATTACGTCACAAAGTAAAGAATTATCCAAAGAACAAATCTTAGAGCACACTCGTGAACCCAAATGGGAGAGTTATTTTAAATTTGTGGAACCTAAAACCTGTAAATGTGCCAAAATTGCTAAGAAACCCCCTCGAGAACATTTACCAGCATACATGAGAAAAATGTCTGCGTTTGACTATCCAGATTTACCGAACTACGAAGAATGTTCTCTCAATACCTTAAAAAAAATTGTTCAAAAGTCCAAAAATAGAGGTGTTCCAAAGAAAGATCTACCAAAACCAGTACCTTTACCCAAACATATAATGAAAGACGTCGGCACTCAATACTCCGATCAAGAATTTGAATATTTGTGCACATGTTTTGATGAGAAAGAGGCTAACAAAATGCTGGATTTTTTTGCAGAAAATGTAAAAAGAAATGACATCGACGCTTCGTTAATACCGCATTATTTAAATCAAAATATGGAATCTTTCATACAAGAAAGAGCGTTATCTTTGAGAAATTTGCTCAAACAATCACCAGAACTAGAAGAGATATTCAAGAACGAACAGTGCCTTTTTTGAAATTAACATGTTTAAAATAAATAATTTGTTAAATTTATTAAATGTATACATTTAAAAATGTTTTAAATCTATACATTTAATAAATATGTAGAAAAGTCGAGTCTGTAATTATAATATTTCCTGGAAAAAACAAGTCCATGGGCCTATTGATTAACACAACTTTTATGGATTTTATCGTGTTTAATTTGAATTATTTTCAATTCCCGACATTTCGGGTGCTTTCCAGCACCCATGGTTACGGGGGACTGGACGGTATAGATGGATCGGATGGCGGTAGTTACTTAACATCAGGTGGCCGCATGCTCGTTTGCCCCCTCTTCCATATAAAAAAGATAACATGACAAAAGTAAAGTAAAGTAAAGTTACAGCCTATATACGTCCCACTGCTGGGCACAGGCCTCCCCTCATTTCTGAGAGGGTTTGACACATGACAAAACAATTGCATAATTCATATAAAGTACAAATAGAACAACGTATAAAAACAAAACATTCACATTACGTAAAGCATTAATAAAATATTAATATCATAATTTTACAAGCAATTTCGTACAGTCATAAACCATTGAGTTATACAACACTAGAGGAGCAAACCACATTACCGCGCGTCGAAAAAAGTGTAATCACTAAAAGTATCGCACTACTTTTTTTACTGCACTAAAAGTATCGGGAATGGAATATTTCCACTGTTCCTGTCATATTAAAATCTTTTAAATTGAAAACTCCTCTGTTTTAAAAATCGAATACCATTTTCAAACTCAAACTTGTTTAGTCGTTGAGAAAATGGAATTGACTCGAGAATATTCAAGAGCGATGATTTATTATAACCATAGTATCCATGCGTAGTATCCTCTTAGTCTTCTGTGATTATGACTTTCGAAGTGGTTAAACACAATTTATCGCTGGTTTGCTGAATTTCAACGTGGACGTGTCAAGCTCAGTGATGATCCCCGTCAAGGTCGTCCAAAAACTGCAGTCACCCAAGAAAACGTTGATGCTGTGCGTAAGTTGATTGAGTAAAATCAACATGTGACATACCGCGAAATTCAGGCAACTTTAGACATTGGCATGAGTCAAATACAAATAATCTTGCATGAACAATTAGGTGTAAAAAAGTTGTTTTCCCGATGGATACCGCATTCGCTCTTTGAAGAGCAAAAAGCGGCTCGCGTTACTTGGTGCGTCAGAACTCTCGAAAGATTCCACGCAGGATCCTCAAATGCTGTATACAATATCGTATCAGGTGACGAATCCTGGATATACGCGTACGAACCCGAAACAAAAAAACCAGTCACGAGTTTGGTTGTCCGAAATTGAGTTAAAGCCAACAAAAATTGTTCGTTCACGGAGTGTTGCAAAAAATGGTGGCCACGTTTGTCTCCAAAACCGGCCATGTTACGACTATTGCTCTTGTGGAACAAAGAACGGTTAATGCAGAATGGTATGCTAGCGTTTTTTTGCCACAGGTCGTTTCTGAACTCCGTAAAGAGAACTGCAACCGCCGTATCATCCTCCATCACGACAATGCGAGTTCTCACATCGCACACAGAACAAAAGAGTTTTTAGAGCAAGAAAACATAGAATTATTAGACCATCCGCCGTACAGCCCCGACCTAAGCCCTAATTATTTTTATACTTTCCCTAAAATAAAGAATAAATTGCATGGACAGAGATTTTCATCACCTGAAGAAGCTGTGGACGCCTACAAAACGGCCATTTTGGAGACCCCAACTTCCGAATGGAATGGTTGCTTCAATGATTGGTTCCATCGTATGGAAAAATGTGTCTAATTTCGCGGAGAATACTTCGAAAAGCAATAAATACATTTTTAAATAGTAATGTTGTGTCACTTCCTTGATTCCAGAAATATTCAGTGCCGCCCTCGTAATTACAATTTTAAATGAACATTTATCTATCTCACTTACACAAGTTGCGAAAACAATATCGTCGCTAAGATTAGATAAAGATAGACACACTAACATGCAATGGCGGGTTGGTGTGGCTTACTATATGAAATTTTACCGAAAATATGCAATAACAATGCGTTATTTTAAGCTGCAGTTAATTGATATATATATATATATATATATATATATATATATATATATATATATATATATATATATATATATATATATATATATACAGGGTGTAAGTGTAAACACCGTTGTCCTTGAAACCAGTGGTTTGGTTTCACTTATAGAACGTGAATTCAATGAATTTAAAAAAAAATTACGCTATTTCCTTTCATAAAATTTAAAAAGTTTCTGTCCGACACCGTCCGTAAAATTGTATTATACTCCTTTGTTCCTATCTACACTAATCTGACTCATTAATAAAACACATTACCTAATTTTGTTAAAATTTTTATTTATAAAATACAAAATCTTATTACTTATTATCTATAAAATAGGAGCGAAACATCTCATCCACTAAAATATCGTTGTACAATGTGTTCCCTGTAAATATACTCGTAAAACTATGCATTGAACATCCCTGAAACTTATATAGCAAATACATTAAGCAATATTCGCCACAAAATGAAGTCCACTCATTCTGAATCCTATCAACATTCCAGTTCCATCTTTTACAATTTCTTTTAAAAAACTCTAGATGATATCGTACAGGTGCCCGTCCGAATGAATCAAAATATTGACCGACGTCATTCGTATCGATATATAAAGCTACCCAATGTGACCCTGGTTTATCATCTCTATCCAAATTGCATATTATATACGTTGGTACGTGGGTGTACATGGGTAGTTTATTGGCAGCATAAACATTATTTTCTAGAGTGGGGTGAATCTTTTTCAGATGTTGTTGTACATCTAGTGTATCCATAATATTACTGCTATTAGTAGATTATTACAGTACCAATCTACTCAATGACTAATATAGGAATGATCAATTATAGTGATTTCTAAATATTAAATTGCATTCTTTGTGTTATAAAAAACGTATTTGAGTCACCAATACACTGAACAAGACACGACAGGAATGACGTAGGAATGTAGAGATAAGCAACAGAATGTAAGGTAAGCTTGATGACGCATAAAGATACTATCAATTCTACTGCAGAAATTCTTTAGATTAGAATTATTACTCACTGGTACTATATAAGACCAAGCAACTGCAGTGATGGAGTTAGTGTATGGTCGTTTGACCGCAGTGGATCTATCAATACTACGTTTGTGTTACTTCAACGCATCAAAGGCCATGGATGTAAGTGTTTATTCTATTGACAAACTTACTTTTCTTTCTGTTATTTTCTTACGTGTGTATGATTTAGTGTTAACAAATTATATTTAAATATTATGTGTGTGTATATGGTTAAGCCGTGGTAGCTCAGATGGTTAGCGCAAAATGTAAAATTCACAGTACGCGACCCGGGTTCGATCCCCGCCGGCACCAATTAAATTGTTAATTACAATTTTAAGTGCTGATTAACCACGTGCTCAGCGGTGAAGGAAAACATCGTGAGGAATGCATGTCTGAGAAAATTTCGAAGGCATGTGAAGTTTGCCAACACGCATTGAGGTATCGCAGCGAACATTTCCTAGCCCTAAAACCCTCTCAGAAATGAGAGGAGGCCTATGTTCAGCAGTGGACTTTAATAGGTTGTAACTTTAGCTTTTTTAACTTTTATGATTAAGTGTTAACAAATTGATATTAACATGATAACTGTGTTGTTGCAGAAATCATTGAGCTTCGATGAAAATACCTATAAACAGTATTACTACGAGCCACTCTCCCCTCAAGAAGAGAATGATGACATCGTCATTAATAATAACACATGCGATGGTGGAAAAAGAAAATCGCAATGGATTGATCATTTTTTTGAAGCTGAATCAAAAATAAAAAAGAGGAAGCTGTTATCATCAACCGTAGCACGAGCCGCTAGAGATGGTGTATCATACATTTCTACTAATTCTGACGACGGAGACCAAGCGACGCATCTCATCAAAATTGAAATGTACGATATGAAGAAGCTATCCAAGATTCCAACTACTGACCATTGGAAACATGCTTCCATGAGGATTAAATATTACGTAAAGACTAATAAGGATAGCATCTACGACAGCACAAACGCCCTCGTATACAATATTACAAAGACAATAGCAGAAAGTGAAAAAAGTTAAAAAATACTTTTTTAACAATGACAGTCATTAGCTGATCATTAGTTAATGTGATTCTGTTTACTTAAATTACTTCCGTGTACTCATTATATTCTATTTCTAATCCTTTGTTAGACTTAAATATCGGACATTATTTGAAATTTGGGTATCAGTTGGTCTACCAACACTGAACTGTTACTTACTCTGCTACCTATTTTCTTCTTTACTATAAGGATGGCAAACTTCAATGAAGTGTGCACCAGTGCTTTCTTCTCCACAACCATGGAAAAGAATACGGAACTATTCAACAGCGAATTAAATCAGGAGTTGTCTAAAGTTTGTGATGAAATGGAGAAGGATCAACTGTTCGATTCATCGTATGATGATGAGTTGTACAATCACTGTGCGATGGTTGAAACACAGTTTAAGTAAGTAAAATAAACATTCATTTCGATCATAATTTACACAATGTCTTGTACAGTTTTTAATAAATTTAAACATTTTAGTAGTCAACCACTACAACTTGGAAGAGGAACGAAGCGAACGAGCAGCAAAGAACCCAAGATCATCAAAAAACCAACAACGGAAGCAGAAGCGCCTACCTCTGCAGGGAACAGTATCAGTAACGATGATCAAGTGGAATGTCTAACGTGTCATATATTTATCAAGAAACGGTATTTAGCTAATCATTTTAAAAGTAATGTTCACAAAAATAATCTTTTAAATTCACATAATTCTTTATCAAACGTTAGTGTTATTGAATCTGTTTTTGGAAATAGGATTTTAACTTATAAAATCAAGAGTAGAGTAGATAGTGCGACATTGGTAAATTTTGAAACTCCTGAACTATTTTTAAATTCTATTAAAGATGATATTTTATTTTTAATACAAGAGTGTATTCATCAACACATAATTTTTAAAGTAAACTTCATATTGCAATCTGATTTTGTTCAAAAAACTAAAGATATTCATGATACGTTCGATTTTCAAACGCTTAACTACATTATTTGTCAAGGAGATGACTTAAATATTTTTTTTTCATCTTTAAATGATACAATTACTACTAAAATTAGTGCATTTGAAAAGAAAGATAGTGGATGGAGTCTAAAAAACATAAAATCTATAGACATGAATGTTAATAAATTTAACCCCCTACGCGGTACTTCATACATAGATCTTCCTCGTGACATAAAATTAAAAAAGGCTGTTATAAATGTAAAAAGCAAGGATTATTTTTGTTTTAAATGGGCGTTACTCTCGGCGTTATATCCCGTAAACAAAGACGCGGATCGTGTATCATCGTACGTTAAACATGCAAATAAACTTAAATTTGATGGTATTTCCTTTCCAGTTAAAATTTCTGACATAGCAAAAGTAGAGAAATTAAATGATATTAGTATTAATGTTTTTGGGTTAGAATATAATAAAGAAAAACGATGTAATTCTATAGTAGGTCCATTATTTTTAACAAAGTGTCGTAAAGATAGACATCTCAATTTATTATTTTTTTCCAAGGATACAAAAAATCATTATTGTTACATAAAAATTTATCGCGGTTAGTTAGTAAACAAATTTCAAAAGACGGTCACATCATGTACATTTGCGAAGCATGTCTACTTCACTTTCCATCTAAGGAAAGTTTAAATAACCATGAACAATACGATTGTGCCCACATTTGTACAGAATTACCAAACAGTGAAACTTTTAAAAAAAAGAATTGGTTTGGTCAACCTATTTCAAATGATAAAATTAAATTTGATAGTTATGAAAAAAAGTTGAAGATACCATTCGTAGTTTATGCTGATTTTGAAGCATTTTTAAAACCAATAGAATCATGTTCTAACGATCCTTCCAAACCTTTCACACACAATATTCAGAAACATGAAGTACATAGTTTTGGTTATTATATAAAATGTTCATATGATGATAAATTATCAAAATATGTAACGTATTGCGGACCCAACTGTGCACAAGTGTTTATGGAAAGTTTATCTAACAATCTCAAAGAAATAAATAGACTACAAAAATATCCTCCACTTCCGCTAACAAATGAAGACAAAAACCAAATTTCAAATGCAACCATTTGTCATATTTGTGAAACAGAGTTAGCAGAACATTTTTATGATTTTGATTGGTACACCGGTAGTTTTATAGGTGTTGCTCACGAATCATGTAGCTCGAAGTTCAGAAAACCTCGTTATATACCAATATTTTTACACAACCTTAGTCACTATGATGCTCATTTTATTGTTCACGCGTTAAACTTTTGTGATGGTGAAGTCGAAGTTATCCCTCAAAATAAAGAAAAATATATATCCTTTTCCAAAAAATTAAAAATGAATAACCACGAAATTATATTAAGATTCATAGATTCATTTAAGTTTTTATCATGTAAATTAGAAGAATTGGCCAAAAATCTCAGTAATGATCAATTTCAAGAATTACGTAGAAATTATCCTAATGATGAAGATTTCTTTCGTTTAAAATGGAAAGGCGTTTATCCATATGAACTTATGACTAATTATGATAGTTTAAGCCTAACATCGCTCCCCGAACAAAAATTTTTTTATAGCTCGCTCACAGATTCCCATATTTCAAATGATGATTACAATCATGCTAAAGATGTTTGGGAACACTTTGGGTGTTGTAATATGCTAGATTATTCAAACCTGTATTTAAAAACAGACGTTTTACTTTTAACCGATGTATTTGAAAACTTTAGAAAGTTATGTATTAATACTTATGATTTAGACCCTGCCCATTATTACACAGCACCCGGTTTAAGTTGGGATGCAATGTTAAAATATACAAAAATAGAATTAGAACTTTTAACAGATTATGAGAAAATTGCATTTATTAGATCAGGTATCAGGGGTGGTGTATCTCAATGTAGTAATCGTTATGCTAGAGCTAATAACAAATATATGGGGGATTATGATGCAGGGAAACGAAATTCATATATCACATATTTTGATGCCAACAATTTATATGGTTGGGTTATGTCTCAATGTCTTCCTACTGGTGGATTCGAATGGGTAAATCCGAATACAGAATTTAATGTGTCTGAGACATCGAACTTCGGTTTTATTTTAGAAGTTGATTTGGAATATCCAGATGAACTTCATGATTTACATTCGGACTTTCCTTTATGCCCCGAAAACATTTGTGCAGGCAATATTAATGAAAATAAACTAGTCCCAAATTTAAATAATAAAGATAAATATGTAATTCATTATAGAAATTTAAAGCAGTGCATAGAAATGGGGTTAAATTAACTAAAATTCATAGAGTTTTAAAATTTAAACAGTCTCGCTGGTTGAAGATGTACATAGATCTAAACACAAAATTAATAACGTTAGCAAAATCAGATTTCGAAAAAGATTTTTATAAATTAATGAATAATTCAGTCTTCGGAAAGACTATGGAGAATATTGAAAAAAGGTTTAACATAAAATTAGTTACACACTGGGAGAACCAGGGCAAAGCTCAAGATCTAATCGCTAAACCACAATTTCATAGTCTTTCAGTATTTTCGGAAAACCTAGTTGCGGTTCAGTTGCGAAAAACAAAGTTAATATATAACAAACCAATTTATTTAGGGTTTTGCATTTTAGATATTTCAAAAACATTAATGTATGATTTTCATTATAACTATATGGTTAAAAAGTTTAGTAAAATCAAATTATTGTATACAGATACGGATAGTTTAATATATCATATATTTACAGATGATTTTTACTCTGATATAAAACCTGACCTTTCATCATACTTTGATACCTCAGCTTATGATGCAAATAATATTTTTAAATATCCAAAATTAAATAAAAAGAAATTAGGTTTTTTTAAAGATGAAAATAATGGTAAAATCATGAAAGAATTTGTGGTTTTACGATCCAAAATGTACGCTTTTAACTTAGAGAATAAGACTATAGCCAAGGCAAAAGGGGTAAATAAATGTATCACTAAAAAGATGACCATGGATAATTATAAGTCTTCTCTATGTAATAAAAAAGTGCAATATTATAGTATGCTTAGATTTAAATCAATTAAACACACAATTTTTACACAAAAATTAAATAAGATTGGTTTATCATATAATGACACAAAGAGGCATATTTTAGATAATAATATTGAAACATTAGCTTGGGGTCATTATAAACTGCGTTAAGTGTTGATAGTTTTTAATTTTATGTCTGCATGTAAATAAAATTTGTATTGATTGTAAAATAATGATAATAGTATAATATGACGTAGAGTTTATTACATATTTAATCGTTGTTTTATTGTAAATAATTTAAGTTAATTGTTGTTTATATTTGCGTGTGTGTGTGCATTTATTTGAGGTTGAGTTGATTGTAAAATTATGATGTACTAATTGTGTTAGAAATAGTATACAGATCATTCTGTTTTATATAACGTTTGCAATATATATTAATTGTTAACACCAACACTTTCATTTTTTATTTCACCCCTTAGAACGTTTAGACGTGTGTAATGTTTCATTTTATCCATCCGTTTACTGCTATTGTGGCGGGGCCAAGTGGATGTGGGAAGTCAAATTTTTGTAACAAATTTCATAAAATCAGTTACAGAAATATGTAATTGTGATTTTAATCAGATCACATGGTGCTTTGATGAAATGCAACCTTTATATAATTTACCAAATGTTAACTACCATCAAGGAATTCCAAATGTTAATATGTTTGACGGTGAAAACCCACATCTTGTTATTATTGATGATCTAATGAGAGAGTCCGATGGAAGAATTGTGGATATATTTACAAAAGGTAGTCATCACATGAATCTTAGTGTATTTTATTTAACACAAAATTTATTTCATCAGGGTAAAGGGCAAAGAGACATATCCTTAAACTCAAGTTATATAATATATTTTAAAAACCCTCGAGATAAAACTCAAATAAGATATTTAGCACGACAAGTGTCACCAGATAACCCAAAATTTATTGAAGATGCCTACAGGGATGCAACTCTAGAGGCGCATGGATATTTAATGGTTGATTTAAAACAGAATACTAATGATTTTTGTCGTATCAAGACAAATGTCTTCCCATTTAATGGTTTCTGCACAGTCTACGTCCCCACAAAAGAGTTTAAATACACCAAGAATCAAACATTTCAAATCATTGCTAAATGATGCATCGTCGACTCACAACGCATAAACATTTGCTAAACGCTTTGCATACGCTTAAACCAAAATATCAAAGAGCATTACTAAAAACGTGTGATGAAGAAGAAATGAACTGTATTTGTGAGTGTATTCATAACGTTTTACAAGGAAAAGTACCTCTTAAAGATCAAGATAAACAAAAATTGAATAAACACAAAAATATACTCCGTCAACTAGTGCGTAAGTGTAAACATAAACTAAGAAAAAATATAATTATACAAAAAGGAGGGGCTTTCTTACCAATAATATTAGGTGCAATATTGAGTGAATTAGTGAGTGGACTAGCCAGTTAACATGGAAAATGCAAAGAAAATGATACTTATCGAACCTGGATTGATTGAAAAATTAAAACAAGAAAATAAGGTTAATACGAGTAGTAGTTTATCTCGATTAGATATTGAAATGCAAAATATTATGAATAGGAAGACGGAAGACCGAAAGAAATGGATGTTATATTTACAAACACTGCAAAGATACCTTCATTTTACCGAAGAGGATCGTCAACCACTCAGATTACCAATTTATTCTGATACATCTAATGAAGATTCAAACGAGTCTAAAATTGGTTTTAAAAATAAAAATAGAGATCTAAAAACTTCAGTTGATGCTGAATCTTTGTTGGAGGAGAATCGATCCATCAAAAGTAAAGAAAATGTTGAAAATCCACTTTACACACCAGCTCAAATACTCAGTTTAATACCAAAAACTTATAATAAAAAAGGACAGTTATTATTAAACTTAGTTGAAACAAGTAAAGGTAAAATACATTGGGATAATGAAGGTACAGTCATAATTGATAATGAAAAAATTCCTGGAAGTAATATTGTTGATTTAATAAATGATTCACTAAGACCCTTAAAAAGAAGTGATCCAGTAAGGTGGGATAGATTTGCTGAAGCATTAAAAGATATTATAGTACCACTTACTTATATTGGAAATCCAAAGAGATGTGAGTTTATTAACCAACTTCAAGCAAAAGATCTGAACAAACCCTCTGAGATTGAATTTCAAGAGTTTTCTACACCGAGCAGTAGAGATAAAAAGTCTACAACTAAAATACGTAAAAGGCTTGAGTGGGAAAAATGGACCCCGTACTAGAAGAAATTAACAGGATTTATTATGATCCATCTAATCCCGCTGGTTTTGGTAGTATTGATAAATTATCAAAAGCCATGAAGGGTAAAATGAATAAAAAGCAAGTAAAGGAATGGTTAAAATCACAAGAAACATACACATTACATAAACCCATTCGAAAAAAATTCCCACGTAATAGGTACATTCTATCAAATATTAATGAACTGTGGCAAGCTGATTTAAGTGATATGCGAACTTATTCTCAATATAATGATGGTTTCAAGTATATACTTTGTGTTATTGATGTATTTAGTAAATATGCTTTTGCAAGACCAATGAAAAAGAAAAACTCAGAAACGACTAAAGAATGTTTTGAAAGTATATTTACTGAAAGTAATTTAACACCTACTCACATACAATCTGATAAAGGTACAGAATTTGTTTCAAAAGATGTACAAAAATACTTTAAATCCAAAAAGATTAATTACTATACCATAATCCTGACATTAAGGCCAGTATTGTTGAACGATTTCAAAGAACACTAAAAATGAAAATGTGGCGTTATTTCACTCATAATAATACTTATAGATATATAGATGTTTTACAAGATTTAATATACTCTTACAATCACAGCTTTCACTCTAGTATTAAGATGTGCCCATGTGATGTAAATTCCAACAATATTATGACAGTTTGGACTAATCTTTATGAAAGACGGTCAAACAAACTTTCTTTAGAAAATCCTAAACCAAATTTCAATGTGGGTGATTATGTTCGAATAACTAAATATAAACATGCTTTCCAAAAAGGATATGAATCAAATTGGAGTGATGAAATATTTATTATATCTTCAATAATTGATAGATCTCCATGGGTTGTTTATATAATAACAGATTTACAAAATGAACCAATAGTTGGTACTTTTTATGAAAGAGAATTACAGAAAATCACTTACAACCCCACCTCACAAAATTAAATAGATAAAATAATTGACACTCGTTACTCAGGTAACAGAAAAGAAGTATTAGTGAAGTGGAAAGGTTATCCAGATAAATTTAACAGTTGGATTTTAGCTTCTAGTTTAAAAGAAATATGAATAAAGAAAGTTTTTATTTAACTTTGCTCAGCAATAGTTCAATGGAATACTTTCCTGATAACAAGACCACAAATTTTTCAACGAAATTACCGAAAGCTATTAAATTAGAAGGTGAATGGTCGGTTGGAGTTGTCGAGTTTCAATGTCCATGTACCATGTTTACTGTTCAAGATCATGAAAATGTTATTGAAAAGGAACCAAACGGAACTCGACTTTCGATTAAGAAACAGAAGGGAGGAATCGAGGCTTCTCTCGATCCGGCCTCCTGCAACGCCTACGTTGGGTTCGGGAACAACGTATGTGATCTCCGCAACGGAGTAACACACTAGGGCGATAACCTCGTTCCTTTTCAGCAAGTAGGTTCAGACGGGGATTACGGGTCTTCCGAAGTCGTCCCGGTCCCGACGCCTTAATTCTTCGATGTGGACTGTATAACTTAAGGGATCTTGGGAATGAAACAGCAATTATCTTCAAACCGTTCCGTGAGAGAGTAATCACTTTTCCCTATACTTTTCTTCTTGACTGCTGGTCTTCACTTTTCCCGAAGGATTTTCTTGTTTTTCCGAACTATTACCCCGAACTATTTTCTTCCCCGAACGAATTGCAATAAAACCCGTTCACTAAGCTACCCCCAGAGCTATACGCGAAAGTGAGCCGCGCCATTCGCGTGCCTGCGCAACTTAACAACATGAATTTGTACTATTACTCTCTCACGTTTCACTTAATTTCTTTATTCACATAAATCACACATAAACACAAGTTATCTATTTAGATAGCACAAAACAATATCTACACCATGATATACATTATTTTTCCGTATTACAAAAATCCTTTAATTTATAAAACAAAATGTGCCTACTTTACTCACAAATCCAAAATCCAAACTTCTTAAATATTTAACACAGAAAGTTAAAACAATGTTTCCCACTTGAATTTATACATATGTTAACTAATACAATAGTTTAATTTACATTTTCTCTATTTATTTCACTATTTAAAACACTTTTAAATTTCTTATACAAAACTATCATTATTTCACTTATGCACAGGAATTTTCACATAAAAATAACACAGAATTCACCTTTTTAGCACGTACAATCAACCTGAAATGTTTTACAAGTCATTTTTACATAAATTGCTGAAATTACAAACATTTTACATTTTTACATATTCGGCCTCCTAAGGGCGTGGCCAGCGTGCTTCCGTGAACTCACACTATTTGAACAACTAACTTTGCACGGCTCTCGACTATCAGAAAAATGAAAGTCTGAAATACACTTAATTTTAACAATATTAAATAAACGAGTGCTTCTACATAATTTTCAAACAGTAGGAAACTATTTCTGATAAGACTCTTATTCGTTATCATGCTTCTTATCAGATAACAATACAAGTGAATGTTTTCATTAATCAATCATAACAAATAGGCATTTGTTTTCGTACAAACATATCATTCTTATACAAGACAATACTTATGCAATTAACTTCCGTTAATTCTGTTTATGCACAGAGTGATCATCTCGACCGGGGAACCAATCCGATCTCTAACTTCACTTTAATATTCCTTTGAATTTACATCATTGGAAAGATGATTTCAACCGGGGAACAAATCCGGTAATATAATTTATAACATAAATTTCCTTATGAATTTATTAAGCGATATTACTTAGGAAAACGAACAAACTAGTCTGGCCTGGGAGTCGAACCCAAGACCTTCTTATCATTAATTCGACATTTCTTTAAGATTTAACTAAGCATTTTCTTATCAGAGCGTCGTGGCTCGATAATTTGCTTTTTATAACTATGCGTCATCGGTTGATTTAATAAACTGAAACATTCTTATAGGCGCGTCGCCAACAATCTCCCCCCCGTGCGTTAGCACCATCATTTGGGAGGCGTCGCGGGTACCAGGACTATTATTCTGGATGTAGGTCTCCTCAAGATACCTGTGCTAGTAATGACGTCAACCACTCTGGTGTGACCGTCTGGTCCCGGTAAAGTTCTACTAATTTTGCCTTTCGGCCACGTATTTCGTGGCAACGAATGATCTATTATCAAAACAATATCGCCTTCTTTAGGTTCCATGAACTTTCCGTTATTACCTGTTCGCGGTATTAAGGTAGGCATGTATTCCTTCAGCCACCTTGTCCAAAAATGGTCGGCTAACCTCTGTGCAGCTTTCCAATTGAGTTGACCCGTCTGATGCCGCTCTAGAAATAATCCAGGTGGTCGATCACCACATGAGCGTCCCAGAAGAAAATGATTGGGTGTCAAACCCTCTTCAGGACTATCCATACTGAATGTTACCAGAGGCCTGGAATTCACTGTGTGCTCTGCTTCTAAAAGTAACGTATGTAGAACCTCCTCTCGTGGGCTCTTTTCTCTGAGCGTAGCGGTCAACGCAATTTTAATCGACCTTACTAACCTCTCCCAGGCGCCACCCATGGGCGGTGCTCCCGGAGGTATAAATTTCCATTTAATATATTTCTTAAATGACTCATTTTTCATGCCCTCATGGCATTCTTCGCATGCTTTCAATAATTCCTTATTCGCAGCTTTGAAATTTGTCCCGTTATCGCTGTATATAACGGCCGGTTTCCTCTTCTGGCGATAAATCGCCTCAACGCCATTATCATTGACGTTGGTGTCAATGAGGCTGCTAATTCCAGATGTACTGCTCTGGTAGTCAGACACGTGAATAAAACACCCCAACGTTTTTCGTGTCGCCTTCCTATAGTTACACTCATAGGACCGAAATAATCCACAGCTGAGCATGTAAAAGGTGGTTCATGATGAGCTATTCTCTCCAGAGGAATATTTCCTTGTGGCACGTTCTGCGGTTTGGATCTGTATGTCCTGCACCACTGGCAATGATGTGACACACTACGTACTACATTACGTAAGTTCAAGACATAAAATTTCTGGTTCACCTCATTCATCACCGTCTGGTGATTGGCATGTCCAAAATGATGATGAACTTCTCTAATCATCATTTTAACGATTTCGTGTTTACCGTCCAATATGACAGGTTTTCTACTTTCCTCGGTCAAATTAGACTTGAAAGGTAAACGTCCATTTAAACGGAGTAAGTTATCCTCTCCTATTTCCATAGATAATTTACTTAAGCGTGAACTTCTTTCAACACTTTTGCCTGCTTTCAAGCACTTTATTTCCGAATAAAAACACTCGTCTTGAACGAACTTCCAAATTAATAATTCCGCTTTTTTCAAGAGCGCTATGTCCAACGCGCCATCGGGTCCTTTAACCGACTTTGCTAAAACTTTGTTGGAACACATAACCGACTTTTCGGCTGCGTCGTCGGGTCCTTTAACCGACTTTCTTAAACTCTTGAATTTTTCTACCGCTTGTAAGGTGCGTGTAGTTGCCCCAAGGAATTTCTTAAAGCTGCTAAATCGTCCGTAGTCGGGTAGACTTAACGATTCTTGCTTTCTTAACGCATTTACGCCCTTTGGCGATTTTTCTTCACCTGTTTCTAAGCTTTTTATGGTGTCCACTTGTTTGGGCCATAAATCTTCAATTTGCTTCTCATATTCCTTTTTCAACTCGCTATTTTTGTCGAGCTTTTTTTCAATATTCAACAGGCGACTTTCAACTTGCGCTCTATTCGACGGCATGCACTCATTGTCTGTGCGCCATAACAAAGCAGTCTCGTACCTATTATTAGGTATACGACCTACCGTTTTGTTCAAAATACTTAAAGCTCGTTCTTCTGGGTCGTTCACGGGCTTTCTAGCCGACACTCCCAGAGATTCCAAACTAAAATAATCCTTGATCAATTTATCCATATCTTCCTCCTTCTTGGTGGAAATGTGGTTAACGATCTTGATCGGTTTAATACCACCCGATATGTGACCATGTAAAACCCATCCAAGTTTGGTGAGCGATGCTACAGGTAGGTTCTTACCTCCTGAAATTAATTCACGAGTAACTATGAGATGCCAATTGTCCTGACCAATTAATATGGTAGGTTTGGACCTCTCATACATCAACTCATCCTTAATCGGTGTCAAATGAGAACACCGTTGCAATAATTCTCGGCTTACCGACTGCGGAGAAAGGTTAAGTGACTTAATTGTTTGTACACTTATCTCTTCTAAGTCGCTCGAGTAAATGCCTTTTATCTTAATGTTTAAGCGATACGAACTGTCGTCGTTAATTCGCTTACCTCCCACGGCTTCGATACGTAATCCCTCTTTACGTCCGCGAGGCGCTAATTTCTGAGCCATACACTCCTCTATGAGTGTCATGGTCGATCCCTCATCCAGAAGAGCTGTTGTCTTGACCTTTCCTCTAGGTCCATACAACTCGACCGGTATAATCTTTAAGTATGCACATGCCAGTGCATTCACTGTACTAACAGTTGTAATCTGAGCATCCTTACCCCCCTCGTCCCCTTGTGGCGAGGTTTTTTCTTTGGGGTATCGGTGTAGCATTCGATGATGTGACATTCTACATCCCTCTACACCACATTTTTTCGCTTTGCACTCTAACCTCCTATGGTTAGGTGACAAACATTGGAAACATACTTTCGCCTTTTTGACCGCTTCCCATTTCTCGTGAATATTCATGTCCTTAAACTTGTAACAACTCACTATAGAGTGTTCCTTGTTGCATATAACACACTTATGTGTTACCCGACTTACAGGCTTATCCTGGGTTGTCATAACCACCTGTCGGTTGTGCCCTTTACTATTTCGGCGTTCTAGACGCTCGCTCGAATTACTTCGGCGCATATAGCGCTCGCTCACGGCACATCTGCGTACACCTCCCTTTGCAGTGTGTACAGTTTGCTTCCTGAATTCAGGACGCTTCCTTTTTTCAGGCGCATTTTCATTGTTTAAGGACGCTCCAAATTGTTCACTCAATAAATTTAAAAACTTGGCCATCTTCTGTAACTCTGGCTCCAAAGGATACTGAGCTCGATATTCAAACCATTTAAATCTAATCATAGTTCCGAGCTTCTCCACTATGCGGCTCACTAACTCCGGTGAGTACAAATACTGTGGTTGATTCAACGCTTGTATCGTGGCAACCACGTTCGTAATACGACTTGCAAAAGATCCTATATTCCGGCAATCTTCTGCCAATCTTGGCATACGCTTTACATTCTCGATTTCGGCTAGAATGAGCATCTCAACCCTACCGAATCTTCTTTCGAGAGCGTTCATTATTTCTTCCGGTTCACACAAAGTAAACAACAACGACTTAACCGCTTCCTTAGCGGTGCCCTTTAATGCCCTCCTAAGGCGTGCGACATTTTGCACCCCTGAAAATTGGCTTCTCGTGTCTTCAAACACCGTTTTGAAAATTATCCATTCACCCGGGTCTCCATCGAACACCGGTAATTCCTGGAGGAAATGAAGCTGGGAAGACTTATCTTTACCAGCTATTTTTATTGCACTCACAATCGCTTCGGTCAATTCTGACACCTCACTCGCGTGTGTTTTCTGTGCATTTCCTTGGTTGCGCTCGATCTCCGCCCCTTTGCGGCGTGATCCTTTACACGCTTCCTTATCAGTAACATCGGGTTGTGCTACACTAACCGGCGCGCTCATTATGGTCTGCTGAACCCAACTCCTTACGAAAGGTTCCACCTGAGTATTCCGCTCTTCATCATCCTCACTCGAGTCGATCTCCTCTTCTCGGTTGAGTCGTGCCAACTCCAATTGAGACTTGGCCAAGGCAGCAGCTGCCTGTGCTCGATCGAGCTCTGAGCGTTCGAATTTAATCCGCGCCTCTAATTCGGCTTTCAGCCTCGCCGATCGCGATGACCTACTACCTCTTTGTGACCCTTTATCACTAGTGTGCCCGATTACTGTCCTTGACGATGCCGCTTCTTCGGTCCTTTGACCTACTTTTTCGACCACCGTTTCACTCCTGGATATAACGGATTGTTGTGCGGTACTGGCCTGCGTACCACTGGTGTCCGTCCTGTTACTTGTCGTTGCCACGGACGTCCCTGTGTCCCACGTGCATGTGGACGTGTCGGTGGTGGCTCCACTTGAAGGAGTTGCTCCATTTGACGCAGTAGCTGTGGTCGCTCCAGATGGTTCCGCTTCTTTAGCTTTTCTTGAGAGCCCTGTCCTTGTCCTGCTCCCTTCGCTTCTCCCTGTCTGGTCTTGTGCCTTCTTCATCTTGCAGGAAGGTGATTGTTGGCCTACGGTCCCTAACTGTCCCTACGGTCCCTACAACCCCTTACCTACAACCCTTCTACACCCCAACCTAACACCACTACCCCTCCCCCCCTTTATCTCCCAACCCTATCAATCCTGGACGGGGCCTACCGAGGTGAGCCGTCCAGGGATGGAGTCGTGCAGGAATGGAATGGAGGAAAGGTTTAGGAACTGTCCCGCCAAGGAATATGACGAAACAGTCGAGCGGTAGTGCAAGCGCAGTCTCGCTCGAGAGAACTGCTCCACCCGAAGGTGTTGTGTCAGAGCCCAACCGTTTGGCACCGTTAGGTGGTCGGGATGTATGCTGTGCTCGCCGCCCAGTTGCCGGTGACGCCTCGTCCAAGCGCCCTCCTCCGGCCGCGATGCAGTCAGGTGCCCACGCGCACCCTCGCCCGGCAGCAGCAGCGGTGGATGCTTCTTCCAGCACCCTGATGATCCGACAGGAAAATGCCGGACACGGTCGTCCGACAGGAAATGCCGAGCACGCTTGCCCGACAGGAAAATGCCAGACACGGTCGTCCGACAGGAAAAATGCCAAGCCCTGCTTGGCCACGATGAGTGCCTTCACAAGACACCTGCGCCCGGCTGCGATACGTGCCCCATGCGAGCACACGCCCCCGGCCGCAATCCCGGTTTTCTTTCTTCCGGTAGTTCCAGGTCCCGTCCTTCAGCGCTGACGTCCTGGTCTTCTGGCCTTTGGTCCTATTGCTTCAGCTCAAACCTCCGGCTTCCTTCGGTTGCTGATCTTCACTCGGCTCCGAAGGTCTTCTTTTTTCCACAACCAGCAGTCCACAGCTGGTTCCTTGATCCAGCTGGCGGGGTTCGGGTGGTCTTTAATCCGGCTCCGAAGGTCCAATTGAAAAGGAACCAAACGGAACTCGACTTTCGATTAAGAAACAGAAGGGAGGAATCGAGGCTTCTCTCGATCCGGCCTCCTGCAACGCCTACGTTGGGTTCGGGAACAACGTATGTGATCTCCGCAACGGAGTAACACACTAGGGCGATAACCTCGTTCCTTTTCAGCAAGTAGGTTCAGACGGGGATTACGGGTCTTCCGAAGTCGTCCCGGTCCCGACGCCTTAATTCTTCGATGTGGACTGTATAACTTAAGGGATCTTGGGAATGAAACAGCAATTATCTTCAAACCGTTCCGTGAGAGAGTAATCACTTTTCCCTATACTTTTCTTCTTGACTGCTGGTCTTCACTTTTCCCGAAGGATTTTCTTGTTTTTCCGAACTATTACCCCGAACTATTTTCTTCCCCGAACGAATTGCAATAAAACCCGTTCACTAAGCTACCCCCAGAGCTATACGCGAAAGTGAGCCGCGCCATTCGCGTGCCTGCGCAACTTAACAACATGAATTTGTACTATTACTCTCTCACGTTTCACTTAATTTCATTATTCACATAAATCACACATAAACACAAGTTATCTATTTAGATAGCACAAAACAATATCTACACCATGATATACATTATTTTTCCGTATTACAAAAATCCTTTAATTTATAAAACAAAATATGCCTACTTTACTCACAAATCCAAAATCCAAACTTCTTAAATATTTAACACAGAAAGTTAAAACAATGTTTCCCACTTGAATTTATACATATGTTAACTAATACAATAGTTTAATTTACATTTTCTCTATTTATTTCACTATTTAAAACACTTTTAAATTTCTTATACAAAACTATCATTATTTCACTTATGCACAGGAATTTTCACATAAAAATAACACAGAATTCACCTTTTTAGCACGTACAATCAACCTGAAATGTTTTACAAGTCATTTTTACATAAATTGCTGAAATTACAAACATTTTACATTTTTACATATTCGGCCTCCTAAGGGCGTGGCCAGCGTGCTTCCGTGAACTCACACTATTTGAACAACTAACTTTGCACGGCTCTCGACTATCAGAAAAATGAAAGTCTGAAATACACTTAATTTTAACAATATTAAATAAACGAGTGCTTCTACATAATTTTCAAACAGTAGGAAACTATTTCTGATAAGACTCTTATTCGTTATCATGCTTCTTATCAGATAACAATACAAGTGAATGTTTTCATTAATCAATCATAACAAATAGGCATTTGTTTTCGTACAAACATATCATTCTTATACAAGACAATACTTATGCAATTAACTTCCGTTAATTCTGTTTATGCACATAGTGATCATCTCGACCGGGGAACCAATCCGATCTCTAACTTCACTTTAATATTCCTTTGAATTTACATCATTGGAAAGATGATTTCAACCGGGGAACAAATCCGGTAATATAATTTATAACATAAATTTCCTTATGAATTTATTAAGCGATATTACTTAGGAAAACGAACAAACTAGTCTGGCCTGGGAGTCGAACCCAAGACCTTCTTATCATTAATTCGACATTTCTTTAAGATTTAACTAAGCATTTTCTTATCAGAGCGTCGTGGCTCGATAATTTGCTTTTTATAACTATGCGTCATCGGTTGATTTAATAAACTGAAACATTCTTATAGGCGCGTCGCCAACAATCTCCCCCCCGTGCGTTAGCACCATCATTTGGGAGGCGTCGCGGGTACCAGGACTATTATTCTGGATGTAGGTCTCCTCAAGATACCTGTGCTAGTAATGACGTCAACCACTCTGGTGTGACCGTCTGGTCCCGGTAAAGTTCTACTAATTTTGCCTTTCGGCCACGTATTTCGTGGCAACGAATGATCTATTATCAAAACAATATCGCCTTCTTTAGGTTCCATGAACTTTCCGTTATTACCTGTTCGCGGTATTAAGGTAGGCATGTATTCCTTCAGCCACCTTGTCCAAAAATGGTCGGCTAACCTCTGTGCAGCTTTCCAATTGAGTTGACCCGTCAGATGCCGCTCTAGAAATAATCCAGGTGGTCGATCACCACATGAGCGTCCCAGAAGAAAATGATTGGGTGTCAAACCCTCTTCAGGACTATCCATACTGAATGTTACCAGAGGCCTGGAATTCACTGTGTGCTCTGCTTCTAAAAGTAACGTATGTAGAACCTCCTCTCGTGGGCTCTTTTCTCTGAGCGTAGCGGTCAACGCAATTTTAATCGACCTTACTAACCTCTCCCAGGCGCCACCCATGGGCGGTGCTCCCGGAGGTATAAATTTCCATTTAATATATTTCTTAAATGACTCATTTTTCATGCCCTCATGGCATTCTTCGCATGCTTTCAATAATTCCTTATTCGCAGCTTTGAAATTTGTCCCGTTATCGCTGTATATAACGGCCGGTTTCCTCTTCTGGCGATAAATCGCCTCAACGCCATTATCATTGACGCTGGTGTCAATGAGGCTGCTAATTCCAGATGTACTGCTCTGGTAGTCAGACACGTGAATAAAACACCCCAACGTTTTTCGTGTCGCCTTCCTATAGTTACACTCATAGGACCGAAATAATCCACAGCTGAGCATGTAAAAGGTGGTTCATGATGAGCTATTCTCTCCAGAGGAATATTTCCTTGTGGCACGTTCTGCGGTTTGGATCTGTATGTCCTGCACCACTGGCAATGATGTGACACACTACGTACTACATTACGTAAGTTCAAGACATAAAATTTCTGGTTCACCTCATTCATCACCGTCTGGTGATTGGCATGTCCAAAATGATGATGAACTTCTCTAATCATCATTTTAACGATTTCGTGTTTACCGTCCAATATGACAGGTTTTCTACTTTCCTCGGTCAAATTAGACTTGAAAGGTAAACGTCCATTTAAACGGAGTAAGTTATCCTCTCCTATTTCCATAGATAATTTACTTAAGCGTGAACTTCTTTCAACACTTTTGCCTGCTTTCAAGCACTTTATTTCCGAATAAAAACACTCGTCTTGAACGAACTTCCAAATTAATAATTCCGCTTTTTTCAAGAGCGCTATGTCCAACGCGCCATCGGGTCCTTTAACCGACTTTGCTAAAACTTTGTTGGAACACATAACCGACTTTTCGGCTGCGTCGTCGGGTCCTTTAACCGACTTTCTTAAACTCTTGAATTTTTCTACCGCTTGTAAGGTGCGTGTAGTTGCCCCAAGGAATTTCTTAAAGCTGCTAAATCGTCCGTAGTCGGGTAGACTTAACGATTCTTGCTTTCTTAACGCATTTACGCCCTTTGGCGATTTTTCTTCACCTGTTTCTAAGCTTTTTATGGTGTCCACTTGTTTGGGCCATAAATCTTCAATTTGCTTCTCATATTCCTTTTTCAACTCGCTATTTTTGTCGAGCTTTTTTTCAATATTCAACAGGCGACTTTCAACTTGCGCTCTATTCGACGGCATGCACTCATTGTCTGTGCGCCATAACAAAGCAGTCTCGTACCTATTATTAGGTATACGACCTACCGTTTTGTTCAAAATACTTAAAGCTCGTTCTTCTGGGTCGTTCACGGGCTTTCTAGCCGACACTCCCAGAGATTCCAAACTAAAATAATCCTTGATCAATTTATCCATATCTTCCTCCTTCTTGGTGGAAATGTGGTTAACGATCTTGATCGGTTTAATACCACCCGATATGTGACCATGTAAAACCCATCCAAGTTTGGTGAGCGATGCTACAGGTAGGTTCTTACCTCCTGAAATTAATTCACGAGTAACTATGAGATGCCAATTGTCCTGACCAATTAATATGGTAGGTTTGGACCTCTCATACATCAACTCATCCTTAATCGGTGTCAAATGAGAACACCGTTGCAATAATTCTCGGCTTACCGACTGCGGAGAAAGGTTAAGTGACTTAATTGTTTGTACACTTATCTCTTCTAAGTCGCTCGAGTAAATGCCTTTTATCTTAATGTTTAAGCGATACGAACTGTCGTCGTTAATTCGCTTACCTCCCACGGCTTCGATACGTAATCCCTCTTTACGTCCGCGAGGCGCTAATTTCTGAGCCATACACTCCTCTATGAGTGTCATGGTCGATCCCTCATCCAGAAGAGCTGTTGTCTTGACCTTTCCTCTAGGTCCATACAACTCGACCGGTATAATCTTTAAGTATGCACATGCCAGTGCATTCACTGTACTAACAGTTGTAATCTGAGCATCCTTACCCCCCTCGTCCCCTTGTGGCGAGGTTTTTTCTTTGGGGTATCGGTGTAGCATTCGATGATGTGACATTCTACATCCCTCTACACCACATTTTTTCGCTTTGCACTCTAACCTCCTATGGTTAGGTGACAAACATTGGAAACATACTTTCGCCTTTTTGACCGCTTCCCATTTCTTGTGAATATTCATGTCCTTAAACTTGTAACAACTCACTATAGAGTGTTCCTTGTTGCATATAACACACTTATGTGTTACCCGACTTACAGGCTTATCCTGGGTTGTCATAACCACCTGTCGGTTGTGCCCTTTACTATTTCGGCGTTCTAGACGCTCGCTCGAATTACTTCGGCGCATATAGCGCTCGCTCACGGCACATCTGCGTACACCTCCCTTTGCAGTGTGTACAGTTTGCTTCCTGAATTCAGGACGCTTCCTTTTTTCAGGCGCATTTTCATTGTTTAAGGACGCTCCAAATTGTTCACTCAATAAATTTAAAAACTTGGCCATCTTCTGTAACTCTGGCTCCAAAGGATACTGAGCTCGATATTCAAACCATTTAAATTTAATCATAGTTCCGAGCTTCTCCACTATGCGGCTCACTAACTCCGGTGAGTACAAATACTGTGGTTGATTCAACGCTTGTATCGTGGCAACCACGTTCGTAATACGACTTGCAAAAGATCCTATATTCCGGCAATCTTCTGCCAATCTTGGCATACGCTTTACATTCTCGATTTCGGCTAGAATGAGCATCTCAACCCTACCGAATCTTCTTTCGAGAGCGTTCATTATTTCTTCCGGTTCACACAAAGTAAACAACAACGACTTAACCGCTTCCTTAGCGGTGCCCTTTAATGCCCTCCTAAGGCGTGCGACATTTTGCACCCCTGAAAATTGGCTTCTCGTGTCTTCAAACACCGTTTTGAAAGTTATCCATTCACCCGGGTCTCCATCGAACACCGGTAATTCCTGGAGGAAATGAAGCTGGGAAGACTTATCTTTACCAGCTATTTTTATTGCACTCACAATCGCTTCGGTCAATTCTGACACCTCACTCGCGTGTGTTTTCTGTGCATTTCCTTGGTTGCGCTCGATCTCCGCCCCTTTGCGGCGTGATCCTTTACACGCTTCCTTATCAGTAACATCGGGTTGTGCTACACTAACCGGCGCGCTCATTATGGTCTGCTGAACCCAACTCCTTACGAAAGGTTCCACCTGAGTATTCCGCTCTTCATCATCCTCACTCGAGTCGATCTCCTCTTCTCGGTTGAGTCGTGCCAACTCCAATTGAGACTTGGCCAAGGCAGCAGCTGCCTGTGCTCGATCGAGCTCTGAGCGTTCGAATTTAATCCGCGCCTCTGATTCGGCTTTCAGCCTCGCCGATCGCGATGACCTACTACCTCTTTGTGACCCTTTATCACTAGTGTGCCCGATTACTGTCCTTGACGATGCCGCTTCTTCGGTCCTTTGACCTACTTTTTCGACCACCGTTTCACTCCTGGATATAACGGATTGTTGTGCGGTACTGGCCTGCGTACCACTGGTGTTCGTCCTGTTACTTGTCGTTGCCACGGACGTCCCTGTGTCCCACGTGCATGTGGACGTGTCGGTGGTGGCTCCACTTGAAGGAGTTGCTCCATTTGACGCAGTAGCTGTGGTCGCTCCAGATGGTTCCGCTTCTTTAGCTTTTCTTGAGAGCCCTGTCCTTGTCCTGCTCCCTTCGCTTCTCCCTGTCTGGTCTTGTGCCTTCTTCATCTTGCAGGAAGGTGATTGTTGGCCTACGGTCCCTAACTGTCCCTACGGTCCCTACAACCCCTTACCTACAACCCTTCTACACCCCAACCTAACACCACTACCCCTCCCCCCCTTTATCTCCCAACCTACAACCCTACTACCACCCTAACAGCCCTATCAGCCCTATCAATCCTGGACGGGGCCTACCGAGGTGAGCCGTCCAGGGATGGAGTCGTGCAGGAATGGAATGGAGGAAAGGTTTAGGAACTGTCCCGCCAAGGAATATGACGAAACAGTCGAGCGGTAGTGCAAGCGCAGTCTCGCTCGAGAGAACTGCTCCACCCGAAGGTGTTGTGTCAGAGCCCAACCGTTTGGCACCGTTAGGTGGTCGGGATGTATGCTGTGCTCGCCGCCCAGTTGCCGGTGACGCCTCGTCCAAGCGCCCTCCTCCGGCCGCGATGCAGTCAGGTGCCCACGCGCACCCTCGCCCGGCAGCAGCAGCGGTGGATGCTTCTTCCAGCACCCTGATGATCCGACAGGAAAATGCCGGACACGGTCGTCCGACAGGAAATGCCGAGCACGCTTGCCCGACAGGAAAATGCCAGACACGGTCGTCCGACAGGAAAAATGCCAAGCCCTGCTTGGCCACGATGAGTGCCTTCACAAGACACCTGCGCCCGGCTGCGATACGTGCCCCATGCGAGCGCACGCACACGGTAGTTCCAGGTCCCGTCCTTCAGCGCTGACGTCCTGGTCTTCTGGCCTTTGGTCCTATTGCTTCAGCTCAAACCTCCGGCTTCCTTCGGTTGCTGATCTTCACTCGGCTCCGAAGGTCTTCTTTTTTCCACAACCGGCAGTCCACAGCTGGTTCCTTGATCCAGCTGGCGGGGTTCGGGTGGTCTTTAATCCGGCTCCGAAGGTCCAATTGAAAAGGAACCAAACGGAACTCGACTTTCGATTAAGAAACAGAAGAGAGGAATCGAGGCTTCTCTCGATCCGGCCTCCTGCAACGCCTACGTTGGGTTCGGGAACAACGTATGTGATCTCCGCAACGGAGTAACACACTAGGGCGATAACCTCGTTCCTTTTCAGCAAGTAGGTTCAGACGGGGATTACGGGTCTTCCGAAGTCGTCCCGGTCCCGACGCCTTAATTCTTCGATGTGGACTGTATAACTTAAGGGATCTTGGGAATGAAACAGCAATTATCTTCAAACCGTTCCGTGAGAGAGTAATCACTTTTCCCTATACTTTTCTTCTTGACTGCTGGTCTTCACTTTTCCCGAAGGATTTTCTTGTTTTTCCGAACTATTACCCCGAACTATTTTCTTCCCCGAACGAATTGCAATAAAACCCGTTCACTAAGCTACCCCCAGAGCTATACGCGAAAGTGAGCCGCGCCATTCGCGTGCCTGCGCAACTTAACAACATGAATTTGTACTATTACTCTCTCACGTTTCACTTAATTTCTTTATTCACATAAATCACACATAAACACAAGTTATCTATTTAGATAGCACAAAACAATATCTACACCATGATATACATTATTTTTCCGTATTACAAAAATCCTTTAATTTATAAAACAAAATATGCCTACTTTACTCACAAATCCAAAATCCAAACTTCTTAAATATTTAACACAGAAAGTTAAAACAATGTTTCCCACTTGAATTTATACATATGTTAACTAATACAATAGTTTAATTTACATTTTCTCTATTTATTTCACTATTTAAAACACTTTTAAATTTCTTATACAAAACTATCATTATTTCACTTATGCACAGGAATTTTCACATAAAAATAACACAGAATTCACCTTTTTAGCACGTACAATCAACCTGAAATGTTTTACAAGTCATTTTTACATAAATTGCTGAAATTACAAACATTTTACATTTTTACATATTCGGCCTCCTAAGGGCGTGGCCAGCGTGCTTCCGTGAACTCACACTATTTGAACAACTAACTTTGCACGGCTCTCGACTATCAGAAAAATGAAAGTCTGAAATACACTTAATTTTAACAATATTAAATAAACGAGTGCTTCTACATAATTTTCAAACAGTAGGAAACTATTTCTGATAAGACTCTTATTCGTTATCATGCTTCTTATCAGATAACAATACAAGTGAATGTTTTCATTAATCAATCATAACAAATAGGCATTTGTTTTCGTACAAACATATCATTCTTATACAAGACAATACTTATGCAATTAACTTCCGTTAATTCTGTTTATGCACAGAGTGATCATCTCGACCGGGGAACCAATCCGATCTCTAACTTCACTTTAATATTCCTTTGAATTTACATCATTGGAAAGATGATTTCAACCGGGGAACAAATCCGGTAATATAATTTATAACATAAAATTCCTTATGAATTTATTAAGCGATATTACTTAGGAAAACGAACAAACTAGTCTGGCCTGGGAGTCGAACCCAAGACCTTCTTATCATTAATTCGACATTTCTTTAAGATTTAACTAAGCATTTTCTTATCAGAGCGTCGTGGCTCGATAATTTGCTTTTTATAACTATGCGTCATCGGTTGATTTAATAAACTGAAACATTCTTATAGGCGCGTCGCCAACAGTTATATACATTACAAAATCTATGTTAATGCCTAATGAAGATAAACCATCCACAGTGTACTACAAAAAACATATTCCAGCTACCAACTATGATAACGTTGAGCATATTTTAAGAGTGTTAAATGGTATCGGAGAGAACTTGAAATTTCACTATGATGAAATAACAAAATTTGTGTCTATTTCTGTTTTGGATAAAAATATAACATCCGTAACATTATCACCCAAATTAAGTTTACAACTAGGTTATGAACCAAATGAAAATCTCCTAGAGAGAAATTTTGGAAAGTGTCCTGCTAATTTACACTTAGGGTTACCATCTCAACTCTTTCTATATTGTGACATTATCGATCGTCAGATTGTGGGTGATGTTATGACTCCTTTACTAAGAGTCATTTCATTAGATCCTACAAAATACATTTATGGTGCAAATAAAATGCACGTTTTCTCTCAACCTCACTACTTACCTGTTATGCGAAGAGAGTTCGATACGCTGGAAATAGTTATAAGATCGAGCACAGGACAAAAAATACCATTCCAGTTTGGAACCGTGTGTATTAAACTACATTTCCGAAAATTATAATAATGAATTCTCTGCGTGATCATCATAAATGTCCATATGAAAATTATTATACACATCAAGCTGGGTCAGGAGTTGGAGTAATTTATAAGGGTGCACCATACTAACGCGGTCATGGTATTGGGAGCTTCTTAGGGGGGTTATTTAGATCAGTTTTACCTTTACTTTCAAGTGGTGCTCGAGTGATTGGTAAGGAGGCATTAAGCGCTGGAGTAGGAATTTTATCGGATATGGTTCAAGCGCGTCCTATGGAAGCCTCAATAAAAGATCGTCTAAAGCAAGTTAGTACGAATTTAAAACGAAAGGCTGATGAGAAAATTGATCAATTTAACATGACAGGATCTGGGTATAAAACTAAAAGAAAACGATTGACCTCGTTCATTCCACCATTAACTGCTAAAGTGAAAGCTGCGAAAAAACTTGGTCTAAAACCAAAAAATAACAAAGATATATTTTCAAATTAAATATGTCTTTCCTTCACAATCATTCTTGCGAGTGCGTTAAGTCAGAATTGGATTTGTTTGCACTACCGTCTACACAAACTAGCATTGAAAATGGATTGTGGATTCATTATAAACCAATTTCATCTCTTGGTGATGATGGACCTATCGAGTTTCAAGTTCCTGGGACAGGCGATGACTACATAGATTTGTCTCATACATTACTCCACATAAAGGCAAAAGTATTAAATCAAGATTCAACTAACTTGATATCTACTACAATAGTAGGTAGCACCTGTAAATAATTGGCTGCATTCACTTTTTAGTCAACTTGATGTTTATTTAAACCAAAAACTTGTATCACCACCTAATAATACCTATGCATATCGAGCATACATGGAAACCCTTTTAAACTATGCTCCTGCTGCTAAACAATCTCATCTTACTTGTAGTATTTGGTATGATGATACAGCAGGAAAAATGGATTCTACGGATGGTAAAAACATAGGATTTGTTTAAAGACAGGAATTGATTAGTGAAAGTAAGGAAATAGAAATGATTGGTCATCTTCACGGTGACATTTTCAACCAAGATAAATTTTTAATTAATGGTGTTGAAATGAGTGTTAAATTGGTTCGATCGAGAGAGAGCTTTAATTTAATTGCTGGGTCAAACGATGTAAAGTTTAAAGTTTGCATTACGGACGCAACTCTTATTGTTCGACGAGCACGAATTAATCCAAGTGTATTATTCGCACATCAAAAAGTTTTAGCTTCTACCACTGCTAAATATCCTATTACTCGAGCTGAAGTAAAAGTTTTAACAATTCCATCGGGTGTTCAAGGAAAAACTCTTGATAATATATTTTTAGGGCAGTGGTAACGCCAGTTAACAATCTACTTTATCAACATTACATTACATATCGCATTGAGTTCGTCCTAAGTTATATCTACTTTATTAACATGACTAGTGCATATTTTTTGTTTCCTTCCTTCCTTCTCTTTCCTACCGCACGCGCTGCCGCCGAGGTGAAAAAGAGGATCTCGGCGCGCGTCATTATACTAAGTGATATTACGCCATCCGCAACGCACGGCCACCCGTCGCGTCTTATGTACATTAACCGCAAACCGCGCAGGACGAACATTGAGTTCTCCTGTTTATGTTTAATATTCACCGCATCAGACATTGTGTCTTTGTAACTCATAAAAGTGTGAGACGCCCCCCGTAAGGGCAAAGGTGGAGAGTGTGGGACTTCACGAGACTGTTCCGAGAGTGCGTGTGCGCCGAACCACGTGGCGAGCTCGCTGTAAAGCAGACACTCCAGGAGGAAGGCGCGGCAGCCCTCATCAGGTCAGTGCGTGCTATCCCACCTATTTATTTTCCCCTTTGCCGTATGCACCAAAATTACAGTCCACTAAATCTTTATCGAAGATACCTTAAGTTACTGGCGTCTCCATTTTTAATGGTCACTTCTCGCTGGATTGACCTTGACTTTCCGCCCTTATTAGATCGTTATCGTAATAAGCGTTTATATAATTAATTATTTATATTTTAATCCGACTTCGGATTAACCCCGCCCTTATTAGAACACTAGAATAGGTCCTAATAGGTGACATTCATAGTAATTTTAAAACTATATTCATAGAATGAATAAGCATATAATTATCAATATAAATTATTTGTTGTATGTTCACATCACGTCATCAACTTTTAACTACATCTATAGATTATACTGTTAAATTACATTTATTATTTGCACTTATATTTAAGCATTATATTCGTTATAAATAACTTCATAATTATTATAAAAGTTAACAATTAAAGTTCATCGTTAACGAAACTAATATTTAATAATTCAACCGCGTAGCGAGGTCGCTTACGGACTACCCGCTTATAATTATATTATTTTTGCCGCATAACTTAAGTTGTAATGCCGCCTAAAAAACAAATAGCATCGAATAATAGCGATTCCTCGGATAATGAGGGCACACCTGATGCTGAGTTGGTTTTATTGTTAGCTAAACGAGATGCTTTATTTCAAATAGTGCAAAAAATATATGATATGTCCTCGGACATCCACATAAACACTTCCACGATGGAGCGTTTTCTTGATGGAAGTTCTAATATTAATGCTTTACGTATTGAGTTTAAACAGGTCTTAGATAATTATAATTCACATTTATTAAAAATAAACCCTATTGCTAAACCTGATTATAACAGCCTCATTGCGTTTGAGTCTCTTTGCGGTAGAATAAATAGGCTTTATTTACAATATTCGCAATCTAATTCACAAAGTACTAGTACACCATCTAAAGCCAGATTCACACTTCCGCCTATCGAACTTATGCCATTTTCGGGTGACATTCGCTCATGGCCTTTATTTTATGCTAGCTTTAAATCAACCGTCCATGACAACACATCGCTTACCGACGCTGAAAAGTTATACTATTTGCTAGGTAAACTAACGGGCAAAGCCCTATCTGTATGCTCAGGTATAACTCCTTGCGCTGAAAATTATAAAATTTTATTGCAAGCACTCGTTGACAAATATGAAGACCAGCGTATGCTAGCATCTACATATATTAATCAGATGTTCGAATTTAAGCCATTGCAATCGGCCACCGCAAATAATTTTGATTTATTTACCGATAACTTTATAAGTGCAGTGCGCGCTTTACAAAACTTAAAGTTAGATAATCTCGCGGACTTAATTGTTCTTCATATCGCGCTTAAGAACCTGGACCCGGATACCATTCGCTCTTTCGAATATAGTCATAACTCGATGGTACCTACCTTTGATGATTTAGTAAATTTTATTAAGACCCGCTCCAAAGTTTTGCAACGCACCGATTCTAGTACAAATTCTAATAGCGCACCAAACAATCGACGAGGTAACGGTAATAATCGTCGCTGTAATAATACTTCGTCGCCGAAGTATCAGGCGTACGTAAGCACGACGACTAGTTGCTCAAAGTGTCTGTGCGATAATATTGTGCATCAACACCTATTTAAGTGTGCAGACTTTAATAAAATGACGCCGCAGGAACGATTTAAATGCGTAAAGAGTAACAATGCATGTGTGAATTGTCTCAGTTTAAGTCATCGAGTGTCTAGTTGCTTTTCAAATTATAGTTGTCGAGTTTGTAAATTTAAACATCACACATTGTTGCACTTCCACCGCAGAAGCGATAATGCTTCCCCTGCGCTGGCGCGTTCTCCACCGCCTCAGCCAGTTATACTGAAGTCTACAACCCCCGCGCCCGCACACTCGCCACCCCTCACCGCAGGTGCGCGTTCAGACGTCGCGCTGTGTACTTCGTTCAAGAATGTTTCTCAACGTTCACCGCCTCCCGCGCACGCAAGTCGTTCGCAGAGAACTGTTTTATTATCAACCGCTCAAGTATTTGCTTACGATGCTAAGGGAGAGAAACAAATTATTCGTATATTATTAGACTCCGCGGCTCAAAGCCATTTTATGACTAAAGAGTGCTGTCATCGTTTAGGCGTTCAACAACACGATACCGAATGTACTGTAGTAAAGGGATTCGGTGGAATTGAAAAAATTGTAAAATCGAAATCGATTGATATTAAAATTTTCTCACGATTCGACTCGAATATTAACTTCAATATTTCAACGCTAGTTGTTGATCAAATCACCGACCTTTTGCCCACCGCTGTGGTAGACACATCTGTCTTATCACACTTCCATGGCATAAGACTCGCTGATGAATGTTATAGCATGCCTAATAAAATTGATGTTTTGATAGGCGCATCCCTTTTCCCGCACTTACTATGTCCAGACGTAATTTATTCGTCTAACGACTTGTCCGGGCCCTCGGCTTTGAATACGGTATTTGGTTACGTTATTATGGGCTCAGTGCCGACACTTCAGGTAAATCATTCTTTAACGTGCTGCTCAGTTCTAGAGTCTCCTATCGTTGACAAATTAGTGCAACGATTTTGGGAGCTTGAACAGCCACCCTCCGCACCGCCCATTCAGTGTCCTTCAGACATTGAATGTGAAGAGTTTTATAAATCTACGACATCCCGCGATCCTTTTACTGGTAGATATATTGTTGGCCTGCCATTTAAAGATGACGTTTACTCTCTCGGAGATTCTTATGAAACCTCTCGACGACGATTCATGTGCTTGGAGAGGAAACTTCAAGCCTCGCCTACATTAAGGTTAGCATATGATGACGTCATAAAGGAATACTTAGCTAAAAATTATATATCCCCCGCACCGCCGTATGACTCTCATGAACCCGCTCCAATATATGTCATACCGCATCATGGAGTTTTACGCGATAAGAAGTCAACGCGTCTGCGCATCGTCCTGGACGCTAGCAGTAAGACTAGCACTGAGCGATCATTAAATGATATTCTGCATTCAGGACCAAATTTGCAAGGCGACTTGTTCAATATAATTTTAACTTTCCGCTTACATCCAATCGCTATGACAGCCGACTGTCGCCAACAATTTCTGCAAATAGTTGTTCGCGATTCTGATCGTCGTTACCAATGCTTCCTATACCGCTTCCGTCCACAAGACCCACTTGTGTTATACCACTTCAATCGCGTGTGCTTCGGTTTAACTTCGAGTCCATACCATGCATTGCGCACGGTAAGACAGCTCATTGATGACGACGGCGCAAAGTATCCGCTTGCGAGTCGTATCGCATTTACTTCGCTATATATGGACGACATCGCGTTCTCTATGCCCAGTGAATCCGAGGCCAGTGAGACCTCTCGGCAGCTGATAGACTTATTCAAGGGTGCCCAATGGGACCTGATAAAATGGCATAGCAACCGTCGATCTGTTTTAGATGACCTCCCTACTTCCCATAAAATTACAGGAGAAGTAGAGTTCGATAAATCAATGCCACATAAAATACTAGGCTTGCATTGGTCTACCGATAGTGACGCCTTTTATTTTAAGATATCTGTTCCCGCTGATGTGACGTGCACTAAGCGCGCCATCTTATCTACTGTCGCTCGCCTGTGGGACATAATGGGTTTCGTTGCTCCCACAGTCGCGTACGCCAAATTGTTAATAAAGCAGCTTTGGCAACTTAATTTAGATTGGGACGACATACCACCACCGCCAATTATTAAGATGTGGAGGCAATTCTGTGCTGAATTACCAGCTCTTAATGATTTACGTATCCCGCGACATGTTGGTGTATCCAAAAACTGTACTGCGTCACTCCTGGGGTTTTCCGACGCCAGCGAGCACGCATACGGTGCCGTAGTCTACATACATGTAAAGAGCGTCAATGGTAACACCGTCCAGTTGATTTGTGCAAAGACTAAAGTCGCACCGACGAAACCACTATCTATTGCACGTCTTGAGCTTTATGGAGCGGTTTTACTCTCAAAATTGCTTCGCAGAGTACTCGACAATTATTCTCTTGACCTTGCAACATCAGTCTATGCCTTTGTAGATTCAAAAGTAGCTCTGTACTGGATAAAGAGTTCGCCACACAAGTGGCAGACCTTTGTTGCAAACCGCGTTGTTCAGATTACCGACAATATTCGCGCTGATAACTTTTATCATGTCGCAGGTACTGAGAATCCCGCTGATATACTTTCACGTGGCGTTACGCCAAATAAATTAGTTTCAAACCCCCTGTGGCTCCATGGGCCTCAGTGGACTTCGTTAGATCCATCTCAATGGCCTCTTCGTACTTTAGACAATGAGGTTATTGCAAATATGCCTGAGAAGAAGATTTTGTCGCACACTGTGTGCACATCCGTCTGTAATTCTGCGATTTATGAGCTCGCACTCCGCATCTCTTCTTGGAGTAAACTTCTACGTATAATTGCGTACGTGTGTAAGTTTGCTAAATTATTGCCCCGCCGCAACACTACTGTAGTGACTGCTGATGATCTCAGTTTCTCTGAGGTTATAATCCTCCGCGCCCTGCAAAAACAGCATTTTGCAGTGGAATATTTAAATATTGAAGGTAACAAACCTTGCTCGCCCGCTTTCAATCGTTTAAGGCCTTTTATTGAGAATGGTTTAATCCGCATTGGTGGTCGTCTTTCGAACTCCGCATTAGATTACACGCAAAAACATCCAATTATACTCCCGCGCAGTGATCATGTAGTGAACATGATCATTGACTATTATCATATTAAAAATTTACACGCTGGGCCTGAATTGTTATTGTCATTGCTCCGTCAAAAATTTTGGATACTTTCCGCACGCCGCACTGTGAGAAGCAGAGTCTACAAATGTAATATATGTTTCCGGCTTAGACCCCGTCCAACTTACCCTTTGATGGCTGATCTTCCCCATAGTCGTGTAAGACAAGCTATTAAGGCATTTACACACACGGGCTGCGATTATGCCGGTCCTATCGCATACACTCCTGTACGTCGTCGTGGTGTACGCAGCGAGAAGGCGTACTTATGTGTTTTCACATGCCTCACGACTCGAGCTGTACATATAGAAATCGCTACAGATCTTAGTAGTTCTAGTTTCCTCGCTGCGCTTAAACGTTTCCTCTCTAGACGAGGGCCGATTCAGTTTTTATATTCGGATAATGGAACGAATTTTAAAGGTGCCGCTTCGTATCTTCGCGATCTCTATAAATTTCTAAACGTTGAATACCGCCCAAAGCTTGAGCAAGAGTGTGCTGAGAATCGTATAACATGGAAGTTCATCTGTCCCAACTCTCCTCATTTTGGAGGCGCCTGGGAGAGTATGATCAAAGTCGTAAAAACGCATCTGTTCCGAGTTATCGGACATCAGTTACTTTCATACGAAGAGCTTAATACTGTCCTTGCGCAAATTGAGTGCTTGCTAAACTCGCGGCCCTTGACAGTATTGAGTTCTGATCCTGCAGAGCCTTCAGCTCTTACTCCGAGTCATTTTTTGAATACCGCACCTTTATTGTCATAACCCGCACCCAAAGTCAAATCTGACTCTACCAGTCTGTTACACAGGCATTCTTTACTGGATAAATTAGTTCAGTCGTTTTGGGACCGGTGGAGGACGGAATACCTTCACGGATTACAAGTTCGTCAGAAGTGGAACACCCCGTCTACGGCTATCGTACCAGGCATGGTTGTAATTGTGATAAATGATAATGAACCGCCCCTTGCTTGGCCATTAGCGATTGTCGAGTAGTCTGTTCATCCTTCGAAGGATGGCGTAGTTCGAGTAGTGACCGTGAGAACTACTAAGGGAACATATCTCCGTCCTGTTGCTCGTATTTGCCCTCTCCCTCTCCCAAGACAATAAATCACGATTATTTTGATTATAATTATTTATCTAAATTAGGAATTAAGTTTATATTTATATATATTAAAAAAGTATTAAACCGCAATATTATATTTATGTATACATTTTCTCGCTTACCAAGTAAGGTTAGTAGATGAGACATGCGCATTGAGCACATCCTCTCACTTTATATACCGCTTATTTATTTGTTTTCCTTTTACTTTTTATATTACGGTTGTCTTTTAAAGGTGACCCTTTAAGGGCGGGAGGAAATGGTAACGCCAGTTAACAATCTACTTTATCAACATTACATTACATATCGCATTGAGTTCGTCCTAAGTTATATCTACTTTATCAACATGACTAGTGCATATTTTTTGTTTCCTTCCTTCCTTCCCTTTCCTACCGCACGCGCTGCCGCCGAGGTGAAAAAGAGGATCTCGGCGCGCGTCATTATACTAAGTGATATTACGCCATCCGCAACGCACGGCCACCCGTCGCGTCTTATGTACATTAACCGCAAACCGCGCAGGACGAACATTGAGTTCTCCTGTTTATGTTTAATATTCACCGCATCAGACATTGTGTCTTTGTAACTCATAAAAGTGTGAGACGCCCCCCGTAAGGGCAAAGGTGGAGAGTGTGGGAATTCACGAGACTGTTCCGAGAGTGCGTGTGCGCCGAACCACGTGGCGAGCTCGCTGTAAAGCAGACACTCCAGGAGGAAGGCGCGGCAGCCCTCATCAGGTCAGTGCGTGCTATCCCACCTATTTATTTTCCCCTTTGCCGTATGCACCAAAATTACAGTCCACTAAATCTTTATCGAAGATACCTTAAGTTACTGGCGTCTCCAGGCAGGTACCCAAAAGATGTATAATTGGATTTGTGAACAATTCTGCATTTAATGGTTCCCTTACTAAAAATCCATTTAACTTTGAAAACTATGGTATTAATTCTTTCAGCTTATATATTGATGGTCAACAAATACCTTCAAAAGCTTTGCAACCATCTTTTAATAATAGCATATTTACATCAGCATATCATACTCTATTCTCGGGAACTGGTATTCACTTTCTTAACGAAGGAAATGGAATCTCTTGTGAACAGTATGCCAAAGGTTACTGTCTATTAGCATTTGACTTAACTCCTGATTTATCAGCCAACTCATCAGCTCATTGGAATCTCATAAAGCATGGTAGTGTAAGATTAGAAGTACGATTTGAATCCTCACTAATACAAACAATTAACTGTATAGTTTATGCTGAGTTTGATAATATTATTGAGATAGATAAAAACAGAAATGTTACTGTAGACTATAGTAGTTAAGGTTATAATATGTGTTGTGTGTTAGATTTTATGAGTTATGTGTAATGCATTTTATGTGTATGTAACTATGTGAAACATTATAAAATTAAATAAAACAAATTGTATGCAATATATTATTTTTTATTTCTTTATAAATATTCTATTTAATCTAATACAAAACTCTGTTCGAGTTTAAATTTTACATAAGCACACTGACTAAACCACTGAACATGCTGCTGCCAAGGATCATCATCATCTTCCCAATCTTTTAAGCCACCACCACAATGGAAACACTTGGTCCTGTCTGCATGGCCAGTATAAAAGAAACCGGCTTCTGCATGGATCTATCAATACTACGTTTGTGTTACTTAAGCTGCAGTTAATTGTTTTATATATATATATATATATATATATATATATATATATATATATATATATATATATATATATATATATATATATATATATATATACAGGGTGTAAGTGTTAACACCGTTGTCCTTGAAACCAGTGGTTTGGTTTCACTTATAGAACGTGAATTCAATGAATTAAAAAAAAAATTACGCTATTTCCTTTCATAAAATTTAAAAAGTTTCTGTCCGACACCGTCCGTAAAATTGTATTATACTCCTTTGTTCCTATCTACACTAATCTGACTCATTAATAAAACACATTACCTAATTTTGTTAAAATTTTTATTTATAAAATACAAAATCTTATTACTTATTATCTATAAAATAGGAGCGAAACATCTCATCCACTAAAATATCGTTGTACAATGTGTTCCCTGTAAATATACTCGTAAAACTATGCATTGAACATCCCTGAAACTTATATAGCAAATACATTAAGCAATATTCGCCACAAAATGAAGTCCACTCATTCTGAATCCTATCAACATTCCAGTTCCATCTTTTACAATTTCTTTTAAAAAACTCTAGATGATATCGTACAGGTGCCCGTCCGAATGAATCAAAATATTGACCGACGTCATTCGTATCGATATATAAAGCTACCCAATGTGACCCTGGTTTATCATCTCTATCCAAATTGCATATTATATACGTTGGTACGTGGGTGTACATGGGTAGTTTATTGGCAGCATAAACATTATTTTCTAGAGTGGGGTGAATCTTTTTCAGATGTTGTTGTACATCTAGTGTATCCATAATATTACTACTATTAGTAGATTATTACAGTACCAATCTACTCAATGACTAATATAGGAATGATCAATTATAGTGATTTCTAAATATTAAATTGCATTCTTTGTGTTATACAAAACGTATTTGAGTCACCAATACACTGAACAAGACACGACAGGAATGACGTAGGAATGTAGAGATAAGCAACAGAATGTAAGGTAAGCTTGATGACGCATAAAGATACTATCAATTCTACTGCAGAAATTCTTTAGATTAGAATTATTACTCACTGGTACTATATAAGACCAAGCAACTGCAGTGATGGAGTTTAGTGTATGGTCGTTTGACCGCAGTGGATCTATCAATTCTACGTTTGTGTTACTTCAACGCATCAAAGGCCATGGATGTAAGTGTTTATTCTATTGACAAACTTACTTTTCTTTCTGTTATTTTCTTACGTGTGTATGATTTAGTGTTAACAAATTATATTTAAATATTATGTGTGTGTATATGGTTAAGCCGTGGTAGCTCAGATGGTTAGCGCAAAATGTAAAATTCACAGTACGCGACCCGGGTTCGATCCCCGCCGGCACCAATTAAATTGTTAATTACAATTTTAAGTGCTGATTAACCACGTGCTCAGCGGTGAAGGAAAACATCGTGAGGAATGCATGTCTGAGAAAATTTCGAAGGCATGTGAAGTTTGCCAACACGCATTGAGGTATCGCAGCGAACATTTCCTAGCCCTAAAACCCTCTCAGAAATGAGAGGAGGCCTATGTTCAGCAGTGGACTTTAATAGGTTGTAACTTTAGCTTTTTTAACTTTTATGATTAAGTGTTAACAAATTGATATTAACATGATAACTGTGTTGTTGCAGAAATCATTGAGCTTCGATGAAAATACCTATAAACAGTATTACTACGAGCCACTCTCCCCTCAAGAAGAGAGTGATGACATCGTCATTAATAATAACACATGCGATGGTGGAAAAAGAAAATCGCAATCGATTGATCATTTTTTTGAAGCTGAATCAAAAATAAAAAAGAGGAAGCTGTTATCATCAACCGTAGCACGAGCCGCTAGAGATGGTGTATCATACATTTCTACTAATTCTGACGACGGAGACCAAGCGACGCATCTCATCAAAATTGAAATGTACGATATGAAGAAGCTATCCAAGATTCCAACTACTGATCATTGGAAACATGCTTCCACGAGGATTAAATATTACGTAAAGACTAATAAGGATAGCATCTACGACAACACAAACGCCCTCGTATACAATATTACAAAGACAATAGCAGAAAGTGAAAAAGTTAAAAAATACTTTTTTAACAATGACAGTCATTAGCTGATCATTAGTGAATGTGATTCTGTTTACTTAAATTACAGGAAGACAAGAGCAGAAGAGAGAGATGAGTGTGGCATACGTGTACAGAACACATCATTGAAGAACAAAACTACAACACTGAATGGAGATGAAAACGAGAAGAATATGCAGTACTCAAGAGCTGAATATCCATTCTTCAGTTCAAAATCTAGCCGGTTGCTCAGTTTCGAAAACTGGCCTCTCGTTATGCGACAGAAACCTGAAGATCTTGCAGAAGCCGGTTTCTTTTATACTGGCCATGCAGACAGGACCAAGTGTTTCCATTGTGATGGTGGCTTAAAAGATTGGGAAGATGATGATGATCCTTGGCAGCAGCATGTTCAGTGGTTTAGTCAGTGTGCTTATGTAAAATTTAAACTCGAACAGAGTTTTGTATTAGATTAAATAGAATATTTATAAAGAAATAAAAAATAATATATTGCATACAATTTGTCTTATTTAATTTTATAATGTTCCACATAGTTACATACACACAAAATGCATTACACATAACTCATAAAATCTAACACACAACACATATTATAACCTTAACTACTATAGTCTACGGTAACATTTCTGTTTTTATCTATCTCAATAATATTATCAAACTCAGCATAAACTATACAGTTAATTGTTTGTATTAGTGAGGATTCAAATCGTACTTCTAATCTTACACTACCATGCTTTATGAGATTCCAATGAGCTGATGAGTTGGCTGATAAATCAGGAGTTAAGTCAAATGCTAATAGACAGTAACCTTTGGCATACTGTTCACAAGAGATTCCATTTCCTTCATTAAGAAAGTGAATACCAGTTCCCGAGAATAGAGTATGATATGCTGATGTAAATATGCTATTATTAAAAGATGGTTGCAAAGCTTTTAAAGGTATTTGTTGACCATCAATATATAAGCTGAAAGAATTAATACCATAGTTTTCAAAGTTAAATGGATTTTTAGTAAGGGAACCATTAAATGCAGAATTGTTCACAAATCCAATTATACATCTTTTGGGTACCTGCCTGGAGACGCCAGTAACTTAAGGTATCTTCGATAAAGATTTAGTGGACTGTAATTTTGGTGCATACGGCAAAGGGGAAAATAAATAGGTGGGATAGCACGCACTGACCTGATGAGGGCTGCCGCGCCTTCCTCCTGGAGTGTCTGCTTTACAGCGAGCTCGCCACGTGGTTCGGCGCACACGCACTCTCGGAACAGTCTCGTGAATTCCCACACTCTCCACCTTTGCCCTTACGGGGGGCGTCTCACACTTTTATGAGTTACAAAGACACAATGTCTGATGCGGTGAATATTAAACATAAACAGGAGAACTCAATGTTCGTCCTGCGCGGTTTGCGGTTAATGTACATAAGACGCGACGGGTGGCCGTGCGTTGCGGATGGCGTAATATCACTTAGTATAATGACGCGCGCCGAGATCCTCTTTTTCACCTCGGCGGCAGCGCGTGCGGTAGGAAAGGGAAGGAAGGAAGGAAACAAAAAATATGCACTAGTCATGTTGATAAAGTAGATATAACTTAGGACGAACTCAATGCGATATGTAATGTAATGTTGATAAAGTAGATTGTTAACTGGCGTTACCATTTCCTCCCGCCCTTAAAGGGTCACCTTTAAAAGACAACCGTAATATAAAAAGTAAAAGGAAAACAAATAAATAAGCGGTATATAAAGTGAGAGGATGTGCTCAATGCGCATGTCTCATCTACTAACCTTACTTGGTAAGCGAGAAAATGTATACATAAATATAATATTGCGGTTTAATACTTTTTTAATATATATAAATATAAACTTAATTCCTAATTTAGATAAATAATTATAATCAAAATAATCGTGATTTATTGTCTTGGGAGAGGGAGAGGGCAAATACGAGCAACAGGACGGAGATATGTTCCCTTAGTAGTTCTCACGGTCACTACTCGAACTACGCCATCCTTCGAAGGATGAACAGACTACTCGACAATCGCTAATGGCCAAGCAAGGGGCGGTTCATTATCATTTATCACAATTACAACCATGCCTGGTACGATAGCCGTAGACGGGGTGTTCCACTTCTGACGAACTTGTAATCCGTGAAGGTATTCCGTCCTCCACCGGTCCCAAAACGACTGAACTAATTTATCCAGTAAAGAATGCCTGTGTAACAGACTGGTAGAGTCAGATTTGACTTTGGGTGCGGGTTATGACAATAAAGGTGCGGTATTCAAAAAATGACTCGGAGTAAGAGCTGAAGGCTCTGCAGGATCAGAACTCAATACTGTCAAGGGCCGCGAGTTTAGCAAGCACTCAATTTGCGCAAGGACAGTATTAAGCTCTTCGTATGAAAGTAACTGATGTCCGATAACTCGGAACAGATGCGTTTTTACGACTTTGATCATACTCTCCCAGGCGCCTCCAAAATGAGGAGAGTTGGGACAGATGAACTTCCATGTTATACGATTCTCAGCACACTCTTGCTCAAGCTTTGGGCGGTATTCAACGTTTAGAAATTTATAGAGATCGCGAAGATACGAAGCGGCACCTTTAAAATTCGTTCCATTATCCGAATATAAAAACTGAATCGGCCCTCGTCTAGAGAGGAAACGTTTAAGCGCAGCGAGGAAACTAGAACTACTAAGATCTGTAGCGATTTCTATATGTACAGCTCGAGTCGTGAGGCATGTGAAAACACATAAGTACGCCTTCTCGCTGCGTACACCACGACGACGTACAGGAGTGTATGCGATAGGACCGGCATAATCGCAGCCCGTGTGTGTAAATGCCTTAATAGCTTGTCTTACACGACTATGGGGAAGATCAGCCATCAAAGGGTAAGTTGGACGGGGTCTAAGCCGGAAACATATATTACATTTGTAGACTCTGCTTCTCACAGTGCGGCGTGCGGAAAGTATCCAAAATTTTTGACGGAGCAATGACAATAACAATTCAGGCCCAGCGTGTAAATTTTTAATATGATAATAGTCAATGATCATGTTCACTACATGATCACTGCGCGGGAGTATAATTGGATGTTTTTGCGTGTAATCTAATGCGGAGTTCGAAAGACGACCACCAATGCGGATTAAACCATTCTCAATAAAAGGCCTTAAACGATTGAAAGCGGGCGAGCAAGGTTTGTTACCTTCAATATTTAAATATTCCACTGCAAAATGCTGTTTTTGCAGGGCGCGGAGGATTATAACCTCAGAGAAACTGAGATCATCAGCAGTCACTACAGTAGTGTTGCGGCGGGGCAATAATTTAGCAAACTTACACACGTACGCAATTATACGTAGAAGTTTACTCCAAGAAGAGATGCGGAGTGCGAGCTCATAAATCGCAGAATTACAGACGGATGTGCACACAGTGTGCGACAAAATCTTCTTCTCAGGCATATTTGCAATAACCTCATTGTCTAAAGTACGAAGAGGCCATTGAGATGGATCTAACGAAGTCCACTGAGGCCCATGGAGCCACAGGGGGTTTGAAACTAATTTATTTGGCGTAACGCCACGTGAAAGTATATCAGCGGGATTCTCAGTACCTGCGACATGATAAAAGTTATCAGCGCGAATATTGTCGGTAATCTGAACAACGCGGTTTGCAACAAAGGTCTGCCACTTGTGTGGCGAACTCTTTATCCAGTACAGAGCTACTTTTGAATCTACAAAGGCATAGACTGATGTTGCAAGGTCAAGAGAATAATTGTCGAGTACTCTGCGAAGCAATTTTGAGAGTAAAACCGCTCCATAAAGCTCAAGACGTGCAATAGATAGTGGTTTCGTCGGTGCGACTTTAGTCTTTGCACAAATCAACTGGACGGTGTTACCATTGACGCTCTTTACATGTATGTAGACTACGGCACCGTATGCGTGCTCGCTGGCGTCGGAAAACCCCAGGAGTGACGCAGTACAGTTTTTGGATACACCAACATGTCGCGGGATACGTAAATCATTAAGAGCTGGTAATTCAGCACAGAATTGCCTCCACATCTTAATAATTGGCGGTGGTGGTATGTCGTCCCAATCTAAATTAAGTTGCCAAAGCTGCTTTATTAACAATTTGGCGTACGCGACTGTGGGAGCAACGAAACCCATTATGTCCCACAGGCGAGCGACAGTAGATAAGATGGCGCGCTTAGTGCACGTCACATCAGCGGGAACAGATATCTTAAAATAAAAGGCGTCACTATCGGTAGACCAATGCAAGCCTAGTATTTTATGTGGCATTGATTTATCGAACTCTACTTCTCCTGTAATTTTATGGGAAGTAGGGAGGTCATCTAAAACAGATCGACGGTTGCTATGCCATTTTATCAGGTCCCATTGGGCACCCTTGAATAAGTCTATCAGCTGCCGAGAGGTCTCACTGGCCTCGGATTCACTGGGCATAGAGAACGCGATGTCGTCCATATATAGCGAAGTAAATGCGATACGACTCGCAAGCGGATACTTTGCGCCGTCGTCATCAATGAGCTGTCTTACCGTGCGCAATGCATGGTATGGACTCGAAGTTAAACCGAAGCACACGCGATTGAAGTGGTATAACACAAGTGGGTCTTGTGGACGGAAGCGGTATAGGAAGCATTGGTAACGACGATCAGAATCGCGAACAACTATTTGCAGAAATTGTTGGCGACAGTCGGCTGTCATAGCGATTGGATGTAAGCGGAAAGTTAAAATTATATTGAACAAGTCGCCTTGCAAATTTGGTCCTGAATGCAGAATATCATTTAATGATCGCTCAGTGCTAGTCTTACTGCTAGCGTCCAGGACGATGCGCAGACGCGTTGACTTCTTATCGCGTAAAACTCCATGATGCGGTATGACATATATTGGAGCGGGTTCATGAGAGTCATACGGCGGTGCGGGGGATATATAATTTTTAGCTAAGTATTCCTTTATGACGTCATCATATGCTAACCTTAATGTAGGCGAGGCTTGAAGTTTCCTCTCCAAGCACATGAATCGTCGTCGAGAGGTTTCATAAGAATCTCCGAGAGAGTAAACGTCATCTTTAAATGGCAGGCCAACAATATATCTACCAGTAAAAGGATCGCGGGATGATGATGGGACGCGTAATTGATTCATGCGTGGTTTTTTCATAAAACCCCTCCTTCCAAAGGCCTTTTCGTATTTCTTTACGCGCGCGTGTTTATATGAATTATCGTGCATCTCACTGAATAATCTTTCCCCCGGTGCGGTGCGGGAGGACGACACTTACACACACATGCATGCGCGGTGACGCGCGCTTATTCTAGTTTTATTCAACTCAGTCAGCTGCGGCCTGTGACGTTCGTATGACTAGAGCTATACCTGCGCTCTAAATTACTACGCTACATTGACCCCTGCTTGAACTTTGGATTCAATCAAATTGATATAAGCACAGACAAAAATAGAGGAATATATAAATAAAATTTTGAAAAAAAAAAACGATCTCAAAATTTTATTAATGTTCCGCTAATTTTATCTGTACTTACCTATGTCAATGTGATTTACATTCGATTATAATTATATTCTCAGACGTGCAGGTTTCCTCAATATGTTTTCCTTCACCGCCGAGCACGTGGTAAATCAGCACAATTGCAATTAACAATTTCATTGGTACCGGCGGGGATCGAACTCGGGTCTGCATGTCTGAGAAATTAAAAAATATATATTTCGAAGAAATGTGAAGTTCGTCAACACGCATTGAGGCAGCGTGGCGGACATTTCCTTGCCTTAAAACCCTCGCAGAAATTAGAGGAGGCCTGTGCCCAGCAGTGGGACGTATATAGGCTGTAACTTTACTTTTTTTTACTTTTATAAATATGTTATTTTACCGACGAAAATTTTAAATAAAAATAAAAAATAAGCAACCGACAACCTCCTAGATCCCTAGGTGACTTGCGAGATGTCAGTGTAACAAAACAAAACGGCCCAGAAAAACAGACTTTCCAACTGATAGCTAAATCAGCACGCAACAATTTCATTGGTGCCAGTAGGGATCGAACCCGGGTTGCTCCCGTACTGTGATACCTATAACGAGCGCTAACCATGTGAGCTACCACGGCTCTCAACGACATCGTTCCGTTCGTGTACAGCGCTGAAGATAGCAGAGTAAAAAATTAGAGATGTTTGAAATTTGTCATCTGTGAGAGTGAATTTTGTCTGTGTACTCTGTAACAAATAACTATATAGAAAAAAAATGTGAAAATGACATTTCGCCATTTTTGTTTGTGTACTGGTTAGGAACTCGATCAAAAATTTGATAATGTTTCTGTTTTTATACGTTATTTCTAATGTTATTTTACATCAAATTAATTGTGAAAATATTTAGGAAATATGTTTCATTACGACGATTCAAAAACGTTTACATATAATAATTTACCTCGAAATTTACTATACGCGATTATCGTTTATTGATTATATTATATTGTTTGAAAAGTATTCCTATCAGCTTTGTGTTAAATGGATGCTAAATATAAAAGAATGCTTCAGTATTGATAGCAATTTATAAACGAAATATCTGTTGAGATGTGTCTAGAAATTATTAATACTTATTTTTATTTATTTATTAAAATAATAAATAAATAAAAATAAGTATACATTTATCTATATTGAGTACTAGTTTTTCCCCGCGATCTCGCCCGCGTGGAATATGGATTTCATGGGTTTTAATTTTTTTGCGCGGAACCCTAATTCTTTTTCTAAAACAAGTTATTCCTTATTTCATCAGCTATCTGCCAGTGAAAGTCCAGTCAAAATAGATCCAGCTGTTTCGGAGATTAGCTGGAACAAACAGACAGACAGACAGACCGACAGACAGACAAAAATAGTACTTTCATATGTATTTAATAAAAACATTACAAACAGACACTTCAATTTTATTTATTTGTAGATATACTTAGATATAAGATATTATTCATATTGGTGTCATTTTAAAGGGAATATCATGTACTATTATAATAATAAAATAATTGTCTCCAGTAAATATTATACTTTTCTTGTAAAAGTCGAAATAACAAATAAATACGATTTATTTTTATATTCCCATATGCCTTATTTTCATCCTTTATTTTTTATTTGACCAATTTTCTTTTAACAAAATTAAATTCTGAATTCGTTGAGCTTTTTGTGAATATTTTTATTAGAATGTTAGGTAGGTACCTATTTAGTTTTTCGGTAGTAGGTAATCGTTTTTGTTGCGACAGTCTCGCGCGGTCGTAAAAAAAAGTTACTGCGCGGACAGGTGGGACGAGAATCACTTGCGCGGCGTGGAGGTGGATAGGTACCTACCTACTGTTATTGCCTAGATACCCACAACCTATACAACAAAATTTGACAAACTGTCGCTGCGTCGTGGACACTAAAATCACGGTAATATTATCTATACAGTATTCCAACTTCATACAAACGGACGAAACGAGAGCTATACCTACGCGCCTCGATCTCGGCATGCGCTGGGCATGCAGACAGTCGTGACTGTGCAGTGCCGCAGTGATGATTTTGTGGAATATATAAAAAAATGGAGGAAATAAATAATAGAATAGAAATAAAGAAATAATAAATCCGTACTTCATTTAAAACCGAACATTTAAATTGTAAAGTAGCTGCAGGTATCTATAACCAAGTAAAAGATATTCCTTTTCTCCACCTTGTCCATGTTTCCCAAAACAAATTTTAATTAAGCTTTATATTAGAATGCGTATTTTTTATACTTAAAAATTTAATAATAAAGCATTTCGTACGTCTCAGCCGAGGCGCAAATATTTTTCGGTAGCAAATTTATAAGACGATTTGTTATTCTAACATAAACATGTTTTTTTTTTAAATTAAATCTACCCATCAAAAAACGACAAGCATTTTTAGGGTTCCGTAGTCAACTAGGAACCCTTATAGTTTCGCCATGTCTGTCTGTCCGTCTGTCCGTCCTCGCTTAATCTCTGTGACCGTTAGCACTAGAAAGCTGAAATTTGGTACCAATATGTATATCAATCACGCCGACAGAGTGGTAAAATAAAAATTGGAAAAAAATGTTTTATTAGGGTAGCCCCCCTATATGTAAAGTGGGAAGTGATTTTTTTTTAATTTCAACCCTAAGGTGTGATATATTGTTGGAAAGGTATTTAAAAATGAATAGGGGTTTACTAAAATCATTCACGCTCCAAAGTAAAAAACAATGTGTTTTTCCCCCCCCTCTAACTTTTGAACCATAATAATTTCTTATATTTACGCGAACACTACACATGATTAAAACTACTTTTACGTATTTTATCGCGTTTATTTTTACTTTTAATTACTTTTACTTTTAATTCCCGACGTTTCGGGCGCTTTCCAGCACCCAAGTCTGCAGTTTGTAATCATATCCTAGACGGCCCCAACCATTACATCAGATTTGATAGACCACAAATCCTCGCGAGAGAACACCGATTCCTACCAAAGATGATACGTGAGGCTATTGAAATTAAAAAAAACATCCTAATTTCAATAGAGAAGGAGGCTGGGTACTAACACCTGCTTGGGATCCCATAATCAATAAAATTAAAACTAAACCCAAGCATACCACTGCAAGACCTCAGGACATAGTCAGTTCATTTTGCATAGATCGGACCATAAACAATAATCAAAAAAGCTGAAGGTACTCCGGGTTTAACAATGACATCGGGACGTCAGTCTTTTCAGTCTGATCTCAGATCTCAGTCCCCCGTGATTTTGGGTGCTGGAAAGCGCCCGAAACGTCGGGAATTAAAAGTAATTAAAAGTAAAAATAAACGCGATAAAATCCGTAAAAGTAGTTTTAATTTTGAACCATAAGTTTAGAAAATATGAAAAAATCTGAAAAGTAGAACTTTATAAGGACTTTCTAGGAAAATCATTTTGAACTAGGATGGAAACAACAGTACCCACTACCGGGAGCAGTTGCAGGAGCGCGGAGCGCTGCTGGAGCGCGAACATAATGGATACCCACCTTTAAACTCATAAGTGGGAACACTTATTGTGACGGACGGGAAACTACGGAACCCTACACTGAGCGTGGCCCGACACGCTCTTGGCCAGTTTTTATTGAACACTTCCTATTCAATTCACAAAGTACCTATTATATTTGTTTATATAAAAAAGTATATTTACAATGATAAAACTAAATGGTAACATAAAGTAGGCAAATGTAAAAATGCTGGAGGCAGGCAGCCCTATTCAACCCTATTGCATGTTTACGTACCGATCGGCTGTAGGCATTTATTTCAAAGATACGGCCGAGTTACAATACTGTATAGATAATATTACCGTGCTAAAATCTAAACTGCCTACCTACCTGCCTAAGTACGTCGGTACTAAGGAAACAGTCTTGACGGGTCACTTGTCTTGATAAAAACATGTGTTTACATCTAGTGATATTGTATGTATATAAAAAAAATAAGAAGACAGGTAAGTATTTTTGAAAACAATTTATAGGTAGGCAGAACCAATTACAATTATTATCTAAATATTATAAATACGAAAGTTTGGATGGATAGATGTATGTTACTCAATCACGCCAGAACAGCTGAAGGAATCTGGATGATATTTAGCTCAGAGATAGGTTATACCTGGTCTGGAATAACACATTTGATACCGTTTATTCAGGTATTTCGTTCCTGTGGGATAATTTTCGAGTTCACGCGTTTGAAGCCGCTGGCAACACCTAGTACGGATATAAATTGCGATGACTGTTCCAGTTCATGCAATTCGGCGTCGTGAACTCTTGAGTGATCGCTGCATGACCACCCGGGGAAAACAAAACATAATAAAATAAGCAATCTATATTAGGTATCTATAGAGCCATAGAGGTATAGTATAAAGCGATAACGCAGCGCCTAATAATTTAGTACGAGTTTGTAGGTAGGTACTGCTGATTTCACAGCAAGCGTCGAGCGGCACAGAATAGGGTGGTATGTATATGTGCATCGTGTTCGTGTAACTTCGTTTTTGTTCTAACGGTTCGGAACGCCGTACGAACAAGACGTGCGTTCTAACTGCTCTTCACTGATACTGTCTCTGTCGGGCACGATGCCAGGTGAGACAACGTGCTTTTTGACCGCGCCCACCAATGAGTTCGAGCCCGCAACTTGTTCCACCTTAATTTGAAAATATATCTTTGTTATTTTTTGGTTTTAGACCAAGTTTTTTCGCAGCTTTCACTTTAGCAGTTAATGGTGGAATGAACGAGGTCAATCGTTTTCTTTTAGTTTTATACCCAGATCCTGTCATGTTAAATTGATCAATTTTCTCATCAGCCTTTCGTTTTAAATTCGTACTAACTTGCTTTAGACGATCTTTTATTGAGGCTTCCATAGGACGCGCTTGAACCATATCCGATAAAAGTCCTACTCCAGCGCTTAATGCCTCCTTACCAATCACTCGAGCACCACTTGAAAGTAAAGGTAAAACTGATCTAAATAACCCCCCTAAGAAGCTCCCAATACCATGACCGCGTTGGTATGGTGCACCCTTATAAATTACTCCAACTCCTGACCCAGCTTGATGTGTATAATAATTTTCATATGGACATTTATGATGATCACGCAGAGTATTCATTATTATAATTTTCGGAAATGTAGTTTAATACACACGGTTCCAAACTGGAATGGTATTTTTTGTCCTGTGCTCGATCTTATTACTATTTCCAGCGTATCGAACTCTCTTTGCATAACAGGTAAGTAGTGAGGTTGAGAGAAAACGTGCATTTTATTTGCACCATAAATGTATTTTGTAGGATCTAATGAAATGACTCTTAGTAAAGGAGTCATAACATCACCCACAATCTGACGATCGATAATGTCACAATATAGAAAGAGTTGAGATGGTAACCCTAAGTGTAAATTAGCAGGACACTTTCCAAAATTTCTCTCTAGGAGATTTTTATTTGGTTCATAACCTAGTTGTAAACTTAATTTGGGTGATAATGTTACGGATGTTATATTTTTATCCAAAACAGAAATAGACACAAATTTTGTTATTTCATCATAGTGAAATTTCAAGTTCTCTCCGATACCATTTAACACTCTTAAAATATGCTCAACGTTATCATAGTTGGTAGCTAGAATATGTTTTTTGTAGTACACTGTGGATGGCTTATCTTCATTAGGCATTAACATAGATTTTGTAATGTATATAACATTTTCATGATCTTGAACAGTAAACATGTTACATGGATATTGAAACTCGACAACTCCAACCGACCATTCACCTTCTAATTTAATAGCTTTCGGTAATTTCGTTGAAAAATTTGTGGTCTTGTTATCAGGAAAGTATTCCATTGAACTATTGCTGAGCAAAGTTAAATAAAAACTTTCTTTATTCATATTTCTTTTAAACTAGAAGCTAAAATCCAACTGGGCTAAACTTTCCAATATGGACCATCGATTTCAAAGCCCATATTTTTTTTTGTAGATAGTACTCACTAAAAGAAAGTGTTCTGCAAAGTTTTAGGTTGCGGAAACTTAAGGTTCATGAGATATATTTTTTTATACTTTTCATACAAATTGGTAAATAACACGCAATTACTAAAAAAAAATTTGACAAATGATTGATGTTAAACGTCGGTTAGTGCAGGGTTCCGAATATTTTGAAAGTATCGATACCTACTCGATACCAAGTATCGTATCAAAAATATCAATACTACTTGGTATCGAGTACATTTCGTTAATTTTGGAGACGAAAAATTATGACAAACCAATTAGATGCATAGGAAGAGCTGATAAGTGCAATTATAGATGTATATAAAGTAGAATAAAGTTTACTCTATTTAAGTTCCACCTTAGTACTTGTATTTCATTGTTTGCAACTTGTTTGTATGTCTTAATTAGTACAGCTTTTGTACTTTTATTTTATTGTTTGCAACTTTCTGTATTATCTAATTCTTACTACAATAAAGTGTTTACTGACTTATTGACTTACTTATTTAATATTCAAAAAGTACCCAAAACCGAATCAGAGCACCCCACTATCCACGTGGTCTTGTGTGCCCTACCCCTAGAGTGTATATAAGAGCCCGGAGGCGCGGAGGGAGAGCAGTGCCCGCCCGCCGTAGGAAAGCGCAGGCACCGAGATCGCCGTAGCGGCTGAGGCTGGTCGCCGAAGGCGACCAAAAAGCCGAAGCTGCGAAGGCGAGCCCAGGTGCCTGTGCTTCCCTACGCTAGGGCGGAGGCACTGCTCATCCCGCAGCGCTGGAGCTGCCACGGAGCGCCGGAGCACAACTTCCCGGCTTCTTACCCCCCCCTAGTCTCCAAAATTAACGAAATGTACTCGATACCAAGTAGTAGTGATACTTTTGATACGATACTTGGTATCGAGTACGTATCGATACTTTCAAAATATTCGGAACCCTACACTAATTGACGTTTGACAATTTGACATCAATGATTTGTCAAATTCATTTTTTGGTGTAATTGCGTGTTATTTGCCAATTTGTATGAAAAGTTTAAAAAAATATATCTCATGAACCGTAAGTTTCCGCAACCTAAAAGTTTGCAAAACGCTTTCTTTTAGTGAGTACTATCTACAAAAAAAATATGGGCTTTGAAATCGATGGTCCATATTGGAAAGTTTAACCTCCAACGGTTAAATTTATCTGGATAACCTTTCCACTTCACTAATACTTCTTTTCTGTTACCTGAGTAACGTGTGTCAATTATTTTATCTATTTTATATTGTGAGGTGGGGTTGTAAGTGATTTTCTGTAATTCTCTTTCATAAAAAGTACCAACTATTGGTTCATTTTGTAAATCTGTTATTATATAAACAACCCATGGAGATCTATCAATTATTGAAGATATAATAAATATTTCATCACTCCAATTTGATTCATATCCTTTTTGGAAAGCATGTTTATATTTAGTTATTCGAACATAATCACCCACATTGAAATTTGGTTTAGGATTTTCTAAAGAAAGTTTGTTTGACCGTCTTTCATAAAGATTAGTCCAAACTGTCATAATATTGTTGGAATTTACATCACATGGGCACATCTTAATACTAGAGTGAAAGCTGTGATTGTAAGAGTATATTAAATCTTGTAAAACATCTATATATCTATAAGTATTATTATGAGTGAAATAACGCCACATTTTCATTTTTAGTGTTCTTTGAAATCGTTCAACAATACTGGCCTTAATGTCAGGATTGTGGTATAGTAATTAATCTTTTTGGATTTAAAGTATTTTTGTACATCTTTTGAAACAAATTCTGTACCTTTATCAGATTGTATGTGAGTAGGTGTTAAATTACTTTCAGTAAATATACTTTCAAAACATTCTTTAGTCGTTTCTGAGTTTTTCTTTTTCATTGGTCTTGCAAAAGCATATTTACTAAATACATCAATAACACAAAGTATATACTTGAAACCATCATTATATTGAGAATAAGTTCGCATATCACTTAAATCAGCTTGCCACAGTTCATTAATATTTGATAGAATGTACCTATTACGTGGGAATTTTTTTCGAATGGGTTTATGTAATGTGTATGTTTCTTGTGATTTTAACCATTCCTTTACTTGCTTTTTATTCATTTTACCCTTCATGGCTTTTGATAATTTATCAATACTACCAAAACCAGCGGGATTAGATGGATCATAATAAATCCTGTTAATTTCTTCTAGTACGGGGTCCATTTTTCCCACTCAAGCCTTTTACGTATTTTAGTTGTAGACTTTTTATCTCTACTGCTCGGTGTAGAAAACTCTTGAAATTCAATCTCAGAGGGTTTGTTCAGATCTTTTGCTTGAAGTTGGTTAATAAACTCACATCTCTTTGGATTTCCAATATAAGTAAGTGGTACTATAATATCTTTTAATGCTTCAGCAAATCTATCCCACCTTACTGGATCACTTCTTTTTAAGGGTCTTAGTGAGTCATTTATTAAATCAACAATATTACTTCCAGGAATTTTTTCATTATCAATTATGACTGTACCTTCATTATCCCAATGTATTTTACCTTTACTTGTTTCAACTAAGTTTAATAATAACTGTCCTTTTTTATTATAAGTTTTTGGTATTAAACTGAGTATTTGAGCTGGTGTGTAAAGTGGATTTTCAACATTTTCTTTACTTTTGATGGATCGATTCTCCTCCAACAAAGATTCAGCATCAACTGAAGTTTTTAGATCTCTATTTTTATTTTTAAAACCAATTTTAGACTCGTTTGAATCTTCATTAGATGTATCAGAATAAATTGGTAACCTGAGTGGTTGACGATCCTCTTCGGTAAAATGAAGGTATCTTTGCAGTGTTTGTATATATAACATCCATTTCTTTCGGTCTTCCGTCTTCCTATTCATAATATTTTGCATTTCAATATCTAATCGAGATAAACTACTACTCGTATTAACCTTATTTTCTTGTTTTAATTTTTCAATCAATCCAGGTTCGATAAGTATCATTTTCTTTGCATTTTCCATGTTAACTGGCTAGTCCACTCACTAATTCACTCAATATTGCACCTAATATTATTGGTAAGAAAGCCCCTCCTTTTTGTATAATTATATTTTTTCTTAGTTTATGTTTACACTTACGCACTAGTTGACGGAGTATATTTTTGTGTTTATTCAATTTTTGTTTATCTTGATCTTTAAGAGGTACTTTTCCTTGTAAAACGTTATGAATACACTCACAAATACAGTTCATTTCTTCTTCATCACACGTTTTAAGTAATGCTCTTTGATATTTTGGTTTAAGCGTATGCAAAGCGTTTAGCAAATGTTTATGCGTTGTGAGTCGACGATGCATCATTTAGCAATGATTTGAAATGTTTGATTCTTGGTGTATTTAAACTCTTTTGTGGGGACGTAGACTGTGCAGAAACCATTAAATGGGAAGACATTTGTCTTAATACGACAAAAATCATTGGTATTCTGTTTTAAATCAACCATTAAATATCCATGCGCCTCTAGAGTTGCATCCCTGTAGGCATCTTCAATAAATTTTGGGTTATCTGGTGACACTTGTCGTGCTAAATATCTTATTTGAGTTTTATCTCGAGGGTTTTTAAAACATATTATATAACTTGAGTTTAAGGATATGTCTCTTTGCCCTTTACCCTGATGAAATAAATTTTGTGTTAAATAAAATACACTAAGATTCATGTGATGACTACCTTTTGTAAATATATCCACAATTCTTCCATCGGACTCTCTCATTAGATCATCAATAATAACAAGATGTGGGTTTTCACCGTCAAACATATTAACATTTGGAATTCCTTGATGGTAGTTAACATTTGGTAAATTATATAAAGGTTGCATTTCATCAAAGCACCATGTGATCTGATTAAAATCACAATTACATATTTCTGTAACTGATTTTATGCAATTTGTTACAAAAATTTGACTTCCCACATCCACTTGGCCCCGCCACAATAGCAGTAAACGGATGGATAAAATGAAACATTACACACGTCTAAAGTTCTAAGGGGTGAAATAAAAAATGAAAGTGTTGGTGTTAACAATTAATATATATTGCAAACATTATATAAAACAGAATGATCTGTATACTATTTCTAACACAATTAGTACATCATAATTTTACAATCAACTCAACCTCAAATAAATGCACACACACACGCAAATATAAACAACAATTAACTTAAATTATTTACAATAAAACAACGATAAAATATGTAATAAACTCTACGTCATATTATACTATTATCATTATTTTACAATCAATACAAATTTTATTTACATGCAGACATAAAATTAAAAACTATCAAACGCAGTTTATAATGACCCCAAGCTAATGTTTCAATATTATTATCTAATATATGCCTCTTTGTGTCATTATATGATAAACCAATCTTATTTAATTTTTGTGTAAAAATTGTGTGTTTAATTGATTTAAATCTAAGCATACTATAATATTGCACTTTTTTATTACATAGAGAAGACTTATAATTATCCATGGTCATCTTTTTAGTGATACTACATTTATTTACCCCTTTTGCCTTGGCTATAGTCTTATTCTCTAAGTTAAAAGCGTACATTTTGGATCGTAAACCCACAAATTCTTTCATGATTTTACCATTATTTTCATCTTTAAAAAAACCTAATTTCTTTTTATTTAATTTTGGATATTCAAAAATATTATTTGCATCATAAGCTGAGGTACCTGATGAAAGGTCAGGTTTTATATCAGAGTAAAAATCATCTGTAAATATATGATATATTAAACTATCCGTATCTGTATACAATAATTTGATTTTACTAAACTTTTTAACCATATAGTTATAATGAAAATCATACATTAATGTTTTTGAAATATCTAAAATGCAAAACCCTAAATAAATTGGTTTGTTATATATTAACTTTGTTTTTCGCAACTGAACCGCAACTAGGTTTTCCGAAAATACTGAAAGACTATGAAATTGTGGTTTAGCGATTAGATCTTGAGCTTTGCCCTGGTTCTCCCAGTGTGTAACTAATTTTATGTTAAACCTTTTTTCAATATTCTCCATAGTCTTTCCGAAGACTGAATTATTCATTAATTTATAAAAATCTTTTTCGAAATCTGATTTTGCTAACGTTATTAATTTTGTGTTTAGATCTATGTACATCTTCAACCAGCGAGACTGTTTAAATTTTAAAACTCTATGAATTTTAGTTAATTTAACCCCCATTTCTATGCACTGCTTTAAATTTCTATAATGAATTACATATTTATCTTTATTATTTAAATTTGGGACTAGTTTATTTTCATTAATATTGCCTGCACAAATGTTTTCGGGGCATAAAGGAAAGTCCGAATGTAAATCATGAAGTTCATCTGGATATTCCAAATCAACTTCTAAAATAAAACCGAAGTTCGATGTCTCAGACACATTAAATTCTGTATTCGGATTTACCCATTCGAATCCACCAGTAGGAAGACATTGAGACATAACCCAACCATATAAATTGTTGGCATCAAAATATGTGATATATGAATTTCGTTTCCCTGCATCATAATCCCCCATATATTTGTTATTAGCTCTAGCATAACGATTACTACATTGAGATACACCACCCCTGATACCTGATCTAATAAATGCTATTTTCTCATAATCTGTTAAAAGTTCTAATTCTATTTTTGTATATTTTAACATTGCATCCCAACTTAAACCGGGTGCTGTGTAATAATGGGCAGGGTCTAAATCATAAGTATTAATACATAACTTTCTAAAGTTTTCAAATACATCGGTTAAAAGTAAAACGTCTGTTTTTAAATACAGGTTTGAATAATCTAGCATATTACAACACCCAAAGTGTTCCCAAACATCTTTAGCATGATTGTAATCATCATTTGAAATATGGGAATCTGTGAGCGAGCTATAAAAAAATTTTTGTTCGGGGAGCGATGTTAGGCTTAAACTATCATAATTAGTCATAAGTTCATATGGATAAACGCCTTTCCATTTTAAACGAAAGAAATCTTCATCATTAGGATAATTTCTACGTAATTCTTGAAATTGATCATTACTGAGATTTTTGGCCAATTCTTCTAATTTACATGATAAAAACTTAAATGAATCTATGAATCTTAATATAATTTCGTGGTTATTCATTTTTAATTTTTTGGAAAAGGATATATATTTTTCTTTATTTTGAGGGATAACTTCGACTTCACCATCACAAAAGTTTAACGCGTGAACAATAAAATGAGCATCATAGTGACTAAGGTTGTGTAAAAATATTGGTATATAACGAGGTTTTCTGAACTTCGAGCTACATGATTCGTGAGCAACACCTATAAAACTACCGGTGTACCAATCAAAATCATAAAAATGTTCTGCTAACTCTGTTTCACAAATATGACAAATGGTTGCATTTGAAATTTGGTTTTTGTCTTCATTTGTTAGCGGAAGTGGAGGATATTTTTGTAGTCTATTTATTTCTTTGAGATTGTTAGATAAACTTTCCATAAACACTTGTGCACAGTTGGGTCCGCAATACGTTACATATTTTGATAATTTATCATCATATGAACATTTTATATAATAACCAAAACTATGTACTTCATGTTTCTGAATATTGTGTGTGAAAGGTTTGGAAGGATCGTTAGAACATGATTCTATTGGTTTTAAAAATGCTTCAAAATCAGCATAAACTACGAATGGTATCTTCAACTTTTTTTCATAACTATCAAATTTAATTTTATCATTTGAAATAGGTTGACCAAACCAATTCTTTTTTTTAAAAGTTTCACTGTTTGGTAATTCTGTACAAATGTGGGCACAATCGTATTGTTCATGGTTATTTAAACTTTCCTTAGATGGAAAGTGAAGTAGACATGCTTCGCAAATGTACATGATGTGACCGTCTTTTGAAATTTGTTTACTAACTAACCGCGATAAATTTTTATGTAACAATAATGATTTTTTGTATCCTTGGAAAAAAATAATAAATTGAGATGTCTATCTTTACGACACTTTGTTAAAAATAATGGACCTACTATAGAATTACATCGTTTTTCTTTATTACATTCTAACCCAAAAACATTAATACTAATATCATTTAATTTCTCTACTTTTGCTATGTCAGAAATTTTAACTGGAAAGGAAATACCTTCAAATTTAAGTTTATTTGCATGTTTAACGTACGATGATACACGATCCGCGTCTTTGTTTACGGGATATAACGCCGAGAGTAACGCCCATTTAAAACAAAAATAATCCTTGCTTTTTACATTTATAACAGCCTTTTTTAATTTTATGTCACAAGGAAGATCTATGTATGAAGTACCGCGTAGGGGGTTAAATTTATTAACATTCATGTCTATAGATTTTATGTTTTTTAGACTCCATCCACTATCTTTCTTTTCAAATGCACTAATTTTAGTAGTAATTGTATCATTTAAAGATGAAAAAAAAATATTTAAGTCATCTCCTTGACAAATAATGTAGTTAAGCGTTTGAAAATCGAACGTATCATGAATATCTTTAGTTTTTTGAACAAAATCAGATTGCAATATGAAGTTTACTTTAAAAATTATGTGTTGATGAATACACTCTTGTATTAAAAATAAAATATCATCTTTAATAGAATTTAAAAATAGTTCAGGAGTTTCAAAATTTACCAATGTCGCACTATCTACTCTACTCTTGATTTTATAAGTTAAAATCCTATTTCCAAAAACAGATTCAATAACACTAACGTTTGATAAAGAATTATGTGAATTTATAAGATTATTTTTGTGAACATTACTTTTAAAATGATTAGCTAAATACCGTTTCTTGATAAATATATGACACGTTAGACATTCCACTCGATCATCGTTACTGATACTGTTCCCTGCAGAGGTAGGCGCTTCTGCTTCCGTTGTTGGTTTTTTGATGATCTTGGGTTCTTTGCTGCTCGTTCGCTTCGTTCCTCTTCCAAGTTGTAGTGGTTGACTACTAAAATGTTTAAATTTATTAAAAACTGTACAAGACATTGTGTAAATTATGATCGAAATGAATGTTTATTTTACTTACTTAAACTGTGTTTCAACCATCGCACAGTGATTGTACAACTCATCATCATACAATGAATCGAACAGTTGATCCTTCTCCATTTCATCACAAACTTTAGACAACTCCTGATTTAATTCGCTGTTGAATAGTTCCGTATTCTTTTCCATGGTTGTGGAGAAGAAAGCACTGGTGCACACTTCATTGAAGTTTGCCATCCTTATAGTAAAGAAGAAAATAGGTAGCAGAGTAAGTAACAGTTCAGTGTTGGTAGACCAACTGATACCCAAATTTCAAATAATGTCCGATATTTAAGTCTAACAAAGGATTAGAAATAGAATATAATGAGTACACGGAAGTAATTTAAGTAAACAGAATCACATTAACTAATGATCAGCTAATGACTGTCATTGTTAAAAAAGTATTTTTTAACTTTTTCACTTTCTGCTATTGTCTTTGTAATATTGTATACGAGGGCGTTTGTGCTGTCGTAGATGCTATCCTTATTAGTCTTTACGTAATATTTAATCCTCATGGAAGCATGTTTCCAATGGTCAGTAGTTGGAATCTTGGATAGCTTCTTCATATCGTACATTTCAATTTTGATGAGATGCGTCGCTTGGTCTCCGTCGTCAGAATTAGTAGAAATGTATGATACACCATCTCTAGCGGCTCGTGTTACGGTTGATGATAACAGCTTCCTCTTTTTTATTTTTTATTCAGCTTCAAAAAAATGATCAATCCGTTGCGATTTTCTTTTTCCACCATCGCATGTGTTATTATTAATGACGATGTCATCATTCTCTTCTTGAGGGGAGAGTGGCTCGTAGTAATACTGTTTATAGGTATTTTCATCGAAGCTCAATGATTTCTGCAACAACACAGTTATCATGTTAATATCAATTTGTTAACACTGTAACACTGTTTTTATTGCACAGACTTTCACCATAATTCTTTTTACAATAATTATTTTATTGCTTTCAAAATTTATTTTCAAAATCACTCTCGGCTAAGCTTTCCATTGACGTCCGTCGAGTTGGGGGTTGATATTTTTTTTACAGAAGGATGACACTAATATAAGTACACACGCAAAGTTTTAACATGCGGAAACGCGTAGTTTTTGAGAAAAAAATTATCGAAAATCAATAATTTTTGCAATATTTATGTCAAATCCTACCATAGATTATATCGTATTACAGATATATCACGCCGTTGAATGTTCCGTTTTAAGTACGGTTAACTTGTCATATGTTGGGTAACATTTCATTTTATAAAAATTTACGTAAATAATTATATTTTGTATCCATTTTAATAGTTTTCATGCATGCATATATATTTCACAGTTTATATTTAATTTAATAACAATTATTTTCATTACGAGCTATTAAAATTAAAATGTGCAGTGTTTACGGTATTTTCCCGGCTTGTGGAACGAAACGTAAAAAGGACGCTATTTTGTGTAGTCAGTGTCATCGTTTGTGTTCCTAGCAGTTGAGATCGTTTACGTACTCCTGTTACGTACTCCATTTTGTTGACAGTTTTTCGTAAAGCCGTTGCTTCAGAGTTTCATAATTTTGGTGAATAGTGGAATATTTGTGGCGGCGGAATATTGATAAATATCGCAAAGATCCTTTCTTACAAATAGTGACAGCCATAAATTATGTTTATAAATTAAAGTAGTTATAAAAGTTAATATTTTGGTGTTATATTGGGTGCAATAGCGAGCGAAGCGAGCCTAGGACGTGGGGCACCCCGACTCGGACAGGTTAGGTTAGAAGGAGATGACGGGGTCGAGTGAGCGAGCGAAGCGAGCGAATAGACCCCGTCATCTCCTTCGTGGTTATTTTTTTGTAAACCACTCAGAAGCAGGAGCCCCGCGAAGCGGGGCTCCGTCGACTGGGCTTCCCTCTACTGCACCACGTTAAGTGGCGTGGGGCTTCCGTCCCCCAACTCTCTCTCCCCATAAATCAGGTTAAATTGTCATAAAAATTACGAAACGTAACCTCAAAATGAGATTTATAAAAAAAACTAAGCACGTCCGGCAGGAAGGGGATGTAGGGGGTGAAGGGGTTCCCCCTTCCGTAGGGGGGAACCCCCCTCCCCCAAGGTGTCCTCCTGGTTTTTTACACTTAATATTAATCCATAAAATGAGGAAAATTTTCTCAGAATTAAAAATGAAAAAACTCGAAAAGGGGGGGGCTCCGCAACTTTTCCTTTTAAGGGGGGGTATTAAACCTCCCCCCCCTCCCTACCCCACCCCCCTCCCCCCTCAATTCGATGGACGTCAATGGAAAGTCGTACCTCACTCTCAACGTATTTTACGGCGATTTCTCATAGTTATTTACTACTTATGGATGGACACATTTTCAACTATTCTCATAGAGATAATAATACCTATATTCTCCTATGAACGTAGACAGAGAAACCTATAGACTAATGATCGGCGTGGCCTCGAGTGAGAAAGGACGATAACGAATTTTTAGGTTATACAATAATCTTTATGACTTTTAAACACATTTAGATAAAAATTTTAATTACTCTAAGAACTGAACTGAACAAGATTCACCAACCTTAACTCACAAAACACTTTTTTCTCACTTAAACCAACTTGTAAACTCCTTAAATCGCTACGCTATTAAAGTTGTTTAGCAAACTGTAGAGTTTGCTAAACAAAAAAACCGGCACGGAGAAAGGGACAAACAATCACACCGCTCTATCTCATTTCTATGCAAGACGTATATATAAATCTATCTTTCTCGTGTGCGAATGCGAAAGAAGGCGTCAATTTGTCTATAGGTTTCTCTGTCTACGCCTATGAAAGATTGCCCTCCTTACCTCTATACTCCATGATGCATAGACTTGTAAAATGTTATTGATGCTACTTGGTTCGTTTTATCAAAATGCTGTCATAAATAAGAAGTTTCTCGACGTTTCATTTTAATTTAATCAAAATATTTTACGAAAAAACAACCCAAGTCACTGGTTCTCGTACTGTGAATTTGTAATGGTTAAATGCGAATTATCCATTCTTTCTGGGGCACCCGATATATGTAATTACTCTAAGGTCATTAGTCTGCACTAGTGTTACCAACTCGTAAAGACTTTTCGGTAGATCTACCAACTTTTAGTATCTAAATACTATCTACTAATTTGCAAAAATCTACCAGATTTTCGAATTTTTGAAAAATTTTGGGTGATATTCGCAAAAATGATATTAATGCCTTCAATTTTTTTCATCAATCTGTCTTTCCAATTACATAATCCCTCAACGGGTTCATTGAATAATATAAATAAAGACATTACTTTAGAGGACATTACTTTAAGCTCTGACCAAAGAGAATATAACCACTACGATTAAGAGGCATGATTTCCTCTTGGTTATTTTCTATGGAGTTATAACGAAATATTTATTTATTCAAGTGCATTTTATAAGTTGGTGGACGATTACTTGTTATCTCTAGTTAGCTGTGATAGTTTCCTTTTAACTTAATTATACTACTATTGTATACACTTTTCACATGTACCAAAACAGCGGTGTAGTTGCTAGATGGGGAGGGGAGTCAGATGACTATAATAAAAAATACCACTAAAAGCTAAATATTTCGCAAACGGACCCCTAAATCAAAAAGATGTTGCTCCATACCATATCCCCAATGTTTTTGAAAGACCTATCCAACGGTACCCCACACAATGTAATAGACGAGTAAAAAAATAACATTCCCCCATTTACCTGTATGTAACGTACCCAAAATAAAAATGTTTTTATGATTTTATTTCAGTTTTGTAGATGTGATTAATGTCTATAACTATGGCTAATTAGATTTGTGTTACTATGGAACCATTAACAATGAAGATCCCGAATGAAATAAGGACATGATTTAAAGAACTAGTATCCAAGCCAAAAATATTATTTTAAAAAAATCTTGTCAAATTCATTGCCATTTTGCAGCAGTACCCCACCAGACAAGGAGTCTTTTTAATTTTTTTTTAAGATTGTTATACGACGTACGTTGAGTCTAGGTGTCAACACGGTGTCGTGAAACTACTACATATTGTCATCCCGTGGGTGACGTAAGGGGCGATGGAGGGAAACTGAAACAGATGGGTAGAGACTTCTTCCTGATTAAAACACAAATAATTAAAAAAAAAAACGGTTGTCAACCCACCTGCCAAGCACGGCAACTATGGCAATTACTCCCAATTCTCCGATCTACGGTGGAGGCCTATCTTCAGCAATAGATTTCTATAATAATGATGATGATGAATTTTACAAATAAAAACAACATTTAGACTATAAAAATCTTTTTATTTTAAAATCATCGCGGTACAATATAACGTCGGCGCGCCAACGTAACCTACTTATGATCTGAGACACAGGTAACAATTATTCAATACAGTTGCTTCATGCTCGCAAATGTTGCCATCACAAACAATTCAATACAACTAAACCTAAGCGAATTGGAACAAAAAATGATTAAATTCAATAAATACATTTACATATATATCAATGAATTAGACGACGCGTAGTTAGACCGACACGTCGGTACAAGTTCTGAGAGTGCTGCTTGCTGTTAAACACCATAGGGGCTTTCGATCTTAAATTTATCAAAGGTTTATAATTCTGACAAAATTACTCTATATATTAATAATTACTATTAATAATTGAATAATTTTAACAAAGTAATTTGTATTAAATTATGGTAAAATGCCTGTATACTGGCAATATCGCGCTACTATAGCGTTGAGTACCAACGAATTTTAATATTCGAAAGCCCATATCCGCGCATTACACATCACTGAACCGTTAATTCTTAAGTAGTTATAACCCTAGTGCAGGGCACCGATGTCGTCGCTTAGACCGTGATCTCAGCCCATTAACAATTACAAAGTAAACACTCCACTCGGTACGTGTAGATTCACAGCGCAATACTCGTGTGGGAGAGGGAGTCTTGCGACGGAGCGCGGTGGAGCTTAGCTGTAGAGGTCGTCGTCACCGCCTTCCTCCTGAAATGTGGGCTGGTCGCCTCCCGAAGTACCGGTGCCGCCCGCCGCACCACCACTCGTTGGGAATCTGTAACAAAATATATAACAAAATTATTGTTTTTTTGCTTGAGTGGTTGACTTCGTTTTTCTTATATACCCCGATGATGCCGTGAGACGAAACCAGTCGGTTTTTACAATTATCATATTAATAAATTAAAAAAAATTATGTTGAAACTAGTACAAATGTTTAAAATATACATTATATATTAAATAAATATAGTAGCCGTGAATTTTACAGTACGCAAGCAACCCATGTTCAACCCTCTTTGGCAACTATGAAATTGTTAATTGCAATTTTGAGTGCTGATTTAGTACTCGTAAATGTTATGTATGTTACGTTACATCCATCATTATTTTAAAAACGTCATTCCCTATTTTGCCACTCCCAAGGGTGTCAATGTCAATGTCGCCAAATATCGAATGTCGACGATGTATGGTTTTTTCCAAATCTACATGACACCACCCGTTAAGTTTCTCTTCAAAATCGGTATACAGACGACGACGATATTGATCATGAACCTTGTTCACATGTTGGGGATGAATGTTTTAGAATTGGTTATTGCAATAGGTTTAGCAGCTCAGTGCTCCGTCTGTTCTTATTTATTAATCTGAGCATGGCTTCAAACCTGGGTGTTTATCCATTTCCAATATAAGTCGTGAAGTGTCTTCGAAGTAATTCTAGTCCAAACATTTTTAAATAAGAAATAAATAGTAGATAGGTGGACGGTACCTGAAGTTGGTGCCGAAGCCACGGCTCTGCTGCAGCGTCTGAGCGAACATCTCGTACTTGCGGATGTCGTTGTCGGACACCGAGCGCCGCGCGAACTTCATCGCCTCCTCGAAGTGCGCGCGGCTGATCTCCGGCACCGGGTCCTCTTCGTCCATCTGACGCAACCAACCAACATCATTATAGGCATTCTCAAGTCCCCAACTGAACATACTCCTACCCTGAGGAGCACTACAAGGGCGGTCCAGTTGAGTTGGTCAAGATAACACATAATGTTAACATATATACGGCCTTCTAACACGTTGCAAAATTGACTTGTACAAATAAATAAATGTTAAACAATTGTACCTTCTTTACTAAAACTACTTCGCTCTAGAACTGTCACTTTCAACCAACTTCGACAAGGTTAAGAGGATACCTTGAAAATGAATCGAAGTTTTGGGGGCGCGGCTTATTCCTTTGTCGGTGAAGATAACGGACAACTGAGGGAGTGTCAAAATAAAAGTGATGCAATGACTTTATAGTACGCAAATTATGAGATAGCCATACCGAGCAAGCGCTTGGAAAAAAAACTAAGTAAGCGCCAAAAACATTTTTATTTATTTTAACAAAACTTCATTATGGATTTAAAAGCTGGTTTATGAGAACTTAGATATGATTATTTACTATGCTTTAAAAATAATTCCATGAAATTATTCGTAAAAATATTGTGGTGTCATCAAGAAATGTCAATAATTATAGCCTACTTTGCAATATTTTTCTATCGAGAAAATTACATGATATCGTGTTTTCCTTTTATGCAAACCAAGGTCATATTGTCAAAAATCATATACCAAAATTTTGTTTTGTAATCTAGAAAACTTAAAAAATATGTTAAAAAGAAAAACCACCAAATATTCGAGGTATCACCTTAAATCCTATTCAGACCATGCGCAGCTAGGCAGGCCGATTAATAGAATAGAATAATTTTTTATTAATATAGATTACATGTTATACTTATTGAAAGTCATTTCTTACTTTTACACTTTCGGAAAAACTTCTGTCCTTGGGAGAACCAACGGCACATTTTTAATGCACAATTTACAATACAATATAATATTTCATACAATTGTTATGAAAACATTAAGATACAGCATGATAGCGACCACCTCATTCCCAGGGGCTATTAGCAATCATGTAGTCTAGTAGTATAATAACCCTCACTTAACAGTTCTTGCTTAATAAATATTTTAAACCTTTTTTAGATAAGGTCTGCCCATTTTCTGGGACTTTGTTGTAAAAGCGTATACATTGCCCCATGAAGGAATTACTGACTCTTTGGAGTCGAGTAACTGGTATAACTAACTTGTGCTTGTAGCTAGTATTTACAGAATTTACGTCACTATTTTTAATAAAACTATTTTTGTTTTTGTCTTACATAAAATTTTTGTAAATATATTGAGAAACCAAAGTTAATATCTATTTCTTTAAATTTTTCTCTAAGTTTCTTTCGGACCTAGGTTATAAATTGCTCTTATGGCTCTCCTCTGCAAAACAAAGATAATTTCAATGTCAGTCACATTACCCCATAGCTAGATTCCATATGACATTATGTTACGGAAATAACTAAAATAATCTAATCTAGCTATTTTAACACATGTAAGGTCTTTAATCTTTTTTACAGCATATGCTGCAGAAATAAGTTTGCTAGCTTGTTTAGATAAATGAGGGTACCCATCAATTGTAATTACAAGAAAAAATATTGGGTTAAACAAGGCCCAGCGCTCCTCCCCATTTAAAAGCACACTGGTTTTCACCTGTTTAACATTAGGTGTAGTGGAATTTAAAACATTTCGTTTTATTACCATTTAAAAGCAAATTATTGATGTTCAACCAGTGTACTACTTTTGATATAGCATTAGTCACGTCGTCATATTTCAATAATTACTTTTTATGTCGGAAAATCAACGAAGTATCGTCAGCAAATAAAACTATATCATGGTTATTCCCTACCAAATAAGATAAGTCATTAATATAAACTCAGAACAGAAAGGGGCTAAAAATTAAACCCTAAGGAACACCCATAGATACCACAGATCCGTAAGAACTGCTCTAATTAATAATAAGTACCCGGTTGACCGAGCTTTGCTCGGTATTTTTCGCTCGGTTTTTTTTATTCGTGTGTTTTGGAAATTAGTACCCGGTTGACCGAGCTTTGCTCGGTATTTTTCGCTCGGTATGTTTTTAATTCGTGTGTTTTGGAAATTATATTTAGATACAAATTACATACTGATGAAATACGAATAATATTTATTGATCTTAGCGACATAATAGAAAAAAACTGAACTGGTTATTTGAATAAAAAATCATGAGTGTAATTATTTTAATTTAAATTTTCGTGTTTTTAAAAAATACTAAAAAAAGGGCTCGAAAAAATAGATTATCTCAAAAAAGAAAGGAACTTGAAAAAAAATTAAAAAAATCGGACGGTCGGTCTGGGCTTGAACCATGGTATCGGGGCTGATTTTGTGCTCGCCCAATATACCAATTAAGCTATTTGTAATCATTACTGTCATAAACTGTCAAAATTTCACCTTCTTATTCTAACGATATTGTAGCAGTTTTTCATTGCCTAAAAACACGGAAAAAAGACATTTTCTAAAAATAAATCCTAGCTAGATCGATTTATTGCCCCCGAAACTCCCTGCACACAAAATCTTATGAAAATCGTTGGAGCCGTTTCCGAGATTCCGATTATATATATATATATATATATATATATATATATATATATATATATATATATATATATATATATATATACAAGAATTGCTCGTTTAAAGGTATAGGATAATTGTTTGCGTTCTATTATTTAGATATGTCCTAATAAGTTTAAGCGCTAGTTTTTTTAAACCATAATGATGTAGGTTCCTGATGAATGTCTCATGGTGAACACAGGTCGAAAGTCTTGGAAAGATCACAAAATATACCCAAAGCATCTTCTGAATTCTATTACGCACAGAAAATATGTTTACATATACTCGTGTGGCTTTTAAGTACTTTACTCGGTATCACGCTCGTTAGTGGCGAGGATTTGTCCGCATTCCGTAGAACGCTAAATTACACGTATTGTGAGTTATAAGCGCTGTCAGTTTATATTGAACTTTTTAGGAAATAAAAGTTTGTTTCAATAAAAATAAAGAACAATTAATGTGATTTGATGAATGCCGATATTTTAAGGTTTTGACATTTAAAACTTAGAAAACTTTGTTATTTTGTTTGGTTCTCATGTTTAACAAAATTGTTTGAATAAATGAAATTGTTTGAAATGTAATGGAGAATACTTTGTAAAGCAGGTAAATACGTATAAACTATTTTATATACAACACGTAACATAATTAACGCCCTTTGAGAAAGTAGTTTGTTCAGAATTGTTTACTGAATCGATTCCTATCGTTTTTAATATAGGTAATTTTTTATTCCAAAAATAATTAAAACTACGTAAATTACAGTCACACTAAATCTGTACAGTTAAAACAAACTGAAATGGACCGTAACTTAACGCAATAAAACTTTTAAGAGTGCAGTTTTATATGTATTATTACTAATTATACATACATACATAATACATAAACACTCACGCCTGTCACCCAGAGGGGTAGGCAGAGACTACGGACTTCCATTTGGCACGATCCTGACATACCTCTTTCGCCTCCTTTACATCCATATATCTACGCATACATGCTCGTCGGTTAAGGGTACTTCTAACGTGGCCCATTTTCAAAATATCGCCAATTTGGTCGATAAACTTTTTTCTAGGGCGTCCCTTTCCGACTCGGCCATTCACATCTGCCATATAAATTTGCTTTGTCACTCTTTCCTCATTCATTCTTTCTACGTGACCAAACCACCGAAGCATTCCTTTCTTAATCCTGGTCACAACATCATCTTGCATACCACATTTATCTCTTATCACGCAATTTCTCACCCTGTCATTCAGATTAAACCCTAGCATATTCCTTAAAGACCGCATTTCTACAGCATTTATTCTACTTTCGTGCTTCTTCTGCCACACCCAGCTTTCACTACCATACATTAAAGTAGGGACTAACACAGCATTATGAATTACCATACGTGCCTGTTTTGACACATTCTGGTTCTTCATAATAGAGTGTAGTGCCCCATTCACTCTATTCCCTGCATTTACTCGTCGTTCTATTTCCCTATCATATCTACCATCCCTGCTAAATACACATCCCAAATACACAAACTCATCCACTTGCTCAATTAACTCTCCTTCTATTCTTATTTCACATTATTTTTATTATTATTACTAATTCTGTCATTCAATAAAAATAAACTTAATTTCAAGCACGTTAAAGTCTTTGCGTTCGTGGTTCGTTCATTTGTACTGTGACCACAACATTCTTCCGGAATTATAGTCAACCAAATCTAAGAAATACATTTTGACAGCTGTCAGACTTATTGCACCAAGCATGCCAACCAAAAAATGGGAACGTAAAATATTCAATTCTTAAAAAAATCGATATCGATTATTAAGAGTTGGTAATCAGTTACAATTTGGTTTGAATAATACCAAAATAAATCAGAAACGGCTAATTTTAAACACAAAATTTATCAGTTTCTTCGTATTTTTATTACTGATTATTTATCGAGGCAAACTTATAAAATTTTTAGATTGAAATTAGATTAAAAATAAATTTATTCAATCACTTTCAGCACAATTAGTTGAGCTGTCGTTGTTCAGATTAATTTGCGGTATCTATATATTTTTTTCATCTGGTTGGGTTCTATAAACATATAATTATAAATGAAAATAAAATGATAAATTAATATACATAAATATCAATAAAATAAAATAAATACAAAAATACATAAATAAATAAAAGCCCAACCAGATGGAAGCCATCGGCAGGGGAGACCAAACGGCCGAGGGTTAGGGGAAAAACCGGGGAACGATGCGGGCGGTATCGAGGAGCACCGCCTTCTGCACTTGAGCCCGGAGCGGTCCGTCACGGAATCCCAGTCGCCTCAGATGACTCGAGAGCTGACCGGGATTAGCCCATTCGCAGAGACGACTACAGGAATAATTTCAGTCCGCAGACCACCCCACCTGTCGGTCACCTCGTGAACCAGGTCCAAATATTTTTTTTTCCTATCTGATTCGGCTTTCACTAGGTTCTCGTCATATGGAATGGTAATGTTGACCAAAAATATCCTTGACTGCGTCCGGTACATCAGCACAATATCAGGCTTTTTCGCTGTCTGTGTTGATGGCCTGGTCCCAGTAGAGCCTGGCGTGGTCATTTTCGAGCACGGCTTCCGGCAAGTACAGATAGTAAGGCAGTTTCCGATTCACGACACCGTATTTCAGAGCAAGCTCCTGGTGTAGAGTCCTGGCTACTAGATTGTGCCTGTGCAAGTACTCAGAGTTAAAAAGCTCCGAACAACCGGATATGACACGCCCAAGTGACTCACAGGGATGGCGACAAACTCAACAGACGTCGGCGGTGCCATCCTTCAGGATGTATCTCCGATAGTTGTTGGTCTTAATAACCTGATCCTGTATTGCACAGACAAAAGGCGATTGTATCTGCGAAGGGCTCATGTAGAGCCCGGTAGTACCTCCCGTGGAGCACCTTCCATATGGGTTATATGCTGGTCCATCTAGTTTCTGGATGTTAACGCTGTTAGTCTATGCGACTGATACAGCTTCATCCGACTCAGGGCTCGCGGCCTTTGACTGCTCAGCTCGTGTCGGTCGATGGTCTGGGCGGTGAGAACCGCCCAGGAACGCGGGTGTACGGTGTGTACGCGGTGTGTGCTGGAACGCGTCGTGCCTGTCTACGGGTGCGACGTGTTCGTAATCCTTGTTGGTCCATAATGCTGTCTACTTTAGATTAATTATTACATTTTCAATAACGCATTCAAAATTAATGTCTCTTTCAAAGTCATCCATAATCAATTATTTTTGTTTTTTCTACCACTTTTGCCCAATCATCCATTGTGGCATGGGCACATGCTTCAACGAATATAGAAAAAACAATCCAAAAATTTAAAGCCGAGTCACAAAATAAGAAGACAAACACAAAATTACGCACAGTAAGCTCCAGAAATGGTGGGAGATTGAAATTACGTATAGTACGTTTCTAGGGCAGGCGGAAAAAAGTACATTGACCTTTGACGATATCATCGGGGTAGGCAATCTTTTTTGTTTAGGTTGATTTTTTATCCTTTTATCATTACATACATCATCAGAGTGAAAGATAAGAGTGCCGAGGGCGAAGTTCTTTACAGGCCCTATGTCTATTATTAAATAATAAAGAAAGAAGATTATCATGTACCTAAATGAATTAAAAAGCAAATTAATATTAATTTTAGTTTATTATTTATAAATAATGAGTTATTACAATTTTCATTATTACGTTAATAGTAGGTAAGTACTTTAATTAAGTAGTTTTTTAAAACATAACCACTTCTTGGCAGTCAGGTAAAAGACGAACTTTTAATGCCAAGCTTTCTTAAGCAGCCAACCTTGAAGCATGCTAAAACTTCTCATAATAGATTGTCAGAAACACTTGACAGACTATTCATCTTTATCATTGATTATAACTTAAAATATCGGCAGTCTTCTTTTTCATATCCGTTTTATACATGATACGTCACTAACCACGTTGCTTTTACATATTTATAGATGTTTACAATATTTATTTTTTTGGTTTCCGAAAAATGCGACACTTTCCGCTTCTTTCGTGGTGCCGTAAAGTCTTTATGAGATTTACGTGTCGATGGACGCGATTTCATACTAGTGATAATATACAAAACGTCACAAAACAATAACAAAAAATTTAATACAAAACGTAATAATACAACTAACGAAGCAAACTTAATAAAAATTAAAAACAACTACTATAACCGAAAATTTTAAATCTCAAATTATCTACACGCAACGCAAATGCATCCTAAAGCAGAACGAGGAATGACTTCTGCTCCATCCGCTTTCTCAAATACGCACGGTGTGAGACCTATCGCAAGTTGCGTCGAAACAGGTTTATTATCTCTGAATGACCGCTTCCTTCACCCTACCCCGTACCACGAGACACGCTTAGCGCATAACGATTCGTAATCTATAAAGAAATGTATGGAAGCAATAACTGTGGTTTTGTTTCGATGCTAAAATAATACTTGAGGCCAATGTACTTTTTTCCGCTTGCCCTAGAAACGTACTATAGTAATTTTTTCAGCGCAGCCTTGTATATGAGTTTTTTAGTTTTTTACCTACACAAATTTACGTTGACAAAGTTAAAAAAATAAACTTGTTTTATTCACGATTCATGTAATTAAAGGAATTTTAAAAATAAAAATTTAATTAAACAAATAATACATTAAAAAATTAATGATTCGATTATTTGAATATTTTTGCCGATTATTCGCATAACAATGAATTTTAATGATCCAAACACTACGACAAGTTATATAGCGACATATCATTGAAACGACGTTAAGTAAAAAAAAGGTTGGTACTGGTTATTTTTAAATATTTTGCTGTTTGAAAGATTCGAATTCAAATTAGTGATAAAAAACTATACAACTTGTAATGAAATATAGATAACTTCATAATTATTCGGATTTACGTAAAAGGTTATTTTGATTCGTGTGAGTACGCTTGTGCAAAGTTATTCCGAAATGAATGATTAATGTGAAACGTCAAAAGGTATTTCTTAGATTTGGTTGACTATAGTATAACTAATTTGATAAATAATCAGTGAATATAAATGTTTAACTAAAAATTCAGTGTATGTATTATGATTATAACATAATATACTAATTGGGGTGTCTGAGGGTGTGCGTTAATTACGTTGCATATTGTATTAGTTAGACAAAAGTTAGAGCGTGTGTGTGATGTGGAGTGAGGAGTACTGACGTCCATGACGGCGGCGGGCGTCTGCTGCTGGCGCGTGCGCTCGCGCGTGATCTCGGCCTCGATGGCCTGGCGGATGGCCAGCTTGCACGCGCGCTGACAGATCTCCGTCAGGTCCGCGCCACTGAACCCTTGCGTCACCTGCACCACAAAATGCCCCATGTTACCAATATTCATTGGGCTCTGACCATATGAACCCACATTAGTAATAGATCAGATTATCTTTTGTGTAATGCGGTTATTTGACCTTTTTTGAGTTACTTTATTCGTAGCAAAGACAATGCTGGACAAATTTTGGTAAAAACTTAGTTCAATTCCCAATATATAACTATGCATCAAATAAAACCAATCTAATGTCACTGTCACTATTTTTTCACTAGATATGTGACAAACAAGCTTAATATTTTACTGATGGTAATTGACTACTGCAGATTATGGCAAATTTTTGATATCTAATCGAAGTCTAAATCCAATCAAAGTAAAAAAAAAATCTTATGGCAAATCTTTAATAACTGAGATAGAATATGCAAGTTGAAAAATATCTTTATATATGCAATTTATGTGCTGTACAGTCAATATTATGTAATTCAGATAAACAACAGGCGCGCTTCATACTGGATCCCCCATCTCTTACCATACAGTGCATATTTTGTTTCAGGATTCCTCATTCCTCTAACAAACTTAGAAATTTTTCCAAAATATAAGCTCCCGTGTGACTTTTTCAAGAACTTCCACTTTCAAAACAATATTTTTTCGTTTAAAATCTTTGGTAATACTGTGACATGTTAAGAATAACAACGACACTTCTTAATGAAGATTCTGACCAGATATTTGATGTAAAGGAAATTTTCTCAAAATCTTATAACATGTTTTTTGTTTTTGATGACTTTATCGTAAAGTTCACTGCAAAGAAGGTCAGTAAAATATTTTCTAACTTTTAAATTACTACTATCATTTCAAAGTCACGCGCATCGACACCGATTGAGTAACAAAGTTAAGATTTGTATCCATATCCGTATTTGCGGATTTTAAAACCAAATATCCGTATTCGGATCTGTATCAGCGGATATACATTTTTAACGATCCGGCACATCACTAGTACATACACAAAGTGTGTATATTGCTTTCTGTGAAATAGGTAAGGGTAATCTAACCAACCAGATACCTAGACAGATAAGAAGTCCTAAAATCAAGATGATTCTAAAAAGCACATTTAATAACAGATTTTACATTAGCTCAGTATTAGACGTAAAAATATAGGCCTGTAAAGTTACCGGCATTTTGATTGTTTTTAGAAGAAAAAAAAAACAACGTAATATCAATAAACGATCATTTAAAAAAAAACAAATCAAAATCATCTACAAAGAAAACATGTAAATTGCTATACAATTTTATGTGTTGGGTTTAGGCATCAATAATTAATTACCTTAGCGATGTATGACAGATCGACGTCCTTGGCGATCGGCGACTTGCGCAAGTTGGAACGCAGGATGGCCTCGCGTGACTTCTCGTCGGGCAGCGGGATGTAGATGAGCTGGTCCAGACGTCCCGGACGCAGGATGGCCGGGTCGATAATGTCCGGTCGGTTCGTGGCGCCTACACAAAACGACTTAATTATTATAGAAGAGCCTGTTCGAAAAGTGAATTATCATAAAGGAAAAGTTTATGATTATTCGACAAAACTACACAACAAACTTTAAGGTTAATAACATATATTTGTACATATAATTGTTCTGGGTGTGAATGTTTGTATTTGTGAAATTTACGTACGTATGCTGCCTCATGTACGTATTCTGCCACAGGAGAAAATCCAAGTGTAAAATAAAAAAATCACTAACAACTTCGCATATTATGATGGCTAATTGTTGGATTTAAAAAACTATGAGATTTTATTGAGAACATAATCAAACTTTTATTGACTACATCAGCCATACATACAGCCATATATGGCATACATCATCACAACTTACCATACAGGTTGGATTTTTCAAACACTCGCTTAAATTGGTTTAAAAAATTATTATGAAACTACGGGTCTAATAAATTTACATTGGCGTAGAAAGTGTAATTTGTCCTTGAGATATGCGAGTTAAAAAATTGATTTAACGTATGAACACATTCACACAAACCGTGTATGGCAGTTTAAGTATATTCACTCTACACCATAATATTGTCCGCGGGTGTCGTAAATGCGTGATAGGGTAACTGAAACAGGAGATGAAACCCTATTTTACTGGAAACAAGGCATTCCATGTTAGTCCTCAGGGGTGAAAACGCATCTGCGTTTTGATTCTTAATCGAGGATAAATGTAGATGTCCACAGCATCCACTTACCATCAGGTGGACTGTGTGCTCGTTCCTCACCCTCATTCTATAAAAAAAATGATGGGGAACTAGCATTTCCCTGATAACAACTTAAAATTATAACAGAACTGACAATAAAATTGAATAGAAATTGAAGTGGTTGTGTGCACAAGTGCTGTTGATGATTTGGTACCAATAAATTCAAATAGTGTGTTCCATGTTATAAAAGTACAATCAAGATATGAGGCAGGCTAAAGATGTTTAGTGCTAGTGTTTTCTCACTGTAATTATAAACTTAAAGTGCAAAACTTTGAAAAAAAAAAACTATTCGCGTGAATTACGAACTTCTAAAATCTACCTTCATAATTTTATATTTCTTTTACATCATTGATTTCCGGTTCTGTCAATGAAAGCGACCTATAGACAATAGTGTTGCCATTACAAGAAATTTTCTACTAAATCAGTAAAAAAATAAAAATAAGAAGCTATCAGTAAGTTGTGACTCCTGCAAGAGCATTTTATGTGGTGATTGTCATGGAATGTCACCAACTGAAGTAAGAGTGTTCGAGTTAAAGACAATAGCTCGAGTGGTTTCTTTCTTATGTGTCGATTGTAAGTCACTAATGGCACAAATACCAAATATAATGAAACAACTGGAGGAACTTACTAAAGAAGTACACCACTTGCGATTACGTCAAAATATGCTTGTAACTGAAGGAGCAATACAAGAATTGGCTGAGCGCACTAAGAGAGCTAACAATATAATAATTTACGACGTACCAGAATCAACCTCGGATAAACCTTTACAAAGGCAGGAGCATGATAAAGAGGAGTGCAGGAAAATAATAACGTGTGTGAGCAAAAATGTTACTTGTGATAATGTGAAACTATTTCGTCTTGGTAAGTTTCAAGCTGAAGCTCCTCCTCGTCCCATTAAAATGGTAATGAAGTCTAAGAATGATGCTATTATAAACCGTCAATCATTAAATCAGACCAAACTGCCATGCAACGCGAGTACTTAAAATACATCCGTGATGAATTAGAGAAACGTACTAATAATGGAGAACAAGGCTTGACTATCAAGTATATACAAGGGCAGCCTAAAATTATCTGTAAACAGGAGATAAAAAACTAGTCCAAATTCACCAACCCTCACTAGTAAATCTTTTTAACAAAAAAACGCGACCTTCGATACCTTCCGCACTCTTAACAATAACAATCTTATACACAAACATACAATCGATAACATCTAAACTGGATTTATTCATTGCAAGAGTTGATCAACTAAAACCATCAATTATAGTCCTCTCAGAAACATGGCTAAAACCAAATATACCTGACTCACTGATAAAGATACCGGGTTACGACTTATACAGAGACGATCGTATTGATAAACGGAGTGGAGGGGTCGCTATTTATGTATTGAACAATAGTACATATATGACATCAAAGCGAAATAGTCAGTATAATACGAAGTATGACTCTTGGGAATGTTTATGGGTAGACATTGAAGTAGGTTTTCAAAGAATACTCTTATGTGGACTATATAGAGGGCACGAATCAACTATCGATCATGACAACTTGCTTCTACAAAATTTAGAACTGGAATGGGTGACTTTAACTTTGGTGGAGTCAAGTGGCCTCTTTCAAATTGTGTGTATCTACTGCCAAAAGAAACCAATTTCTTGCAATGGTATAACAACAACAATCTATACCAATTGGTAGATCATTATGAGTACGAGGTTTCGCCAGGGTCACCAGCCATCTACTTTAGACCTAATCTTGACAAACAATGAGTCTTTGATAGTTGGAATTAATTATGAGGCCGCAATTGGGAAAAGCGCTCATGCATGCTTAGTATCGACTATACAGTTACAAACACAACAACAGAATAGGCAGCAATCTAAATCTAAAAAGAATTTTAATAAAGGAGACTACAACAAAATCAAAGAAGAAATTCACTCCGGCTTAAAAAAAATGTTTAAAGATGTACTTTGTCCATTTGAACAGTTTAGAATAATACATAAAGCAATAACTAATGCCATAGACACACATGTTCCTCTTGTAAAAACATTTAACAAAATAAATAAACCATGGATAAAAAATGACATATCTGAGTTAATAAGAGAAAAAAAAAATCTTTGGAAGAGATATACTGTAACAGGGTCAGATAAAATCTATAAGGAATACAGGAAGCTAAATAACAAACTGACTAATTTAAGGCGCACGGCAAGGGCAGTTCATGAAAACCAACTATTAGATCTAGGACCAAAGAAATTTTACTCGTACATCAGGCAGCAAATCACCTCTAAAGTTAGTACACCAAACATTTTACGGAACAGTAATGGGCAATCTGTGACACGTTCTAAAGACATAGCGGAAGTATTTGCAGAACATTTTTCTAATGTATTTGAAAGAGAACCACTAGAAGAACTTCCTGCGCTTGACCCAAACCTAAGAGCAACTGAAGTTATAGAGGACATCATGTTCACAGAATCCAAAGTACAAGCTCCTATCAAAGAAATGAATATAGACTCTTCACCTGGCCCCGACGAAATACCCGTACATGTTTTAAAGAACTGCGGAATTGATAGTTACCTAGCATCAGTAATGCAAAAATCATACGACAAAGGAGTTTTGCCTTATTTATGGAAAACGGCTTTAGTGACTCCTATTTACAAAAAGGGAAACAAATTAGATCCTGCAAATTATAGACCGATAAGCTTAACTAGTGTGGTGTGCAAAGTCATGGAAAAGATAATAGTTAAGCACATGAGGCAGTTCCTTAACGAACAAAAAACTATTGGTAAACAGCAACATGGTTTCTGTCCTCATAGATCAACGATTTCTAGCTTGATGTCTTGCTTATCATCCTGGGTCAACAGTCAAAATGATCGAGAACCAATAGATGTTATATATCTGGATTACGAAAAAGCTTTTGATAAAGTACCAATAGGCAGGCTTTAACATAAATTGGAATTTGTTGGTGTTCGAGGGAAACTGTTAACTTGGATTGAGAGTTTTCTACGACAAAGAATCTTCAGAGTAAGGATTAGCGACACATTGTCAGATGAAAAAGAAATACAAAGCGGTGTGACACAAGGTTCTGTACTGGGACCGGTATTGTTTATACTGTTTACCTTTGATCTACCAAAAAGCTTGAGTTGTAATGTAAGTATGTTTGCTGATGACACGAAGATATTCGCAAACCCACTAGTGGACTTTGATCGCCTTCAAGCAGATCTAATTAAAATATCAGAATGGTCAAAAAGGTGGCTTATTAAATTAAATATAAATAAATGCACAGTCCTCCACATAGGAAACAGAAACCCTCGTTTAATATATAAAATCGATGATATACCTTTGGAAGAAGTTAAAGTACAAAAAGACTTAGGTGTGCATATAAGTAACGATTTAAAATGGAATCATCATATAACAGTTATAACTATAAAAGCAAATAGTTTTATTTACCTGATTAGAAAAGCCTTCGGACATCTTACACCAGAAATGATGCTAAAAATACATAAGGCATACATTCGACCTATTTTGGAGTATGCGTTCCAAATCTGGAGTCCCTATTTCAAAAAGGATATTGAGTTACTGGAGAAAGTTCAACGTAGATTTTCAAAGGTCCCTAGAGTATTGAAAACCATACCATACGAAGAAAGGTTGAATAAGCTTAAACTAACGACACTGAAGGATCGCAGAGAACGGGGAGACTTGATCGAAGCATATAAAATTATAAATGGACACTACGATCTGGAAAATTTTGACAGAGATTTATTCCAGTACTCAACAAACACACATCTTAGGGGACATCACTTCAAACTAACCAAAACCGTGTCACATAACAACCCACATAAGCACTTTTTTAGCCAAAGAGTGGTTGAAGCATGGAATAAACTACTATCAGAAGTAATATCTGCACAAACTATTAACCAATTCAAGAACAGATTAGACAAACATCTAAAATAAGAATAATTACATATTTGAAAATAGGATACGGGCTTACATTAGTTGTTTCAACTGCTAGCCTGTTAAGTAATAATAATAATAATAAAGAACTGCACTTGCCAACCCGCCTAACAAATTTGTTGAGTATGGTACAATCCACCCCATAAGGCAAGTCTAGGTTGTCATACATGGATAGATGAATGAATTTACATTTAATACAATATAATGGAGAAGATAACCATTTTTTGTTTTATATGCCAAAAAAATCTACAAAAAGCTACGAGAATAACCGTGTTTTTAATTTTTTTTCTATCTTCAAAACTGACCGAGATATAAAGGCGCAAAGTTAACATTTTCGGTCTAAGCCGCGGGCCGAGAGCGACATCGTTGATGACGTCATGATTTGCATCTTCGTGCGAGTCCCGACGCGCACTTAGAAAATCAAAACATTACTCGAATGTGCCCGTCGCGCGCGGATTTACTTGCTATATATTTTTAACAAGAAACATTATAGAACATGACACCATCTATTAAATATTGTGCTGTGTCTCAATGTAAAAATACGGCCACAAAAACACCTGAAAAGTTGTTTTTAATGTGCCTAGAAACCCTACCCTCAGAAATAAATGGACAAATGCTATGAGAAGAGCACATCCTTTAGGACCAAACACGGTAGCATATTGTTGTAAGGATCATTTCGATGTAAGTATTCTAATAATAATAATCTTCACATGATAGCTCTTGGTTATTGGTAGTAAATGCTTTCTATTAGGCATGTTGGTACCTACTCGAGTCACAGTGTTTAAGTAACTAACGATTCATTGAACCTTTCCACACTTAATGATCATTATAATTTCAAGAAGAAACAATACCTAATACCTACATATTTAACTAAAACTACTTCAGTGTAAATAAACATCTAAACTTGGGTAAAGTATTTACCTATGTAATGTAGATAAGTCAATGACCTGTCGTGAGTTCGTAAGTTTAGATACCTACCTATGTTTGCAGCAAATTTTAAAATGTTTATAATGCATATAAAGGTTAAAATATGGAATATGTTAACAAACGTTTTTATATTTTTACGATATTTCGAGCAAAACCTAAACACATCGCAGAGCTGTTCAACCTGCATACTTTGTGGGCCGCAAATAATGAAAGAAGTTTGATTATGAAGTGGAGCACTTAAATTTTTTTTTCGTGTAGTCCTATTTTTATGTATTACATAGTTGGTACATATTTTAAATATTGATGGAATACAAATTCTTCCTTATTTTTTATAGACTTTAAATAAGTTTGTATTTTGTTCTAGGTCGAAAATGATATGGAAAACTACGTGAAGTACAAACTAGTTGGTGGTCCCCTCAAACTAAAAAAAATGTTTTGCCTCACTAGTTTGCTGTCAAAATCGGTATACAGAAAAACCCCAAAGATTTTTACTATCAAAACTAAATGGCAAATCTAGGTCAGAAACAGTTGCACATGCGATTGCCACTACTTCACAAGAAATTGAGTTAAACTGTTACTACTCTAGATGATAATATTGACATTGATCCCCTGCCTGAAAAATATATAACTACGCTTTTAATCATAATAATAATGCGACCCTTTTTCTATTAATATTGAAAACATCTGATTTTTAGATAAAATCATATTTTTATACACCGAAGGTATATTTGTAGTAAATTTCTTTATATACAACAGGAATTTTTTAACCATAAAAACCACAAAGAGGTCAGGGTACACTTATGAAGAATAAGAAAACAAAACTAATTAGAGGCAGATAGTAAGTAGGTAGGTAAGGAATGTTTACGTATTTTTGTTATACTTATTCTTATCATTAGCAAATGAAACCCAGAAGTATTAATGTAATAATGGGTACCTAGGTTATAAAATATTATCTTATTCTTATGCGTATTTCAGCCGCGACAAAATCTTTGTTTCTTAGAAAATATTCCGCCACCATCATGTCACGGACTATTGGAAGGTTGTCAGATTGACCTTTTGAAACCCTTCTTCCATCATTAAATACTTAAAAACACCAGAGCGCACGAGGGCAAATAACTCACCCGCGAAATATTACTGCAAAAATTGATTTATATATTAAACTCAATGACTACAAACGTATGATCGGCGCGCTGGAACGGTATGGCGGCGCGGCCGCATGGAATCTATGACGTCACGCGCTACTCGCGGGCACGGGCGAGATTTAAAAAATGTACGTAAACTTTCCACGCCTATAACTTCGGTAATAGTGCACCGATCGATGTGAAATAAAAACTAGAATTATGTGTTTGGTCTAGACATTTTACCTACGTATAAAAGTTTAATATTGTAACCTTGTTATGTCTCCATTGTACTGTAGTGCCCTCAAAATGTTTGTACATAAGAATAATACCCAAGTTACAGCCTACAATTTATTAAATAAACAAAATGGAAGGTAGGTAATGGTTACATAATGATTTCTTATATTTACGCGAACACTACACATTGAAATAATACTAGTTTTTACGGAATATATCGCGTATATTTGACTTTTTAAATACCCGACGTTTCGAACGCTTTACAGCACTCATGGTCACGGGCGGGACTGAGATGTTCAACGGTTAACTATGACATATGGACGTTGAACATCTCAGTCCCGCCCGTGACCATGAGTGCTGTAAAGCGTTCGAAACGTCGGGTATTTAAAAAGTCAAATATACGAGATAAATTCCGTAAAAACTAGTATTATTTCAAGGTAATGGTTAGTTTCTAGGTATGACCTAACAGTAAAGAAACGAATGTGAAGTTTAAAATTTATCTGAACTAAACTTATCATTTAAACTAAAAGCTTGCATTGCTCGCAAACAATTTCCGAATATTTTATCTTATGTTGATATGACATTGTTAGTCGGGTACATAGTACACTAGATAACAATATAACAAGGCACATTAGCCTACTGCACGCCCAACATATTTTACAATTACCATATATACCTTGTAGTTGTTCTGAGAAATGATTATCGAAAAAGCCAGATGGATCTCATTGTATTCAGCAGTCAACTGTTACGGGCTACATAACATAACATAACATAAACACTCACGCCTGTCACCCAGAGGGGTAGGCAGAGACTACAGACTTCCATTTGGCACGATCCTGACACACCTCTCTCGCCTCCTTCACATCCATACACCTACGCATGCATGCTCGTCGGTTAAGGGTACTCCTAATTTGGCCTGTTTTCAATAAATCGCCAATTTGGTCGATAAATTTTCGCCTAGGACGTCCCTTTCCGACTCTGCCATTCACTTCTGCAACATAAATTTTCTTTGTCACTCTTTCCTCATCCATTCTTTCCACATGACCAAACCACCGAAGCATTCCTTTCTTAATCCTGGTCACAACATCATCTTGCAAACCACACTCTTCTCTTATCACACAATTTTTCACCCTGTCATTCAGATTCAGCCCTAACATACTCCTTAACGACCGCATTTCTACTGCATTTATTCTACTCTCGTGCTTCTTCTGCCATACCCAACTTTCACTACCATACGTTAAAGTTATGGGCTAATAAGGAAGAAATTATAATGTATAAGAATGTTCCAACTTACCAATGATGAAAACATTCTTTTTAGCTCCCATGCCGTCCATCTCTGTGAGAATCTGGTTGATGACTCTGTCGGCAGCTCCGCCGGCGTCGGACACCGACCCCCCTCGAGACTTTGCGATGGAATCCAACTCGTCGAAGAACAACACGCATGGTGACGCTGAACGGGCCTGGTGGAGAGATTGGTGATTGAGATTTATTTAAGTATAACCAGTAACTTCAGCAAATATGATGCCAAACATTTGTTACATAAAAACCGTTTATGAAATCATAGCCCCTTGAGTAGGGCTTATATGCTGCTGGTATGTACGGAAATCACCACATACAGGGCTAAGCCGCTCCGCGAGATCGTGACATTAAGGGTTTCCTGAACTTCTTTGAGAAGATATCATGGCTTGAATAACATTATTCCTGCCCACAAGCAAAATACGCGCTTTAGACGTCCAGTTGCGTAGAGAAAATAGCCAGTTTCGGACTAAACTAAACAAAATTAGTCTGTATAAACTTATCAAAGATTAAAATAAGAACAGACTGATGTATGTAATTCTGAAACAGATTTTTTTTTGGGTATTGGCCAGTCGGTAATAGAGTTGTATTAATTTTCAAATACAAATTTATATATAAATGAAAGAATAATTAATTTAAAGTATATTTAAATATTTTTTTATTAAAAATAGTTAAATTTTTTAATGAAAAAATAAACGACGACGTTGAGGCTGTGAGCCAATATCAATCACGCTATACTTTTGTATTTTCTATATTCGGATCACCATGTGTCTTAACAAAACATATATAAACCGTATTATGTACAATGACAATTTTTTTTTAATTTTAACAACGCAAATTATACGAGTGTTTTATCATTTCAACATACGGTGGCATTACTGCGGCGATATAATGGCATTTGAATTTACAATTTAGAAAAACCATTTTTAACTATAAAATTACATGAAAAATCAATTGTATTTTTATTATTTTTCTTAACAATTTTTAGTAAACTCAAAAAAAAGTTTAAAAAACATGCAACTTCTTTATTTTTCCATACTAACATAGGTTGGTGAATATCACCATTTGATTATTCATGTTCAAAACTAAGAATTATTTTGACTTAACGTTATTTACGCTCGTACATAGATAGGACAATAACGACATAAAAAGTATGAAAAGTCTAAAATTAGTTAAATCAAGCATATTATGTAGTTTATTTATTCAAAAGTTCAATAAAGTAATTTTGTAAACATTTATAAAAACCCTTATCACACTCTGTTCGCTTGTTTTTATTTGAAATCTTCGTGCAATTCAGAAAATATTTTTTGATGCATAGAGAATTTAACCACTAGAGAGCGTATAGGCAGATTTCTTCTAAGCACACGACTCACTACTGCGGGCCGGGGGACGAGGAAGAACGCGTGGCTGCAAATGGTCAAGTTGCGTTATTGTGGCTATCGTTACGGTTGCTCTTCTTAATAAAGGAAAATATTCGACATCGATAAAATGGATTTTATCATTATGAAAAATACTCAAATAAAGTCACAGAAATAACATTTAATCAAAATCAATCAGTTACAACGAAAACATATATTAATAATTAATTTGTCATATTTATTTCGAATTAAAGTTTAAGGGTCCTGATTGTTCTTTGTAAAAAAATATAAACAAGCGTCTATATATTTGTAAATTATGCATCTTGCTAATTCAATTAAATGATTTGTTGATTCTATTTCAAATTGATGAAAATGAATATTCGGGAATCAATAATACCCAATCAGAGATTTTAAAACCGATCTTATAAAATAATTGGTATTATATTTCGAAGACAGAACTTTTGAACCACTCTCATTGATCGCCTTCTTATTAAAATTTTTACAACGACGACAAATATCTATTACTGTAGTGGATCCGTACAATAACTTGTCTTTAGTGTCCTTTTGAAATTGTAAGGCGTTCTGATTTGGTACACCAATCTAACAAATTTAACTAGGTAACTATAAACTTTAACTAGGAAAAATACCGACGAACTGAGAACCTCCTCTTTTTTCTGAAGACAGTTAAAAGTAGATAAGTATTTTTTCACAGTGTGTGAATTGATTTTAATTTTTGTGAAATGAATTGATTTTAATCTTTTTATTAATTTTAATTTTATTATTTTCGATATCGACTTTCAGCTATTAAAGGTAACAGTAAGGTCCTAATGTTTACGATAAACATAGAAAGGGAAATAAAGGGATTGAAACATTAGAATTGTCTAACAATAGAACGAGACTTTTCCAAAAGACATCAACGCGCGACTCAACCAGTTACCCGGCCACCGTTTTAGATAGACCCCTGCGGTGGCTCATAATCTGAATTAATCAACAATAATTTTCGTTAAGTTATAAAAATTTGCATTAATTTAGCGTGCACACAGGTCTAACACTTGGACGATACTAAAATGGTTAATAGTACCATAGCCTATGCATAGGCGACAAAATACTAATAGTTTTCGAGCGTCGGGGGATTATTGTATGCGCATTCAAGTGGTTATATAGTCTTTGTTTTGATGTTATTAAAATATACTAATTTACAGGAGTGTGTGCACACACTATAGTATGTGCCCAAATCGATTGACAAAAACGGACAATCTCAAATATGAGCCGAGCGTCAAAAGGCGTAAATTACAAAATCTCAATTTAGATGTGATAACAATATTTAAATATTGATATTATTCATACTTCTAGGTCTGCACATGTTTTTTTTTGTATCTTAAATAATATTGTCTGTGGTTCCTATAAACATCGTAAAATCTTACGGTACATTGCGAAAAATGTGTTATATTTTATATTTCAATTTATGGTAAGTAATGCAGCAATTCATTTAATAGCAGTTTCATATTAAAAAAATATTTGTAGCAATATAATTACCATATTGAGCTTTTGCAAATTCATCCCCTTAAAATAAACAAAACGCACGTTACATTAGTTCGTTCTAAAACAAACGTGACAATGGCAGCCAGAGATGCGTCACGTTTCGTCACGTGTTATAAATTAATGCTTTTTGTTGTTAAATGAATAAAGTACTTTATAACAATGGATGATTTTTCTTCTACAGCGATCTCTTACATAACTTTTTAATAATAGTCAATAAATATATATTATATCAATCATTATAAAAAAATAAACACTATAAATAAAGAAAGTACTACATACAAAATGTGCCTATATATTGAAGGTTTGTAGTCCCTGGTTAAACGACTGAAAGGTTTTTCTCAATCGATTTGGCACATACTATAATGCAATAGTATAGAAGATTTTCTTCCTTAAAACTAAAACATTTTTATCTAAATCATTTGTTCAAAGAAAAAAGCGTTATTTTAAGTAAGTCGACAAAAAATAGTTTTAATAAAATAAAATATTGTTTAATTTACCTTGTCGAAGATGTCGCGCACATTAGCTTCAGATTCACCAAACCACATTGTGAGCAGCTCTGGTCCCTTCACAGATATAAAGTTGGCTTGGCACTCATTGGCGATGGCTTTGGCCAACAATGTTTTACCTGAATAACAAAATCAAAGGGTTGGCTATAGATATCCGGTACTTGATTTTAGTAATATTTTTAGTCTAGGAGGCTTGTTAGGGTTAAGCTTAAACCTATTACACTGTGTTTAGATGTCGGAAATGCGTTTTGAATTACGATAAAAACGAATTTCACTAAAAATAGCTTATAACGAAACGCAAATATGTCAATTTGTTCTCTTATTATGTAGCAGACGTCAAGTACCAGTTTTTTTAATTCTGTTATCAATTTAGGTTTGTCAGGGCTAAGTTCGAACATTTACACTGTTTTTGGATTTCGGAAATGCCTTTTGAATTAAATACGATAAAAATAAATTTCACTAAAAATTGCATATAACGAAACGCAAATATGTCAATTTGTTCTCTTTTTATGCAGTAGACGTCAATTACTTGTTTTTTTTTTAATTTTGTTTTCAATTTAGGAGGTTTGTCAGGGTTAAGCTCGAATATTTTACACTGTTTTTGGATTTCGGAAACACCTTTTGAATTAAATACGATAAAAATAAATTTCACTAAAAATTGCATATAATGAAACTGAAATATGTCAATTTGTTTTTTTAACACAGATATACTCATAAAAAAGTTAATCACTCGGAACCAGACAATCCATTTCCATTTGTGGCTGAAGACGGGACTTATATACAACAAATTGAGTCGCAGTGGAGAGCAGTCAAGAGGTTTTTCAGAAAACAAAATGATAACAATTCACATTATTAGAGTTTAGGGCAACCTGACTACAAATGAGATTGGTCGAATCTGTTCTAAAACCGAAACAGCACGATCCGACTCCACATAGTCTTGTCTGCCATACCCCTAGTGTTTTTGTAAAGCCGTAGGCGCGGAGGGAGTGCAGCCCCCGGCCACTGTAGCAAATCGCAGGCCCCTGCGTGAGCCGTAGCGACTGGTCGCCGAAAGTGACCAATAAGCCGAAGTTGAGCATGGGTAACAGATTTGCTACGCAAGGGCTAAGGGGCTGCACTTCCCGCAGCGCGGAAGCCGTTGCAGAAGTAACTTTGTGTCAATATTCTTGTGTAAAAAAATAAGGTTATAATTTTACAAAAAAAAAAATTATAAACTATACATTTCCGCAAAGGGAGAAGGGTAGGGGGGGCTTCCCGTGAACTCTCCTCCTCTCCACCCACTCCCGTACGCGAGTACCGGATCTCTATAGTTTAACCCATGTATCTACTTACATACTTATACTTGCCTTTTATCAAAATATTTTAAGAGGATACCTTGAAAATAAATCGAAGTTTTGGGGGTGTGGCTTATTCCTTTGTCGGTGAAGCTAACTGACGACTGAGGGAGTGTCAAAATGAAAGTGATGCAATGACTCCATAGTACGCAAATTATGAGATAGCCATACCGGGCAAGCGCTCGGGAAAAAACTAAGTAAGCGCCAAACAACATTTTTATTTATTTTAACAAAACCTCGTTATGGATTAAAAAACTGGTTAATGAGAACTTACATATGTATGATTATTTAATATGCTTTAAAAATAACTTCATGAACTTATACGTAAGAATATTGTGGTGTCATAGAGAAATATAAATAATTAGAGCCTATTTTGCATTTTTTTTCTATCGAGAAAATTACATGAATACTGAAATTAAAACTTTGTCTATCAAGATTTTTACTTTAGTTTATTTGTTGTTTCTTCCGAGCCAAGCATCGCGTTTCCCGACGAATTGCCTTGCAAGTTGCATGCGTTGGGCATCGCATAACTCACATAGAGTGCGAAAATATGGTCAGTCGATCATAGTCAGAATAGGAACTTCACCTAAGCAACTTAATTAACATTTCGCAATGTATTTTTTTACTCTTTATTGACATCCCTTAGTAACCACGGAAAGTCCGTCGTGACTTAGGAATGGGAAAAGATGCAAAGTAATATGGACACTTGCACGCAGCGATACAATTTTATTTAGCTTGCGAGCGCGATTTATTTAATTAATACTAATTATGTAGGCTATTAAAAGTCGGCAAGTCAATCAGTCAACATCAAAAAGTGCAACTTCTGTACGTAGTACTATTATTTATACTGTGCTAGCGATCCCGTACAGGCTTCGAATGGGTGATTTTTTGATTTCGATAACAGCGCCACCACTATAATATGCATGTATTATATACATACAAACCTTCCTCTTGAATAATTCTGTTTATCGATAAAAACTGCATCAAAGTCTGTTGCGTAGCTTATAAGACCTAAGCGTACAGACGACAGGAAGCGATTTTGTTTTATACTATGTAGAGATGATGAGAAAAAAATGTTCATTATTTAACATATGATAATTTATAATCGCCGTGTAGTGTGGTGGCTTAAAGCAAGTGGGTTCAATAGATACCCCATATCATCCTGTATGCGTCGTAAAAAGAGACAGAGAGGAATAAAACAGGAGATGGGCAGCAGCATGTTTCTAATTACAACTCAATAAAAAAAACCGTGCACCAAACAAAAAAACCTATAGTTAAAAAAATTACAAGTGCTAGAGCCACGCTGCAGTTATATTACGGTTGTAGCACGAATGGTTCGGCTCGACCGGAGAAGGACCACGCTCTCACAGAATACCAGCGTAAAATAGCAGCTCAACGCTGCTGTGTTTTGTATGGTGAGTGTAGAGAATCGGAGACCCGTTTAACTAGAATTGAGGCATTCCATCTCAGTCCTCAGGGCTGACAAGTGACAACGCATCTGCATTTGGATTCTTAATCGAGGTTAAATGTAGATGTCTATGGGTCGCGGCATACACTTAGCATCGGGTGGACTGTGTGCGCGTTTGTCACCCTTATCCTATAAAAAAGAAACAAAAAAAACCGGCTAAACATTCCAAACAAGAGCAAATATCCATTATATGAATTTATATCCCTAGTATGATATTATGAAGCAATTTATGTTTTGTATGTATTGTTACGCGCTCCAGTCGACGACACAACTAGCGCCATCTAGTGTCAGGAACGAGAGCGAGGGGAGCGTTGCAGTTTATGACATCACAGATCTCTCAACCGACAGCGCCACCCGAAGAACTAAGTTTCTAGAAAATCTATACTCGAACTCTCGGTACCTTGCGCGTGTTTACTTGAACATTCATTTCAACATTGACAGAGTGAACTCGGCGACACAAGCGAAGCTTCGGAGCAATTCGGCATTTCGGCAATTTTTATTGTCACGAACCTCAAGCTCGTACCAGTATTATGTATTTACAAAAAAAAAACATGATTTGCTATACACTACATAAACTTAAAGTCTAATATAAACCTTTGGAGTATAGATTAAAAATAAAGTTATTTTAATATATTATATAAAAATTCTCTATTATAATTTTATTTTATTTCTCTTTATTCAATTTCAACCTTAAAAATTGCTTACCTCTTAAAAATAGTTGCCAATCCTAATTTAGTACTATACATAAAAAGCTTTTCTATGTGATTTGAAATTGAGACACAAACAATGTGGAAGTTAGATGGCATGAGATGGGGGCTGCCATTTAATATTCTTTTTTGGTTATTGATACGCGTTACAGTAGTCAACAAGTATGTAAGAATCTAAATTTATTTGAGTGCATGTATATATAGCTCACCGCATCCAGGCGGTCCGTAGAACAGCACTCCGCGAGAGGGCTGCATGCCGAACTTGAGGAACTTGTCGGGGTGCTCCACGGGGTACTGCACCAGCTCCTGCAGTTCGCGCTTCACGTTCTGCAGCCCGCCGATGTCCGACCACGACACGTTCGGCACCTCCACGACAGTCTCACGCAGTGCCGACGGCGATGACTTCGTCATTGCATACTATGGGAACATTCAAAACTTTAATATGTATGCAGTGAAGAGATAAGTTAACAGCCAGCTAGCCCCAGAGCTACCACAGCTACGGTATAAATAATATTCAAACTTAAGACAAAAAACCGGCCAAGAGCGTGTCGGGCCACGCTCAGTGTAGGGTTCCGTAGTTTCCCGTCCGTCACAATGAGTGTTCCCACTTATTAGTTTAAAGGTGGGTATCCATTATGTTCACGCTCCAGCAGCGCTCCGCGCTCCTGCAACTGCTCCCGGTAGTGGGTACGTGCGCGAACATGGAGCGTGCAACATTGCACGCTCCGCGGCAGGCGCTCCGTCTTTCCATCCAAGTTCAAAATGATTTTCCTATAAAGTCCTTATAAAGTTCTACTTTTCAGATTTTTTCATATTTTCTAAACTTATGGTTCAAAAGTTAGAGGGGGACACATTGTTTTTTACTTTTGGAGCGATTATTTCCGAAATTATTGACATTATCAAAAAATTATCTTAGTAAACCCGTATTCATTTTTAAATACCTTTCTAACAATATATCACACGTTAGGGTTGAAATTAAAAAAAAATCACTTCCCACTTTACATATAGGGGGGCTACCCTAATAAAACGTTTTTTTCCAATTTTTATTTTACCACTTTGTCGGCATGATTGGTACACATATTGGTACCAAATCTCACCTTTCTAGTGCTAACGGTCACAGAGATTAAGCGAGGACGGACAGACGGACAGACAGACATGGCGAAACTATAAGAGTTTCTAGTTGACTATGGAACCCTAAAATGTATATTTGAATATAAGATATATTCATAACTTACACGGAAGTTATCCATAGAAACAGCAAGTGAGTTGAGCACTTCTGCGTCAATCTGATCATCCTCAAGGTCTATGAGGTCCATTTTCTCACGGATCTGCTGCAATGCCGCTTCAGAGCAAAGTGACGCCAAATCTGCACCAACGTGACCATGGGACTCCGCTGCAATCTAAACAATGGTTTTTCAAAATAAATTTCAATTAATGAATTTTTCATTTTGGGGTCTAAGAAAACTATTTTAAATTATATAAAAGATTAATTCGACATCTCGCAAAAAATAAACAATTTTTTATATCTTATTCGTAATTATTAATATCTAGTTCTACATGAAAAAATTAAGATTTTTTTTTAGTAGAAAGTTTTTTTATCTTTTATTTTGCATTGTAAAAAAAAATCGTATAAATTACAATGTCTAAAATACGCCCATAAATATTTTAGACATTGTAATCTATTTTCATTTCAACACTTGATTTTGATAGTAATATAGCTTAGATTTCATATGATACGAAAATAACTTCACCTGTTCCAAATCTACATCATCTCCGAGCTTCATGTTCTTAGTATGAATGCGTAATATTTCAAGACGTCCAGTAGCATCCGGAATACCTATATCAATTTCACGATCGAAGCGACCAAAACGACGCAATGCAGGGTCGATCGAATTTGGCCGATTGGTTGCAGCCATCACTATTACATGTGATGATTTTTTCATACCTATAAAACAAAATATTTTACACTTACATTTGCAGTTATATCATAAATAGTAAAATATTTTCTTTCAATATTGTTTATTTCAGTATCGATTTTCTGGCACTCGAACATTTTGAATATAATGTTACCTTTTCTTTTCTGGTCCATATCAGAAATTCACATTGAGATTGTTAGTGATGATTGGCTGAATGATAATATAATTTATTTTTAGTTCTGATCAAAGCATTGGCTTTGGCCAGTAAACCACCTTTGGCTAATTTTGGCCAAAGTCGAAGATATCTCTAGCAAGCGCCAAAATTTGACAAACTGTTACGAACGAGAGAGCGAGAGCACGATGGACGTGGCTATGCAATTTTTTCATCTCTAGATCAACATCTAGAACTGAATTCTTACGAGTTTAATAAATAATGTAGGCAGTAATATCCAAAGGCCAAATGAGTCTTTAGCTAATATATTAATATAAATTAGGACTTTACCCAAAAAGCACCAGGTATACCTGGGTTTACTAATTCTTTAGGCATTACCTGTAAATATACATCGCAATATTTGTATATAATGTGTAGTAGCAACAAAAAACTTCTGGCTCTGCATTATGGTGCAGCAGAATATCTGCAGAGATGACATTATGCCGTATTTAGTTTTATACATCTGCATGTAGTTTAATGTCCAATATCCTGACAGACCTAGTAACTGCGCCATCCTCTAACCCTTCCTCATGAGTGGTTTATAGAGCACAGGAAGCTAAAGAGGTACACTCTGTAATTGAGTGATGTTGCATAACTTACCGTCCATAAGAGTAAGCAATTGCGACACTATACGACGCTCAACTTCACCGTGGGTTTTCTCACGCTTAGGGGCGATTGCATCCAATTCATCAATGAAGATAATAGCCGGTGAGTTCTTGTCAGCCTCTTCGAAAGCTTTGCGCAAATTAGACTCAGATTCACCAGCCAACTTAGACATGATCTCCGGTCCATTGATTAGGAAAAAGAATGCACCTGAAATAAATTTATTGGTTAGCTACTCATATAAACAAGCTTACGATAGAATTTGCAGTTTCAGTTTCAGTTACCAAACTTACCTGTCTCATTAGCAACAGCGCGTGCAATCAAAGTTTTACCAGTACCCGGTGGTCCATACATAAGAATACCTCGAGGAGGTTTCACACCAATAGCCTTGAAAAGAGATGGATGACGTAGAGGCAATTCTACCATCTCTTTAATCTGTGCCAATTGTTTGCGACAGCCTCCAATGTCATCATAACCAACAGCGTTAAGAGCTTCCTCCTCTTCCTGTTAAAATTTAAATACAGTTATTAATTAAATTTGTTTCAAAATTTAAAGTATTGTAGAGCCTTGATTAAGCAAAAGAAATAGATTCCAAGCAGTAAAATAACATATTAAATAACAGGTCTAGAAGATAGTCCTCAATATATCTGTAACAAGTCAAGCAATAGATAATGATTTTAAGAATCATTTTCAAAATTAAATGATATTGTCTCAAGGTATTTATCTTGTCGTTCTGATTTTATTGATTTTAAAACTACAAAATGGTTTGTTATTCCACTAACATTATTTAGTGATTTAATACTCAAGATGGTAAAACTGATTCTCTTATACTTCCCCTAATATAACATGGGGCTTAAGATTAGTCATTTTTAGTCTCAATAAAATAAAAAAAATTAAAATTACCTCTCGCTTGATTGGTTCTCCTTCACAATGTATAACAGTGTCTGGCGCTACAATGCAGTAAGGTGAAGGATCTGTTTCAACAACTTTGAACTCCACAGCTCGCATGCCACCGCGCACCATAAAAGTGTCATCACGATGGATAGGCCTGTATGCCTCCATGAAGTACGGCTTTAGGTACACTTCAAATAAGTTTCTGGCAATAAAGCATATTATAATATTAGAAAAACAACTCACGAAAAAGCAATGATTTTTAATAAAAAATTTAATTTGACGGATTGTCACAGTGGTTAAAAATATGGCAGAGGCAGCAGAGCTACGGGCCGCGGAAAAAATTACGGCAGAATAAATAGACATTTTTATTAGTCAATTTATTCTATTGATTAATTAGTCTGTTATTATATAGCACCATGCTGTTAAAAACTGGGATTGAAAATGGCGCTCGTATATTACCTCTCACTCGCCACCATCGCACCATCGCTATCTATACTACTCACTCCGGCCGGTAAAGACTGAAAAAATGTAAGCTGCGATATGCGTTGTTCGTACGTTCTATAACTTCAATCCAACTCGTCGTTTATTATTGTTGATTTGTATACAAAGAAGTCTTTGTCACAGGTAGTCACACTTGTGAAACCCCACCCACCCAGTATGACGCCACATGTTTTTTTTGCTTAGCCAAATTCCAGTGCGGTGGCACTTGTCAAAGGTCTCACGAACATTCGACGCGCGGAACGGTTTGATAGCGTGCGTGCAATCGCCGATGACTTAAACCTACATAAGCCTTATAAATATAGATTGAGCTAGTAATATTTTTAAATCTTTGGTTTACATCATCAATTTAATAAGTGATGTCACATAGCTTTTAATCAAACCCCCCGTCCATTGTCACATTATATTGACCTCCCCCCCCCCCCCCCATTAACGTGTGATGAAATTTATGGATGAACCCATGCAGGAAATTTCTTTTGTTAAATGTAAACTCATGATCATCACTAATCTTTCAACATGTAGGGTAAGAATATCCACTACCCTAAATCATTTTATGGGTGTCGTAATGTCGTGTTGTCGTAAGGGGCAAGAGAAGGAATTAAACCAGGAGATGGGTAGCAGAATAAAAGAACTACAACAATGCCAAATATTCCCCCATATAGGGAAGGCCCATGTTTAGCAGCGAACCTTGATAGGCTGTAATGGCAATGGTAACTAGAGAGTAACTAGAGTAATAATTGACTCGTGTTCGCATAATAATATACTAACAGTTTATTATATATCATACTAGCTGATACCTAGAGCGCATTGCTTCCACAGAAGAAATAATTGTGGAAATATCGTTTTAAATTTGAAAGTCATATTGTTTAACTAGGAATGATAATAATGGTGATTTTATATAACTTTCACATAAATTTGTCGATACCATACGCGCGCCACCTACAGCCAGTTAACTGTACTATGCCTATAACCTTTGCACAAGTGCAAGCAATATGTTAACAAAGTTTTATCACAATCTGATGAACGGTATGGCAGCACACAAAATACGAACAAACAAGTATTACTTATTTTTATATTTTAGAGTATTATTTTGCTGTCTTGAACTCCACGAAACAATATTGATGACAGAAATTAGAAATACAAATTATATAAATAAAATTACTTACTTACTTATCGTCACGCACAATCCCTAACGGGGTAGCCAGAGAGAACAGATCGCCAAGTGTCACGATCCTTACATACCTCTTTCGCTTCTTTCAGGTTCATTAACTTCTTCATACATGCACGTCTAGGTATCCGAGTACTCTTGACCCTCCCCTCTTCGAGCAATTTGCTCACATGGTCTTCGAAAGTTAGTCTCGGTCTACCTCGACACCTTTTAATATTTACTTTCGCTCTATATATTTTCTTCACCATTCAGTCTTCACTCATTCGTTCAACGTGCCCAAATCATTGGAGTACGATAAATAAAATTCTAACTAATATTAAACAACTTACCCAGTTAAACCTTCAACGGAATCGTCAATAGGCAGTATGTGTACTCTTTTGCCGTATTTGACTGATGGGCAAGGAGCAATTGACACAATGTCAGATAACCTCACACGCAGGTTATTACGTACGACGCGGTTCATACGGATCTTCTCGTCTGGACAGTTATCATCCGAAAGTACAATGCAAACTGTCTCTTTCCTGCGCTTGCCTTTAAGAAGTACAGTGTCACCTCGGAAAAGCTGCAGTTGCTCCATTTTCGCCTGTATATTATATTCAAATTTAAAACTGTATCTTGGCATGAAACCATGGAGAGTAAGGACTGTACGATTATTGGAGTTTTTCGTTTTAGTTTTTTTTTTTTGTAATTTTTAATATTCAATTAAGGCCTGTTTGAAGCTCTTATGTATGTCAAAATCTATACCAGTTTGCAAAAACAAGATCTTCTTGGAGAAGAACTGGTAATAAACTGGGGTCTTTCTTTAAAACAGTGTTATAATTTTATTTACAACTACAAGTTATAATAAAATAGTACACAAATATTTTGTAAATGATAGTTTTATCAAAATAATATCAGTATTTTGTTTGTCAATCAATATTATTTTGTTAAAAATTAGATTTATTAGGTCTATTTTGAAAATATTATAGGAAGAATAAAATTATTATAATAATGAGTGACATCCTCAATTCTTTTTTAAATTTATATTACGATCTGATTTCACTGGCAAGTAAGTTAATTATATAAAATACTCATTATTGTAAAATGTTATTTTTCACAATTTAAGTATATTTACACAACTTGTTGTCATTTATTATAGCTACAATTTTTTTGTATATTATATTTTAGGTATATTAATGGCCACGTAAGAACATCCATCACACCATATTGTCCCTGGCTGTCAACAGAAGTAAACAAGCCAGATGGGCAGCGGTGGCTTCCTAAAAACATCTCCTTAAAAATGAAACTGTGGTTTCAAACCAGCCTGCCAAGTGGGGCAACGATGGCAAATATCTGCCTTATATGGCAATATATGGGGAGGCCACGTTCTTATGTGGTTAAGATGAATTCAACAATGACAAGTATGAGCAGTCAATTTTGATTGGGGCACAGACTTTGCATTGGAAATACTATGTAAAAATACTACATAGTAACTTTGATAGGCTGTAATGAATGATGAATGATATTTTTCACTAAGTGAAGTGGTTCATATGCAATGTGCTAAGTGCATTAGTGTTTGATTATATATAGCAGAAAGTTGTTCCAATTATCAAAAAATATAGACACATAAATGTCCATTTTACATTTGTGTAGATTAATGAAAGCAGTATTTTGTCAATAGAGATGGGCCGAATATTCGGCAGTGTAGATTTATTTCCAATTATAGCAAATAGAACGCTTGCTAAAATGTTTTTGAAATCAAACAAAGAAACATTACATTACATTAGTACATTGGTCGTCAGTTTCTCTAAAATAAGTCCAAATAGTAGTTCTCCTGCCACTCATTTTTACATACATAAACATAACATAAACACTCACGCCTGTCACCCAGAGGGGTAGGCAGAGACTACAGACTTCCATTTGGCACGATCCTGACACACCTCTCTCGCCTCCTTCACATCCATACACCCCTACGCATACATGCTCGTCGGTTAAGGGTACTTCCTAATTTGACCCATATTCAATAAATCGCCAATTCGGTCGATAAATTTTCGCCTAGGACATCCCTTTCCGACTCCGCCATTCACTTCTGCAACATACATTTTCTTTGTCACTCTTTCCTTTCTTTGTCAGCATTCCTTTCTTAATCCTGGTCACATCACCTTGCAAACCACACTCTTCTATCACACAATTTCTTATTCTGTCATTCAGATTCAGCCCTAACATACTCCTTAACAACCGCATTTCTACTGCATTCATTCTACTCTCGTGCTTTTTCTGCCACACCCAATTTTCACTACCATATGTTAAATTAGGAACCAACACAGCATTGTGAATTGCCATACGTGCCTTTTTCGACACATTTTGACTCTTCACAATAGAGTGTAGGGCCCCATTTACTCTATTTCCTACATTCACTTGTCGTTCTATATCCTTATCACATCTCCCATCCCTGCTACATACGCAACCCAGATATACAAACTCATCTACTTGCTCAATCAACTCGCCTTCTATTCTTATTTCACATATCGTCTTACTTTATTCTCTTTTAAAAACCATAACTTTCGTCTTACTTACGTTCACTTTCATCCCCCTTTCTTTTAATGATCTGTTTATTAATGTAACCATCATTTGCAGCTCGGCCGCCGACGACGCAAGAATAACTTGATCATCGGCGTACAAAAGGCATTTGACGGTTTTTTTTAATCTGTTCTACTGCTGCTATATATGCAGCACCCTTGGTTACTTTTTTTTTACCTATTCATTTTATCCTCTTTTTTTATGTTTTTCTTCTTTTTCTTTTCTGTCTTATTGCTACTTTACAAAGATTACCACAAGCATGTTTCTTACAAAATTATTTTATACTATTTCGAATGCTTACTAAGATACAATTACTTGTTTCACTATAAATAGTAACTTTTCTTATCAATATTACAAACTTATTTTCACAAAGTATTTTTTATTATTATTTTCCTGTGCTATCAATTATTCTTTTTTTTGTGTTATATTTCCTTTTTTCTTTTCTTTTTTTTATTTATACATATTTACTTCAAGCTAATTTTTGCGTTAAATTCTGTTACATACACCCTTTTTTAATACAGCTATTTACAGTTATACCTAATTTCATACATATAATAATTACTAAATAAACTTTTGCTTTTCCTGCGGTACGAACGACTATTTCTGCATATTTTAGGAAATGGGTCCGACAGTCGTCATTGTTAATAACATATTTTTGGGGTAGTATCACTAATTGCAATTAGTGATACTACCCCAAAAATCATCTGTTTCAATTCCAATCTTTTCAAAGCGAATCTCGGGCAATCTATTAACAGGTGTAAAATTGATTCATCTATTTCACTACTGCATGCACAAGATGGGGACTACGTTAATTTGTATTTGAATAAATACGCCTTAAAACCTCCATGACCTGTTTAACAATTGCGTCTTAACATTATCTAGTTAAATATTTTTAAGTGTACTTTGTGCTTGTCTTATGTCCGGAAAGAATATCATTGTGACTACTCCTGTTGTAGCTTCATTGTATCGTTGTTGTCTCCACATGCAGGTAGAGTCCCTGGTGAGTCGCTTCGCAAAGTACAGAGGGCACTTATCATAAGCTGCGGCTTGTTTGTTTGACAGTGCTGCCTTCTTTGCAAGTTCATCAGCTCTTTCGTTGCCCGGTATACCAGTATGCGCTTTGACCCAGTAGAACTCAACATCACCGTGTTTATTTTTTAATTCTCATAAGCGTTCTCGCATTTGACGGTTTACTCACCCATTCTTAATCCGCATTCTTCAACTTTAAAATTTTGCAAACAACTGTCCATAAATAGGTTGAACAGCCACGGGGAAGCCACACAGCCCTGTCTGACACCTTTATGGATGCCAAACCAGTCCGAGTAGACTCCGTTGATCCTAACACAAGCACTAGAGTCCCTATAAAGCGACTCCAATGCCTGTATCAAGCCAGCGTTCAACCCAAATGAATTCAGTGTTTGCCATAGCACATCCCTATCCACTGTGTCATAGGCCTTTTCCAAGTCCATGAACGCACAAAAAACCTTTTGGTTTTTGGCCAAAAACTTTTCCGCGATCATGCGCATGGAAAAGACTTGATCTGTACATCCCATTCCCTTTCTAAATTCCGCTCGCACATCCCAAATTTTTTCATCAGTTTCATGACGCTTTCAATCAGCACCTTAGCATACAGTTTTCCCACAATGCTAAGAAGGCTGATACCACGGCAGTTTTTACAGTCCTGCTGCAACCCTATTCCTTTATATACTGGGACTATCACGGCTTTGCACCAGTCTACCAGTACCCGCTTCAGTTCCCAGCATAAATTATTAAACAAGGTGTGCAACAGGCCTGCCACCACTTCCTCTCCAGCCCTTAGTATTTCAAGTGAAACTCTATCATATCCGGCAGCCTTACCTGCTTTCATGTTTTTCATTGCTTTCATTATTTCATCTATACTTATCGCGCTACCTCTTTCCTCTTCTTTCGGAGTTTCTACTTCATTTAGTTTATACATTGTCTTCTCACTCATAAACACGCTTTCAAAATACTCCTTCCATCTCTTTAAACTCAAAACTTCATCATTCAGAATATAGCCATTCTCATCTCATAGCATTCATTATAGGTTGTTTTGAATGTCCCCTGGCAGTTCTTACGAGTTTCCAGAACATTTTAATATTTGCCTGGAAGTTATCCGATATTCTTCTTATCTGTTCTTTCTTGCTTTTTCCTTTCAACTACTTCTTTTACGCTCTTATTTAGATGTCTAAAGACTGCCTTTTTCTTTCAATATCATCATTCGTACCACTAGAATTACCAGCCTTTATTGCTAGTAAATCTAGCCATGCTCTCTTCTTTGCTTCAACTTCCATATGTATCTCATCATCCCACCTAAATAAATAACTTATTATTTTTCCTTTCGTTCTTTCTCTTACTAACACCACATACTTCGGTAGCTGCATCCATTAAACCTTTCTTAACATTTTGCCATACATTCTCCAAGTCTAACTCATTCATACATAATTCATCCAAACCACTTATATTTTCTTTCAGACAACATTTGAACTTGTTTTTCTCACCTTCCTCTTGTAACCTTTCAGTTCTAATATGCTGTAACGCAGTGGGCAGAACTAGATGACCAATGGCGCCAACGCCTGAATAGACCATTAATTCGGCATAAAACCAAATAATGATCCGTTCTTACGTTAGAACCCCGGTAAACCCTTGTATCTACCACAACACTTCTCATTCTTTCATCCACAATTACGAAATCTATCATGCTTCTATCATCACCTCTTTCGCAAGTATACATGTGAATCCTCTTGTGGCGAAAGCAAGTGTTCATCACAGAAAGATTCTTTTCCATACATACGGTGAGGAGGCTTTCACCATTCTCATTTATAATTTCATCACCAAACATACCCAATATCCTTTCATAACCAAGCCTCCTCACCCCAACCCTTCCATTAGAATCTCCTAGCATAATAATATTTTCATTTCCCTTACATTTCATTAACACCGTCCTTACCATATTTTATCGTATGTATACCTAATTATCAATTTTTACTAAGAATAACACAACGAAATACTTTTTTCTCACAAAAATAGCCAAAATATAGACATGTGCTCAGTACTAGATGATGCAATTACATATCAGATGTGGCGGGGGAATGAGGGGCAGGGTCATTATTAAATTAAAAGGATAAAATATATAAAAGTCTATATAGATATGCCTATCAGAAAAAAGCCTAGACTCATTGAGGGTTATGAAGGTGTAAATAGTAGAAGATTCTATTGCAAATTGGCAACTACATATTTACACAAAATTGTAATTTTCCTGCTTGCTGCTGCTGCTGCTGGATGCTTGCATCCATACTCTCTTGTCTTTTTTTTATAGAATAAGAGCGACAAGTGAGGACACAGTCAACCTGAAGGCAAATGGATACTGCGGATCATAGATATCGACATCTATCCTGGATTTAGAATCACAATGCAAAATGTGATTCTCTTGATGTTGATATCATCCCCAAGGAATTAGATGAAATAATTTCCAGTAAAAAGGGTTGCAGATGTAAAGAGTCTCTGGTGTTATTCTTTACCTTTGATCACATGTGATAAATAAGAAAATTACACACAAATAATTAACTCAGTAGTGCCTGCAGGGATTGGATTTGGGTTGCATTATTACACAGTAGGAAGACTAAGGAGAATCTACTATCCCATGTTATCTCATGGGTGCAATAAGATGCAACAAAAGAACTTGAAAATCCAAAATTGCACGCCTCATAATCTCTATTGATTATATAAAAAGAAAAATATCTCTTTTTTCATAATTGAGACGAAAGAAGAGATCCATGAGAATATTTTTTTGTAGAAAAGTACCAGCTGTGTTTTACATTTTCACTAATTACAGTTAAACAAGAGCAAATTACTGAGTGATTTTTAAAAGGAACCTGTACATTGAGATTCTAAACATAATAAAAAAAAGAATTATTTTGATACATTAATTCTTTCTAAACCTAATAAAAAAAGAATTATTTTGATACATTAATTCTAACTACTGTAATCATGCTCCATCCACACATACAAACATTCAGATACCCCCGAAATTTTTTTAATCAGTTTGTTTCACACTAAATTTAAAAAATTACTTTTAAAAATAATAGAAACATGTGTATTTTTATTATTCTAAAAGTGCAATAGTGAAAAAACGAAGACATTTTTAGGTGAGAAAATTACTGGATTTCCATTAGGTGAGAGTAGAGCACAACCTCAACGCTTCGCTTATGAAGCGTGCAGTAATAAAAAAAAAACTGAAGTTACCAACCCCCCTACCTTGCATGGCCACTATGACAATTATCCCTGTAAGGCAAATTATGGGGGAGGCCTAAGTTCAACAGTGGACTGGATAGGCTGTAATGAAATGTCATAATAATGCATAAAGTGCAATGATCATAGTTCCTAGCAAAGGTTGTCACTATTCATTAAGTGACAAAAGTATATATATATATATATATAGCAAAATGGGGGAAAATTCACTCATTTACAAAATTTGAAGTCGACTTTTGGAATGGTGCAAATGGACCTCTGATGTACATTTATTGTACAACTATGAATCAGTCACATTGAACATTATGACTAACTCATACCTTATTAGCACAAATATTCTACCAAAATCAGAGGACCCTGTCCAACAGCTGGACTTTTTAATATTACATTGTCAAGATGCCTGCTCATTGCTCTCTTAACCCCTAAGGTACCGAGGACATGTTGACAGGTCCAAGTTTTGTGACCGCTAAGTACCGAGGACATGTATACATGTCCGCATTACGTGCTGCTATTTTCGTCATTAATTGATATAAAAATACAGTATATTTTCGATTGAACACTATTTCATTCGATTCTGAACGAACTAAAGAATATTCTGTAGCATTATATTCACTCGGTTATATAGACATCATCAAATATAACAGCCATTCGCTTTTGCATGCCGGTACGGTGGGTTGCGTAATCGTTGAAGTTTTGTGATTGTGATTTTAGTTGGATTTTCTTTCAAAAAAACTGTAAGTAATGTTATTTATCTTTACTACGTAATGTTTTTGAATGATCTAAGTTACAACAACAGTAACTTTTTATGTTTCAATTGATAAAAAAGTAGAAACAAAAAACCTCTACGCGAACAATTCATAACGATCAAGATTTCTAATAAGATAATAATAGTATATTTCTTATTCGAATACCATAGTAAATACTTTTACTAGGAATTGCTAAATGTTATATCTATATGATTGTATAAGAAAAATAAAGGAAGACACTATAATATATACACAAAAAGGTTTTGAAAATGATGTTACAAAGCGCGCGCAAACTGTCTATTGTCGAATTTTTTTGCAAATGTTTGCAAGTGAAAAAGTAGAATTATTATAATTATTACATGCATAATTTTGATTCATTTAGGAAGAATATGTTTTATTGATTGTAAGGACATAAAAGTAAAATAAAAACTTACGATATTTCATTCATAAAACAAAATTTATTGTCAGTAAGTACACTTTATAAAGATCCGTTAGAAACAAAAGAGCTGTATATAATAAAATAAACATTTAAATGTTATGGTTATTGTTTCTACTTATCGAAAATCTTATCGGCTTTAAATAACTGTAACTAAAACCTCTTTAAACACAAATGAAAGGTCGTGAGAAACATAAATATTTAAAACAAGTGCCGGCTGAGGTGACGACAGATGGCCCGGTACAAAGCTGTTTTTTGTTATATGGCGGCCGCAGTAAGGGAAAGGTTAATAAAAAGCAGTATTTATAGCAGCATTGGTTTAGGATTTTAACATCAAAAGGCCTATAAACACAAACTCTTGTGTGTTTGAATAAGTTCGAAAACCATAAAAATAGGTAAAACCTTCACTGAAAAATGGGCATGCAGGTATAACTGAGATCTAACAAAGTATAATATAACAATGTCATATTGGTCTGAGACAAAGGCAATCTGACCTGAGATAGTGCCACAACAGAATTGTCATCGCTGACGGCTTCCTCGACGATGAGACGGTTCGGCCTGTCCTTACGGCGGAGGATCGCGGTGGATAAATCATCGGGACTGCGAAAAATAATGAATAAAGTTGTAAATACATAAAATGAAATAGCGTCGTTTATGAAACAATATTTATTAAAGTAGCAAGATAATCTGCAGGTAACCGAGACTATTAATTAAAAAATTTAGTACGGATATGTTCTTTCATATATTCAACAGATAATTGTTGGTTCCATCGTAATGTTAGACATGATGACAAGCTAAATTTCGAACATTGGTTTAGAATAGATTACATATTACTCCTAATATACAGTTTGTCTATAAATAAAAAAGGATAATACACCATATTAAAAGCTTACCTTTTGTTGTCTGCCATTTTTATTACAAATTCAATGTAAAAATTAGTAAATTTACAATTTCAAAACGCCGAATGAAAATGAATACCACTTTTCACTTAGCTGAGCGTGACGTTGCCGTATTTCATTTGTTCTTAACGATGTCAACAGTGTTGCTAACTAATTTATTAAAAATTGGGTGCGTTTGGCAGAAAAAAGCGCTAGCAAGCGCTTGTAAGCAAAATGGCGATCGTAAGCGGTAAGCTCTGTCAAATCGTAAGTAGCTTTTTTCCTCCAGGACACGATGTTAGTTTTAACCGGGGAACCCAACCTAATTTAAATATACGTTTGTAAAGTGTTCATATTAAAAACTTACCAATCATGAATTTTTAATAACATGTATATGTTTATTCATGTCATTATATTACTAAAAACTAATATTGCACAAAACAACTTATAAACTCTACTTCAAAACAAACAAATTAAATAAGCAAAATGGCGGATTGTGTCAGCACTACTGAAGTAGCAATCGTGTCCTGGCCGAAAACTATTTCAGCGCTTATAAGCGCTTGCTAGCGCTTTTTTCTGCCAAACGCACCCATTGTCTATGTTTTATGATAGTGTAGTATTTTTTTATTTGTATGTTATTTATTTTTCACATAATATAATTCTATTTATAAATAATTGTATATATGGAATCACTTAGTTACTCGCTCTGGTTACCCCTTCGAACATTTCTATGCTCGAAGGGTTACCCTTTAACTCGTATTCTTTGAGTATTCAATCAACTGGAAAGGCCATGCGCATTAATTCCTAAACAAAAAGTATGTCAATTTCAGGGGGAGACGAGGAAAAATCACTACTGTATAGTCTCTACGAATGTAGAATTGAATCGCGTCATTATACACGCAAACTACAGCTTTTACGTTAGTGTTGATGGCATTTACGAATATCCTCAAATAGTACACGTGTCGATACACTGGTGTCACTGTCTAAGTGCGTAGGCAACGTAGGGTGAGAACTACAACTTGTATGTCAATATGTTTATCAATAAACAAATCATCGCAGTCCGCATAAGTTCAGCGTTGGTAAAAGTGATTTCTAGTAATTTTTCATTTATTCCCCTTCACAAGTCCATTGCTGAACATAGGCTTCCCTCAAGAACTGCCACAAAGCACGGTTCATAGCCACCTGTATCCATCGACTTGCTGCATGTCATACCAGGTCGTCACTCCATCTAGTGGGGGTCACCCAACACTTCACCCACTGGTACGAAGCCTTTCTTTTTAAATTCTTTTTTAAATATCGTTACTGTAATTGAAGCCTTTTTATGCTATTGCGTTATTTGGCGCGAGCGTTATTTGGTGGCATTTTTTAGTTAAATTTTCCTTGCTGTATTATCTGTTCGTTTAGATAAGGTCGCATTTGTGCCACACCGCCTCAGCATGTACCGCACTTTGTCAAGAGTGCAGGCCTTTGTCACTCTTGCTACCTGCGTGAAATAATTACCTACTACATACGCAGTCGGTGTTAGTGTGCAATAGTCGAGTTAATGTTAGAGTATTTTTTTAACGCTGTTTACGTAAATAGTTTTTCTAAGTAGTAGTAAAAGTTTGATATATATATTTGATAAATTATAATAGCAAAACGTCATTCCTACCATAATAGTTGTGTGGATGGATGCTTAATGAGCAAACAATAGGGTTCAGATATATCATTTATTAAGTTGCCGAAAGATAATGAAATGCCAATTTTTTTTGTTAGATATGTGCTTACTGTGAAAAAAGAATTAAGTATTCATTTAACTACAGAAATAATAACTAAACTCCTTTTTACGAAACTTAGTTAAAATTTACTTAACCATCTAAGTACCAACTTACATACCTATACTTTTCTTTTGTAATCAGAAATAAAAACTTTGTTTACAAGATTTTTAACTAAAAAATACGATCACATTTCTGTTAGGAATCGTATTTTGGGTTTATATGTTGTTTACACTACTTACCTATTTCTTTATGGCCTTGCAAATTGCATAAGTTGGGCACATATCACACATTCGGAAAAGGTACCTTACCTAAGTAACTTAGATAATATTTTGCAATGTATTTTTAAATCTATATTGACAGCCCTTAGTAACAGAAAAGTCCGCTCTGACGTAGGAAGGGGAAAAGGTGCCTATTAATACGGCAACTCGAGCGCAGCGATAAAGTTTTATTTAGCTTGCGTACGCAATGTAACTAATGAATAATAATTAAGTAGGATATTACACGTCGGCAAGCAGTTAACATCAAAGGACTGCAATTTCTGTACGTATAAAAAAATAGTACTGTTATTTATTCTGTGATTAAATGTCGTATTGTAAAGCATCTGAAACGTCGGGAATAAAAAACTCAAGATTAAACGTGATAAAATCCGTAAGATTAGTTGCTTTAATGTGTAGTGTTAGCATAAATATCGGGTGTCCCGTGGCAGATTTAGGATTTGAAATTCGAATATGTTTGCAACGGTTGGGTGGGGGACCGGGGACGGGTGACAGTTTGGCACGGCATTTGTGCGGATTGGTCAGCCACGATATCGCAGTGGACTGGCGCGCACCGCGCTTTCGCAGTTGAAGCGTATTTTGAAGCTAACAAATCGTGCACTGTTGCTTGCCGGAGATTTTGTTCTCACTGCAATATTCGTCGCTTAAGTGAAGCACCGAGTGAAAGTTTGATTTTGACGTGGGTCCAGAAGTTCCGTGCAACAGGTTCAACAGTTAACGAGCCACGCCCAGGTCCTAGCCGAACGTCGAGGACTGCACAAAACATTGAACACGTTGCAAACAGCGTGCAAGAAAATCCCCGCCTGCCCGTGCGCAAGAGAGCGTCAAGTTTGCGGCTTCCAAAAACCAAGGTGCACCGTATTTTAAGCTTGGACATTAAATTCCACCCCTTCAAGATCCAATTGGTAAAGGCACTTAAACCAAATGACTACAGAGAACGCAAAGAGTTCTGTGATAACATGTTGAGCCGATTCCGTACTGTTAACATAATTTGGTTTAGTGATGAAGCTCATTTTCACTTGAATGGTTTTGTCAATAAACAAAACTGCCGCTATTGGGCGCCAAGAGGACAAAACCTGCGATTAAAACGCCAATAAGCATTGCATATCCCAAAAGTAACTGTTTGGCCGGCTCTTTCTGTCAATGGAATAATTGGACCGTTTTTCTTTGAGAATTCTCGTGGAGTACCGTAACTGTTGATGGTGATGTCTACCGCCGCATGCTTAGCGAATATTTTATTCCGAAACTAAAAGAACATCCATCGAAAAGCTCTCACACGTGGTTTCAACAAGACGGCGCCACGCCGCACACAGCAAGAACCACCGTGAGTCTCCTTCGCGAAGAATTGCACGGAAAATTGATTAGCCGATTTGGGGACATCGGATGGCCACCCAGAATGCCAGATCTCACCCCATTTGATTTTTTTCTATGGGGTTACTTAAAGGGAAAAGTGTACGACAGCAACCCGACGGATATATCGGATTTAAAAGAAAATATCGTGCGAGAAGTGAATGCTATTCCTCGGTCAGTATTGCAGCGCGTTGCTCAGAATACTCTCGAAAGATTCCGCGAGTGTGTACGTCACGATGGAAAACATTTGGAAGGAGTGATATTTAAAAAATACAATCCGCATGTCTCGTCTTTCTTTTTATGACAAATGTATGTAAATTCTAAAGGAATAACCTTCTTTAATTGAATCAAGAAATCCTAAATCTGCCACGGGACACCCGGTATAAGAAGTCATTATTGTAAACTCATCGAAATTCTAAAATATTTTCAAGAATAATATTGGTGTCAAAGGTAATAATAAAAATATCTATTCTATTGATATAATTATAGCCAGACATTACCACCCACAAGTTTAAGGTTGGTAAGGCAGTACCGGTTTACTTTCTTTTATGATAGCTTGGGGTATTAAATATGATTTATCAAAATGTTCGGAGTAAATGGTGCTAGACCGTTTAGGTATCCAATGTTCATTATTCCTAAAAATCTGCAATCCAAGTCTCCTGTCTCTTGAAAATATGTGAAATCGAACCAATAATAGAAAAGTTTACTGCTTTTTTAATGATTTATTAAGATCCAAACAAAAAATGAATGTTCAATTATCGATAGATGAAGTTGAGGTGGACATCACTACACTGCAGTACTTTCGGTTGCAGTGATACCAGTTTATTTTATAAAAATTACATACTTTTGCTACGAGGTGGCAAGTGTCGTTTCAACTTATTTGGTCTTTATTTTGTATAATATTTTGATAAATACTAATTATCGGTTATTTTAAATTATAATATATTTAGAATCGTGTTGAGATTGAGCTTAATATTTAAATCATTTGACAAAATTCAATACACATCTTATTGTAATGATTATTATTCGTCACAAACTGACTTAGTTAAAATAGAAAATAATTTTTCGTTAACATATTTGATTTGTGTAATAAATTATATTTATTTAAATGTAGCTTACTTTCCACTTCATGAACTATGATGGCAACCCCTTGGTATTTTACGAATATATTCAGAAAATATGAATTTTGTATATTATATTAAAAATATTCACAGATGAAAAGTCACATTGTCCTTTTGTAGATTTGAAGTTTTTTGAGTGTTTTTGGATGAAAATAAGCTGCAATTCGGCATTTTTTGTCGAAACTCGATTGACTGGCACGATCATTTGTGGAATGGCGCACGACGTGGAGCAACTAGGTTTATATAACGGGTATGAGTTGGACTCTCGTGCCTTTGACAGAGTAGTATGCTTTGCGATGTTTTTTTGCCCCCCAAGCAATAAGGACAACCTTCCGATAACGGGGTAGGGAAGTGGTGAATGCTCATAGCATACCGTACAGTGAGTTGCCTTTGGAGTAGAGGGCTGTGTCATCTGCGAAGAGGGCTAGTTTGACACCATTCGATGGGATAGGAATGTCGTTGGTGAATAGTGTATACAGGATAGGAGGGGGGCAAGCACAGAGCCTTGATGGAAACCGGCTTTGATTTGACGAGAAGAGGATAGCGTGCTTTCGTGTCTAAAACGAAAGGTACGATTCTTCAAATAGGAGGCTACGAGGCGGACGAGACGGTCAGGGAGGCCTAAGTTGTACAATTTGTAGATAAGGCCTTCATTCCAGACTCTATCGAATGCCTTGGCAATGTCGAAAAAGACCGCGATGGTCTTCTGTCGACGAGGATAAAAGCCGCTGAGGATATGTTGAGGGATGACATGGGGATCGCCGTCTGTGGGAAACAAAATGCGCCTCATGCGCGTGAGAATAACTCGTTCGAAAAGGTTACCCATGGCCTTGAGGAGGCTGATGGTACGGGGATTGGAGGTGAGGTGGTGAGGTTTGCCTGGCTTGGGAATGCCAATGACAGTTGCCTCTTTCCAAGAGGCGAGGAAATAGCTAAAGTCGAAGCCGGCGTTGAAGATTATGGCCAATAAGGCGATCACCTGCTCCGGAAAATGTTTAAAGGCTTGGTTGGAGATGCCATCAGTGCCCGGTGCTTTTTTGGGCTTTAGTCCTTTGATGGTTGATGAAATCTCATCTTTGGACACAGTGAGAGGGTCAGAGGTGGTGGGGGGCGAGTCCAGGTGGCAGACCTCGTCCTCCACTTCTTTGATATGGGAGGGGTCAGTGGGTTGTGAGCTGGGAGAGTACTGTGTGGCGACGCTGCCCGCGAATCACTCAGCCTTTTCTTCGTCCTCGAAGGCAATAGAGCCGTCCGGATGAGAGGTGGGGGGCGGGGGTACGAGTAATAGCGTCTATCCGGAGGGCTCTTGCCATCTGGTAGTACACTGTGTGAGAGGGGGAGATATTCCATGAGATTGCTCTTTTCGAGGTCTCTAAAGTCTTTGAGGCGGTAACGGAGTTTGCGTTGAAAGCGATGGGCCGCAAGTATATATTCGGGAGTGGGATAGCGTGCAGCTCTACGGAGGGCAGCTTTTTTTGCTTTGATCAGGTTGCTAATATCTAGGGAAAGACCAGTTTTAGCAACCGGAACAATCTTTTCATTCTCCATAAGAGAGGGATTTTATAAGTGTGGTGAGATTTTCGACCGCGTTATCTATTTTCCCCGTACTGTCAAGGACCTCGGAAGATAGGGTTGTGGGAGGGTCCGGAGAGTCCACAACTGAGGCTAGGGACTCCCTAAAGCCCTTCCAGTTGGTGTAGGTTTTGGAAGAGGGAGTTGGAGATGGCTGAAGGCCAGGAATGAGGGAAACAGGACAGTGCTCGGATCTTAGATCATCGAGAGTCTCGATTGCTCTAAGGTGAAGGGAGATTCCTTTAACTAGAGCAAAGTCTAGCACGTCCGGAGCATGGTCAACATTGTCGGGATAGTGGGTGACAGCGAGGGGGCTGTAGACAGTTAGGTCGAGAGACTGAGTAATATTCATCAGCACCTTGCCACTACTAGTAGAAGTGAGGCAGGTCCATTCAGTATGCTTGGAGTTAAAATCTCCAAACATAATGACTGAATTGCCTAATTCAAGGATGGCTTCGAAATCGCTCTTAACGAGGAGGGTTCCGCTAGGGATATAGCAGGAGGCTATGATGATAGACTAGTGTCCAGACATGGCTATTCTACTTATGGTGGCTTCCATATTGGTAAGCGTCGGAGTGGGGATGTGAGAGCAATGAAGCGACTTTTTGTAGTAGATGGCACTACCGCCGCCTATGCGGTCGAGTCTGTCATCTCGAAGAAGCGAATAACTTTTGATAGAAAGACCTTTGAGGACCTTAAAACTGAGGTGGGTACTTTGCAATCCTGCCTCCTTTGGTTTAATACCCGAAGCTTGTATCTTATTATTGAAATTAATTAACAATTACGGACATTAATCAATGACATTTTCACCTAAAATTATTGTTACGAGCTTGAGGTTCGTGACAATAAAAATTGCCGATAGAATTACCTAAATTAACGCTTTAATTCACTTTACACTAATTAAAGTTAAAAAACACTAATAATTAATCACACTGATTCACTTTATTCCGCTCCGAAGCTTCGCTTGTCTCGCCAAATTCAATACTTCCCCGATCGCATCTCGCAGCGCCTATAAATATAAATTAGCACCGAAATATCCCGAATATTCAAGTAAACACGCGCAAGGTACCGAGAGTTCGAGTTTCAACTTCAAGAAGTTTAGTTCTTCGGTTCGAGACTAGATGGCGCTAGTGCCGTCGACTTAGGCGCGTAACACTGCCCCCTCCTAAGACATGCTCGTCCCGAGCATTATCGGCCCCATAATAACGCGCCAGGCGATCCACATGGGCGATCTTAGGAGTCCCTCTTGCGCCTTTCTGTAACGGCTCCGCAATGTCAAGGGCTGTCCTATCCCATGGTGCACCAACATTGTACAATTTCGATGCTACTCTACTACGTGTCTGAGGTCCCTTCACGGCCGCACAACTTGTACATGTGCGACACCGATCCGCGACATCGTCACGATAATGGACCCAGTAAAACTGTTCTCGGACCTTCAGTAGAGTTCGTTTAACTCCCAGATGGACTCTTGAACGACCATTATGGCACAGCTGTAGAACATTCGGCACTTTAGCTTTAGGGACAACCAGGCAAACGACAGCTGTCTCCTCTACCATTTTCCCATTTACGGCACAGGACTCCATCCTGAATCAGCAAGCTGTCCCATTGGGCCCAATAGCCTCTAGTGGTAGAACTCATCGCTGAGACGTCGCTCCACTTAGGCTTGGTAGCACGGGCCTTCATCCATTCCAGAATCGGCTTGATGTCCGGATCTTCCTGCTTTGCATGTCGTAGGCTGTCCTTCCACTCGTTGCTCAGGTGGTCTGTCCTGAGTATCCTCACGGATACCACTAACTTACTCTCTTGCCTAGTACAATGTTTCCAATCTTCAGGACAAGGTCTTCTTGACAATGCATCTGCGTTGCCATGAGATTTCCCGCTGAGATGTCTGATAGTAAAGTCGTACCCCGGCTGCTGCTGGGCGGTGATGTTAGCCGCACTTACCTTCTGAGATCGTTCACCTTCCCTTTCTAGGGTTCGCTTAGGGCAGCTGGATCGAAGATGGCCCCTTTCCCCACAGCCATAGCACCTAGGGCTGTATCCTCTATTGTGGTCGCGAACCGTAACTGCTGCAACATCCCTAGCGCGAGGGGAACGACGATCCTGCCACCGCCAGGCGGTGTCGTTAGCTGCACTACCCTCTCGAGATCGATCAACTCTCCTTTCTACAGTTCGCTTAGGGCAGCTGGACCGAAGATGGCCCCTTTCCCCACAGCTATAGCACCTAGGGCTGTATCCTTTGTTGCAGTCACGAACTGTAGCTGCAGCAAACTCCTTGACGCGATAGGAACGATGATCCGACGGCCTCCACCTCCAGTGCATGGGCCAAGGCGTCCTTAAGAGTCTCGTGGTGCCCAAGCCTCACAGCAGCTCTGACTTCCAGGTCGCGGATGCCGTCGATGAATGTCTGCACCAGGTTCCCTTCAATGAGCGCTGGTACAGACCGGTATGCTTTTCGCACCAGCTTCTCCACCTCTAGAGTCCACTGCGAGATATACTATATACTAGATGCGCTGCACGCGATCTCTAAGCTGCGCTCGAAAGACGTGTTCCAGGTGAGCGTCGCCATATCTAGCCTCCAATGCCTCAAGGAGCTGCTCGTAAGTCACTTCTTTACCGAGAGTTTCTAGAACAGTTAAGGCCTGGTCGCGCAGGCCTAGTGTGAGAGCAGTCATGGCCTGACTTTTATTCCAGCCGTTTGCCTTCATAACAGCCTCGAACTGGATGTTGTAGGCCGCCCAGGAAGAAGTCCCGTCGAACGGCGGCACTTTGAATCCACGTACGTAGGTGTTGTAACTACTACGGGAGGTGTAGTTCCATCCCCCAGTTTGAGATCGTCCAGCGTTTTCTTCACATCAGCCACCGCGTTGTCTACCCGATTGTTCACTTGGTCGATTTGGGTTTTAGCTTCCTTGATTTGGGTTTCAGCCTTCGCGATTTGGGTTTCAGCTTCCGACAGGTGGTTGTCATGCTGAGCAACCCTATCCTTAACCTCCTTTATCTCCTTCCCGAAGGTAGCGTGAAGATCTTTCATGAGGAGCATTTGCTCTTCCAACCAACGGGCCTGTTCCTCTTGTCCGCCCCGCAGCTGATCTTCCAAACGACGGACCTGTTCTTCTTGTCCGCCCCGCAGCTGCTCCTTCAAACGACGGACCTATTCCTCCTGTCGGCGAGCCTGCTCCTGCAGCATCGCCATCAGAGCACCTAAGTCAGGTGCTTAAGATGTAGGAGCTACTGATTGGCCTGCAGCCAGCGGCTGGCCCTCCGACGTCTGCGGCGTTGCACCACCAAATCTTCTTTGGTCCGTCTCCTGCTGGCGTTGACTTCGGGTACGGACACCCTCCGTTTCCTCCTTAGGTAAAATCGGCATGATTTTATCCCACTTCTGACGACTCTCTCTCTCTCTTCTAACTCTCTACTCTTCTGTAAACACGCGCAAGGTACCGAGAGTTCGAGTTTCAACTTCAAGAAGTTTAGTTCTTCGGTTCGAGTCTAGATGGCGCTAGTGCCATCGACTTAGGCGCGTATAATTATCATTATCATTTCAGCCTATCAAAGTACACAGCTGAAAATAAGCTCCTCATAGATTACCTCATTAGGGGGTTACATACCCTAATTGCCACGCTTGGCAGGTGGTGCCTACTGACAGTTTTTTTTCTAACTGTTATCAGAAAGATGCTGCTTACCATCCCTTCGTTTGTTTCCTCTGTCACGTCGTATGACATTCATAGGACGTAAATGGGTGGTGGATATTGTTACACCACCACTAAACGGTAGACCTACTACTGTCTAATTTTATAACCACTCAAACGACCGAGCAACCATAGTCACCTAATATTTTTTCCGGTTGAATGTTAGGACGACTAGAATGGCCTCGCTGACTTCTATACTTTAAATGACTTTTTATTCATGGAAAGTAAAAAGTCTATGCCAGGTAACAAATACCACTGAAAAAAAAAACAAGCGTTTTGTCAAGTTTTATGTAGTAATACTGTGAATTCTGCATTTAAAATGTAAGTAGTAATGTGTTTATTATACTTTTTTACTATAGTATGTGCCAAATTGATTGAGAAAAACGGACAAAGATTTTTGAATCTAATTCGAATGATTTTAGAAATTTTAATTTATTTTTTATAATATTTGATATATATATATATATATATATATATATATATATATATATATATATATATATATATATATATATATATATATATATATATTAAACGAGCTATTCTTGTATATATATAAATATATAATCGGAATCTCGGAAACGGCTCCAACGATTTTCATAAAATGTTGTGTGCAAGGAGTTTCGGGGGCAATAAATCGATCTAGCTAGGATTTATTTTTAGAAAATGTCTTTTTGTCCGTGTTTTAGGCAATGAAAAACTGCTATAATATCATTAGAATAAGAAGGTAAATTTTGACAGTATATTTACGATTACAAATAGCTTAATGGTATATTGGGCGGTCACAAAATCGTAATACCGTGGTTCGAGCCCAGACCGGCCGACCCACTTTTTTAAATTTTTTTTCAAGTTCCTTTCTTTTTTGAGAAAATCTATTTTTTCGAGCGCTTTTCTTAGTATTTTTTAAAAACACGAAAATTTAAATTAAACTAATTGCACTCATGATTTTTAATCAAATAACCAGTTCAGTTTTTTCTATTATGTCGCTACGATCTAAAATATTGTTCGTATTTCGTATTTAATTTGTATCTAAATATAATTTCCAAAACACACGAATTAAAAAAAAACCGAGCGAAAAATACCGAGCAAAGCTCGGTCAACCGGGTATATATATATATATATATATATATATATATATATATATATATATATATATATATATATATATATATATATATATATATATATTAACTATAATATATATTTATTAACTATTATTAAAATTTATGTAAAAGGTCGCTGTAGAAGAAAAATCATCTATTGTTACAAAGTATTGTTACGAGCTTAGGGTTCGTGACAATGAAATCTGCTGATTGAATTACCAAAATTGACACTTTAATTATTTACCAACAATTAAAACTTAAAAGACACTAATAATTAATCACACTGATTCACTTTATTTCGCTCCGAAGCTTCGCTTGTCTCGCCAAATTCAATACTGCCTCGACCGCGGCTTGCAGTGGCTTTAAGTACACATTTTCCACCGAAACATCTAGAATATTCCAGTAAATACGGGCGCTGACCAACCAGGCGCAGAAAGTTCGAGTGTGGGGCTTCTAGTAAGCTTAGTTCTTCAATTCACTTCTAGACGGCGCTGTTGGTTGAAAGATTAGTCATGTCATTTTCTGGAAAGCTTTCCTCGCTCTGTTACCCGACACTAGATGGCGCTAGTGCCAGACGTCAACTTAGGCGCGCAACAGTATTTTATTCATTTAACAACAAAAAGCATTAATCTATAATACATATAAAGATTCGTGTGATAACGACACCGAATAAGTTCGTACTTATTCAAAAGATAAAACTTTATTTTCAATATTATGTAAGTACTTTATTTTTATTCGGTGCAATCATCACTCGTATCGGTCGTATATACCGGCCCAAAAAAGGTGACTCATCTCTGGCTGCCATTGTGACGTTTCTTTTAGAACGAACTGACGTAACGCGCGTTTTGCTTATTTTAAAGGGATGAATTTGCAAAAGCTCAATATGGTGATTATTTTGCTTCAAATATTTTTTTTAATATGAAACTGTTATTAAATGAATTGCTGCGTTACTTACCATTAATTGAAATATAAAATATAAGTGACACATTTTTCGCGATGTACCGTAAGATTTTACGATGTTTATAGGAACCACAGACAATATTATTTAAGAAACAAAAAACAAAACATATGTGCTGACTTAGAAGGGTGAATAATATCAATATTTAAATATGGTTATCACATCAAAATTGAGATTTTGTAAGTTACGCCTTTTTGACACATGGCTCATATCTGAGGTCATTGTCCGTTTTTTTCAATCGATTTGGCACATACTATAGTATTATATATAAAAATAATCCTCAAGATGCTTTCTTTGCTTTGCTGCTTTACCTGATTCGTATCAATTTGGATATATTTTATTACGCAACTCTGGTTTAGTATTTAATATTACTATACATTCCTAGCATGCTCCTTGCCCATCATTTCGTATGGTGAGTGTAGAGAACCGGAGACCCTTTTTGCTGGAAACGAGGCATTCCATCTTAGTCCTCACGGGTGACAACGCATCTGCATTTTGATTTGTAATCGAGGATAGATGTAGATTACTATGGGTCACAGCAACCACTTACCATCAGGTGGACTGTGTGCTCGTTTCTCACCCTATCCTATAAATAAAAAAAATAAAAATTTATTTAAAAAAGAAACAATTTTCATGAAATTGAATACCACAGTGAGAACATAGACAAGAAAGCATTTCTTATATTTACGCGAACACTACACATTGAAATAATACTAGTTTTAACGGAATTTATCGCGTATATTTAACTTTTTTACCCGACGTTTCGAGAGCTTTACAGCACCCATGGTCACGGGAAGGACTGAGATGTTCAACGTCCAGCTGTCATAGTTAACCGCGGTTACCATAGATTAAAATTTTAACTTTTGTTCCGATCTACACAGTATGAGCTTATGGTATCATGGAGTCTTGCAGTTGTATGCTTGGGTTGGGATTTAATTTTATTTATTATAGGATCCCAAGCAGATGGTAGCACCCAGCCATCTTCTCTATTGAAATTAGGATGTTTTTTGATTTCAATAGCCTCGCGAATCATCCTTGGAAGGAATCGGTGTTCTTTAGCGAGGATTTGTGGTCTATCAAATCTGATGTAGTGACGGGGGCGATCTTGTACTTGTTCACAGACTGCAGACTTCCCGGAGCGTCGATTCTTCACATCAGCTATATGTTCTTTGACGCGGGTTTTAATTGATCTTTTAGTTTGTCCTATGAAGGAGAGACCACATTCACAATCAAGCTTGTACACTCCTGCATCTTGCAGAGGGACGTTACACTTGACTGATGGTAAAAACTGACCAATCTTCTTCGGCGGCTTGAAGTATGTTTTGATGGAAGTGCGCTTCAAGATGTAGCCAATCTTGTCAGTGACTCCTCTAACATATGGCAGTACAGCAGGTACACGCTCGACTGTGGCCGGCTTCACTCGTTCTCTGTGACGTAGGCGTGGGACCCGAAGCTTGTTGTCATGCAAAACTTGCTTGACATGTTGGAGCTCGGCAGCCAGGTGTTTACTGTCACAGATCCCTCGTGCTCTCTGAAACAAAGATTTACCCATGGTAGCTAACTGTGAAGGATGGTGGTGAGAATCACCGTTTAAATATCTATCTGTATGGGTCTTTTTTCTATACACAGTATGGCTCAAGGTGTTATCAGGATTCCGAATTACTAACACATCTAGAAAAGCTAAGGAATTGTTTGCCTCTAACTCCATTGTGAACTGAATTTTAGAATTTATAGAGTTAAGATGGTCTAAAAATGCAGTTACTTTATCTAAAGGTAGAATTGTGAAAGTGTCGTCTACGTACCGCTTGTAGAATCTTGGATTTATGGGAGAAGTAAGCAGGGCTTTCTCCTCAAAGTCTTCCATGAATATGTCGGCGACAATGGGAGATACAGGCGAGCCCATCGCCACACCATCTACTTGCTTGTAGAACTCCTCCTTCCACAATAGGTAGCCAGATGTAAGGCAGTGTCTGAGTAATACTGCATATTCTGCGGGCATGTTGTTTTCTTCCAGCCTTCTAGTTACAATTCAGATGCAGTCTTCAACAGGTAAGCATGTAAACAATGACTGCACATCAAAACTGACCATAGTTTCATTGTCTGCCAGACGTAGGTCTTTAATCTCGCTGACAAAATGGTAGGAATCCTTTATGTGTGCTCTTGTATGTCCCCTGAGCGGTGAGAGTATTTTCGCTAAGTGTTGAGCCAATCTGTAAGTTGGTGAATCGATTTGGCTCACTATGGGGCGTAATGGAGCATTGGGCTTGTGTATTTTTGGTAACCCATACAACTTTGGTGATTTGGCGCACGTAGGTATTATCCATTTTACGTCCAGATTTAATTTTTCGGAGTGTTTCTTTATGAGGTCACTAGTTGTTTTTAGTGTGCTATTTGTTGGGTCATTTTTAACCTTTTTATAAGTACTTACATCCGACAAAAGTTCTTGTATTTTAGAATTATAATCTGACGTATCCATGACCACCGTGGCGTTTCCCTTATCTGCGCGGAGAATCGTAAGTTCTGGTTTATTGCGTAGGTTCTTTAACGCTATAAATTCGTCTCTGGGAAGATTCGGTTTAGGCACTGAACATCGACGTAACATAGACGAAATGTCTTGACGTATCGCCTCCAAATCTTCTTTCCGCATATTGTTTTTAAATAAACAGTCCTCGACACTACAGATAATTTCTTCGTACGGTAATCTGCTAGGAGTTATAGCATAGTTTAGTCCTTTGGATAAAAAAGTTAAATATACGCGATAAATTCCGTTAAAACTAGTATTATTTCAAAGAAAGCATTTATTAAGATAAAAAAATACCGTTCATGTCTTGTATGTGGAAGTTCTTTAAAAAAAGATGGCCGCTAATCTGACAACAAAGCATCATTTTGCTTATTTACCATTGATAAAAATGCAGAGTGGATCAAAAACTACTAGGTCATCCAATACATGACGGTATATCGATATTAAGGATACTGTTTAAAATTATCGATACAATAAATATTGAAATATTCTTTACCCATTCCTAGCGCATACTGAAAAGTTCGTATCGTTTTACAGAAAAACACATTTTTTTTCATCGAGGGCGATACACCGATTATAGCGATCTTCCAACTTTTCAATACCATTTTTGTAGTACGATTTGTGTTTAGCCTCAAAATAGGCCTCTGTTTCGGTGATTACTTCCTCATCGGCTTTAAATTTCTTTCCAGCGAAGCCCAATTCATGCAATTTTGCCATCGTTTTCGTCGATTTGTGACACGGCGCATTGTCTTGATGAAACAACACTTTCTTCTTCTTCAAATGGGGCCGTTTTTTCGCGATTTCGTCCTTCAAACGCCCCAATAACGCTATATAATAGTCGCTGTTGATGGTTTTTCCCTTTCCAAGATAGTCGATGAAAATTATTCCATGTGCATCCCAAAATACGGTTCATCGCGTGCAGTCCATTCTGATGACTGCCGACTGGACTCCGGAGTGTAGTGGTGGATCCATGTTTCATCGATTGTCACATATCGACGCAAAAATTCACTTCTATTGCGGTTGAACAGCTCCAAACATTGCTCTGAAGCATCGACACGTTCTTGTTTTTGGTCGATTGTGAGCTCGCGCGGCACCCACTTTGCACATAGCTTTCGCATACCCAAATATTCATGAACGATATGTCCAACACGTTCCTTTGATATCTTTAGAGTGCCAGCTATACAAATCAACCTCAATTTACGATCTTCCAAAATCATTTTGTGGATTTTTTTATTTTTTCGTCCGTAACAGCCTCTTTTGGACGTCCACTGCGTTCATCGTCTTCGGTTCTCATATGGCCTGTACGGAATTTGGCAAACCACTTACGAATGGTTGCTTCGCCCGGCGCAGAGTCCGGATAACACTCATCAAGCCACTTTTTGGTATCAGCAGCACTTTTTTTCATCAAAAAATAGTGTTTCATTAAAACACGAAATTCCTTTTTATCCATTTTTTTCAAAATAACAAAAGTTGCTTCACTCAAAATGCTGTATCTCACAAACTAATAATCAGACAGCTGTCAAATTAATACACGTTTCTTTTGAAGGTTGGTACTACCTAAAAATGTTATGGATTTTATTCTAGTGGCGCCATCTCATAGAGACGATACGAACTTTTCAGCCCAACCAATACTAATAAGAAGTACCAGCCTACCAGCCTTGAGAGTTTTGGTGGAAACTTGACCGTTAACGGATTGTTGCTCCTGTTTTATCGTTTAAATAATGATATGAAGTTGATTTATATACGTAAAAGTGTTGTGATTTTGTGTATCAAGACTCTGCGCATATGCAACTAACTATTAGGAAAAACGATGAAACAAATACTTCGATGTTGACACAAATTTCAAATTATTTTGATCGCTCAGGTGCCTTATGAACTTAGGTGATGGTCGTCATCTTGGGTGACTGTCCGCTGTATTGAGCTGTCACCAAATTCTTTCAAAAACTTAGCAATGTGGCGCATAATTATATTGTAAAGAAAAAACCTATATAAATAAACGAAGATCCCGAATGAAGAATCCAAGACAAAACTTTTAATAAAATAAAAAAAGTATCTGCCCATGGAGTATGGAGTGTAGAGGTAAGGAGTACAGACTGTATAAAAAAGTGTCCACAGGAAAGCGCTAAATAAGGGTGGCGCCACTGTAACCACAATATTAATTTTCAAGAACTTTTTATATTTGTTTTGTTGCGCAGACTTTCACCATAATTCTTTTTACATTCTTTTTACAATAATTATTTTATTGCTTTCAAAATTTATATTTTCAACGTATTTTACGGCGATTTATCATACCATGTAGCTACTCGAGCGCTGTTGTGGAGAGTTTTTGAACTGTTATTTACTGCTTACAGATGGACACTTTTACAACTATTCTCCTATGAGAGATTGTTCTCCTTACCTCTACACTCCACACCATGGAGGTTCTAATCTCACATGTATCAGCCATAGAGTATAAATTTACTCTAAGGTAACATTGATTAAAATAATTATAATAATTATAAAGCACACTTTTTAAATCAATGCCTTAAAGTAATTTCCCGATAAATTACTTTATCGGGAAATTTCTTTTTTACGTAGCGCTCTGTCGTTACTATTTTTTGATCTGAGGTTCTTCGATGGTGATGTTATCCTAAAGTTTATTGTGTCTAATATCGCCAAGCGTGGTAGATGCATTCGTGATGGGAATACTAAAATGTTTTTTATTCGGCGAAAGCTGTTATCTGTCACTGATCTTTTTTTATATAACGGATATACAAGAGCAAACAAGCATGCGACCTATGGAGTGTAGAGGTAAGAAGTACAGACTCAGTATAAAATAGTGTCCGTAGGAAAGCGTTAAATAAGGGTGGCGCCACTGTAGCTACAGTTTAACTTTTAAAGAACTTTTTTTTATTTATTTTTTGCACAGACTCACCATATTTTTTTAGAATAACTATTTTATTGAATTCAAAATTTTTATTTTCAAAATCACTCTCAACGTATTTAACGGCGATTTATTGAGCCCTATAGCTACTCGAGCCGTGCCGTGTAGTGGCGGTTAGGAATATCCAATACCCCATATCTTCCCATGGGTGTCGTAAAAGGCGACAGAGGGAAACAGGCAGGCGATGGGCAGCAGCTTCTTCCTGATGACAGCAACTGTACAACAAAAAAAACTGCGGTTGGCAACCCACTCGCCAAGCGTGGCAACTTTTTTTTTTATAGAATAGGGTGACAAACGAGCACACAGTCCACCTGATGGTAAGTGGTTGCTGCGGCCCATAGACATCTACATCTATCTTCCATTACAAATCAAAATGCAGATGCGTTGTCACCCGTGAGGACTGAGATGGAATGCCTCATTTCCAATAAAAAGGGTCTCCGGTTCTCTACACTCACCATACGAAATACAGCAGCATTAAGTTACTATTTCACGCTGGTATTCTGTGAGAGCGTGGTCCTTCCCCGGTCGAGCCGACCCATTCGTGCTACAACTATACTACTAATATAACTGCAGCATGGCTCTACCACGTCCTAAAATAACTAATAATGCAACTATGCCAATATACCCCCCATGAATAATTACACAAATAGACGGCCCTCAGTCTCCGGCGGCCCCGCTATTGCTGGCTACGGTGGCGACTATGGTAACGGTGGGGCAGGGGGTGCTAAGAATCTCTGGTGGAGGTTCGTTTGCCACCTATGATGACTCGATCTGGCAACATTTAACGCACGCACCCTGAGGACTGACGAGAAGATCCTGGAGCTGGAAGAACAGATAGACAAGTTGCGCTGGAATATTATAGGATTACCCAAGATCCGAAGAGAGGGGGAGGACACGGTGATTCTCGAATCCGGTAACTTGTTCTATCACCGGGAGGGCGACCGTCTGTCCCAAGGAGGTGTTGGATTTATCGTCCACAAGTCTCTCGTTAACAACTTTTTAAAGATTGAGTGTGTATCGACGACAGTTGCGTACCTTATACTCAGAATCACCAAGCGGTATTCGCTGAAGGTCATACAGGTTTTCGCTCCAACGTCGAAACATCCCGATGAAGAGGTGGAGGAAATGTATGAGGATATTTCTAGAGCCATGCGTTCCTCCAAATCTCACTATACGGTATTAATGGGAGACTTCAACGAAAAACTGGGCACAAGAAAGAACGGTGAGCTGAAGGTAGGGAAATTTGGGATAGGGCAACTGAATCCAAGGGGCCAGCAGCTTGCCGACTTTATGGAGAAAGAGGGACTTTTTATGATGAACTCTTTCCTCCAGAAGTGGCCACACAGAAAGTGGACCTGGTCGAGCCCCGAAGGTTCGAGAAAAAATGAGATAAGACTTCATTATGACGACCAGATGCCAACTGTTCAGTGATGTCTCAGTGATCGCAAGGGTGATAACTGACAAAGATCACCGGATGGTTAGAGGCACACTGAACCTAAACGTTAAGTTGGAGAGGTCTCTTCTAATGAAGTCAACGCTCCGTCCCCCTCGTGCTCTAATCCAGAATTCCGAAACCTTTCAACTCGAGTTACGTAACCGTTTTCAGTGCCTAGAAGATTGCAATGCAGTTGACGATATGAATGACAAGCTCGTGGAAACTGTCCATGCGGTCGAAGCTAAGTTCTGCAAGACCCGATCACACTCTTAATCTCATGGCTGTTAGACGGTAGATGAGGCTGCAATCGTCAACAGATTTGACAGCACACAGGTAACTGAACAGACAGATCTCCAAATGCATGCGGTGAGACTTACGCAACTTTCGTATTAAAGAAGCGATCGAGCGGAACCAGGGCTTCAAAGTGTTTGCCAGAAATCTGTCTGCCAGAAAGAGCCAACAGTTAAAGCTGAAGACTGAGTGTGGCAGCATCGTTTCCGGGACACCTGAGATTTTGAGTGAGATTGAGAGGTTCTATGGACAGCTATACATATCATCGTTGGAGTAACACGCAAGTGTGAGTAACGATCCAAGAACAAGTCCTATCCGACACTATTCCGATGATATCCCGGACGTCAGTCTGAGCGAGATTAGAATGGCTCTCCAGCACCTTAAAAACGGCAGGGCCCCAGGCGAGGATGGAATTACAGCGGAGCTTCTGAAAGCGAGTAGAACACCGGTACTTAAAGTCCTTTAGAAGCTCTTCAATTCCGTCCTCCATGGTGGCACTACTCGGGAGGCGTGGAGCAGAAGTGCGGTGATCTTGTTCTTTAAGAAAGGCGACAACGCTCTCTTGAATAACTACAGACCGATTTCCCTTCTGAGCCGCGTCTACGTGCTGTTTTAGAGAGTCATTACGAATCGTCACGCACGCAGACTCGACGACTTCCAGCCTCCCGAACAAGCCGGTTTCCGAAAAGGCTTCAGTACCGTAGACCACATACATACCCTGCGGTAGATTGTACAGAAGACCGAAGAGTACAATCTGCCACTTTGCTTGGCGTATGTGGACTTTTAGAAAGCCTTTGATTCCGTTGAAATTTGCGCGGTGCTACAGTCCCTTCAGCGGTGCCAAGTTGACTGTCGGTATATCGAAGTGCTGAAGTATTTGTACAGTAGGGCTACGATGGCTATCCGAGTACAGAACCAGAGTTCAAAATCTATCCAATTGAAGAGAGGTGTAAGACAGGATGACGTTATATCCCCGAAACTCTTCACCGCTGCACTGGAAAACGTTTTCAAGCTACTGGACTGGAAAGGATACGGTATTAACTTTAATGGCGAGTACATCACTCACCTTCGATTTGACGACGTTATAGTCCTTATGGCAGAATCGCTGGAGGACCTAAGCACTATGCTCAATGACGTCAATGGTATCTCCCAACGGATAGGTCTTAAGATGAACATGGACAAAACAAAGATCATGTTAAATGTTCATGTCACACCTATGCCGGTAGTTGTTGGGAACACTATTTATTTATTTATTTGGTTCACCAACAAACGTTACACTAATACTTTTGATTAATTCTAGGACAGTGATAAAAACTAAGTGCACATTCATTAATAGGTAAACACCGCATGCTTAGTGCTCACAGTATTTCCTACAAGCCTTTACATAATAGCTAAAAATATACATTACACAATTAATTTTTTTTAAATTAATACAAAAAAAAATTAGGTACTACAAAGAGGATATCTACTTGGGATACGAAAATTAAATTTACTTAGTAATAAAGGACAATCTAACTTATTTCTAAATATTTTATATATAAGTTGCAAATCCAGAATATCCCGGCGTTTAGACAGTGAGACCACTTTAAATGTCTTTAATCTGTCAACATATGATGCATTTTTATAAGATTTTCGTGTTGAAAATGCCATATGCAAGATGCCATAAAAATCTTTTTTGTATGCGTTCAAGCCGTGGGGTATGGGTAGAATAATGGGGACGCCAGACTGTGGTACAATATTCTAATATACTTCTAACAATTGAGAAGTATAAAAGTTTTTTTGTGGTAACATTACCACAGAATAAATAATATTACTACGTACAGAAGTTTCACTCTTTTAATATTGACTGCTTGCCGACGTTTAATAGCCTACGTAATTATTATTAATTAGATAAATCACACTAGCAAGCTAAATGAAACTTTATCGCTGCGCGAGAGTGTCCGTATTACTTTGCACATTTTCTTCTTCCTACGTTACGGTGGACTTTCCGTTGTTATGGAGGGATGTCAATTAAGATTAACAAAATACATTGCGAAATATTACTTAGGTGAAATACCTATTCTGACTATGATCGAAAGACCATATTTTCGCACCTACGTGAGTTCCTTGCAAGGCTATTCGCCGGGAATCGCGACGTTTGGCTCGGAAGGAAAAGGTAGATAGTGTAAACAACAAATAAACTTGAAATATGATCCCTAACAGAAATGTAATCGTATTCTACTTAGTTAAAATTTTTGTTTTTAAACAAAGTTTTGATTTCAGTGTTTTGTGTTATTTTAGCTTAAAATATTTTATGCTAAAATAACAGCTTAAAATAATTTAGTACAAAAGACAAGTATATGTACGTAAGTAGATACTTGGATAGTGAAGTAAATTTCCACTAAATTTTGTAATAAAGTTCATAGATATTAAATAAATTATTACTTAATTATTTTTGCTATAATTACCTATCTAACAATAAAAATTAAATAAATTTACGTTCCATAACTTCCTACTAAAGTCCTTCGGTAATAAAGAATATATATCTGAAATATTTTGTTGGTCATTTAGCGTCTATCCACGCAAGAATTATAGTAGGAACGACGTTTTGCCATGTTAAAATTTATTAAATAATGGGTGATATACATAATATATAGTTCTTAAATTGCATTAAAACTTTTGAAGTATTTTATCCGATAATGAAATATACTAAACACTAAACAAAAACTATTTCAACAATATTTACAAAAAGTTATATACGTCAACAGCGTTAAAAAACTTTAACATTCACTCGCCTTCAACGCGTCAGCCCTGACTGCGTTATTTCGCCCGGGCGCATCGCGATTTTAGGTAATAATTTCACGTAGGTAGCAAGAGTGATAGAGGCCTGACATTACGGAATTCTTTACTGTTTCCTATAGGAAAACCTAATGATGGAGATGATCTTTTAATAACACTTTCTAGTTGTGGTATAAATGTAAGCTTTTTATCGAATACTACACCTAGGTACTTAACAGATTCCACTACTTGGATAACCACTCCATTGAGGGTATAACCGATGGAAAAATATTATTTTTGCGCGTGAATTTAACGTGTACACATTTTGTTAGATTAAGATTCATTCCATTTAGATCGTACCATTTGGAAAGTCTAATTAAATCCTCCTGAAGAAGTATCACGTCTGACGATTTATTAACGATTTTGCAGAATTTTAAATCGTCAGCATACATTAAACAATTGGAATATAAGAAACAATTAAGAATATCGTTAATAAACATGTTGAATAAAATTGGCCCCAAATGTGATCCTTGGGGAACTCCGAATGTGATGGGAAATACGTCAGAACTGAACCCATTAACAACAACAAAATACTTTCGACCTTCTAGATAAGACCTTAACCACGTGAGAATAGGGCCTGCAAAACCATAAGCTTCTAACCTTCTTAAAAGCATAACATGTGACACTCGATCGAAAGCCTTACTGAAATCAGTATATATTATATCTATTTGCTGTTGCATGTCTACGGCTTTCACCAAGGTTTCAACAAACGTAACTAAATTAGAGCTAGTCGAACGAAATTTGACAAATCCGTGTTGGCCATCTGTAATAAACTGTCTTGCATAATTTTGAATATAGGGACATACTAATGATTCAAATATTTTGGGAAAGATTGATAATATTTAAATCAGTCTATAATTACTAACCAAAGTTTCATCGTCCGCTTTATGTATAGGGACAACTTTAGCGACCTTCCACATATCTGGAAAGCGTCCTGTTTGTAAAGATTTGTTATATATAAAACAAAGAGGAGTAGATAGTTCTATGGCACATCCAGCGATGTAGTAAGGTGAAATAGAGTCTGGACCAGCTCCTTTTTTCTCTAAACTCCTAAGCCCTTTAATTTTTTTAAAACTGATTTTTCATCCAAACAAAGTGCCAAAACGATAATTATTGTTATCTAAATATTTTAAATATTCGTTATTTGAATCATATTTATCAAGCCTGTCAGGATTGTCCACGGTGTACACTGAGGAGAAATGTGAGGCAAAAATATAGCATATATCACACCCATCTGTTATCATTACACTACCATTAGTCATTGCACTCGGATACTTACCAGGCGGTCCCATAATGAACTGGCCTAGTATAGTCCAACGCGACATGTCGCTACATGTTGTGTTGCATTAAATAGTACGTTTATCGTGCACTTAATATAAGAAACATGCATCGACATGAAATGCTTAGTCTTAGTTTAACAGGCATTTGAATAACGAGAGTCGCGTATTTTTTCAAAATGTCAAAAACTGAGTATCGAAGTGTCATAAAGTTTCTGTTTAAAGAAGGTTTATCCCCTGCCCAAATAAAAGAACGATTGGATGGCGTGTATAAGGAGTCCGCCCCATCCTATAGCACAGTGAAAAATTGGGTGAAAGAGTTTCGCCTCGGGAAAGAAACCGTCGAAGACTTTGGCCACGACGGTCGACCTGTGGAAGTGCTCACTCCCGAAACGATTGCTCTTATCGAAGAGGAGGTTATGAGTGACCGCCGTTTGAAGATTAGAGAAATTGCAGCAAGGCTTGGGCTCTCTAAGAGTACCATTCATCGCGCGATCCATGAACATCTTCACATGAAAAAAGTGAGTGCAAGATGGGTACCGAAACTTCTTTCAGCGGTACAGAGACAGGAAAGAGTGCGCTGCGCTTCGGAGTTTTGGATCTTTGTGGCGAAAATCCAAAGACTGTGATCGAGCGGCTAGTGATTGGTGATGAAACTATGATCTTGTATTATGACCCACAAAGCAAGCGCGAGTCAACGGAATGGCGTTATAAGGGTGAAAAGCCCCCTAGAAAGGCAAAGGTGCAACAATCGACTAAAAAACTGATGTGCACAATATTTTGGGATTTTCAAGGCATTTTGATGGTGGATTTTAAAGAACGTAATACAGTCGTGAACGGCGAATATTATGCTTCTTTAATATATAAATTACGAGACAAGATAAAGGAAAAACGAAGAGGCAAGCTATCTAAAGGTGTCCTGTTGCTCCATGACAACGCCCCTGTTCATACCGCTGGTGTTTCGAAGGATGCAGTTCGTCAATGCGGGTTCACAGAAGTTCAACATCCACCTTACAGTCCAGACATGGCCCCGTCCGACTATTATTTATTTCCAAATTTAAAGCGGGACTTAAAGGGTCTCCGGATATCTACAATCTACGAAGCTACTACTCTACGCTTGTATTTTGTGAGAGCGTGGTCCTTCCCCGGTCGAGCCGACCCATTCGTGCTACAACCATAATATATAGCAACGTGGCTCTACCACATATAAAAATGTAGTATAATCTAAAAGAGGAAGAAAATTTTCAAGCGATGAAGAGTTGCAGGCGGCCGTCTTTAGTCATTTTGAGGATAAAAAATGTGATTATTTTTATAAAGGTTTAGAGATGTTGATTCACAGATGTCAGAAGTGTGTTAGTATTCGTGGTGATTATATTGAAAAATAAAATTGGTTTCGTTTCATTTCCTTCATTGGTTCATAGTTAGGCCAATTCATTATGGGACCGCCTACGTACTATTCCCATGCCGTTTAGTTTTGATGTAAGACCAAAAAGTTTTAGAATTTATGACAATATTATCTTCTATAAATTTTATATAAGCGTTGTAGCAGGTTCTAGCTAATTTATCACATCTCTTATTAAGTAACTTTAGGCTGAGTAAATCCACTGCGCTATTATATTTTTGATACCTAGACCTCACCTTATTTTTTTCCTTCATTACATTAATCAGACTCCAACTAAACCAAATAGGATATTTACTACTTTTGATCTTACTCCGTGGGAAACATTTTTCTATTGTTAAATTTATAATTTTATAAAAACCTGAGACGATACTATTTATATCCAGCCCCTTAAATAACAAGTCCCAATCGATTTTACTTAAATTTTCACAAATTTCGTCATAATCAGCTTTATAGAAATTACGCTTTTTGATATTAGAATTGTATTTCAGTTTATGCTTCTCAGATATAAGTAGTTGTATTTCAATCGGAGGATGTAAAGGATCTATGTTGCTCAATATATCATATGCCTAAATAACAATGCAATGTGAACAATCGAATAGAACTAAATCCAGGATTCTCCTCTTTTTATTTTCGACGAAATTGCACTGTCGTAATTTATTAATGTAACAGAAATCTATAAGACTTTGAGCCATAAAGGGAGCAGAATAATTGCTATTCAATTCATTGACGAGATTCTAATCAACGTTAGGTAATGATTAAAACTACTTTTACGGATTTTATCGCGTTTATTTTTACATTTTATTTTTAATTCCCGACGTTTCGGGCGCTTTCCAGCACCCATGGTCACGGGGACTGAGATGACTGACGTCCCGATGTCATTGTTAAACCCGGAGTACCTTCAGTTTTTTTAATTATTGTTTATGGTAAAAATAAAAAGTAAAAAATAAACGCGATAAAATCCGTAAAAGTAGTTTTAATCATGTGTAGTGTTCGCGTAAATATAAGAAATCATAACGTTAGGTAAGTTGAAATCACCAACAATGCAAGTCTTTAGTTTCAATTTTTCAAACAAGGAATTACAGTTACTAAGAAAACATTCCAACATTTTAAACTGAAAACTATGCTCGAAGTTGTTGACGAGTAAGTTTACCTGGGACAAATAGTCCGACTAGGTAAGTCCAACTTCGAACGAGAGGTCAATCGACGGATTCAACTCGGCTGGGCAGCGTTCGGGAAATTGCGTCACATCTTCTCATCAGGTATACCTCAAACTCTGAAAACTAGATTGTACAACCAGTGCGTGTTGCCAGTGATGACTTACAGATCTAAGACGTGGTCCTTCACTGCTGGCCGTATGAGGACGCTCAAGGTCGCTCAGCGAGCTATGGAGAGGGCTATGCTCGGAGTTTCTCTGCGTGATAGACTCAGAAATGAGCATATCCGCAGTAAAACAAGAGTGACTGACATAGCGCATCGGATTAGTAAGCTGAAGTGGCAATGGGCCGGCCATATAGCTCGGAGAACCAATAACCGACGGGAAAAAATGTTCTCGAGTGGCAGCCTCGTACCGGTAGGCGTAGGGTGACCCCCCACTAGATGGAGTGACGACCTGGTAAGATATGCAGGAAGTCGATGGATGCAGGTGGCTCAGGATCTTGCTTTGTGGCATTACTTGGGGCAGGCCTATGTTCAGCAGTGGACTAAGGGCTGTAATGATGATGATGAAGATGTAGCTAGGTGAGCGTTGTTGTAGAGAGTTTTTGAACTGTTCACATTCTTTTTACATTAATTATTTTATTGCTTTCAAATTTATATTTTCAAAATCACTCTCAACGTATTTTACGGCGATTTATCATATCCTGTAGCTACTCGAGCGCTGTTGTGGAAAATTTTTAAACTGGTATTTACTGCTTACAGATGGACACATTTTCAATTATTCTCCTATGGGAGATTGTCCTCCTTACCTCTATACTCCATGATGCGACCGATCTGAAGGTGAGAGTTTTGGCGGGAACCTGGCCGTAGACGGATTGTGGCTCCTGTTTTGTCGTTCGAATAATGTTTTGATGTGGATTTTGATTCGGGAAAGTGATACGATTTTGTGAATTAAGTGTCCGCGCGTGTGAACTATGAGAGAAAACGACGAAACAAGAGCTTTGATGTCGATATAAATCTCAAGTTATTTTGATCGCTTGCGTGCATTATGAACTTGAGTGGCTGTCGTCATCAACTGTCCGCTAGTTTGAGCTGTCGTCAAAATCTTCCAAAGACTTCGCAATGTGACGCATCTGCAAATTGTGAAGAAAAAGAATATAAATGAAAATTCCGAAAGAAATTATAGGCTCAGAAGGGCTAGAACTCAGAGCTGTAAAGCCAGTTAATAAAAAAGAAGGTAAGTGACGTAGACAGAGAAACCTATAGACTAATAATTAGCGTGGCCTCGAGTGAGAAAGGATGTTAACGTAGTTTTAGGTTATAAAATAATCTTTATGACTTTTAAACATATTTAGATAAAAATTTTAATTGTTCTAAGAACTGAACTGAGCAAGATTCACCAATCTTAAGCTCACAAAACACTTTTTTCTAACTTAAACCAACTTGTAAACTCCTTAGATCGCTACGAACTCTCAAAGTTGTTTAGCAAAGTGTAGTTTGCGAATAAAAAAACCGGCACGGTGAAAAGAACAAACAATCACACCGCTCTGTCTCATTTCTATGCAGGACGTATGCATAAATATATCTTTTTCGTGTGCGAATGCGAAAGAAGGCGGCAATTTGTCTATAGGTTTCTCTGTCTACGCTACACTCCATAACCAGAAAGAATAAGGGCTAAAAACCTACCGCTCACAAGATGTCGCTAGTTGCCACTAAGGTGATTTTTTTGTTACACAATGTCATGTAACTCAGAAGTTAGTTTTAAATTAAATTTTATTAGTTTCTAGATAAGATTATATTAATACACAAAACAATGTCTCAGTTGTTTTCTCTTTAAATAATGCTCATTTTCAACTCTTGTTTTTTTCTATTTTTCTGAATATCTGTGGTGTGGTTTATTTATTTTTAATCTAATTAATATAAAATATGACTTAAATTACAAAAGGAATATTAACTCTTACATTTTCCTAACAAATTAACTTCCGCGATATGAAATCTGTCAAATATCTACACCTATAAATATATTACACCTCATTTTTAAGAGGCGATGCCCTGGTGTCAGAAAAAAATGTGGTTGCCTTCACTGCAGGTGCATTATTGGCACCTTTTAAAAAAGAGTAGCCTATTCTGATAAATTTATTGGTATCAGGAATACACGAGTCTCGAACTGTAAGCTTTTGTTGACTGAGCTAACTAAAATAAACTAAAAAAAAATTAGTCGACTGTTAAGACATCCCTTCAACGGGATGTGGTAGGTAATGGATTATAATTAGGTTGCCTCCTGATGACAATGAGGAGTTTTCTTTAACAACTTATATTTACTTACATTCGTTGTGTATGTTCTGGAAGCCCTGAGTATACCTATTATATTAAATCCTGAACTAATTTTCTTTTATAGAAGGATTCACAATATTTCCGGATTCAGGTGTCGTGATTTGGTAATATGCACGCTGTGTAGTAGCGGTGAAAGATTATCCACAACCCCATATTATCCCATGGGTATTGGTGGGGCCACGTGTCTAAGGCTGCCGAAGTCTAGTTCCCCGGTCGAACCTTAAACCTATTACGCGAGATATTAACTAAAGTGGACTGTATATGCGGTTGCTTCTACGCTTACGTAAAGGCGACTACTATAGCATGCGGTATAATGCACTCGCTCTTCCCTAAAACTAAACTATTATTGTGCCAAATCGCTGAAAAGGAATCCTGCCTGATTAGGAGAACAACAAAATTGGAGCGGGTTAAACTATATATCAGGCAGTAAATAAAGGAGTATTGACTCACCGGGGTTTCTTCTATCCTGTTGAGCACTATAGCTGCAATTTCTGGAACTTCTTCTGGAACACTCCGGAGAGAGGCGGTGCGCGACTATATCTCACACGAGGTGAGGCGGTTCTCCTGGAGCTCGACTGCTTCCAGGCTAAAGCGGTTTCTACTAGCGGTGTGGTTTCAACGACGACTGCGGTGGAAAGAGGACGCGCAACGGTCGCGCGTGCCTTATATGTCCTCGGCTCCGATGATTACGTGACATTCTAGAATCATCTTCTTGCCCCTCCCACCCCACCACCCCGATGTGTCGATAGGAGGGTACGAATGATATCGTTTTTCGGAAAGGAACAAGCGACTTGACACTCCTACCGTCAAATATAATAATCCAATGGTTTTTTCCGCGCAACCATCTCCCCCGCCCTTGAAGGATTTCCTTCAAAATTAACTAATACAACTAGAGCTAAGATCAACTAACAAAATAACTAACTAACGCTAAGATTACCTAAATTCAACTACAATTTAATCTAGAAAGCTAATTTAAATTATGGAAGAGGCAGGGGGCACAAACGGACAACCGGACGCAAGTAAGACCCAACCGTGGTCTTTACGCGAGCTATCCTAACTACTCCGTCGGAACCGGGAAAGACCTCTTCGACAATTCCTAACGGCCAGTGGAGAGGCGGTGTATTCTCTTTGGTGAGCACAACTACAGTTCCTACAGCTAAAGGCTCAGTTGCTGTGTTCCATTTTTGCCGAGACTGCAAAGTATGCAAGTATTCCATCCTCCATCGTTTCCAAAACGATTGCACTAACCGATCTAATAATTTGTGGCGTGCGGAAATGCTAAGTCTGTTCTCATCCATATTTGCGGCTGGCAAATACTTTAAAGGCGTTAAATTCAAAAAATGTGCTGGAGTTAGAGCCAGCGGTTCCGAGGGGTCACTAGACAACGTACGACAAAGTGGGCGACTATTCATTACGCATTCAATTTGAGCGAGCACCGTACTTAGCTCTTCGAAGAACAAAATTTGATCTCCTATTACTCGGTATAAATGACTCTTTAGACTCTTGATATTAGTCTCCCAATTGCCCCCAAAATGACTCGCGGCTGGGACGTTCAGAGACCACTCAATGCGGTTCTCGGCTAGAATGTTAGCGAACTCCGAATTATAATACTTGCTAGCTAAGAGCTCATGTAGTTCCGATAGAATACGTTTTGCACCGACGTAGTTCGTACCGTTATCCGAATACAATCTACTTACAGGGCCACGGCGGGAAAGAAATCTTTTAAATGCACCCATAAAGCCTGCTGTGCTTAGATCACCAACGAGTTCTATATGCACCGCTCGAGTAGTTAGACACACGAAAATGCAGACGTAAGCCTTTGTGGATCTTATACCACGCCCGCGAGTGAGCGTTTTTTTTTTTTTTTTTATAGAAGAGGGGGCAAACGAGCATGCGGCTCACCTGATGTTAAGTGACTACCGCCGCCCATGATCAACCGCAACACCAGGAGAATTGCGGGTGCGTTGCCGGCCCTTTAGAAAGGAGTAAGCTCTTTTCTTGAAGGTCCCCAGGTCGTATCAGTCCGGAAAAATCGCCGATGATAAACTATTCCACAGAGAGGTTGTACGTGGAAGAAAACTCCTTGTGAAACGTACAGTGGTGGACCGCCAAGCATCCAGATGGTGTGGATGGTATTGGGACGTTTGCCGTGTCGTGCGTTCACGAAATTTGGCGGCTGGGATTAATCCGAACAATTCCTCAGAGCACTCCCCGTGATAGATGCGATAAAATACGCAAAGAGATGCAACATCTCTTCGCAACGCCAGTGAATCGAGCCGATCGGAAAGCACTCGGTCGTCGACGATTCGAGCCGCTCTGCGGGATGCGGTCAAGTGGAAGGAGCTGGTACTGGGGAGCCCCAGCCCAGAGATGGGAACAGTATTCCATGTGCGGCCGAACCTGCGCCTTGTAAAGTTGCAGGCGGTGTGCCGGCATGAAATACTGTCCCGCTCTGCTGAGCACGCCAAGCTTTTTAGAGGCCAATTTGGCCTTCCCTTCCAAGTGACCACGAAACTGCACGTCACTCGATATGTCGACGCCGAGGATTCCGATACTGGCTGAGGCAACAAGGGGAGTGCCTTGAAACTGAGGGGATACGACAAAGGGGTTCTTTTTAGCGGTTAACGCGCAAACTTGTGTCTTCTGGGGGTTAAACTGGACTAGATTTAGTCGTCCCCAATCCGAGACTCTGTTCAGCAAAGACTCGACTTCAGACACAAGTTTGTCCCGGCACTCGGAGACGTTTTCCCGAGAAATATTGGCTCGGCCGGTGTAAAGAGCATCACCAGTGCTGTCATCTGCATAGCAATGAATGTTACGGGTATGCAACATATCATTGATATGCAGAAGAAACAGCGTTGGCGATAGCACGCAGCCCTGTGGAACACCAGCATTAATAGGCTTGCAATCGGAGCTTGCACCGTCTACAACGACCTTGATGCTCCGATCTGCAAGAAAGCTGGTGATCCAATTGCACAATTTCTCGGGAAGCCCATAGGAAGGGAGCTTCGAAAGAAGCGCTTTGTGCCAAACCCGATCGAAGGCCTTCGCAATGTCCAAACTAACGGCCAATGCCTCCCCCTTGAACTCTACTGCCTCCGCCCATCTGTGAGTGAGGTAGACCAGAAGATCACCAGCTGACCGACCACGGCGAAAACCGTATTGGCGGTCACTAATCAGCTGGTGATCCTCAAGGTACCTCATAAGCTGGCAGTTTACAATGGACTCCATTGTTTTGGAGAACAAGGAGGTGATGGCGATTGGCCGGTAGTTGGACGGGTCTGAGCGGTCGCCTTTTTTAGGGATCGGGTGGACGAAAGCCGTCTTCCACGATTTTGGGACTACGCCTAGGGAGTAGGAGTACCGGAAAAGACGCGTTAAAACCGGTGCCAACTCTGGAGCACACGTCCTCAGCACAATTGGGGGGATTCCGTCAGGCCCACTCGACTTGTGGATGTCCAGGGAGAGGAGTGCTTTGCGAACCGAGCGCTGTGTGAACTGCACTTCCGGCATGGAGCACTCACACCGCGGGATGGTCGGCGGCGTACTCCCCCCGTCATCGAGAGTCGAGTTAGACGCAAAGAAGGAGCCTAGAAGATCGGCTTTCTCCTTTGCAGTATGGGCCAGTGAGTCGTCCTCCCTGTGCAGAGATGGAAGAGATGGCTGACAGAAATTCCCCTGGACAGCCTTGGCGAGAGACCAGAATGCACGGGTTCCAGAAGGAAGGCGAACTAGTTTCTCGCCAATTCTGCCTATGAGCTCTGACTTTGCCTTGGCAATGACTCTTTTGAAGGACCTAGAGGCGGAATTATACTTCTTTTTTAGAGCGCTGGTGTTTACATCCCGGGACGCTGATGCATCAACCCAGGCTTGGTAGCACTCCTGCTTATAGCATGATGCCATTTTACAGGAGCGACCAAACCATGGCTGAGATTTGCCTCCAATGGGCACCACAGAGGAAGGAATAAAAAGTTCCATACCCTGAAGTACCACATCAGCAACAGAATCCGCAACAACGTTGGGATCATCCGGCGAGAAGCAAACCCGCCCCCAAGGGTAGGATGCAAAGAAAGACCGCATCCCATCCCAATCGGCTGACCTATAGTGCCAAACACGGCGGCAGCCTGCAGAATGCAACCGCGATTTCAGCGTGAGTGGCACAACACTCCGGATCAGACAATGGTCCGAGGAGCCTAAAGGGGCGTCGACGGAAATCTGATATCCGTCCGGGTGAGAGGTCAGCAGAAGGTCCAACAGGGAAGGTGCATGATCCTCCACATCTGGAATCCGCGTAGGCGAAGTAACCAGTTGTGTCAGACCATATGCCAAGGCAAAATCATGAACAGATCTCCCCGCATGATCGGTTAAACGTGAACCGAGCCATTCGGCGTGATGGGCGTTAAAGTCGCCGAGGATCACGATCTCTGCGGAGGGGATCTGCTGTAGCAACGAATCTGCAGCCATTTGGACGTGGTCGAAGAGTCGGTCTGTTTCGGCATTACCGCTGTGGGACCTATAGAGGCACCCGTAGACGCGCGGATGGTCGTCGCTGTCTACGCGTAGCCAAAGGATGGACAGGTCCGAACCTTCAAGTCTGCCGAGGCGTCGAGAACAGATGTCCTCTCTGACGTAAACGCAAACTCCAGCCCGAGGCACAAAGGAGTGTTCCAGTTTGTACCCCGGGTAGGAGAGATACGAAACATCAGCCGGAGAGGACACCTGCGTCTCGGTCAGAAAGAGCAGAGCCGGCCTCGCCGTCTCGAGATGGTAGTGGACGGCGTTTAGGTTGGAGTGAAGTCCCCTGATATTGCAGAAATTCACGGACAGCGTGGCAGGGGTCGCCTTGGTCTTGTTGCTCCGTTTGCCCCGAGCAGTTGTAGTCTTGAGCGGAATTTTGCCCCCCCCCCCCCAGAATACGCGGGGCAGCCTGAGCACCCACGCTCAGAAGTGGAGAAACATGGTCGTGGATGCTCAGCGAGGGATTCTCCAGGGGTGCTGGTACCCTCCTGGGGTAGTCTATCTTTATTTAATTCCGCTACCATGTTGATGGGGGGGGGGGGGGATTTGGGCCTCCGGCCACCTGCACTCACCAGACGAAACGTGGAAGCAGAACTTCCACTTCACGCCGGTATTCTGTGAGGTCGTGGTACCACCCCGGTTTGAGCCGGCCCATACGTGCAACAGCAAAGCTGCCGCATGGCTCTACCACTGTTAAACGGACCAGCGAGCGTGACCTTAAACGGACCAGCGAAATCAGACCCGGTGTGCGTGATGGGCTTTACTGATTGTATTACTCTACAAGATCTAAGTTCCGCCATTTCCGGAAATGACGGCTTGGGGCGTGCCCGAAAGCAAGCTATACATCTGTGCACCCGATTGCGTATTAAACTACGTGCAGAAAGAATCCAATAATTCTGACGCAAAATCGACATCAACAAGTCGGGGCCAGCGTGCGAGTTCAATTTATGATGGTAATCGACTAATAAGTTCATGATATGGTCTTTACGCGGTAAAACAATAGGGTGCCGTTGGTCGAAACTCAATTGCGAGTTGGACAAGCGTCCACCTACCCTTACAATCCCATCCTGTAAAAATGGCTTAAGGCGTTGAAGGGCGCGACTACAAGCTCTATTCGATTGTAATCTTCTAATTTCTTCAGAGAAGTGCGCACGTTGAAGTTCACGTAATACTAGCGACTCAGCATAGTTGTAATCGGATGCTAAGACATACGAACGTCGCGGTAACAGCTTCGCGAATCGACAAACGTAAATTACGCTACGCAATAATTTCGACCAAGAGGACAAGCGGTTCGCCAAAGCAATGATTGGAGAAATCTCACTTGAAACGTTCGCCACTAGAGCGTGTCTCTTCTCTTCCGGCGGTTGTGACACTGACGAAGGTTCGAAATCGGTTATTGGCCATTGCGAGGGATCCAAGTGAACCCAAGCAGGTCCGTGGAACCAAAGCGGGTGGTCCATTATTTGCATCGGGGTGAGTCCACGGGATAGACAATCGGCGGGGTTTTCCGTACCGGACACGTGATAAAAGTTCCGCGTTTCTAACTCGTCTTGTATCTTGGCCACTCGGTTCGCAACAAACGTATCCCAACGGTGGGGTGAAGAATGAACCCAGCATAAGGCGACGGTGGAGTCGGAAAAGGCCAATATCCTTTCTATGTGAACTCTATCCCTACATGCGCTGATAACTGCGGTAATAAGCTTGGCGAGCACTAATATTGCGCAAAGCTCTAAGCGCGCCAGAGAGACAACCTTACGGGGGGCGACTCTCGACTTAGAACTAATGAGGCTAATCGAATTTCTACCATTATTCTGGACGTGGAAATATACAACGCCCCCGTAAGCTGGCGTCTGCAAACCCAACGACTGTTATGGCGCTACTTCTATCTACGTTTATATGACGCGGTATTTTAATTTCTCTTAATAAAGGAAGTTCCTCTCTAAAGCGCTGCCACAACCGAACAATGCTGTCAGGCGGCGAGTCATCCCAGTCGCATTCCAATAACCAAAGTTGTTTAATTAAAAGCTTAGCGTATAATACCACTGGAGCTACGAAACCCATGACGTCCCATAATCTAGCAACGCATGACAGTATTGTGCGCTTTGTGCATTTCTCTACGGGCGGATTTACCTTAAGGCTAAACACGTCGGACTCTGGTGACCAACACAGACCGAGCACCTTGTGTGTATCAGAATCGTCGAATTCCTTTATCGCCGAAAGACGGTGTGATAGTGGGATTGTATCCAAAACCGGACGCGAATTACTAGTCCACTTCACAAGATCGAATTGACCCGATTTCATGAGCCTTATGACCTCGGCGGTGGTTAGGGTTGCCTCCTCCACGCTATCGACACAAAATCATCCATATATAATCCGCTCTCAATTGCCCTCTTAGCTTTAGGATAAGAGGGACCTTCATCGTGAGCGAGCTGTCTCACCGTGCGTAACGCATGAAATGGGCTCGACTTTAAACCAAAACAAACGCGGTTAAATTCAAACACCATTAGAGGTTCCTTTGGGTTGAAACGATATAAAATGCGTTGGAATCTACGGTCGCATTCACGGACCCCTATGCAAAGAAACATTTGACGAATATCGGCGGATAGTGCTATACTACACAAACGAAAATTGACTATTATATTAAATAAACTGCCCTGTAAATTTTGCCCACTATAGAGGATATCGTTAAGCGACAGGTGAGTGCTAGTTTTAGCACTAGCGTCGAGCACTACACGTAACTTAGATGTAAGTTTGTCCTCTCTAATGACTCCGTGGTGTGGTATGAAATACGACGGTGTGTCTTCGTAGTTATCTAATTTCGAAGCCACAAGTGATATGTAACCTTCTCTTATATATTCGTTAATGACGCCGTCGTAAGCTTCCTTTAACTGGGGTGAAGCGAGCATCCTACGCTCCAAGCTGTAGAAACGTTTTTCCGCCATTTGACGCGAATCGCCGAGAGATAAAACATCTCCTTTAAAGGGTAGCGCTACACTATATCTACCGTCGCGATCCCGAATGGTCGTGCGGACGTAAATTTCCTCGCATAACCTATCATCTGAGCTAGCTATGGGTGGAACGTTCACCTCCTCCATCTCCCAAAATTTGCGGACTAACGACTCGAGCGGTTCGACAGCCATACCACAATAAGAGGTTGCCGAAATACTATCTATGATGGGGGCGGAGCCAAGGATCACATAGCCCAATACGGTTTCCAGTGCGTAAGGCGCGGTATGCGAAGAGTTGCCCCTGACCTTATTGTTTAACAAAAGATGAGGGAAAAGCGATGCTCCAATGAGCATGTCTATGTTTCCAGGAACGGCGTAAGTGTCGTCCGCCAGATTCAAATTCTTAAATTCAATCATTGCCGAGGTGTCAACCGAAACGGTTGGCAACCGTTCAGTGACCCTATCTACTACTAGTGCATTTATATCAAAGTTAACATTACGATCTATCCGAGAATAAATTTTTAAATTTATATATCCCTGTGTCGATTTACTAGTGCCTCCGATGCCTTTAATTACAGGACATGAAATTGACCTATTTATTACTAAGCCTAAGCGCTGACAACATTGTCGCGTTATAAAGCTATTTTGGGCTCCGCTGTCCAGCAGTGCACGGACGCTTTGTTCGTTTCCACGCGAATCCCTAACCAAAATACGTGCCGTACCCAGTAACACGGTTGAAGGAGGTTGTGCTCCCATATTTGCCAATAAGCACAGAGCGACATCACCAGGTCGACCGCTAGAATCGTTGACCTTAGTAGGGGCGAATTCCTTATCCGCTTTACTTGACGCCGCTATGTTGCTATTTTCAAAATGTAATAGCGTGTGATGTTTCCTGGCGCACTTGCTACATACGGAACTCGAATTGCATTTTGCAACTAAATGCTTATCGCTTAAGCAGTTCAAACATAGGTTGTTTGTCTTTACTAATTTATAACGCTCGCTTGGTGAATATTTACGAAAAGTCGCACAATTATATAAATTACCGTGTCTATCTTTACATACTAAACAAGTATGCTGGAGTGATGTTGGCGTAGCGGTTACGTAAGTTAACGACCCTGCTATTTTAGATGGTTGAGTCTGTCTACGGTCGACGCACCTTTTATTCTCCTGTTTAACGTTCGGAGAGCGCTGCATCACCTTTATTTGATCTCGCACGAACGATGCTAATGAATGAAAGGAAGGCATCTCCGAGCTACGATGCTCCATTTCAAACGCACGCACGGTGTCGGGGTCCAACTTCTTCAGTGCAATATGGAGAAACACCACGTCCATAAGATCATTAAATTTCAAATTCTTAAGTGCAGCCACCGATGCCACAAATTTATCTAGAAACTGCTCTAAGCCGTTGATGTTCGCGGATGATATAGGTTTAAGATCGAATATCTGGTTCAAATATTCGGAAGCTAACATTCTCCTATCTTCATATTTAGTTTTAAGCGTTTCGAATATTAATAAGTAATTGTTTGCTGTAGGTGTAAAACCAGAGCAGATCGACTGTGCCCTGCCACTAAGTTTACTGATTAAGTAATATAATTTTTCGGCGTCCGATAACGATGGGTTATTGTGTATATTGTTTTGAAAACTACTGAAGAAGAAGGGCCACGTCTTAATATCACCATTGAATACCGGAATATCTATTGGCGGCAACCTAATCGAGTCGCTTGGACGTACCTGTTTTTCCGGCTTTGCTTCGTTTTGAGATAATAGGGATCTCGCAATTCTTTTCACGCGACACAACATATCTTCGAATGCCAGCAGCGGTTGGTAGTTCACTATGTATTTCGGGTCGATTTGTAATTCCAAATGATTAATTTGGTCTAATATTTTTTCGTAATCTATTCGTAGAGAATCTATCGTTTCGATTTCAGTCAAAAAGGTTTCCCGCACTGCTTCTATATGAATGTTCTTTATATAATCACTTATATTCTGCATACGCGAAAAGAGTATGTCCCTCTTGGCATAAAGCGTTTTAATTTTGATTTCACTTCCACTAACTGCCATTTTAAACTACTATAATAAAGTTATATCAATCACAATTAATCTCACAACGCACAAACAATAAAGCATGGACACTCGGTATGCCGTATTACGTAATTAAATCGAACACCTGCGCAGCGAGTCGAGGTGACGCGTCATTTGCACTCAATAATTTTATCAAGATTGTGGGTAAGCGTATCAAACGGTTCCTATTACACTGTTTCAATTGTTTAATAGGCTTTAAATTTAATCAAATACGAGCGCTATAAAACGAATAATTCTGTTTGCGAGTACCTAATCAAAATTTAAATTTAAACGAACACTATTTAAGTCTATTCTATAAATTAGAGTGCATTATCTAATTAATTAATTCAACAATTCGACCAAAATCCTGCTCGAAGTGACCATAAAATGGTGGGGCCACGTGTCTAAGGCTGCCGAAGTCTAGCTCCCCGGTCGAACCTTAAACCTATTACGCGAGATATTAACTAAAGTGGACTGTATATGCGGTTGCTTCTACGCTTACGTAAAGGCGACTACTATAGCATGCGGTATAATGCACTCGCTCTTCCCTAAAACTAAACTATTATTGTGCCAAATCGCTGAAAAGGAATCCTGCCTGATTAGGAGAACAACAAAATTGGAGCGGGTTAAACTATATATCAGGCAGTAAATAAAGGAGTATTGACTCACCGGGGTTTCTTCTATCCTGTTGAGCACTATAGCTGCAATTTCTGGAACTTCTTCTGGAACACTCCGGAGAGAGGCGGTGCGCGACTATATCTCACACGAGGTGAGGCGGTTCTCCTGGAGCTCGACTGCTACCAGGCTAAAGCGGTTTCTACTAGCGGTGTGGTTTCAACGACGACTGCGGTGGAAAGAGGACGCGCAACGGTCGCGCGTGCCTTATATGTCCTCGGCTCCGATGATTACGTGACATTCTAGAATCATCTTCTTGCCCCTCCCACCCCACCACCCCGATGTGTCGATAGGAGGGTACGAATGATATCGTTTTTCGGAAAGGAACAAGCGACTTGACACTCCTACCGTCAAATATAATAATCCAATGGTTTTTTCCGCGCAACCAGGTATCGTAAGAGGCGACAGAAGGAAAAAGAAACAAAAAAGATCTTCCTGATAACAACCGATAATAAAAATAAAATATAATAAAAAATCTGCTTACTTTTTCGCGTTACTAGGTCAAGCCGCCAGCCAAGTATGGCGACTGGCTACTACGGCAGAATCCCTACAATCTGTGAGGAAGACCGTTTTTCAGCAGTGGACTTTTGATAGTTTGTAATAAATGAGTGGACAAATGAAATAAAAGAAGTAAACCACTTATCGAAATGATTAAAACTACTTTTACGGATTTTATCGCGTTTATTTTTACTTTTTATTTTTAATTCCCCCATAAACAATAATTAAAAAAGCTGAAGGTACTCCGGGTTTAACAATGACATCGGGACGTCAGTCATCTCAGTCCCCCGTGACCATGGGTGCTGGTAAGCGCCCGAAACGTCGGGAATTAAAAATAAAAAGTAAAAATAAACGCGATAAAATCCGTAAAAGTAGTTTTAATCATGTGTAGTGTTCGCGTAAATATAAGAAATCATTATCGAAATGATTCTTGATAATTGTATAAAAAAGTAAAGTAAAGTAACAGCCTACATACGTCCCACAGCTGGGCACAGAACTCCCATCATTTCTGAGAGGGTTTTAGGGCAAGGAAGTGTCCGCCGCGCTGCCCCAATGCGTGTTGGCGAACTTCACATGTCTTCGAAATTTTTTTTCTTAATCCTCAGACATGCAGGTTTCCTCACGATGTATTCCTTCACCGCCGAGCACGTGGTAAATCAGCACTTAAAATTGCAATTAACAATTTCATTGGTGCCGGCGGGGATCGAACCGGGGTTACTGGCGTTCTGTTATATTTTTACAGCGAGCATTAACCATCTGAGCTACCACGGCTAAATTTAATAACTTAATAATTGTATAATTAAGTATATTTACACCTTATACTTCTATATAATAGGTCGGGGAAAAAGTTTCTTCGTATTTTGTTTGTATAAAATTGAAGAAAAATCTCTTTGGTTTTACTGTTTGTATCTGGCTGTTTTTAACATCAATACACTTTCCCGCCATTTTCAATTGTTCTTATGTCCGCCAAAATTAGTGAATCTAAGGAAAAAAAAAGGGAAAAATGTGACTCAAGCCGCGAAAAAATCTTGTGATGTTTATGAACCTAATGCAGGGTCGGTACGAGTAGCACCAAGTTGTTTCAAGCGTTTTTAGTCCAGCAATTTGATGTCAAAGATGCAGCTCGCTCTGGTCGCCCTCATACGGATGGTCGTGCAATTTTTGAAAATGTGGAGCAAGATCGGAATACTTAATAGTTACGACATAGCCGAGGAATTGAAAATTGACCACAAAGTAGTTTTCACCAATTATAATATATTATAAGTCTGGCTATACAAAAAAGCTCGATATTTGGGTACCATACGAGATCACTGAAGGAAAACTAATAAATCGTGTATTAATTTGTGATTATTGAAAGGTAATAAAACCGAACCTTTGTTGAAAAGATTGATCACTGGTGATGAAAAGAAGATCACCTGCGACAAGAACTTGCAAAAAGGATCATGGTCAAAAAGTAGTCAAGCTCCACAGACTGTGGCGGAACCCGGGGTTAAAACGCAGTAAGGTGATGCTGCGTGTATGGTAAGTTTGGAAGGGCATAGTGTATTATGAGCTTTCACTGGCGGGCAAACCATCTATTCGGATCTTTTCTGCCAGCAACTAATGAGACTCATACAAGAAATTGTGAGAAAACGGCCGGAATTGATCAAGAGAAAAGGAATGGTCTTTCATCATGATAACGCCAGACAACACATATCTTTGGCCACTCAGCAAAAATTTAAAGAGTTTGGTTGGGAAATGTTAATGCATTTACCATATAGTCCTGACCTTGCACCCTCAGATTATCATCTGTTTCGGTATCTTCAGAAATATTTGAGTAGTATTAGGTTAAGATCAAGAGAGGACTGTAAAAAGTATCTACTTGTCACACTTTTTGATCAAAAATCTCAAGATTTCTTCAGTAACGGGGTATGTCACTACCTACAAAAAGGGCAACAAGTTATGGAACAAAATGACACATTTATATAATAATTAAAGGTAGTCAAACTTTTATAATAAGTTTCTTGAATTTGTATTCAAAGTACGAGGAAACTTTATCCCCGACCTTATATACTATTCAACGTATGAACAATATACCTACTTATAATTAAAATACTTCCTGCTATTTAAAGTTACTTTCTTATATTTTTAAAAAGTATTTTGAGTTTTCTTTTTCTTGTCGATATGTAGATCGAATCTTTTTAATATACCTATACCTAACAACATTATTCGAAATGTTACAAGTTTCTTCGCGAATAAATAATTTATCATCATTACCAAAATCTCGCATATCGTAGTAATCGTTGAAAAGAATATTCAATCGTAGCCGAAAGAAAGCCAGTTCTATATGGTAGCTCTTAAACTCTTAATTTAATTCTTGTCTGTAAGACTGTATTTCATCTTTAATATCACTTCTATATTTCTGCATAACTTCTTAATATGTCTAATAACGCATCTCTTCTTAAAGTAAACTTAACATCTTACTATATACTATATCTCACAAGTTTCCTTTCTGCCAAAGGTGTTGATAGAAAATGTAATAAAAAATCTCAAAAATTCAACGATGATTCAATTTGCTTTTGAGTTTCTAAATTCATTAGTTGTAAAATTCTTAAAAAACTTGCCATCTCAGTGTCCCTTACATCTCTTACGTAGACCCTATTGTTGTAGAAGTAAAGTACACTCAAGGAAAGTAAAATACGAGAACATTTCATCTTATTTTATTTCCCTTTGAATGCTTTTCAGGTTCCGTTGAAAAAACATGTCTTGATAGAAAATTAATAAAACTTCGTATTAAAAAACCACATTTTATGTAAGTCAAGCTAATTGAAATATGAGACGTATTTTGTGTTACTGAATAGTTTTGCTTAGAAAGTGCACGAAATATTAACTCGTTTAAGTACATATCTATTTTGATAGTGATATTGATATGGCGTATTTCCCCATGGGCATATCCTTTTTTAATTTTTTCCCGAATTTTTTTTAAGTTCCCTTCTTTTGTGAGAAAATCTATTGTTTCGAGCCTTTCTTTTAGTATTTTTTAAAAATACGAAATTTTAAATTAAACTTATTGCACTCATGATTTTTTATTCAAATAACCAGTTCAGTTTTTTGTCGGTAAGATCAAAAAATATTGTGCATATTTCATCATCATCATCATTACAGCCCTTCACAAGTCCACTGCTGAATATAAGCCTATATTCATATTTAATCAGTATGTAATTTGTATCTAAATATAATTTCCAAAACACACGATTCTAAAAATATACCGAGCGGTCATCCAGGTACTTATAAAGATAATTGTGTATTTTATCGCACTGTATGACGCTAAAAATTGAGTTCATAACGGAAAAAAAAATCGTCCTGTTTCGGTTTTTCATTTGTTACAATCGTTAAAAAATTCTCAACTCTCTGTTTCAGTATATTACCTTTAGTAATAGACAGGTTGTTTAAAAAGGTTAAACCTAGTCCTCATAGAGTGTAACTGTACAACAGTTATTCTTAATATTTCAAAGAATTTAGGGATTTTTGGTGGTGAAAATTCAATTATTATTATTTCACATACGTGTATGATATTAAAGAATGGACCATTATTGTGCCTGGTTTCGTTTTTTGTAATAATTGATTTTGTTTAATATAATGTTTAATTGTATAATATATCTTTGGAATTTTTTTTATAGTCATCAACATTTGGCGTACCGAAGTTATTATAAACATTATATGATTTGGTTATTTTATTACGAAAACGACGTTCATATGATTCATTACAGTTTTTTGTTCTTTCATACCTGTTTATGTTTACCGTTGTAAATGTTTGTAGAAGTTTACTTCGTAAAATAGTCTTACTTTACTATCGTCGTACCATTTAGTTCTTTTTATAGTATTTTAATGCAGCAAATATGGATTATCAAGTCCTTGTATAGCAAATAAATTAGGATAACCTTAAAAACATTTTGTTACTAATACCTCTTTAATTTTAAGAATATTTTAAATACTTCCAAAATTTTTTTCTTTCGCATTCTTTTTTACAAAACAATTACTTATTCAACGACGATTTAAAAACTTTCAATATTTGTTTTAACCCTCACATTCCTTTTTACAAACCATGTTACAGTGTATTTCATTATCTGAAACAATCAGAAATACATAATATTAATTTTTAATTGCCTTGCTTCGAACGCATAACATAATATAAAATATTGAATATAGTCTACCTGGCACAGTGTTAAAGTCGTCAAAGCAGCTAACAGTGGTTCGTTGGTAGCATACAGCACGCTACCGAATATCATGGAATCCAATGTAGCGAGTGTCCATTCATAGCCCCACCTGTTGACGAACTCTTGGAATGAAGAATGTATTTCTTGTGGAACGTACCTATTACTTGGAACGCTACGCTACAAGTTTATGATCTAAGGTGACGAGCAGTGAGTGACATGCTGAAAGTTGATGCAGAAATACCGTGTTTTGGGTTAGACTATGTTCAACAGTGGACTTATGAATGGCAGTAATAATGATAATGATATACTTATTTTATAAATAGATAGTGTGTGTCGTTTTTTTATATTATTAGATACGTGTCGAGTGATCTCTGGAGCTACTAGACCATTTAAAAAAATATTTCTCCCTTATTAAGCTATTTCTTTATATATTTTGTAATTCTGTATATGTCATGGGCTATGTTTGATATTTGTTTCTCGCTCGTTACCACATATTGACAAAGCATTTAGACAAAGCTAGGTTGCGAGGCTCTACGACTAACCTAAAATGTATATTCATCTTTAGATAGTGTATCTGTATACACTGACTTGTTTTTTACTGATATGTAGGGATTTGTCATCAAGTATAGCTGTTATGTTGGAAATGTTAATGCTAAGTTACTTCGCTCAGGTTATTATATCATAATCTGAATTTATTATTTAGATCCTGTTTAACTTAAGGGTATATTGATATTTATTAAAAAGAAAAGGAATGGAACATATGTTAAACATGATTTACTAAAAATTATTTAAAAGTTATCCTAATTAAAAATTGTAATATCTCCTGCATCGTGGAGGCGTTTTACATGCAAGAAAATATATCTGTTCTTAACTATGAATACGAGTACATCTACTTTTTTATATATAGATTAGTATATAGTCAAAATCTTTTGCCGTGTAGTGACGGCGTAAAGAATATCATGTCGTAAGTGAAGACAGAGGAAGAGTAAAACAAGAGATGGGTAGCAGAATCTTTCTAATCATTACACAATAATAATAAACATACTGCTAGCCAACCCGCTTGCCAAGCATGGCAACTAAAGCAAATATCCCCCTATGTAGCAATGGACTTTTGACCGCCTGGAATGGTAAAATTTCCCCTTAAAAAGTATTGATTAAAATTTTTGCGAACGCACCACGTAATTGTAAAACACGACGGTGGTGAATTTTCGGCATCGTAGAGTAGTATACTGACAGTGCTTCCTTCTCGACCCAATAGCTGGAAATCCAAAAGTTTTTCGAGTATAGTTCTTTCTTTAGCCACCCAACTTAGTCCATCTAGAGCCTGTAATTATATTAGAAGTGTTGGCCATAAAACAGTACAGCTCCGTCTCACCGATGGACTCAAGGCACCGTTCATTTTTGAGAGGGTTATGGAGTATTCAATCCACCACACTGCTCCAATGTGCGTTGGCGAACCACATTACACATCCTCGAAATATACACCAAACATACAGGTTTCTTTACCATGGTTTCCTTTATAACCGAAAATTTTTAGAATCAGAGCCATCTTTTTCTATTGTTCTTTGGGTATTTTATAGTTAGCGGAAGCGAGTTGATATACCGCCATATATCGGGTGTTATAATATTTTTATGGCACTTCTCATAGTCGTCTAGTCGTACGAAATTGGGTGATGGATTTATTATACCAGTATATTGGAGTAATATATATTGTATAACGATTATATAACAGTTCACTGTAGACATGAAAAGTATCCATTTGTTTTATACTGTTCCAAATATTCATTACTTTACATAAAAAAGCATAAAAATAATAATAATAACTAAGTTATTAAAATTAATCTCAATCAGAATAATTTATTTTATAAATAAATAAATACTCAACTCTTTCAAAGAACGCTCCTAGAAATCTTGTTATTAATATTTGTTTTGATTTAGTGTTTTCCAAAGAACCTGTAAAAACATATCTATATTCATGATTGTAGTCACTTGGTGAAACTTCATCTTCATTTAATATGTAAGACATAGGCTCTTTGGCAGAAAAAAGCGCTAGGAAGCGCAAGGAAGCAAAAAGGCGAAACTATACAATTTTCGGTTAGCAAACGTGTCCTACGTTTGCTAACTTCAGTAGCGCTGACACAATCCGCCATTTTGCTTATTTATTTTGTTTGTTTTAAAGTAGAGTTTATAAGTTGTTTTGTGCAATTAGTTTTAAGTAATATAATGACACGAATAAACATATTATAACGTGTTATTAAAAATTCATGATTGGTAAGTTTTTAATATGAATACTTTACAAACATGTATTTAAATTAGGTTAGGTTCCCTGGTTAAAGCTAACTTAGTGTCCTAGAATAAAATAGCTATTTATCATTCAACATCACTTTTTTTATAGAAGAGGGGGCAAACGAGCATGCGGCTCACCTGATGTTAAGTGACTACCGCCGCCCATGATCAACCGCAACACCAGGGGAATTGCAGATGCGTTGCCGGCCCTTTAGAAAGGAGTAAGCCCTTTTCTTGAAGGTCCCCAGGTCGTATCAGTCCGGAAAAGCTTACCGCTTACGATCGCCATTTTGCTTACAAGCGCTTCCTAGCGCTTTTTTCTGCCAAACAGCCATTATGTAGGTACTTGTTTCCTTTATATTTTTATTTATTTATTATAAAACTGACCACTTTCGGATAAGCCTTACGGCCATAACCAGATGATGCTGCAAGGTCGTAAGGCAAAACCGATCTGTATAACTTATTCATAAAATTTAAATTGAAGTGTCTGTCTGAGTTATTGAAATTTATTTCAATAATACTGCTTTTCAATACAGGGGTCATTTGCATGCTACTCGTATTGAGATAAATAACTATTTTTAAAATTGTTGGTTTTAAAATTAATTTTCAATCTTACATTTAAATAAAAATTGAATCTTCGTCTTTAAGAGATAACAATAACGAATATAAATCGTAATAAAGTATTTTTATTGTGATTTGAAAATCAATATTTTATAAAGAAAGTTAAGTACGTACCCTCTTCAGCCGCCAACAATTGCTTACAGATAGCCCTTAAAATAATTTTCGAAATTTATTAACACAACAATCAGTATTTGAAATATTAATATAATTACAAATTATAATATTAATGTAACCACCTGAATTGAGTAGCACAAACTACACGGCACGTTGTTAAAGGACCAGATAGATATCTTGCTTCTGAAGTCTTATCATTTCTATTACACAAAGAAATAACATGTGAGGTTAAGATCTAATTGAATCATTGCAACTATTGTGGATGATTAATCAAATTTGCGATAACAAATCATTCGTATTACAAATAATTTAAATATTTTATGAGGTAGAGCGACGCTGCAACATTTATGACATATAAACAATGTTGGTTACAAATGTACGTAAATGTGAGTTTCTACAATAAGTTAGGCACGGTTTGGCTTTATTTTTGCGTCATTTAAAATGTTAGCAGCGCTTCATCTTTTGTTTGGTCTGAGTCAGTACGCGGCAAATTTATAATATTACGGTTATTAAGAAGCTGTGACATTATAACTAATATAAAGTTATACGTAATATAAGAGCTTCTTAAAATGTCCCATTTTTAGTATTGACTAATAATTCAGATTTATAAGTAAATATGTGCTTCAAAATAACTAAAGAGAATAAGTTTTAAATCAATTCAATCAATCAATTCGTTTCGATTCCTATCAATCAAACAATCTTCAAATAAAATTTTCCCAAAAAATGTACTTATCTATGAAAGTTTCTCTACATTATTTATGTAATAGAGCTTTTTAATAATGGCTTTTGTAAGTATAATTTTTATGTTCTTTCTCATCTTTAAAAATTGTTTTTTTTTTTAAATTCCCAAACGTGAATTCTAAATAATTAAAACCGTAGTGACAATTTTGAATAACTTACCGCCCATGCACGTAATGTGCGTAAAGATCCTCGTGAAATACTAACAAGGAGAGTTCTATGCTGGAACAAATCTTTGGAAGAATAGTTAAAGGAGACCCAAAAACTCGGTTTACAATCATCTGACCTAAAAAGACGACTGTATATGAAGTCCACCATGCGATGGAGGTAATAGCCCAATTGTAACCTTGACTCCTGGGTAGAACGGCTTGCCACGGTTTCATAAGCTGGTGGAAGAAAATTCACGAATGGTTAAACGTGTTCTTTCCCTGGTAGCTACCAGGGAAGGAACACGCTTTCAGAGCTTACTAGCGTAAAATAACAGCAAAATGCTTATCATATCTTGCTCATTATTACTTAGATTATTAATCGAGGATAGAGAATGAGAAAGAGAATCGAATTGAGATAGTTACATAGGTCGCTGCATTCTCTTTCAATCAGGTGGTCTGCGTTGCATAATTGACACTTCTATTTAAAAAAATTCTGTCACCCTTTTAAAAAAATATCTCACGTGTGCATTTGTTGATCCCGTCTTGCTTTGTCAGAATAGCATAAATTGATTTTCAGAATTACCAAAGATAATTTTACTTACTATCTGATGAGTGGCGAAAAAGTCATCTTAAAATTAATTACATCCAAAATATCGTGAGCGGTGGAGGTATTTTAATGTGATCTAAGATTCGTCGGGCCAACAAAATGTTCACGGTAAGCCATATATCAACATAATCATAAACACTGGACCTACTCTCACTTCAAAAAGGTTTTAGGCAGGGTATAGTCTGCTGCGCTGCTCTAATGCGTATTGTCTAACTTCTAATACCCTCTCAATATATTTTTCTTAAACATGCAGGATTTGTCGCGATGTTTTCCTTATAGTTTAACGCATGATCAAACAGCAATCAGCGCTCAAAATTGCAATAAAAATTTTGTTTGGTGCCGGCGAGACTCAAACTCGGTTTGCTAACGAACTAATACTTATAAAATTTCTGGACGAGAGCTAATCGTTTATTTGTTTTAATACTAGCTTAACAAAGACTCTTGTTAAGCTAGTATTAAAACAAATAAACTTCGACGTACTTGTAAAATGAAGAGGGTCAAAGTAACCGTGGCTACTGGCGACGTTCTTCTTTTCGTTTGCATGGCTGCCCACTCTCTCGCCAATATAGCTGGTTTCCAGCTGTTATTTGACTGTTCATTTATGGGCGTATCTGTAATAATTATACTTGCAATTGTACTATATATATAGACTCAATATTTGGGATAAATGCAGTGAAATTAATTGGTTTGTAAAAATTAATTGGTTTATGAGTTATCAAAATAATTTTGCTTTCAAACTTTTTAAAATCAATGGTTTTCATAATTTATTTATTACAGCCTGTCAAAAACTCACACGTAAACATAGGTTTCCTTTATAGATTGTCTCATAGAGGGATATAGATGCTGCTGCAGATGCAGCTGCAGCATTCAATGATAATGAGGATAATCAGGTGATCACTTAGAATATAAATAAACAAGCTATTATGTAACGTAATTAACGCACACCCTGAGTCACCCCAAGTAGTATATTATGTTATAATCATAATACATACCTACACTGAATTTTTAGTTAAACATTTTTATGCACTGATTATTTATCAAATTAGTTATACTAATTCCGGAAGAATGTTGTGGTCACAGTACAAATCCACGAACGCAAAGACTTTAATGTGCTGGAAATAAAGTTCATTTTTCTTTATTTTTATTGAATGACAGAATTAGTAATAATACAAATAAAACTGCACTCTTAAAAGTCTTATTGCCTTAAGTTACGGTCCATTTCAGTTTGTTTTGACTGCACACATTTAGTGTGACTGTAATTTACGTAGTTTTAATAATTTTTGGAATAAAAAATTACCTATATTAAAAATGATAGGAGTCGATTCAGTAAACGATTCTGAACAAACTACTTTCTCAAAGTGCGTTAATTATGTTACATGTTGTATATATACTCTAAGGGTGATCAGTTAGTTCGGTAGTCAATACTATAAAAATAGTAATGGACCATGTTGAAATTTACCTTTAAAGTAAGGAGTGTATTCGGACCAGTCAATAAAGAATATGTCACAACGACATTGAATCCAATTTACGTAAGTCACTTTCACAACCTGTAAAATAAAATAAAAAATTAACTATTGCTTCTCTTTGAACTCTCTCATCTACGAGTACCTATATCAACTATTATTATATCTTACTAACGCTCCGGCCCGGCTTAGCACGTGTTATTCTGGATCTCGACAACGGCGCTGCCTAAGAGGTCTTGTGATTCTAAATCATCCAGGAACCTACTCAAACGCTCACAAAAAATTCACCAAAATCGTTTGTGCCGTTTTCTAGTTGTAGCCAGACTAATGGACAATTTATTTTTATACTTATATAGAGATTACCTTTAAGGCAACAACAGCATAAATCATTCCTTCTATCACACGTTCCTCTGATTGTGATAGCGGTAAAGTTAATTCAAGTGTTCCCGCCTCCGCGGCTAACGCGTGCATGACTGAAGACCAGGTAGCCTGGAAACAAAATATCCTATAAATTTCTAAAGAATCTGCAGCTATATTGTGGTCGCAGCACGAATGGGTCGGCTCGACCGGGGTAGGACCACGCTCTCACTGAATACCAGCGTAAAATAGCAGTTTAATGCTGCTGTGTTTCATATGGTGAGTGTAGAGAACCGGGGACGCTTTTTACTGGAAACGAGACATTCCATCTTTGTCCTCACAGGTGACAACGCCTCTCCATTTTGATTCGTAATCGAGGATATATGTATATGTCCCTGGGCGACAGCCACCACTGTATCAGGTGGACTGTGTGCTCATCTGTCACCTATCCTATTAAAAAAACAACCTATTCCACTTTGATCATGAGCAATATTACCATTCTCTCAATCAATACGATACGATCTGATCAAACTTTCTGTATTACAGTAGTATACATCTTGGTTGTCAAGTCTGATAACGCATCTGCATTTTGATTCTCAATCAAGAATAAATATGATATATATAGTGCTCGCTTGTCGCCCTTGTCCTAAAAAATGTTTACCCTAAAATAATATGTGCTCTCTACCGAGAATGACCGAAAGAACTACTTTTTTATACATCTAAAGTTACAAACGATGGTACGTCCAATGGTGAGTGGATATTGCAGTCCATGGACACCTGAAGCCAACTTCAAGCGAAGAAAGCTACAGATGCGCAGTCTCTGAGGACTAAGATACCTCATGCCTCGTAACCTGTAATGATAGGCCACGAGGCATGAGGCATCTTAGCGCTATACTATCCTAGTACTTATACTAACTCTCTATACTCTCCTAGTACTCTTAATACTATACTATCCTATTACTTATACTAGCTCTCTATACCCTTCAGATCGGAACCCAGCCATGCAAGCGCTGCTATTTGGCAGCATTAATAGTCTATATTCTAATTAGTTGCCAACCCACCTGCCAAGTGTGGCAACTATAGTGATTATCTCCCATATGAGGCAGGCCTACGATCAGCAGTAGACTTCTGATATGTTGTTATAAAAGAGTTACATCGTAATGGCGGTGCGGTGTAAGAATTTCCTTAATTATATATATATATATATATATATATATATATATATATATATATATATATATATATATATATACATATACATATATTCTATATGCCCGAACAGGAAGCCAAAAAGAAAAATAGTAGCTTTAAATTTTAGAATGGAACTTAAATCATTATCTTCATCATTATCGAAGCCAACAAGTTCTCGTGAATATAGACTTTCCCCAAAGACTGTCACAAAGCACGGTCCTGAGCCATGTGCATCTGTCTATGCTCTGCACGTCTCATAAAGTCGTCACTCTATTTTACAGGGTATTATGTTGTGCTTGTATGTATGAGGCTACCATTAAAGACCATTACCATTACCGAGAAAGTTATTTGCCATTTCCAGTTCCTCAATTCCCTGTCCACTACCTATTCGGCTTGCTGATGCGTTGGGGTATGTCGGTTACTACCTTCTACGGGTATCCTCATTACGGATTTTACCACGCGGAGCAGTTCTAAGCATACCTAAAATTCTAGTTCTTTGTGCGACTTTGTACTTCCTTAAACGACCAGCAATTTCTTGATTACAACCATCTTTTACTACTGTAAAGGAACAATTTTCGGTTCCACAGTTCATTAGTATCAGTACGTACTTGGTATAAAACATTTGTTTTAAGCTTTTGAAGAACACTGGAAAAATATTTTTCGTAATTTCCAGCATTGGCCAAACCTTCTTGTTAGAAAAAGAAATTATCTTGCTGCTATGATAACTTGTTTTCAACAAATTACTTGACAATAAATTCAAATGTACACGACACTCCCAACAACCTAATGGTAGAACCTACGTCTTAGGACACTATTTGCTAAGGTCCCCCAGCGATTCTTTCATAATGTTCACATATATTTGGCGTTTTTTTTTGTTTGTAACCTCACCCTGTCATTTCAGTTGAAATGTAGCTTTATTTCTACCTAGAAGTAAGTGTGATCGGTGAGCTTTGTAGTAAATTAAATTAAATAGCACATACAAAGTACAGAGCGTCAGCGATGGATCCAGCGATGAGAGGTAACAGGGAAATTTTTAGTCCTCCTCGACGTAGTACTCCACGCCACTGTATTATTGCATAAACTGCCATCAGAATACTAAGAATACTACCCCATATCTGAAACACATTTGTAAAAGGAATATCATAATTGGTTGACCCTGCGGGCCATCCCTGGAGCTTCCCACTAATTTCAATATCAAAGCGCTCCAAATTCCACTTATGACGTTTGAGCTCTTTGAGTGGAATAAACCACGTTTTTTTTAATTATTTCAAAATTAAATATGTAAGCAATCAAACGATTTGGATATGATTTACGGCAATCGATGCAATTTTTTGAATTTAACAAAAAAGCTTATCATAAAAAAAAAAAGATTTCATGAAAAGTTTTCGAGTTATTTTAAAAACACATTTTCGAGATTACTGTCGTCAAAGATGTCTCTCGAACGAATCAATCGGTTTTTATGCGGTTTACAGCAATCGCCGCATCGACTTATATTAATAGACGTCATTGTTTTTTGAGCAAAAGAACTGTTATATTATAGAATTTATCAAAACAAGTGTGTCAAAGCAATTCCAAGAAAACGACTTTTTGAAAATTAAAAATATTCGAATTTTTGAGGTTTTCTCAGAATCAACCGTGGTGATTCGGTCTAAGCTCACAGAAAATCTAAGATCAGCAAGGCACTTTCAGATGCCGAAAACCGCTTTTCGATCGGACACACCGTTACAAAGGTATGAGACAAACTTATACATACAGACATACGGACGTCATCGCAAAAATAACCAGAATAGCTTTCTAGAACCTCGAAACGACAATCTGTCATAATGTAATAATAATGTAAATATCTGATGAGAATTCGATTTTCCAAAACCGGGGTGAAAGCAATAACTTCCCCATATTTTATAAATCATTGATTTCCCACAGCTGGGCACCCCGCTAATTTTGAGAAGGTATTGAAAATTAGTGCGCTGCTCAAGTAAATGTTGGCGGACTTCACGTGTCTTCAACATATTTTTATTTCACTGACATACAGGTTTCAAATATCTACATTGTACACGTTGCATAAGAAATAAGATAAAATAGTTATATCACATTTAATTTCACACCTCTAAACCACGAAGTACTCCAGCGCTGGGTAATAATTGCGTCACAATTAAAGAAGTACTGAATACGTCGGAGGATGGAGACTTGACGGCATACTGTGCTTCAAAATCTATATGAAGTTTTAGCGAGTCCGAACTCTGTTTTCGTTCAACGCTGAAACCAAATAAAATATTTTTGCACTACTGTTGAACTTTGATAGAATAAAGTCTATAATAGACATCACCATTTTTTCATCACCATTTCAGGTTATCACAAGTCCACTGCTGAACATAAGCCTTCCCCAAATACAAGTCTATTTATATATTATATTTTAATTTTAGACCTGTTTCTGTACTCTTACCAACTCTAAGTAAAATATTTGAACAAATTATTTTGGATCAATTCTAATCTTTTGTAATTCAAATAAATTACTCCATACAAATCAATTTGGCTTTACAAGGGTCACTCGACGCCTAACGCAGGTGTTGAGCTTATGAAATATATTTTCAATGCTTGGGAGCAAAAGCTGTATTTGCCTACAACAAAATCCCAGAATTAAATGTTTTATTAAAGAAAAATTGTACAAAAAGGGTTATTATAATATCAAAGAATACCTAAATGAAAATAACCCCTGGAAATGAGGTGATCGCTTTTTTCGCATTGGTTCTATAAAAATTAATTCCAAAATTGTACAAAATAAATTATTGTAAAGTGAAATATGTTTAAATAAGTCCCGCTGGGTTTTTTGTTTGTAAAAAAATTAATTTCAATAAGTATTATGCCATAATCTATATTGAATAAAAATCATTTATTTCATTCCATAGACCAGGCCGAATTTCGAGACTAGCACTCTGCGCAGGACAGGATTATAGTGCACGAGTGTGTGCACAAACACAAGTGCACTCTCTATTGCTTCACTCTCATAGTCCTACAGGACGGCAATTAAATACGACCCAAGAAAGATCGAGGTACAGGAATAACGGCTTCAAATCCGAGTTGTCACTGTCACCGAGCGATACTGTTATAATGTATTTATGGGTGTGTGAAACTGTTAGTTTATTATTTTAATTGTTACTAGAATGCATGGACGTTAGAGAATAGGAGAACGCTACGTACTAAAGCATAGCCCGCCTATCCTCGAAAATTAGTAGAATTTATAGCGGCGCTGCCGTAGGTGAATAGTGGCCGCGAAGTTACCTGTTTATGAGTACAAGTAGATGAAGTTAGTTGAATAATGTACAAATTTTCTTCGCGGCATTGGTGAGAAAATTTCCATGCTCCGTAATTTTTTAATTTTTGACAGTAAGAAACATTAAAAAATGGAGAAATATTTTATTGTGCGTCGATGTGTAAGTGGTTTAGCATCTTATCGAAAAAATAGATTGAAAATGACTTTTACTGAGCGAACTTAGCGATCGCAGCGCCTCACTTATGGTGTCCATATTTCTGGGACACTATTTTCTACGGCGATCGTTCTCCTGTTCTCTAACCTTCATGCTAGAATGTGTGAGTTTCGTAGTGAGTAGTGACAGACGATTTTTCATTATAGTTGCCACGCTTTGCACGCGGGTTAGCAAACATAATTTTTTGAGTTGTTAATTGTTATTAGGTCCCATAGTCGCCTCTAACAACACTGTCGAGTTGAAGTAATGAGATGGATTCATTTACGCCATCACCACACGGCAGCAGTTTGGGAATAGTTTCTTGTTATTATCAATAATAAAACAATACCGACAATTACCGAAGGCTTACTAGAAAATGGCGCAGATAAATAAATTCAGTAATGTTAGAAGTAGCAGAAAGTGATCGGCGGTACAAAAAGTATTTTGCAAATTTATTCGAAGGCCACAATCCTTTCTGAAATCAAAAAGTAAAGTTAATCATTAATGTGTGTGTATTCAAATTTACAATCTAACTCAACATTTTTTAATCAATTGAGTGTAAATAAAAACGTAACGTAACGTTGGCTATACGCCCCTCTTCTAGAGCTCTGTCTCGCCAGCAACGCAAAGTATGGTTCGGTTTTAGTACATATTCGACCTATCTTATCTATATGTAATAGCTGAAAAAGAACAATAAATATTTACCATTTATACCTTATAATGAGGTAATGATTGAATTTCATGACATGCAAATTGAATGACATGCAGGAAGTCGATGGATGCAGGTGGCTCAGGACCGTGCTTTGTGGCGTTACTTGGGGGAGGCCTATGTTCAGCAGTGGACTTGTGAAGGGCTGTAATGATGATGATGATGATGAATGAGGTAATGATAATACTGGATTCGATAATTCCCAGAATGTTACCGTCATCTACATCCGACCTCAATAATCTTTCAGCACTTAATTCCTTGCTATTGATATTTATTGTATATGTATTATCGTCACTGCGTTGCTAGCGATACGTTTTGCCAGCAACGCAAATTTCAACAGTTCGTTACGTTGAAAATTTTAGAATACCTAATTTTTAAACTTGCCTAACTAGCGCCTAAATAGCCTCTAATTTTGGGTTTATCTAATTGCAAATTCCTGAGTTTGCGTTGCTGACGAGGCATAACTTTCTTCTGGACGCTAGCCTAGCCTTATTTCTGAGAGAGATTTGGAGCAGGGAAGTGTCAAGAACGCCAACCCACTGAGCATCGGCAGAATTCACATATACTTTAAATAATTTTTTTATAATAGAATGGTATATCCAAAAAACAGCGTGTGTACAGAGTACGCATGTCAGAAGTGAAACTATAATACTATTGTAATCTATAGATTATGAGGGATAAATCGACATGCATTTCATTAAGAATCCTAAAATTTGTGGTGGGAAATAAATTGTCTCCTTTAAAATAGTCGCAATAAAATCTGACGTCCATATTATTATTATCGTGACGCGGCCTTGAAAAGTTACCCTCACTTCAAATAAATTTAAAACAAAAGACGACGTTTTCTTTTACTACCGAAGTTGCACGACATTTTCTCTCACTACACATGGTAAACCAGCATATGATATTGCAACTAACAATATTACTAGTACTGGCGGGAATGGAGCTTGGTTTGGCTCGCGTACAAAGGCTTATTGCCTGAACTATTGTAATAAGATCGAGTGTATTTCTAGTTAAATAGGTAACAACCCACCCATCGTTCGCGATTGCTGGGCTTTATTAAAGCTTCGAGTTAAATTACAAATGAAGGAATTAGGCGAGCGTATAAAATTGTATTTAATTATTATTATTAATTTTATCAGTAGAAAACCTTTAATGGCTATCGTTGACCTTCTTTAAATTAATAACTTTATCTGACTGCCTTGTATTCAGTTTCATTTAACTTATTTTGTAGTTATTTCATATGAAAAATATAAATAATAGTTACTTCGTAATTATTACAAGTTTCAATTTACGCCCTAAGTTTGGTTGTGCAGAATATTCCTATGAATGTTTCTAACATGATTTAGTTTTTCTACTAATATCAGAATTTCTGAAAACATTTCTTACCTGGACAAAGTGACCGTTAAGTTTGCGCAGTTTAATTAATATCGGTTTTATATTCTCATCAGAGGTAGTAAACAATGTAAAAAGTTCATTGTTTGACGTAGGTAATTCTGAGACACTAACTTTACAATCATGCCTGTGGGTCGAAATGTTGATTAAATAACTATCACAAGAACATAAATATAGAAAATAATAACACTTACGAGTAATTCTCGCCTATTGTTAAAGTAAAAGGAGGAAAACAGGGGATAAATTTATTTCCAGAATTGTGAAGATATTTAAATTTACCATTATTTTCATAGCTTATTGCTGTTATTACCAACGAAATCTGAAAAAATTAAATTACAACTTAATTTGCTTTGAAAGTATTATTAAGCAAAATGTATTTTATAGTTTTTGTTTGTGTTACCTGTCCTTTAGACAAATGTATTTCATTCGAATCTTTGTCGTCCGAAGTGGATTTATTTGATTTATTTGTCATAAGCACGGGTAGAACTAAAAACATGAAATACAAGTTAAAGTTAGATTCTATATACGTTCTACATACGACTACAGCTAAGATTAGTCTGAGTTCCGGAGCAGTTAGTCAGCTGCGCTGTACTAGTCCTCGATTTTTTTTTAAATTCGTCGTCGTCGTTTTTTAAATTATTCTTTGCGACGTTTTCCTTCATTGCCGAGCACATGGTAAATTTTTTAAAATTTCAGTTACAAATTCATTGGTTACCGACTGTGATGATTGTACCTACCGTCATCTCTTAGTCTCTTTTTTACATGGTAGAGCCACGCTGCAGCTATATTATAGTTGCAGCACGAATGGGTCGGCTCGAACAGGGCCGGACCACGCTTTCACAGAATACCAGCGTAAAATAGCAGCGCGATTGTGCTATGTTTCGTATGCTGAGTGTAGAGAACCGGACCCTTTTTACTGGAAACGAGGCATTCCATCTTAGTCCTCAGGGGTGACAACGCATTTGAATTTTGTTTCTTAATTGAAGATAAATGTGGATGTTTATGGGCCACAGCATCCACTTACTATTAAGTGGACTCTGTGCTCGTTGTCTCTACCAATACTATAAAAAAATCTGTTGGATGATCATATCCATGAGAATTTCGGTATTTCTCACAGTTGTTATTACTACACCCATGAACGAAAAGGAATGGTTTATTGACCTTTCGCCGTCACCACACGATAACCTAACTTTTATATAAGTTAAAACAGGCTAAAATATAAGAATAAGAATATCTCTGAAAATAAAAACGAAAACAAAATATTTTGTCCTGTAACTTACTTTTATGGGTGACTAAGTTTGGGAATATCCAAAGTCTGCATGGTCCCGCTGGATCCGAGGAATAAAAATTACTCACACACGCATTAGCCAGCCAGCGGCAAGCTGCTACATCAGAGTTCTGAAACATTGCCGCATTCTTTTACAGCTTTTTGCACTTATTTCATGCAAAATAATAAGCAAATCATTATCAAAAACAAATTTTATGACTGCTAGTTAGATAATTAACAATTAATAGTATATATAGTTTATACGTATCAGAAAGTTTTAAACCAGCCATATAGCTCTTCGAATCGACAACCAATAGGGAAGAAAGGTTTTAGAACGGCAGACTCGTACGCGAAAGCGAAAAGAAACGCCCATGCTCAGCAATGGATATGTGAAGGAATGTTGAAGACGATGAATTTATATGTATAGAATTTACCCAATAAATCTTTCATGTGACTTTCTGTAGATGCAACATATACATTTAATTATTACTAATTTTTTAGGTCACAAGTTTTAACTGCCATTTTTATTTTATAGAACATACTGACGTCATACCCGTCATACTATTGTTACGAGCTTAGGGTTCGTGACAATAAAAACTGCCGATTGAATTACGAAAATTGACACTTTAATTACCGAACACCAGTTACAACTTAAAACACACAAATTATAAAATACAATTCGCAGTTATATCGCATCGAAGTATTCGCTTGAATCGCTAATTCAATACTGACTCGGTCGCGGTCGTTAGTGGCTTCATATAAGGCCTCCTCTACTGAAACATCTAGAATGTTCGAGTACATACCGTTCATGACTGACTAGGTATAGAAATTTCTAGTATGTAATTTTCTAGAAAGCTCCCCTAGTTCTGCTATTCAATACTAGATGGGGCTGATCTGAGCTAACCCGCCATGTACCAGGCGTTAATTATAGCACGCAACACTATAATGCAAAGTATTCTGCGCAAATATCAATATGACGTATGACGTATTTGGTAAACATTTTAGAACCATAATAATCTCAGTGTCCCTCACAGAACACAATTACTCACTTCTATGACTGACTGGATAACATTAATAGTATTCGTTATAAAACAAAATTTCCATATACAAAAAAAAGGAGAAAAAGAAAAAAGAGAACATCTGCCTAAATCCGACGACTAGATAACTTAAGAGATACTTAAAAACCAAAATATTACTCTACTTTGGTCACGGTTTAAAATACTTACAACACACATGTATTCATATTTGACGATGTCTAGTAGATCAGAGGGATGAAGATGTTTTTCTTCATATTTTGGTCGTTCAATGACATATTTTTTCGGTAAACATTTCCCGTGAACTATGACTTCGTTTCTGTTACATGCACAACTCTCGCACTTGGTACAAATATTATTTTGTACTTTGTATCCGCGCGCGCACTTTATGCACTGCACTTCTGTCAGAGGTGTTCCATCATAATTTTGCGTAACTGTTGATTTTGATATTAAAAGTTTCATTGTTTATTTTTTATCTATTTGTCGTTATTTAATTAATAGCTTTTCTTCTCTAATTCTGATATTAAAAATGTGGAAGAAAAATTTTGATTATCCACATAAAAGGAGACGGTCCATTTGTATGAAGCGTAGGCCTGGTATTGTACAAGTAGGGAAATAAATTAAAATAATATATTACACCACTCTTGGTCATTCAAATCCATGAATTTGCTTTTATCTCAGTAGTATTAATATTTTTTTAAATAACTATATGGCCCTTGGTATTGTGATAATGTCACAATAATTCTGCCAATGTCCGGTCTTCGGTCTGACACACCTTGTCTTGAGGCTTTCCGGTGGAAAAGGAGTTAATGGTTATTAGGTGAGAATGTGGATAAAAACAAAGCAACTAAATATATGAATTGTGGACCACACAATATAGAGTAAAAATCTAGTTATAGGAGGGTATTAGCCTGGGCAGGGAATATAGAATTAGGTTAAACTAAATTTAGTACACAATAATTATACTTTAATATTATACATTCGAATATATTTTGAGATTGTATTGACATATATGGAATCGGGGATAGTTAAGAGGGAATTGATATTAACTGGACGAGGGATTGTTTTGGGGAGGATGTCATATAAAGAAATTGGGTGATTTTGACAACTGAAGAAAATGTGGTCTGGGGAACCTTCATCCAGACCACATTCACAGAGGGAATGATCTTTGATTCTAATTTTAGCCAGGAATACAGGAGTGCAGACATGCCCGAGCCTTAAACGGCAGATTATAGATGTGATTTGTTTGTTCAGAAACCTAAATTTGAAAAACCAAGGTTTTGGAGGAATTTGGGGTTAAATTTTACCAAAGTAGCTACCTTTACTATGTCTGGATATGCTCCAGTCTCTGTCCCAAGAATTCTTTAATTCAATTTGAGCTAATGATATTAAATCATGAGAGTAATTCATTAAATGAGAAGGGCAGCCAGTATCTACCGCTCCTTTGGCCCAGGAGTCAGCCTGTTCATTTCCTTCTATGCCACAATGACTAGGAATCCATACAATCTCTACCTCAAGCCCACACTTATTACAATTTAGTATGAGTTCTTTAATTTTCAGTATTAATGGGGAGATGGATTTCATTTTAGATATATTGCTCTGTAATGACATTAGGCAGCTTTTTGAATCAGTAAATAAAACTGATTTAGGAATTTTATGGGAAAAAATGTAGGATATAGTCTCATATATGGCTACAGCTTCCCCTGTAAAAACAGAAGCCTGAGGAGGGCATCTATAGTTAAGGACAATTTTATAATTGGGAATCCAGACTGCAGAACCGACACATTTGAATGAAGACAATTTGGAAGCATCAGTAAAAATATATAGCCAATCAGTCAATTTTTTTGCCTCTAGGTTATAGAAAGTTCTATTTGCAGTTGGAGAATTTTTATTAATGTTTAAATTCAGAGTGATTTTAGGATTTAGTAATATAGCATCATAGCTGGTTTCAAAATAGGGAAGAATTGGGGATGTAACACAAGGATACTCAATATTTTTTAATCTATTAAGAGATTTAAGAATAGGGGGCCAGCTTTTATTAGACCAATAGGAGTTGTTTACAACTAATATTTTTTTTTATTTTTTTTTTATAGAAGAGGGGGCAAACGAGCTTGCGGCTCACCTGATGTTAAGTGACTACCGCCGCCCATGATCAACCGCAACACCAGGAGAATTGCGGGTGCGTTGCCGGCCCTTTAGAAAGGAGTAAGCTCTTTTCTTGAAGGTCCCCAGGTCGTATCGGTCCGGAAAAATCGCCGGTGGTAAACTATTCCACAGAGAGGTTGTACGTGGAAGAAAACTCCTTGTGAAACGTACAGTGGTGGACCGCCAAGCATCCAGATGGTGTGGATGGTATCGGGACGTTTGCCGTGTAGTGCGTTCACGAAATTTGGCGGCTGGGATTAATCCGAACAATTCCTCAGAGCACTCCCCGTGATAGATGCGATAAAATACGCAAAGAGATGCAACATCTCTTCGCAGCGCCAGTGAATCGAGCCGATCGGAAAGCACTTGGTCGTCGACGATTCGAGCCGCTCTGCGCTGGATGCGGTCAAGTGGAAGGAGCTGGTACTGGGGAGCCCCAGCCCAGAGAAGGGAACAGTATTCCATGTGCGGCCGAACCTGCGCCTTGTAAAGTTGCAGGCGGTGTGCCGGCATGAAATATTGTCCCGCTCTGCTGAGCACGCCAAGCTTTTTAGAGGCCAATTTGGCCTTCCCTTCCAAGTGACCACGAAACTGCACGTCACTCGATATGTCGACGCCGAGGATTCCGATACTGGCTGAGGCAACAAGGGGAGTGCCTTGAAACTGAGGGGATACGACGAAGGGGTTCTTTTTAGCGGTTAACGCGCAAACTTGTGTCTTCTGGGGGTTAAACTGGACTAGATTTAGTCGTCCCCAATCCGAGACTCTGTTCAGCAAAGACTCGACTTCAGACACAAGTTTGTCCTGGCACTCGGAGACGTTTTCCCGAGAAATATTGGCTCGGCCGGTGTAAAGAGCATCACCAGTGCTGTCATCCGCATAGCAATGAATGTTACGGGTATGCAACATATCATTGATATGCAGAAGAAACAGCGTTGGCGATAGCACGCAGCCCTGTGGAACACCAGCATTAATAGGCTTGCAATCGGAGCTTGCACCGTCTACAACGACCTTGATGCTCCGATCTACAAGAAAGCTGGTGATCCAATCGCACAATTTCTCGGGAAGCCCATAGGAAGGGAGCTTCGAAAGAAGCGCTTTGTGCCAAACCCGATCGAAGGCCTTCGCAATGTCCAAACTAACGGCCAATGCCTCCCCCTTGAACTCTACTGCCTCCGCCCATCTGTGAGTGAGGTAGACCAGAAGATCACCAGCTGACCGACCACGGCGAAAACCGTATTGGCGGTCACTAATCAGCTGGTGATCCTCAAGGTACCTCATGAGCTGGCAGTTTACAATGGACTCCATTGTTTTGGAGAACAAGGAGGTGATGGCGATTGGTCGGTAGTTGGATGGGTCTGAGCGGTCGCCTTTTTTAGGGATCGGGTGTAATAGTAGCAAGGATTCTAGTTTACGGTGTAAGGGGTGAGATGTTAGTTGTAGAGTTTTTGAGATAAATCTATCCGCTAGAAACTGTCTTCGTAAAGAGAGAGGGGGATCAACACATTCTACTTGTAAGGCATTTATAGGAGTTGATTTCATTGCGCCTGTGATAATACGTAAACATCTTGTTTGGATAGCTTCAAGCCTAATAAGGGCCGATTTGTTGCAGGGCTCCAGGAGAAAAGAACCATAGTCGAAGTGACTACGGATGATGGCATTGTATAGGATTTTTTGACACATGGGGTGAGAACCCCACCATATGCCTGAGAGAGATCTTAGAATGTTAACGCCTTTTTCACATTTGTCACTGATGTAATTAAAGTGAGCAGTACCGGTCATATGACAATCTAAGTAAATACCTAAAAATTTTACTTTGTTAAGAACTGGAATAGATTCACCATTATATGAGATATCAATAGTAGGGATAACACGTTTTCTACTAAATGTTATTATTTTGCTTTTAGAAGGTGAAAGAGAGAGACCATCGTCAGTAAGCCATTGATTAAGATAATATAGGCCTCTGTTAAGATAATGGGAGGCAGTTAGGATATCAGGAGCCGTTACATAGATAGCAAGATCATCTGCATATTGTAATATGTCTCAAAAAGACGAAATTGAATGTTCCAAGTCATATGTGTAAATATTGTAAAGAATAGGGCTTAAAACTGAACCCTGTGGTAGACCCTTCCAAATTGTTCTGGGCGAGCTTAAGATTCCTTTATTGCGAATTTTGATAGATCGTCCCATGAATAGATTGTAAATGAAGTGAACAGTCTTCGCAGGGATGTTTAGATGGAGCGTTTTCTGCCTGAGCACCGGAAGGAGAACACTGTCATAGGCAGATGATATATCAAGGAAACAACACACCAAGTATTCATTTTTAGTAAAAGTCAACCTAATATCTGTAGTTAGGATACTCAAACTATCTAATGTGCTTTTCCCTTTTCGAAAACCAAATTAACTTTTTGCAAGGATGTTATTATGTTCCAAAAACCATTCAAGTCTGTTTTTAATTAAATGTTCTAAAATTTTACAAAAAGTAGATGAAAGAGCAATTAGGCGGTATGAAGAGGCTTCTTTGGGATCTTTTCCGGGTTTAAGGATAGGTATAACAATTTGGTTTGACCAAGACAGAGGAATATTAGAAGATATGTAGATATTGTTCAGAATTTGAAGAAGAATTAATTTTCCCTTAAGACTTAATTTACATAAACATGCATAGGGTATGCCATCTTCTCCTGGAGCAGAGGATTTTAAGCCAGATAACATAGACTGTAGTTCAGACAATGAAAAGATTATCTCATTATTGTTGGTGCTAGATGGGACTGGAATCGGTGGACATATTGCATTTTCATTAGGAACAAAAGGAGGAGCTAGCATATCAGAGAAGACTTCTAACCATGATAGAGATTTATCAGAAATGTTGCTATCAGAAGGAAGAGATCCATGAAATTTTTTTATATTTTTCCAAACTATTGTTACTGGTGTATTAGGGGACTAGGATTCACAGAATTTTTTCCAACCACTTTTTTTCTTTTTGGAAAGAGGTCTCCTTGTTTGAGCAGAGGTTTTTTGAAATAGTATAAAATTATCGGTTGTCATACAGTGGTTGTAAAGTTTTTCTGCAGCTTTTCTCCTTTTAATCATAGTGGTGCACTCAGCATCCCACCATGGAGGGGAGGCAAGGTTCTTACTGTAGGGTTTTTTGATTGGGATAAATAAGTCAGCTGCTTCAGTTATATATTGTACCAATAAAGAGTAAGAAGTTATTGGGTTGGTTGAGGAGTCAACCTGCATTTGGGTAAATTTGGAATCTAAGAATTTAGTGAAATTAGTCCAATCTGCATTTTGGAGCTTATATTTAAGGAGGGGCGTAGTGGATGGAAAAGGAATAACCGCATAGGGTTTGGTAATAAGAATGGGAAAGTGATCACTTCCATATGTTTGATTGAGAGTTTTCCAAGAAAGCTGAGGGGCTAGACTAGAAGAGCAAGCTGTTAGGTCAACAGCAGACCTAGGGTCTAGTCCTGGATATACTACGAGTATATGAGTATGGGAACCATTGTTGATGATGCAAGCATTGATATCTTCAAAAATTTGAATAAGTTCTGAAGAGTGTATATCACAAAAATGTGACCCCCAAGATACATGATGTGAATTAAAATCACCGGTAATAATAAAAGGGAGAGGTAACAAAGAAAAGAGAGAGGATAGTTCTTGAATTAAGTGAGTATTTGGATGAGGGATATATATTGAATTAATGTTGAATCCTGCAATTTTTGCAGCTACAGCATTGATGTTTTGGCTATGAGGAGGGAGTGTAATTTGAGAAAAAGGTAGCGATTTTTTATGAGTAAGCAACAACCACCATAACCATCATTTCTATCTTCACGGAGGCAGGTAAAGCCTTGCAGGCGAAATTTGGAGCCAGGAAGGAACCATGTTTCAAAAATAGAAGCAACCGAGATTGAATGATTATTTATTAGGAAGATGAGTTCTTATTTTTTAGGGTGCAAGCTTCTACAGTTCCACTGTAGAAGATGGAGGTCTTTTGTTTGAGTCATTTATATTATCTATTAAACTAGCGAGATTAAAAAAAATTTCTGCAACGTTGTTCGGTAGTGAGTCTGACATTTTCAAAATTAAATTATTGAGGAGAGAAATTAGGCATTCAACAAGATTTTCATTTGGAGATATTTGATTGAGTGTATTGGATAATGCACATCCATTTGGAGTAGAGGATGGGCAGTCTGCAACTATTCTTTGATGGGCTTGCTGGTCATATCCCTTGGGGATTCTGGGGATGGGGCGGGGAGATTGGAAAACGGTTTTTCTATATGCCTGTGACATGGTGGGGAGGTTGAAGGAGGTAGGAGAAGTAGGTGAAGGCTGAGTAGAGGCCACTTCAGAGTATGTATGATTTTTGAAGATTGTTCAGAGGAATAGATGGGATTTTGGCTGACGCTTCTATATAGGATATATTTTGTTCTGACATCATAACATTGATAGATTTCTGTCTATGGTGTTCTGGACAATTTTTGTTATTAGCAAAGTGATTTTTGGACCATAACAGACAAGTGGCTTCGCTTTCAGGAACAGAACAACTTGCTCCAGTATGTTCTTGGGCACAACGGAAGCAGCGTGGTTTAGAGCGGCATTGATCAGCTACGTGGCCAAATCGACAACACTGTTTGCACTGGATGGTGGGGAGTTGATAAGTTTCAACAGTAAGGGATGTGTAGAATGCATATACGTATTTGGGGAGTATCTGGCCTTCAAATGTCAACACAATAGATTGGGTAGGAACCCATATTCGGGATGATGACCCTTCAGTAAAAGTTTTTCTCTAAAGACGGCGAGCTTTTAGAATTTTACTAGCCAGGGGGAAGCTCTATAGCTTCTGCAAGTTCTTCCATTGACCAATCCACAGGGACACCGCGAATGACACCCATTCGAGAAACATTATAAGATGGAATAGTTGCAATCAAATTTTTCTTTTGCGAGCATTGAATTATTAAGGAATTTGTTAGCCTCATCTGCTGAGCAGAATTCAATAGAGGTGCGATTTCTACCAACACTTTTGACTCCTCCTTTTTTAATGTTTCCTATATTATATTTAGACAAGCATAAACCTATTTTAAAAGGTCGAAGTGATAGCCCTAATCTAGGGTCTGACGAAGACCGGGAGATGTGGACAATGAAAGGGCCTTGATCATTTGGCCCATACATTCGTTCTAGGCAGGGATGTTTATATATAGTATTTATTGATGCTGTTAAATCAACTACAGAATTCTTTTTATATAATATTGGATCATATGTTCGAGTCTCAGCATGTCTTTTTTACCACGATCACAATCATTATTATCACTTAATCCAAAGCACACTTCTACATCAGGAGGGTCAGGGGATTTCTCACGGGGAGACCCCGTTTCGTCACCCATGATTGAGTGTATTGATCGAAATAACTATATCTTATAAACGTTATCTACTTACAAAAGAGGAATCCACCACCACAAAATGAAGGAATTCCATCTATAATCAACCATCTATAAGCAGTAAATAACAGTTCAAAAACTCTCCACAACAGCGCTCGAGTAGCTACAGGGTACATGATAAATCACCGTAAAATACGTTGAGAGTGATTTTGAAAATAAAAATTTTGAAAGCAATAAAATAATTATTGTAAAAAGAATTATGGTGAAAGTGTGTGCAATAAAAAAGTTATAAAAAGTTCTTTGAAAAAGAAAAAGTTCTTTTAGACGACTCCGTGGCGCAGTGGCTTAGCAATATGAGTGTGTGAGGCTGCGCTGGGGGTCGCGAGTTTGAATCCCGCGCGGAACAAGTATTTGTATGGCCTACAAATAATTGTTCCGGGTCTGGATGTTTGTCCTTGTGCAATTTATGTTTGTAAACTGCCCCCACGATACAGGAGAAAATCCTAGTGTAGGGGTAACGTTTTTTATAAAAATAAAAAACCTTTCCTACGGGCACTTCTTACTTCATCTTGTAAAATCATCAAAAATTGGGATTGCATTTTTATTTTTAGCAAATCATTTAGTTTGATTGATTCTCTTATTTTTTTAATGATATCCCTGAATTTTTTGCTTCTGTGCGGTATAATGTACATAGACTGAAATGGACCGTCTCCTTTCAGAAAAACATTTATAATGGTCATGGCTTCAATTTATTGGCAAAATGTAACTTTGTTAGCTGTTTATTTTATTGCTGATTGCTAGAAATGTATATTTTATCTAAATAGCAATCTAATAATAATAATATATAATAAATTTGAAAATTCACAAGGAGTGTTTTCAGATCTTGTTTGTATATTGCATAAAAGACTCACTGATACATTATATTCAAATATCTCATCAGAAGAGTCAAATAAAAACAACATTGTAGATTATACTTGTCGGAAATACAACCTGTTGTGAACTAAAAAAAATCTTTTAATTAGGTACGTTTTAAAAAAATGTGACAGTAACAATCCTACAAAATTATACAACATGTAACAAAAACCCTGTGGTTCCCGTTAAGTGCGTTATCAGAATCGGTATCTAAGCGTAAAGAAATATTTTTTTTCATTAAAATGAATTTTTTTAAATATGTTTTTTGAAAAAAAAATTATGTCTATACGCTTGGATACTGATTCTGATAACGCACTTAATGGGAACCACAGGGTTTTTGTTACATGTTGTATATACGATTAATAGATATACGCAGAAGAAAATATGTGATATTACAAACATTAGAAAAATATGTGATATTAAAATCATTACAAGCAAAGCAACACTCTAGATTGCTTTTACAGAGTTTAAACTTGTAATGATATTTAAGGACTTACCTGATATGTAATCTTTTGGACACTTTCTACATACAATTCTACCAGAAGAGAGTTGACATCGTCGCGGTACACACGTGTAGCCATCTGCGGACACTACCTCCGTCACGTTGCACACTCGGCACCGGGCTAATCCTGTGTTAATGCTGTGATTTTCACAAATACATGACAAACCTGTAATTAAGTTTTTTTTACCTCACCTTTTTTTTTTTTTTTTTTTTTTTATAGGATAGGGTGACAAACGAGCACACAGTCCACCTGATGGTAAGTGGTTACTGTGGCCCATAGACATCTACATCTATCCTCGATTACGAATCAAAACGAAGATACGTTGTCACCCGTGAGGACTAAGATGGAATGCCTCGTTTCCAGTAAAAAGGGTCTCCGGTTCTCTACACTCACCATACGAAACACAGCAGCATTAAGCTACTATTTCACGCTGGTATTCTATTTCACCTTATAATGTTAGTTTGCAGAAAGTTATTCATGATACTTAAAACTTCAAAAGAGTGTGACGCGGGTATTGGAGTATAAAGAGTGCTCAATTTGAACACAAATTTGTTAGGTACTTAATAATTATATTTTTGTGGTGTGTCCGAAAATACTGTTTATAAAATTATTAAAGAACAAAAGGATACTAACACATTAAAATCACCCGTGAAAAAAAGAGCTCGACTATCGACGGTCGATAAATTAGATGAACTAGACAAATGTGCAATAAGGAGAAAAGTTCACTCAATATATTTAAATAACGACTACCCGACATTGGACAAAATTATGACACTTTGCGAAGCTGATGAAGATATTCCTGTTTTCAAACGTACCACACTTCATAAAATAATGCACGAGCTTGGTTTCGATTTCAATAAATAGGATAGCAGAACATTGTTATTCGAAAGAGAAGATATTGTTTTACGGTGGCGTAAATATCTGAGGCAAATAAAAGAATACAGAGCCGCTAATAAAACCATTTACTATCTTGACAAAACGCCCAAATAAAAAATTATGTGGGTGCCAATAACTCCACTTTCAAAATGAGTGACATAAAAAATTATTATGATGATGACGCAATAGCATTAATAGACACTAATCGTTGGAAGAAGTGCTGCGACCACGAGATACGCGAAGAAAACACCATGTGGAATTTGGATGACATCATGGAACTTGCAGAACAAAATTCTTTCATAATTAATGTAACTAGAGAATCTAGCGATACTGATTAGTGATTTAAGTAATTTTAAGAAAATTTGTTTCCATTAAACTTAATTAAATGTTTAAAAAAAACATTACGTAACTACGCAGCAATAATTATGTTTACAATAGTCAACTCACCATCTTCAGATGCAGTCATAGAACCATTAGCTGGACACGGTCGACAGTTTAAACTGCTGGCTTCAAAAAATTCCACACTACTACAATTAGGTAAGTGAAGTCCGCTCAGCTTACTCGAAAACAATAACATGGGATATAAATACAGTGTTATTTTATACATATTCGTAATGTTCAACTTGAATCTATTAGTAATAATAATAATAATATTAAAGTATAGTTTGTAGTATTACGGTATTAAGATAATAACAACAAAGCATCGATCGTTAGAAGGGTTTTGTTTACGTAATTATTGTTGGTTGCCTAGGAACGAGTACTGTGCTTCTTTTGCTTCTTTTGATAATTATAAATACAACCTGGCAATTCAAACTAAGAAGTTCGTTACTAGATACTATTCCTTACCATTCATCATCCACTAATATCTCCATCAAATGCCCACTAATAGACATGGAGCTCTTTAGTTGTAAAGTTGTAGAAATAAGACCCATACTAATCGTTATTTAAACAGTGAATCTCTCCATCGTCCTTTACAGTTAATGCTACCATGGAAAAATCTTTGTTTCAAAGAGCATAAGGGATCTGTGACAGCAAACTGCCTGCTCAACTACAGCACGTTAGCAAGTTATGCACGACTACAAGCTTCGGGTCCCGCGCTTACTCAACAGTGACCAATGTGATACCATATTTCAGAGGAGGCACATATTAGATTGTTCTATATCTTAAAGGGATATTTCATTAAAACGTTCTACAAGCCGCTGAAAAATATTAATCAGTTTTACCATCCGCTTAGCATAACGTTAATTTTGAATATGATCTCTCTTAAATAAGGCAAACAAAAATATCTAATAATAACCGGTTAAGTTCGTGTCGGCCGACGAACAATGTAGAGTTGCCCATCCGTAGTTGCCTATCACAATACGTGAACTTACTTCCTACGTAGTTGCCCATCAAAATATGTGAACTTACTTCTTATAACCTTGTTGATACAATGAACATATTACGTGTGTTCGCGGTTTGACCGCTATAACGACTAAAAATGGGACCAAATAGGACGATGGTAACTGAGGGAGTTATTTTCCAAGCATTCTTATAAGGAGTGGTATTAAAAAAAGAATTAATAAAAACTTTTCGATTAAAAAATACAATCTACATCAAATCATTCACAGGATAAATCCGTAAAAAATTGTCATATACTATAAATCTATTAGTTCCCGGTAGTGCAGCCCTAAGATATACATGATACTATACTATTCTGAGGGTCAACCGCGTAAACACAAGTACCATGAATGAAACTGTAGGCCTTCTGTAACTACTAACAAAAAAAAGAGAACGTGATATGTTACGTTCGGTCTCTTGGATATTGATCCTCTCTGCCTACCCCGCAAAGGAAAACATAAAGCTATATTAGTAATGCATAAGCCGTTTTCTTCAAAAATGTAAATTTTTTACAGTACTAGGTAATTTTCTATAAAAAGAGTATGACACGTATGATGTAAGGAATTTTTATTAATATAAGTGTATTTTTTAAATTGGTCAACTTTGGTTAATAAATCCTCGTTAAATTGTTAAGCCTACTTAGCTGTGATAGTGTTCCTTTTAACTATATCGTGCATACTATTCACACATCCGAAATCAGCGGTTTAGTTGGTGGAAAGGGGGGACACAAAATTCCACTTTAAAGCTAAATATTTCGCAAACGGACGCCGGTATTGAAAAACTGTTTTTCCATATTCCTAATATTTTCAATAGAACTCTCCAACGACAACCAACAAGATGAAATAGATTTTACCTGTATGGGAAGTTCCCAAGGCAAAAATGTTTTTCTAGATTATATTTTACAACTTTATAGGCGTGATTAATATCTATACCCGCGGTCCGACGAACGGATCGACTTAGCAAAACCACAGAATAAATAATAGTAGCGAAACTATAAGGGATTCTTGTTGTTCCACTACGGTACCCTAAAAACCCTCGTAAAGACGTAGATGACCAAAACACCCACATGGAAGTCTGTTGTCTGTGATCATATCCAAGACGGTCCCCGCCATTACATGACATGGCACACATTCACAGACGTACTCATATGTTCAAATTTCTATAGAACGCGTTAGGTATGAGGAGAAAATAAAAGAATACATAATTTGAGAAATTTATAAAAGAACACACCTAGACTGCTCATTTGTTAGTGGAATTTGTTTGTGGAACAGGGGTATTAATGATCTTTACGTCAAAAGTTAAAATTAACCTATTATAAAAATACAAAAACCGATTTGACATTAGGCTAACCCGTTGGGGGGGGGGGATCGCATTATCAAACGTTTCGCAACTTTAATGCTGCTCCCGTTCCCCTGTCCGGTTATTTTACCCTTGGCGCAAATGTGATGGTATATATCATAGTTACTTCTTACACTCATGGGATGAAATGGAGTAATTTCAAACATATTGTGGATACTACAACTCAATTAGCGAACGATACTTTTAATCTTAGATGGCAAACAGTAGTTATATTGAAAGAAGTTGGTGGAATAAAGGTTGACAAATTTCTGAAAAAGTACAAAGGTACCGTAGTCACTGAAGTGAAACGTGATGGACTTCCTCCTCAGCTAGTTGTAATTTTTGTGAAGTCTTTTAGATCTTTTACAAAATTTTTAAAAATAATGAAACGCAATCTTAAAGGGAAGTCTCTTTTTCACAGCGGGGCAAAATTTATTATAGTTCTACTTTCGCAATCACATTGAGTTGAAGGTATTTATCGCATTCTGTGGAGTATTATTTAGTCAACTATATAGTTACAATGAACCATAAGAAGAATACGACTGCTTTTTACACCTATTACCCATATAAGAACTATATTGACTGCCAGAACATGAAATCTTTTCTTTTCGGATTAGTAGACGATAATAATCCAGTTAAAATGAATGTATACCCGGATAAAATGAAAAATATATAGGAATGCCTTCTCCATATATCAACGAACAAACTGTATCGTTCCTCTACTGAGCAAAAACTCCCATTGTAGATGATAAAGAACAGTACGTTGCGTTTACTAAAAGAAATTCTAAACTTTACTCCAATTATTTCTATAACTAATTGCGTTAGTATTGATTTAAACCGAGCCTAGAATCGGTCTGATTCATTAAATGATATTATAACCGAAAAAACAAACATTACCACCAGCAGTATTTCATTACGAGTGGAAAGGTTAGGATTTTAACATTATTCTTTACGATGAACCTCCCGATGTATTTTCGGTAGCTGAATACGATAATTCAAGATTTAATAGAAGCAAATTTACAGTAAGACGATTCAGTGTCAGTGACTATGTTCTCATAGAAAATTAGGATATTAATTAGACCAAGCCAGATCCAAAGTTCATAGCTCCATTTGAAATCATAGAGGTGCTGGACAGTGATGGGTGCCCGCATGATGGGCTAGGTAGGGTACCTACACGTGGAGTGCCGACAGAGCTGGAGCTAGATGAAGAGTCAGATTGAAAAACAGTGATCACGATAGTGTGTAGGCACTCATGAGCCGTTGTAGCGGCGTTTGAAAATATTGTTATCCTTGCGTATGTCCGGCAAAATGAGCCGTAGCCGTAGTTGCGACGACATGTTTTATTACCCTTGTTTACGTAGCGTAAACGAGATGAGTCGTGGTAGCAAAGCCATGCTTTTACGAGTTATCTTTTCTTATGTTGTAGCAAAAAGAAGCCGAGCCGTTGTTGCGGTGTTTAAAAATGTTGTTTTGTCCTATGTGTGAATGTTCGTGTGTGTTTATGTTACAGCGTGCCACGCGCATCCATGGATGGTGACAGCTGATGGCCTGACCGTCTGTGTAGTGGCCATACTGCTATGTATTCGTAAAATTCGTGTATATGAAGTGTTTAAAATATGGAAATTGTTCTGGTAATAATGATGGTGAAAAAGTCGTCGAAATTACGGATTTGGAAAGTTTCGGAAGTTGATTCTTCTGAGAGATAAACTTTTTATTGTAATATAAAGTGTCATGTTTGTGTACGATAGCGCAATAAATAAATATTGTATTCTACCACATAAATGATTTTTTTTAAATCTGTGCTTAACGACTAAGATTGATTAGTTTGTAGAGATTCTGAGCATTCTGATCCGAATTAAAAGAGAGTAAAGACATTGTTTGAGTTTTAATGTTGAGTCACTAGTTTTAGTTGTATTATCAGAATGGCCTAACGGAATAGCTGTGTCGATGCACTTTACTTACAGATGCTACAAACGAGGACATGTGGGTGATCAGAGATGGCCGTGTCGGAGAATCAGTGGCACCATCTATGATCACACGGTGGCAATAGAGATAGGTATGTTCTACTAGCGCCTAAAAATCAAGAATTTAACGTTTTGCGGCATGAAATCGTATCTAACAATCATATTGAACATATAAATGATATAAAAATCACATTCTCAGAAAGATAAATGATTGTCGCACTTATTTTTTTTAAATCGATTAATTGATATTTTTACATTAAAAAGTGGTTTTAGTGGCTTATGGTGTAGATTTATCACGTCCACATGGAGGGGTAAACACGATAACATTTTAAAATATCAATTGTTCAACTCAATCTATTTTTTAATCTAATTATCTATCATGTGGCCAGCCATGCGACGTAAATGACTGCTTAATTTTATATTGTATAGTTATAATTTATATTTTACTGCTGAGAAAATCCGAAATTTTCGGTGTTTGCGCAGCCTTATAATAAAATATTTTACTAAATACAGATACACTTTGACACACTGCGGGCTGGTGTATTACTGTATCGTTTATTTACAGGCTCGTGATGAAAAATATCGATCGCTGTAGAAATACAAAATATTCCAAAAACTAAATTTGGTACATACTTGACTAAGGTTATATATATTATTATTATTTTTATAATCACAGATTTTCATTACAATATACTGTTTCATTAAAAGTACGTAGGATTTATATATAAATAAACTTATATGTCTTGGACTTTGTGGAGTGATCTGAAGATGTACCTTGGTGAATGCTAAATTAAAATACTGGTTAGGACTATATGAAAAACTTTTTGGAAACGAAATAAAGTTGACAATGAGAATTTTTTTATTAAAGAGTCAGGTAAAAAAGACTGGTTTTTACGACAATACCTGAGTAAAAGTACCTAAAAATTAAAGCAATATTAAAGTTGATTTCTGATCGTTTTAAGAAAATTCTGTTTAAAGTTTTTTCAATTAAAAATAATAAAAATATTTTAAATCTCAATAATAATAACAAAGTAAAATTAAAAAATAGATTTTCTATTGTTGATTGAGAATTTTTTCACTTTCATTCATCATATGAGCATTATGAGTCGTGAAATTTTGGATTTTCTTAACTTTTTTTATTGACGTTTGACATAAAATTATTGGGAAATTTGAAGTGATAGTTACAAGTGTTTTTGAATACTATAAAAATTGATATATGTCAACTTTTTAAAGTCTTGTATTATAGGTATTAGGAATATTATACGACATGAGCGCTTACGGCATGCACATTTGGATTTACCAATTTTTTTCTTAATTTGCTTGAGGCTACTCAACATGAAGGATCCCGATAAAGATAGGGACCCATTAAGCCCAGAAAATCGCTTTAAATAGCTTTAAAATTCAAAATGATTTAAATATTATCCACGTAAAATAAATATTATATTTGACAGCATTAAAATAAGAATTTATAATCATTACGTGGTAGAGTCACGCTGCAGCTATAAATAATAGTTATATACTATTATATAGTACTTCGTAGCACGAATGGGTCGGCTCGACCGGGGTAAGGCCACGCTCTCACAGAATAGCAGCGTAAAATAGCAGCTTAACGCTGAGCTGAGTTTCGTATAGTGAGTGTAGAGAACCGGTGACACTTTTTACGGGAAACGAGACATTCCTTCTTATTTCTCAGGGGTGAAAAAGTGTCTGCATTTTGATTCTTTATCCAGGATAAATGTTAATGTCTTTGGGCCGCAGCATCCACTTACCATGAGGTGGACTGTGTGCTCATTTGGAATCCGTATTCTATAAAAAAGACAACGTTATATAACTTCTACGAATGAAACGAAAGCTACGTAATGAAAGCCATTTTTATTTAGATATTTACTCTTCTCCCGTATTATTATTAAAATAGAGCGTAGTCACTACTAAAATAGAGCTCTTGAAGAGTAGATAGAAACCTATCAACAAGAATTCAATAAAAGAATAATTTAAATCAATGTAATGCGGGCAAAGGGATATTACAATCTCGGCAACGAAATTGTGACATGAATAGCAATGCTTTTGAATTGTGAAATCTGAAAATGAAATGATCGTCTTCGCTAAAAACAGGGTTTGTTGTAAATTGATGTTGAAAAAAAAATGATGAAAATCGTTTTTGCATCAAAACTGAAGTGATAGAAAATAAAGTTTGACGATTTATTGACGTAACATATACAAAAAGGTTAGTTCTGAAACTTTTTATCTATTAGAGTTTATGAGTTAATCATCAAAACATTTATTTTATCAGCTTTTGATTTCACAAATTTAATAATCCTTTATAGTTTTCCGGTAAAATATAGCCCGGATTACTTCTGCCATCACTCTCTATCTATTCATAAAGTTTCATGACAATCGGTTCCACCATCCGGAAGATTCATCACCAAAATTTTAAAAATAACAATCCATGTTTTAAATCTTATGCAAATAACCCCCTGAACTTAATAGAAACCAGTTCTTCCGGTATTACACACAGACAATTCACTTTATTTAAATATATAAGGATATAAATGTCTTCAGTCGCGTAGCATCACCATCATAATTATTCTTCATCATATTTTCTTGTTACGGAAACGTGCCGGAAGCACTAAAAATAACAAACACTTAATACTCTCAGATTAATCGTGGGGATTACGGAAAATACCGTAAAGATTTTGTGGTTTCCGAACTTCTGATATATTTATTACCCTAACTATCTCGAATACTACAGAGTAAAAATACATAAACTGGAATCGAGGAACATATTGAATTTTCCAGGCATTTAATACTGCGATCACTTATCCGATCGATCACCTATCAAGTGTGACTACAAAGGAAAATCCTTCCTACAACGGAAGAAGGCTATTTGGAACAATAGATTTTATACGATGATGTAGGGATGACGATTCTTTACGAAAAAGTTCGATTTTTAAATCGATTCGAATCGAAATCTGATGAATCAATTCACAAAAAATTGAGGTCTAAAAGATTTTTTTTTCGATTTGGTTAAAGAGTTTGTATTAACAATATAAACAAATACATCAAAAAAAAGACTACAAACGTAACTTAGTTTTTTTTTCAACTAATTGTAACTTATGATTCTTTGCAAAACAGAAAAAATCGAACCTAAGCTTTCTAGGGTTAAATATCGATTTAGTACTATATTGATTTAAAAATCGATCTTTTTGGAACCAGAAATCGATTCTTCGATTAATCTCAATCGAAAAACCGATCTTAGATCGCCATGCCTGCGATGATGAAGAAGAAGACGTATTTATATGCTTAGTAATTATGACGTAAAATGAAAACCAACTTCAAAGACAGAAAAGAAATGTAAAAAAAAATCGCATAATTTTATAGCTTCTGAAGTCCGTTCTTTAATTATTCAAAACATTGCTTAAGCACCTTCAGTAGCTATTAAATAATGTGGATTTTATTCCTTTTCGTGTTTTAGAATTTTCAATTTACTTAGCAATATCACAAGCTCAGCAAGGTATGATTTGAATTCTATTTGAATGAATCCTAAAAACATATTCATTAAAAATTTAAGACCTTATAAAATTTCAGACCCTTTTTTCTCGCTATTTGGTGTGGAATTTTCTTCTTCAATAAACCGAATCATTGAAATGTGTTCATGTTCATAATTGGCGAAGATATCGCGTAACATAAATACAAAAAAAAGTCGAATTGACAATTTGAATGGACTCATTTCGAAGCTCCATTTATGTATTCTAATTTAGCTTTTATATATTATAAATACAAAACATTCAAAGTGAAGAAATAGATTAGAAATTCACTTGAAAGCACACTTGTATCCAAATACGTTGTCGAACTGCTGCGCTTCATTACGTTTCAATTCAATCACAAAACACTTCGCTTCAATGTCAGGTTCATTGACGGGACAATATTCCTGGCGACCTCAGAGGCTTTTATTGTGATTTGCTTTTACCCTTGAACGAAAATTGGAGAGAAGTGATAGGTACGTAACTTGAAGGTAGTATCCATATTGAACTGACCTCAGTAATACACGTTTGAAAATCGAATTAGTTTGGATGTTTATCTTCATTCACGCTGTAACGGCTGGCCAGATCTCAATGAAATTTGAATTAAAAGTCCAACATATTGGGGAATAAGACATAGGATACTTTTTGTAACCATTATTACTGCATTTAATTAATAAAAAATCGGATGGGTTATCAATTTTAAAATTAAAAAAGCATATAGTATATTTTATTATTTTATATAAACAAATTCGTAAATACACAAATAGGTAACCGACAAATATTTGTTGGTTGGATCAAATTTACTTTCTAAAATTACATTTATTGTAACACAAACGTAAATCGGATTGAATGACATTTGAGTCTCGCTTATCTTTAACTCCTATATAGTAGAATGGAAGGGAAGGCACAGAGTACTTTTAATATAAGGTTCGATCTTCGAGCAAACAATAAAAATATTAAGCAAACAATAAAAAAATATTAATAAAAAGATTCCCAAAATATGAAATAGTAGTATTTGATTAGTTAAATAAATATTGCGATAAATGCATGACAGCTTAAAAGCCTAACTATATCGTTGCCGATCCTAAGTTCTAATCCTACGACAATCCAAAATCTGTGTATTTGGAGTAATTAAATGTAGATGCCTTGTTACTCCTGAGTATTAAAATGGTATACCCCCTTACCTCTAGCAGGAAGGAGGGGAGGGAGACGGGGCTTGCTAGCCGTTGCTTGAGCACCAATGGTGAACTTAGATGAACCCACATGGCTGGTCCAAGTCCAAGACGAAGGGCCGGTCCGAGGTGGTCACTCAGAGTGGGCTTAGCGAATTTGTCGTAATAGCCACGCAGCGAAATCACGATGTATCAGTTCAGAAAATTTTGTTTATGTTATTAAGAATAATAAAGTTAGGATCCTCGAAGCCGCTTTCATCTAAGCATCTGCTCTTGTAACTCTTGCTTCGATATTACCGATGCTCCGCTTAGTCCTGTGTGATGACACTTAGGTGAGCATACAAAGGAGCAGCATCGAAGGTGCGAAACTTCGAGTTTTGCGAGTGTCGATCCGTCTGACAGCGTTACTATTAAGGCAAATCATAGATATTATTCAAGCAAATACAATGAGAGGGACCACCATGATCAGTAGTAGGCTTTTACATGATTTAAAGGATATAATAAAGGTGGTTGATAAGGTCATTAATACTACAAAAATATGAATACACTCTACTATTTCTACCGTTTCTTTATATATACTAGTATGTATACCTAACATATATATAACATATAATACATTTTTACACAACATAATAAAGTAGTAATTGCGATTTGTGTTTAATTACATCTAAATTCAATTACATACCACTTCAGCGTAATTTCAGGTTCAATGTCGATTCCCCAAGGCATTTAATACTAATTTATTTCTACCCTTTCACAAAGTACTAGCCTACGGCCACATATATTTTTACTTATTTTATAAATTACATTATAAACTAGCGATCCGCTCCGGCTTCGCCTGGATATGATCCATTAATGTAGCGTTGTTTAGATTTAATATTTTATTTATGTGTTTAGATAATAAGACCCTTTTTATTGATAGATAAGAAGATAAGTATAGATAAGAACGCATACCATTTTAATTTTTAGACTTCTTAATGCATCTGCATTTCGGTTCCTAATCGAAAAAAGATGAAGGTGTCTGTCTATGATGCACAGCATCATTTCACTGTAAGGTGGACTGCGTGCTCGTTTGTCGTCGTTCTTTCTTTAAAATGACCTTATGTGCCCAATGTTTAACTTCAATGAAATATTTCTACCTTAATAAACTATGCGAGGAAGTTGAGTCTTTGCCTCGCAGTGAAAGACTACACAAGATGCTATCGAAAGGTAAACCTAATCAGATCGGGCTTCTTAAAAAGCCGGATGGTAACTTCACTAATAGTGAAACAGAAACATTGGAGTTACTAGCGTCAAACCATTTTCCAGGGTCACACAAGACTTCAGCCTTGAATTCTTTCAGAGCCCTATGAAGGCCTTGCAATGAGGACCGGTGTAGGCCTGCAAAGATAATAAGGCCAAACCTGGTGCAGTGGGCTGTTGACTCCTTTGAACCATTTAAATCAAGGGGGGAGGATGGAATAATTCCCATCCAACTACAGAGGGGTATCGACATCCTTCTTCCTTATCTGGTAAAAATTTTCAGAACAAGTTTTGCATGGAGATATATTCCAGAATGATGGACAATTGTCAAGGTTCTTTTTATACCTAAGGCTGGTAGAAAGGCCTACGCGAAAGGACTTTACCAAAGTCCTTTAGACCTATAAGCCTATCTTCCTTTCTTCTTAAGACATTGGAAAAGGTTATAGGTAGATATATAAGGGATGTAGCTCTAGCTACGAGGCCCATACATTACAACCAGCACGCTTACCGCAGAGGCAAATCTACGGAAACCGCCCTGATCAGTGTCATTGACAGGGTCGAAAAAGCACTGGAGGATAAAGAAATAGCTCTTTGTGCCTTTCTAGATATTCAGGGCACCTTCGACAGTAGCCCGACATCACTGCTGATTGGGGGCCTGACATTTAAAAATGTTGACCCTACAACCATCAGATGGATGAAGTCGATGCTCTCAAACAGAAAGGCAAAAATAGCGCTGTATCAAACTTCGATTGAGGTTGCAACTACAAAAGGCTGCCCACAAGGATTTTGTCACCCCTTCTTTGGACTCTTGCGGTTGAACAACTATTATTATCTATTATAAAATTGCAGACCTATGCATTGACACATTGGGTTATGCTGATGACCTTGTGATCATTGCGGGGCTTTTGCCAAAGTACTTTATCGTCAATAATACAAAGAGCCCTAAACACCATAAAAACTGGTGTAGGGATAACAGTTTATCAGTTAATGCTGACAAAACTGTTATAATATCCTTTACCAAAAAGAGACGGTTGGACAAATTAGACAATTAGACAAATTAGTCCAACCAAAACTTAATGGCAAAGAAGTACCATTTTCCACGGAAGTTAAGTACTTGGGTGTAACAATCGACCAAAAACTAACGTGGAACTCTCACCTTAGCAACGTATACCATAAGGAAAAAATTGTTTTAGGTACGTGCAGTCGTTTGATCGGGAACAACTGGGGCTTGCGTCCCAGTATGGTCCTATGGCTGTACAGCAGCATAGTGAGGCCGATTCTCACCTACGCCTCTATTGTCTGGTGTAACAAGGCCAACCAAAAGACGACTGCGGACAGACTAAATAGTCTACAAAGGACTGCCTGCTTAAAGGCAACTGAAGCTATGCGATCATCGCCTGGAGCAGCTCTTAATGCACTTCTATGCCTAATGCCCCTTGATCTCTATCTAGATAAGAAGGCGAGGGCTAGTTTGTATAGGATTAACGCCCAGGGCGGTCTGAGCTTGCTCCCCTATAGATTGAGATCCATGCTCAACTCAATTAAGGAATCACCGGTCTTATGCATGATCTCAGATATCATGCGTCCTCTACACACTTTTTATAAAAAGTGTATAGTGGAATTACCCTCCAGAGAAGACTGGCTGAATGGCCAGGTTATCTGTGAGTTCGGTAGCCTCATATAATGTATATATATATATATATATATATATATATATCATCATCATCATCATCATTACAGCCCTTTACAAGTCCACTGCTGAACATAGGCCTCCCCCAAGGTATGCTACAAAGCACGGTCCTGAGCCGTCGCCTTGTCGGTTCTTCGAGCTATATGGCCGGCCTATTGCCACTTAAGCTTAATAATCCGTTGGGCTATTGTTATGTCGGTCACTCTGGTTCTACTGCGGATATCCTCATTTTTTTTTTTTTTTTTTTTTTTTATAGAATAGGGTGACAAACGAGCACACAGTCCACCTGATGGTAAGTTGTTGCTGCGGCCCATAGACATCTACGTCTATCTTCCATTACGAATCAAAATGCAGATGCGTTGTCACCCGTGAGGACTGAGATGGAATGCCTCATTTCCAGTAAAAAGGGTCTCCGGTTCTCTACACTCACCATACGAAATACAGCAGCATTAAGCTACTATTTCACGCTGGTATTCTGTGAGAGCGTGGTCCTTCCCCGGTCGAGCCGACCCATTCGTGCTACAACTATACTTCTAATATAATTGCAGCATGGCTCTACCACGTAAAAATTTCTAAGTTTATCACGCAGAGAAACTCCGAGCATAGCCCTCTCCATAGCTCGCTGAGCGACTTTGAGCATCCTCATACGGCGAGCAGATACTGGCAACACGAACTGGTTGTACAACTTAGTTTTCAGGTTTTGAGGTATACCAGACGAGAAGATGCGTTGTAATTTCACGAACGCTGCCCAGTCGAGTTGAATCCGTCGATTGACCTCTCGGTCGAAGTTGGCCTTACCTAGCCGGACTATTTGTCCCAGGTAAACGTACTCGTCAACAACTTCGAGCTTAGTGCTCCCAACAACTACCGGCATAGGTGTGACGTGGACATTAAACATGATCTTTGTTTTGTCCATGTTCATCTTAAGACCTATCCGTATATATATATATATATATATATATATATATATATATATATATATATATATATATATATATATATATAAGGCTTTGGAATTTACGGGGAACGCCCCAAATTCAAACTTAGTATGAATTTGGGTAGATACACCTCTATCCAGGCAGAAATTTTCGCCATACTTCGGTGTGCGGAAATCAATCTGCAAAAACACTACGTCAACCATAAAATTTACATAAACTCTGATAGTCAAGCAGCACTGCTAGCGCTGAGATCAAAGTTAGTGAACTCAAAGCTAGTTGGAGACTGCGTGAACCATTTAAACGCCCTGGGATGTAACAATAGGGTCGTTTTAAGATGGGTTCCGGGTCACGAGAGTATTGTAGGCAACGAATTTGCCGACAAACTTGCACGGGAGGGCTCAAAGTGCACACAATTAGGACCCGAGCCATTTTGTGGATTCTCAAGAAGCCTAGCCCGATTGACCCTTGAAACTCTTTATCACAATAAATCACTTAAGATCTGGTCTGACACACCAGGCTTAAAACATTCTAAAACCTTAATCTGGGCTTTTGTTCGTATATTCGCTTCAGAAGCCCTGGGATTAAGTAAAAATAAATTGTGCATTCTGGCAAGAGCCCTAACTGGACACTGTTGTCTTAAAAAGCACATGTCCATCCTGGGACTAAGCAACTCAAGGATGTGTCGGTTCTGTTCCATAACGGAAGAAACGCCTCAATACATCCTAACTGATTGCGGATCCTTAATGCACAAACGTAACACTCATATGGGAAACTATCTACTCCGCCCAGAAGAAGTGAAATTGCTCACGGCTAAGCAACTCCTTCGATTCATTGAAGACATAGGGCTTAGCCGTGAACTATAGCCATAGCAGCAATTACAATAGATCTTTTATGTCGCAGTGATATTGGTGTCTTTACCTAGACCTGTATAGCTGCTCGCATATAATTAAGAAAATACCATGCAAATACTTGTTCCGGGCATTATTCGAACCCGCGGCACTCACCACCGCGACTCAATGCTATGCCACTACACCACTTAGCCTTCTTTTAACAGACTAAGGATTTACTAACATCCTACAACAATCTCAATTAAAGTAATATTACACTCAATACAAATCTGATTAGACATCATATCAATTGATCTTTTCAAGTGATTTTAGTCGAAAATCGGCCAAAGTGAAGAAAATCAAAATATAATTAACAAATATTCGTGAATTTAAACAAAATTTAATTTATTTTACTTAAGTTTATAAAAATCGTTTCTCTAATTCTGCTCACGTTACATTTTCTTAAAGAAATCCCTTATTTACAAATAAAAAGAACGTCGAGTAACAAGTAATTTCATTCTAAAAATAGATTCCCAATAATAACACGTTAATATTATTGCGTCTATTTACATCTTATTTGATTTTATACATTTTACAATACATACATGCGTAATGGTTAAGGTTAGTGAAACATAGTAACAGTAGTATGTATATATTACTAACAGTAAGTTTCGCAAAAACTATTGCAGAGTTCCTGACTACTGCATCGCCGATCCTGGATGCAATATGAGAGAGCCAACATAATCATAAACACTCACGCCTGTCACCCAGAGGGTTAGGCAGAGACTAAAGACTTCCATTTGGCACGATCCTAACACACCTCTCTCTCTCTTCGTATTATTATTTCTACTATTATTATAAAGATTTTAATTATTATTGTTAGCAGTAATAAAAAGTCTGACTAGAGTGGACGCTATTAACTGGTTATAAGACATTCCATTTTGGTCCGAAAGAGTCACAGTGCATTTTAATTCTTAATCGAAGATAGAAGTTGACAAATAGTATTTAAAATACTAATTGATTCGTACTGTGTCGAAGTTTCATGCAAAGTTACAGTATCAACGAAAAAACGACGGGTCTATAGATCAGCTTTGTAAGTACAGGTAAAGTATTCAGAAATCTTGCCGCGTTTCCTTTTAATAGTGTAGCCAATGAGCTAAAAAGAACTAGTTGTCTTGGTACCAGCAGAACTATCGCGGATACTTCATGAAATCGCTCCAGAAAAGTCAATGTGCATAGAAGGTAGACCACATCGAAAAGTACTACAACCTACACTATAATCTCTTAAAGATTCATATTTGCTAAATGTCCAGTCCCAACTAAAGCATTATTGTGATGAGCAGTCAAATTATTAATAAACATAGTATTCCCCAAAAGGCTTTAACTATTTTCATAGAGAACAAAATCATCACTTACCATTTGTAAACATTTCACAAAACCCTTTAAGTTCATATTCAATAAGCTATCAAAATTTTTAAAATATTTCCCCGCCCAAGTGGTTTTTTCCTTTTAAGGAATCATAACAGGACGAGCAGCCAGCACTTTCCTTATATGGAAGTTTATGAAGCCAACTAGCTGACGCCACTGCCACAACGATGCTGATGAGGTTGACCGATCATCAATCCCATTTGAATTCCCGCGGCTATGTGCAAGCTTCTACCATCAAGTTATATGTCGTGATAAGAGTTAGTGGATTCTCCACATGACCTACACGGCTTTTAGTAGGGCCCGTGGATATCGCATGAGGCGTCAGAGGTAATGGAACATGCGGCAACCATAGCGAGTACTCTTGCTATGAGGAAATTTTTGAACGTATCTAGTAACTGACTACAGGTAGGCTGTAATGAGCGAAGAATAGAATAGAAAATAATATTTTTTATTCAATTTAGATTATTACATGGTGCGTGTTGAAAGTTATTTTTTTATTTAAAACTGGATTTTGAAATGCAACTTCCCTGGGAAGAACTAGCAAGAATTCCAGCGCGATTATTTTTAGACATGTATAATTTTACAAATATTAATTATATATTATAGAAATTGCCCGTAGCCCTTTTTGATGAATTAATAAATATATCCTGATAGCTTGATGGTAAGCTTCTGCTTTAAGTAGATTCCTTGATTGAATAGATAGAAACGGCCTGATCTCAATTACAGAAGTATTTCAGTTGAATAAAGAAAAATTGAAAGTGTTATATCAGGTTCGATCTCTTGGTGATTGATCCACTCTGCCTACCCTGCAAAGGAAAACTATAGTAGTAATACATAAGTTGTTTTCTTCAAAAAAGTTTTTGCTTTACAGTAAACAACAACCTTACAAAGTTATAATGCAGCTAGGTCTAGGTAATTTTCTATGGAATTGTAACGAAATGCTTACTAATTTAAATGTATTTTGTAAGTTAGTCAACTATTGCTCGTTAACTTGTTAAATCTACATGGCTGTGATAGTTTTCCCTTTTACTTTGTTATATGCAATACTATACTGTTCACATTTCCAAAATCAGCCGTTTACTTAGTTGGGGTCCAAACGGACCTCTGGATCGAAAAAATATTGTTCCACGACAACAATATTCTTGAAAGACCTATCCAATCACACCATACACCCTTCGTGTGGATAAACGGGTAAGAAGAATCATCCCCCTTTACCTAAAACTAAACTGTATTTTAATTATTTATTTGACAAACTTGTAGGCGTGATTTATATCTGTAACTGTTTTAAATAACAGTGCTTTAGCACATAGGTTCTCTAAGTAAAATAACGAAATCATGAAGTTTCGTTGTTGTTCAAGTACGGCACCTAAAAACCCTCGCTAGGTACCTTATAGATGACGAGAAACACCAATGGGAAGTTTGTAGTCAGTGATCATATGCTAAACGTCACTCGCCATTATATGACATGACACACACGTTCCCAGTTATACACACATGTTCAAATTTGTATTAGAACGCGTTAGGTATGAGGAGAAAATAAAGGAATAGATACATAATTTGAGAAATTTGAAGAAATCTGCATGTCTGAGAAATACGAAAACAATATTTCGAAGTCATGTGAAGTTCGCCATTGACGCAAAATGCATTGGTGCAGCACGGCGGATATTTCCTTGCCCTAATTTTCTCAGAAATATGAAGAGGCCTGTGACCAGCAGTGGGAAGTAAATATACTGTAACTTTAACACCTCGAATCCTCGTTTGTTAGTGGAATGTGTATATATTGTTTGGGTATTTATTAATCATTCCTTTACGGCCAAAACTAAAACTAACCTGTAATGTAAATACAAAAACCGACCTTACTCTTACCGAACATACCTCTGCATTGGCCGGGGAGTAAGAGTATTGTCAAAGATTCAGAGGAGGAGTCAGAGGTAATAATACCACATACCTTTGTGGTCGAGATTTCTGAAGTAAAGTTATTTCTGTAGCTTTGGATACCGATTCTGATAGTTTTCGTTATAATTATGTTGTATATTGTAGTATTTAATGTTGAAGATGAATCTCCTTCATCTTCGACAATCGATCCCGTCGTAGGGAGGAGGATTTGCCTTATTCGCCACGCTTGGCAGACAGATTGACGATGGACGACGACACTATCAGACGTTTCGCAACTTTAACGCTGCTCCCAGTTTGCCAGTATAGTTATTTTACGCTTGACGTAAACGTGACCGTGTAGTAACGGTGTAAGAATATCCACTACACCATATCATCCCGTGGTTATCATAAAAGGCGACAGAAGGAAACAAATCAGCAGATGGGCAGCAACATCTTCATAATAATGACTAAAAGTTAAAAACCACGTTTGCCAGCCCCCTTGCCAAGCGTGCCAACATGGAAAATATCCCCCCTATGAGACAATCCAAGTTTCCCCTTACGTTTAGCAGTGGACATTAATAGACTGTAACGGTAACGGTAACGGTCAACGTGATGGTATATCTCATATATCTCTCTAAGCCCTCGCACTCTCGCGGAAGTGAGAGGAGGCCTGTGTCCAGCAGTGGAACGTATATAGGCTGTAACTTTACTTTAAATTTAAAGTGAAATTGTGTTAATTTAAATGCCGATGAAACCGCTGCTTTACAGATATCCATTATATATTAACTTTGCAGAAAATAAAATCAAAACATTTTCAGAATCCCTTCGTATGCAACAAAGGATGATTTATTGTATATGTAACTAAATTACTTCTATTGTTTCTTTTACTGACAAAAACATTCGATTCATTTTTCATTTTGACAAATATTAAAGTTAGATGCATGTCCGTTTTTATTCAGTGGTGCTAATAACACTGGAAATACAATGACTACTGTTGCCAGTATATTTTTGGTGCTTATATTTCTAATAAAAGGTTATTCCTTTTACTTAATAAGTCACGACCATGGATATCATAATTTCAAACATATTGTGGATACTACAACTCAATTGGCAAACAAAAATTTTAATTTTAGATGGCAAACAGTAGTTATATCGAAAGACGTTGATGGAATAATGGTGGAGAATTTTCTGAAAAAGTACAAAGGCACCGTAGTTATTGAAGTGAAGCGCGATGGACTGCCTCCTCAACAAGTTGTTATTTTTTATGAAGTCTTTAAGATCTTTTAGAAAAATTTTAAAAATATTGAAACCCGATCTTAAAGGGAAGTCACTTTTGCACAGCGGGGCAAAATTTATTATAGTTCTGCTTTCGCAATCACATCAAACTGAAGGTATTTTTCACACACTGTGGAGTTATTATGTAATCAACGTTATAGTAATAACTAACCATAAGGAGAATACGACTGCTCTTTACACCCTTTACCCATATAAGAACTATATTGACTGCCAAAACACGAAACCTTTTCTTCTCGGATTAGTAGACAACAATAATCCAGTTAGAATGAATGTATCATCATCATCATTACAGACCTTCACAACTCCACTGCTGAACATAGGCCTCCCCCAAGTAATGCCACAAAGCACGGTCCTGAGCCACCTGCATCCATCGACTTCCTGCATGTCTTACCAGGTCGTCACTCCATCTAGTGGGGGCTCGCCCTACACTACGCCTATCGGTACGAGGCTGCCACTCGAGAACCTTTCTTCCCCATCGGTTATCGGTTCTTCGAGCTATATGGTTGGCCCATTGCCGCTTCAGCTCACTAATCCGTTGGGCTATGTCAGTCACTCTGGTTTTACTGCGGATATCCTCATTTCTGAGTATATCACGCAGAGAAACTCCGAGCATAGCCCTCTCCATAGCTCGCTGAGCGACCTTGGTCGTCCTCATACGGCCAGCAGTGAAAGACGACGTCTCAGATCCGCAAGTCATCACTGGCAACACGCACTTGTAATACACTTTAGTTTTCAGAGATTGAGGTATACCTGACGAGAAGATTTGTCGTAATTTCCCGAACGCTGCCTAGCCGAGTTAAATCCGTCGATTGACCTCTCGGTCGAAGTTGGACTAACCTAGTCAGACTATTTGTCCCAGGTAAACGTACTCGTCAACAACTTCGAGCATAGTGCTCCCAACAACTACCGGCATAGGTGTGACATGGACATTAAACATGATCTTTGTTTTGTCCATGTTCATCTTAAGACCTATTCGTTGGGAGGCACTATTGAGGTCATTGAGCATAGTGCTTAAGTCCTCCAGCGATTCTGCCATAAGGACTATATCGTTGGCAAATCGAAGGTTAGTGATGTACTCGCCATTGATGTTAATACCGTATCCTTTCCATTTCAGTAGCTTGAAAACGTCTTTCAATGCAGCGGTGAAGAGTTTCGGGGATATAACGTTCTGTACTCGGATAGCCATCGTAGCCTTACTGTACAAACACTTCAGCACTTCGTTATACCGACAGTCAACTTGGCACCGCTGAAAGGACTGTAGCACCGCCCAAATTTCGACGGAATCAAAGGCTTTCTCATAGTCCACATACGCCAGGCAAAGTGGCAGATTGTACTCTTCAGTCTTCTGTACAATCTGCCGCAGGGTATGTATGTGGTCTATGGTACTGAAGCGTTTTCGGAAACCGGCTTGTTCGGGAGGCTGGAAGTCGTCGAGTCTGCGTGCGAGACGATTCGTAATGACTCTCGAAAACAGCACGTAGACGCGGCTCAGAAGGGAAATCGGTCTGTAGTTCTTCAAGAGAGCGTTGTCGCCTTTCTTAAAGAACAAGACCACCGCACTTCTGCTCCACGCCTCTGGAGTAGTACCACCATGGACGACAGGATTGAAGAGCTTCTGAAGGACTTCAAGTACCGGAGTTCAACCCGCTTTCAGAAGCTCCGCTGTAATTCCATCCTCGCCTGGGGCCCTGCCGTTTTTAAGGTGCTGGAGAGCCATTCTAATCCCGCTTAGACTGACGTCCAGGATATCATCGGAATGGTGTCGGATAAGACTTGCTCTTGGATCGTTACTCACACTTGCGTGTGGCTCCAACGATGATGTGTACAGCTGCCCATAGAACCTCTCAATCTCACTCAAAATCTCAGGTGTCCCGGAAACGATGCTGCCACACTCAGTCTTCAGGTTGAATGAATGTATACCCGGATAAAATGAAAAATATGCGGGAATGTCCTCAATAATATACAGAACGAACAAATTGTATCATTCCTCTACATAGCAAAATTTCCGTTGCAGATAATAAAGAACACTATGTTGCGTTTACTAAAAGAAATTCTGAACTTTACTCCAATTATATCTGTACCAGTGATTACGTCAGTATTGATTCAAACCGAGCCCAGAATCGGTCTGATTCATTAAATGATGCTATTACTGGAAAAGCAAATATTTCCACCTGCAGTATTTCATTGCGAGTGGAAAGGTTAGGACTTTTAGATTATTCTTTTTCATATTTCAGAATAAGAATTGTTTGGTTGGCGCCTTCTATCAAGCCAGGGCATGTGTGGTTGCGTCTACTATCACCATTGAGTGGATATATGTGGCTGATACTTTTGATTTTAATAATCTTTTTAAAATCTTCCATCCATGTTAAAAATGAGGTCAGTGAACAAGTTTACTTATAAACACTTTAGAGACATGCGCAAACTTAAAAGCGTATCTTTTCGAATTTGGGCCGTGTTGATTGGACAACCAATTAAAGTGTCTCCAAAACGGTTTCGAGATATTTACATAATTGGATTGTGGATCTGGTTTACGTTTGTTGTAAGAAGTGCATACCAAAGCGTTTTGATAGGAGAGTTGAAAACATATACCTTTATAGGAAATTTTGCAAGATTGCAAGAAGCCGTCGGTAATGGGTATAAGTTTGGTGATCGAGGTGGATCCTCGAGTTTTTTCAACATGATCCACAGATACGCGATGAATTTGAAATAATACCAGAAGCTCGGTTTGAAGATACTTTTAAAGATGTCGTGGAGGAAAGAACTAAATTTGTATTTGCTGTATCTTTGGAATACGCTTGGGCTTATTTCCTGTCGCAGGGAATCAATGAAAATGAATGTGATTGCATGTTTTGTCAGACTCCATTATGACCGTACCTTTGGTAGTTTGGACCAAAAAGGATGCGCCTTTTGTGCGACCCTTATCGATGTGGTTACAAAGATTTTTGGAGAGCGGATTACTTGAACGTGATACTGTAAAACCCGTAACTGTAAGAGCTTCAAGGGCATCCAACCCCACTCACTCGCAAACAGACTCTCAGTTGTTTTCTATTCTTGTTGATAGGATACGTTTTGCGTATTTTTGTATTTTGTTTAGAAAACTTGAAAATAAAATTCTTGCCCAAAAATTAAAATCAGTATTATTATTACAACACGACAAGGCGGGAACACATTCGGAGGGTAGTTCATCGAAGCCAGCCGTCAACTTCAAACCAAGTAGGTCGATGCGTTGTCATATCTGAGGGTTAAAATAGAATGCCTCACATGCTGTCATTAGACTGGCTCTCTTTATCCTTCAGAGTGGTACAAAACAATATCAGCGCCGCTATTTGGCTACGGAAGCAGTTCAGAGGCCGTTTTCTATCCAGATGGACTATTTGGCAGAAAAGGAATCCGAACTCCTAGTTTTGTAGATCGTACATTTTCATAATACAATTTAACCTTGATATAACTAGCCTCAATATAACGAATTCCTCGAATTGTCAAATTTTTCGAAATCCCCTAAAACTGCCCGTAAGAACGAATGAAAAATATATCTACATTAAGAATACATTAATCACATAGTCTTTATAACTAATTTTGAAACATTGCAGAATATAGATAGGAGGTATAATTTACACCTATTTTAAGAATTTTTAGTACTTTGAACCTTGACAAAAAGTATCCTATTTATTATTCCCACTTAATTCCACAATAAATCATGTCTTGACAGGTTAAACCTCAGACAAGTTAAACCTTGTTAAAATGAATCGTAGTCCTACCTAATCTCTATATGACAAACCTTGTTGTTACGAATTAGGTGGTGAAACGAATATTTTCTAATTCTCTTCTAGTTCGTTATATCGAGATTTCATTGTAATTTGTAGTTATATTGGTCTAGTAAACATGGGTTCAATCACGCAAAACATTAGGAATTAAAAATAAATGCGAAAAAATCTGTTAAATTTGTTTTGTTCAAGAGTAATGTTTTGCAAAATTCGATTTTTTTGTAAAAATAGAACTAGTAGTCCACTGCGGATTCGAAAGAGTGCTACGCCTGACACAAACACATTTTTAAAGAAATAATAAAAGAATAGAGCATATCTTTTTCAAGCACGTGAATAATTTGTAACGTTAGTACCTACGTCTAGACATAATATGTTGTGCGCGAAATGACATGCATAAATAATATTCATAATTTCGAAATTGTTTAAATATTTACGTTAATTTAATTATTATACTTGATTGCATTAAAATAAGAATTTATAATTATAATGGTATACTTGACTGCATTAAAATAGGAATATATAATCATAACTTCTACGAATATATAATTTTGAGAAATCAAAGTCATTTCATTTAGATTTTTACTCTTGTCCAGTATTATTACGCAACGTTGTGGCAGTCATCAATATCCTTCTACAGATCTAAAAACATCCACTACTTTAATTTTGTAAAAAGTAAAACTAAATTTAAATATGTTAAAATCTCTACTAAAATGGAGCTCTTTAAGAGTAGATAGAAACGTTACTACAAGAATTTAATAAAAGCATTACTGAAATCACCGTGATACGGGCAAGGGAATATTACAATCTATGTTTAATAACGTGATTTCGTCGAAATACAGGAGGAGCTACAGTCCCTTTAGCGCCACCAAGTTAACTATCGGTGTATGAAGTGTACAATTCCGAGTACAAAACCAGAAAAGAAATTGTTGGCAGGTTGATAAAGAACGGCGCTATCAAAGCAAGTATTAAGCGTAGAGATTTTCCACCCTAAAATGTTTATATTTCACCTTTTTATTATTAAAATATAAATAAAACACCGGGTTCATAAAGCGACTGCTTTGACGTGCAATCTGATAAGGCCTATCTTTATGTTAATTATGTCTTATAAGCTTTGTCAATTGCCATTCGATAATTCCACTATACTTATACCAAAGCGATATCATAGTTTAAGGGTGAAAGTTGTGTGGTAGACCCACGTGGTAGCTGAATTATGTCTGCACGGATGCAGCAAAAAAATTGTTTTTGCAAAAAAATCCGCACAACCTGTCTTATTTTTGTTCCTTGGTGTGGTTGATGTTAAATCAACATAAGAATATTTTATTGTTACAGGAACCTGCCAAATTTACTTAAAACAAATACTAAGTTTTGATAATCCCCAGATTAAGAGGGGATTATGGAAAATACCGCTAAAATTTCACAGTCTCCGAATTTCAGATAGAAATAATAGATATAAGTACCTCGAATACTCCAGAGTAAATATACTTATACTGGGTACGAGGAACTTACTCGAATTTTCAAGAAATATAATACTTTGCTCACTTATCCATCTATCAAGTGTGCCTGGATAGGAAAATCCTGCCTACAACGGAAGAAGGATATTTTAAACAGTAAATTTTATACATGTATACGTTGACGAAGAAGACGTATTTAAATGCTTAGTAATTAAGGCATGAAAGGAAACACCGACTTCAAAAACACAAAAGGAATTTAAAAAATCACAATTTTATACTTCTGAAGTCGGTTCTCTAATTTTTCGAGACACCTTGCCTTAGCACCGGGTGTTGTAACCGGTTAGCTAGGATGTTGTAAGAACAACACTCTCGGGACGGTATAGCGTAGTACATATTATTACACCGCCACTACATGGTTCCTTGACGTTTTTTTTGGAATTTTGAATTGACTCAGCAATGTCTCAAGTTCAAGTTAACAATTTAGGTGACAGCTAAAAAGTTATTCAATAAAAATTTCAGTCCTTATTTTCGCTCCATTTGGGGTAGAATATTCTTCTTTAATAAATCGAATTTTTATAATCTGTTCGTAATTGACCTACCTAGATATCGCGTAAGATGAATTAAAATAAACGCACTCAAGTTTTGAATCTCCTCATTTTTGAAACTGTCATGGTATTCTAAAGAATTTTTTATAATATAAGATAAATATTATAAATACAAAAAATACCAAGTGAAGAAATAGATTAGAAATTCACTTCAAAGCACACTTGTATCCAAAGACGTTGTCGAAGATCTACTACGCTTCATTACGTTCCAGTTCAATCACAAAAAACTTCACTTCAATGTCAGGTTCACTGACGGTACAATATTCCTGGCGACCTCAGAGGCTTTTATTGTGATTTGATTTCACCCTTGAACGAAAATTGGAGAGAAGTGATATTGAACTGACCTCAGTAATACATGTTTGAAATTCGAATTAATTAGGTTTTAGTGTTTATCCTTCATTCACGCCGGAACGGCTGGCCGGATATCTCAAAAGACATAAAAGTCCAATATATTGGGGAATAAGACATAGGACACTTTTTTTAACCATTATTACTGCATTTAATTAAGAACAAAGCGGGTGGATTATTAATTTTAAAATTAAAAAAGCGTATAGTATTTTTATTAATTTTCCATAAACACATTCGTAAATACAGAAATAGGTAACAATGTTGCTGTTTCATATGGTAGATGTAGAGAAACCGATACCCTTTTAGTGGTAACGAGGCATTCCAGGCATCAGGTTTGATGCAGCATTTGTATTTTGATTCTTAGAGGATAGATATACTCATAGGTGTCTATGGGTCACAGCATTCACTTATCATCAACATTGTGTACTCATTTGCCAAATATATAGTAAGGAAAACTGTAAAAAACAGCAATTTTCCTAAGTGGTTTGATTCATCATTGACACATATTTTCAAAAATAAAAATAATGTTTGGGTTAAATGGATAAAGTACGGTAATTTATCAGATTATAAAACATTTTCATTGTACAGAAAACGTTTTAAAACTGAATCTAAATTACGTTATGCTCATTATATGAGTACTGAGGAGAATTGGGTAAAGCAAAATATTAAATATTTCTGGAAATATGTAACAAATTGCAAAAGCAGCCTAGAAAATCCGTCAGAAATTTTTTATAAACACATATTTGCTAGTAACCCCAAGGAAGTATGTAATTTATTCTCTGATTTTTTATTTTCGATGTTTAAACCCACTTCAGTCACTGACGATTTGAATTATGATAACATTAATATACCAAATAATAACAATTCTGATTTCGTTATTACTGACATTTCTATTTTTGAAAAGGATGTAAATTTAAATTTTTTTTTAAATTTAGATTTAAATTTAAATTTAGACGCGAATAAAGGAGCTGATATTGACAACATTCCTTCATTTTTTTAAAAGCTACAGCACATACTATTGCAATACTAATTCATTACCTTTTTAATAAATTCTTAAAAGAAGGGATATGCCCTTCTATTTGGGGAACAGCTCGTGTTGTTCCAATTTACAAGGCAGGCTCAAAAAAAAGATGTTGAGGATTACAAACCGGTGTCGATCTTATCAACACTCGCTAAAACTTTTGAAAGGTTAATACATAATGCCTTATTTCCTAGTCTTCACAATATAATAATTCCACAGCAGCACGGTTTTATTAAGAAGCGTTCAACTATATCTAACCTATTAATTTATACAAACTTCTTATTTGAGAATCTGGATAGTAACGTCCAGACTGATTGCATATACACAGATTTCCGCAAAGCTTTCGATCGCGTAGACCAATAACTACTTCTGGAAAAGCTAGCCTTTAATGGTATCCGTGGTAATTTGTGGAGATGGTTTAAGTCGTATGTGACAAATCGTACACAAAAAGTAGTTATAAGAGGTTTTGAGTCAGATATTGTGCATATAAGTTCTGGTGTGCCACAAGGATCAATCTTAGGGTCTCTTCTTTTTGTCCTGTACATTAATTACGTTAATAGTTGCTTTAAGTTTTATAATTTTATTCTTTACGTGGATGATATAAAAATTTACCGCAAAATTCAATATTATCATGAACCATAACTTTCAAAAAGATTTACATAATTTTACAACTTACTGTAAACACAATAAGTTAGATTTGAGTGTTAATAAATGTAAAGCCATAACGTTTACCCGTAAGCGACAGGAAAGTAAATTTAATTATTCTTTATGTGGAGTCCCATTAGAAAAATTTCATAAAATTAAAGATTTAGGAATAATATTAAGATAGTATACATATCTTTGATACACATGTTGAAATTGTCATTAATAAGGCTCTTAAAAAGTATGGATTCGTGATGCGTATTGGACGTTAATTTAAAAAAACCTCTCACTTATTTGCACCTCTATAAATCTTTAATAAGATCACATCTTGAATATGTGGTAGCTATTTGGTGTCCGTATTGTAATAAATATATGGTTAAATAGAATAAATTCAGAAAAAGTTTTTGCGTAGTGTCATTTGAAGACACAATCATTGTATTAGATGAAAAAATTGTACGCTATTCTCAATCTCAACATTTGTTAATAGTGTGGTGGTCGACGGTGTTGGTTGCACTATTATATTATATTTGCTGTAGTGAATGTATTTTAGATTAATAAATATTGTGTAAACTGTTTGCTGAGCCTAATAAATTAAAAAAATACATTGATATTTTACAGGTAGTCAAGTGATGGGGTAACCGCGACAACAGCCAGCCGGGCTAGCATGGCTAGGAGACAATATATACACAAGGAGAGGATACATTTTTTATCCCTTGCTCAGTTTTATTCACACTGCGAGCATGAGCGGGAGACACAACATTTTATCACCCGATTATATCCACTGAAAAGATATAAAATTATCTTATCCCTATAGCATATCCCTGTTTGACATAACGAGTAGACATATATCCCCCCGTCTATAGCACGGGGCCAAAGGAAAGAGAAAAAATTATCCTTTTTTGACATTTGAAAGGGACAAATTTATCTTCATTCATGGACGTGGGTTAAAGTTTATCTTCAAACCACTTTAATACAAACAAGATGTCTCGAGCCTACTGCAACTACTTTTTCGTATCCGAAATTGAAAAACAAGAAAGAAAATTACATCGGCGATCGATACGTGATCAGAGTACTTAATCTATTGGAATTCCCCGACGACGAATTTCTACGCCGGTTTTGGATGCTCAAAGATTGTGTTTTGTATTTTTTAAAGAAATCTATAAGGCTTTAAAGCCTATTAATTTTGTGGATGGATTACTAGTGTATATTAAAGTACGCATCTATTACAACCACCTTGTGCAAAAACATGGTATATTTGCAATTAACAAATATACTATGTATATTTGTATTTGTGTTACAAATAAACTTATCTTAATATGGTAGTTACCAGAGAGGTTACGAGTCACGAGTTGGAAAATCAAAACATAATTAAAAAATATTCGTGAATATAAACAAAATACAGTTTATTTTACTTAAGTTTATAAAACTCGTTTCTCTGATTCTGCTCACGTTACATTTTCGTAACGAAATCCATTTTTTACAAATAAAAAGAACGTCGAATAACACGTAATCTCATTCTAAAAACAGATTCCCAATAATAATGCGATAGTATTATTGCGTCTATTTATACCTTATTTGATGTTATACATTTTATAATACATACATGCGTAATGGATAAAGTAAGTCAAACATAATAACAGTAGTATATATTACTAGCAGTAGGTTTCGCGAAAACTAGTGAGTTCCTGACTATTACATCGCCGATCCTGGGTGCAACATGAGGGAGCCACCATAATCATAAACACTCACGCCTGTCGCCCAGAGGATTAGGCAGATACTACAGACTTCCATTTGGCATCCTGACACACCTCTCTCGCCCGTTATTTTTATCCCCACTATTATTATAAAGATGTTAATTATTATTGTTTGCAGTAATAAAAAGTCAAACTAGAGTAGATGTTTTAACTGGTTATAAGACACTCCATCTTGGTCCGAGTCACAGTGCATTTTAACTCTTAATCGAAGATAGAAGTTGGCAAATAGTATTTAAAATACGAATTGAATTGTACTGTGTCGAAGTTTCATGCGATTTTACAGGAACAACGAAAAAACGAGGGATCTACAGACACAGGTAAAGTATTCAGAAATCTCACTGCGTTTCTTCTAAAAAGAAATGGTTCTCTTGGTACAACAGATCTATCGTGGATACTTCATGAATCGCTCTAGAAAAGTCAATGTGCATGGAAGGTAGACCACATCGAAAAATACTACAACCTGCACTATAATCTCTTAAAGATTCATATTTGCTAAATGTCCAGTCCTAACTAAAGCATTCTTGTGATGAGTGGTCAAATTATTAATAAACATAGTATTCCACAAAAGGCTTTAACTATTTTCATAGAGAACAAAATCATCACTTACCATTTGTAAACATTCCACAAAACCCTTTAAGTTCATATTCAATGAAGTTATCAATATTTTAAAAATATTTCCTCGCCTAAGGGATTTTCTTTCAAGGAATTGTGACAGGAGAAGCAGCCAGCAATTTTCTTATATGGAAGTTTATGAAGCCAAACTAGCTGACGCCACTGCCACAATGTTGCTGATGAGGTTGACCGATCACCAATCCCATTCGATTTCCCGCGGTTATGTGCAAGCTTCTACCATCAAGTTATATGTCGTGATAAGAGTTAGTGGATTCTCCACATGGCCTACCACGGCTTTTAGTAGGCCCTGTGGATATCGCATGAGGCGTCAGAGGTAATGGGACATGAGGCAACCATGGCGAGTATTCTTACTATGAAGACATTTTTAACTTATTCAGCAACTGACTACATGTAGGCTGTAATGAGCGAAGACTAGAATAGAAAATAACATTTTTATTTAATTTAGATTATTACATGGTATTGGTATTAAAAGTCAGTTTTTTTTATTTAAAACTTGATAGGGAAATACAACTACCCTGGGGAGAACTAGCAAGAATTCCTACGCGATTATTTTATAGACATATATAATTTCACAAATATTATATATTATAGAAATTGCCCGTAGCCCTTTTGATGAATTAATGAATATGTGCTGATAGCTTGATGGTAAGCAGATAATAGATTCCTTGACTGAACAGGTAGAAACGGCATATCTCAATAATTAGGGAAGTATATTACTGTCAGTTGAATAACGCTTTTAGTGAAAAATTGTCGCCGGGACAATTATGTATATAATATACATAGCTATTTAGTTTTCAAATTAAATAATACCACTACCTAACTATTTATTTCAAAACTCATTGACAATCATTGACACCACTGTCCTAAATTATCTTGAGCGTCAACCGCGTAAACCAAGAGTACGAAAAAATTAAAGCATTATGTCAGGTTCGATGTCATCATGTCATGGTGATTGATCCTCTCTATCTACCCTGCAAAAGAAAAACATAAAGCTATAGTATAATTGCATTAGTCGTTTTCTTTAATTTTTTATTTTGCTTTACAGTAAACAATAGTTGCAGCAAACACAAAGTTGTAATGCAGCTGGTTCTAGGTAGTCTTCTATGGAATTGTAACGAATTTTTTTACTAATTCAAGTGCATTTTATAAGTTGGTCAACTATTGCTCGTTAACTTGTTAAGGTTACGTAGCTTTGATAGTTTTCCTCTTAACTTTATTATATGCACTATTGTACTATTTACATTTAAAAAATCAACGGTTTACTTAGTTGGGGCCCAAACGGACCCTTGGATCGAAAAAATACTGTTCCATGACAACAATATTTTTGAAAGACCTATTCAATCACACCATACATCCTTCGTGTGGAGTAAACGGGTAAAAAGAATCATTCCTTACTACCTAGACCTAAACTGTATTTCATGTGTTTATTTCACAAACTTGTACGCGTGATTTTATCTATAACTACGTAATATTATATAAGTCAATGATAACTATTCTAAATTATACCGCTTTAACATCTAGGGTGTCTAAGTAAAACAACGGAAAGACGGATGGAAGGATGGACTTGGCGAAATTATATAGCTTCATTCTCGTTCAACTACGGCACCTTAAAAACCCTCGCAAGGTACCTTATAAATGACGAAAAACACCAATGGGAAGTCTGTAGTCAGTGATCATATCCCAAACTGCCCCCACCATTATATGACACACACGTTCCCAGATGTACACACATGTTCAAATTTGTATAGAACGCGTTAGGTATATAAGGAGAAAATAAAGGAATACTCGTAGATACATAATTTGAGAAATTTGAAGAAATCTGCATGTCTGAGAAATATGAAAAAAATATTTCGAAGTCATGTGAAGTTCGCCATTGACGCAAAATGCATTGGTGCAGCACGGCGGATATTTCCTTGCCCTAATTTTCTCAGAAATGTGAAGACGCCTGTGACCAGCAGTGGGACGTAAATAGGCTGTTACTTTAACACCTCGAATGCTCGTTTTTTAGTGGAATTTGTATGTGTTGTTTGGGTATTTATTAATCATTCCCTTACGCCCGACATAAAAACTAACCTGGGTTAGAAATACAAAAACCAACCTTACTCTTACCGAACTTACCTCTGCATTGGACTCTACATTTTCAGAATCCGTTCGTACCCAACAAAGGATGATTTATTGTATGTTGATGTAACTAAATTACTTCTATTGTTTCTTTTATTGACAAAAATATTCGATTCATTTTATATTTCGACTAATATTAAAGTTAAATCCATGTCCGTTTTTATTATTATATTAGTCCGTTGATATTCAGTGGTGCTAATAACACTGGACATACAATGGCTACTGTTGCCAGTATATTTTTGGTGCTTATATTTCTAATAAAAAATTATTCCTTTTACTTAATAAGTCACGACCATGGATATCATAATTTCAAACATATTGTGGATACTACAACTCAAATAGCAAACAAAAATTTTAATTTTAGATGGCAAACAGTAGTTATATCGAAAGACGTTGATGGAATAATGGTGGAGAATTTTCTGAAAAAGTACAAAGGCACCGTAGTTATCGAAGTGAAACGCGATGGACTGCCTCCTCAGCAAGTTGTTATTTTTGTGAAGTCTTTAAGATCTTTCAGAAAAATTTTAAAAATATTGAAACCCGATCTCAAAGGGAAGTCACTTTTGCACAGTGGGGCAAAATTTATTATAGTTCTGCTTTCGCAATCACTTCGAATTGAAGGTATTTTTCGGACACTGTGGAGTCATTATGTAATCAACGTTATAGTACTGACTAACCATAAGGAGAATACGACTGCTCTTTACACCTTTTACCCATATAAGAACTATATTGACTGCCAGAACACGAAACCTTTTCTTCTCGGATTAATAGACAAAAATAATCTTGTTAGAATGAATGTATACCCGGATAAAATGAAAAATATGCGGGAATGTCCCCTCTATATATCAACGAACAACCTGTATCATTCTTCTACAGAGCAAAAACTTCCGTTGCAGATAATAAAGAACACTATGTTGCGTTTACTAAAAGAAATTCTGAACTTTACTCCAATTATTTCTACCAGTGATTACGTCAGTATTGATTTATACCGAGCACAAAATCGGTCTGATTCATTAAATGATGTTATAACCGGAAAAGCAAACATTTCCACCAGCAGTATTTCATTAGGAGTGGAAAGGTTAGGACTTTTAGATTATTCTTTTCCATATTTCAGAATAAGAATTGTTTGGTTGGCGCCTTCTATCAAGCCAGGGCATGTGTGGTTGCGTTTACTATCACCATTGAGTGGATATATGTGGCTGATACTTTTGATTTTAATATTCTTTTTAAAATCACTTCCATCCATGTTAAAAATGAGGTCAGTGAAGAAGTTTACTTATAAGCACTTTAGAGGCATGCGCAAACTTAAAAGTGTATCGTTTCGAATTTGGGCCGTGTTGGTTGGACAACCAATTAAAGTGTCTCCAAAACGATTTCGAGATTTTTACGTAATTGGATTGTGGATCTGGTTTACGTTTATTGTAAGAAGTGCATACCAAAGCGTTTTGATAGGTGCTTTGAAAACGGATACCGTTACAGGAAATTTTGCAAGTTTGCAAGAAGCCGTCGAGAATGGGTATAAATTTGGTGGTCGAGCTGGTATTCTGGTGTTTTTTGAACATGATCCACAGATACGCGATGAATTCGTAATAATACCAGAAGCTCGGTTTGAAGACATTTTTAAGGATATCGTGGAGGGAAAAACTAAATTTGTATTTGCTATATCTTTGGAGGACGCTTGGGCTTATTGCCTGTCGCAAGGAATTAATGAAAATGAATGTGGTCATGTTTTGTCAGACTCCATTATGACCGTACCTTTGGTGGTTTGGACGAAAAAGGATTCGCCTTTTATGCGACCGTTATCGATGTGGTTACAAAGATTTTTGGAAAGCGGGCTACTTGAACGTGATACTGTAAAACCCGTAACTGTAAAAACTTCACGGGTATCATCAGATCCAACCCCACTCACTCGCAAACAGACTCTCAGTTGTTTTCTATTCTTGTTGATGGGATACGTTTTGTGTATTTTTGTATTTTGTTTAGAAAACTTGAAAATAAAACTCTTGCCCAAAAATTAATATCAGTATTATTATTACAACACGACAAGGCGGGAACCCGTTCGGAGGGTAGTTCATCGAGACCAGCAGCCAACTTCAAACAAAGAAGGCTAGAGATGCGTTGTCACATCTGAGGGTTAAAATGGAATGCCTCACAGTCTGTTATTATACTAGCTCTCTATATCCTTCAGATCGGAACACAACAGTATCGGCACCGTCATTTGGCTACAGAAGTAAGTAAGATAGGGTTTTCTATCAAGACAGACTGCTTAGCAGAAAAGTAGTCCTAACACCTAGTTTTGTAGATCGTACGTTTTCATCATAATTTGTTATTGTATCGATTGAGTTAACATGGGTAATATAAATCACGAAAAATATCAGGAATTAACAATAAATGCGAAAAAATCTGTTAAATTTGTTTTGTTCAAGAGCAATGTTATGCAAAATTAGAATTTTTGAAAAAATGTAATAGTTACTAACAGTCCACTGCGGATTTGAAAGAATACTACGCCTGACACAAACATAGTTTGAAGAAATTATAAAAGAAAGGAGCATTTCTCTCAAACACGTGAATAATTTGTCACGTCAGCACCTAAGGACAAGAGATAAAACGTTGTGTACGAAATCACTCGCTTATAAATTATATAACAGAAATTTTATTATTTACGCTTTTCTCACAGATTTCACACAAAGGAAACCTTTTAAGTTATAAAACATTCCATCTTACGAGTAGTCCTTAAGGGACACAACGCATCTGCACTTAAATTCTAAATCGAAGATAGAAGTAAATAAATAGTATTTAAATTACCAATTGATTTATACTGTATCGAAGTTTCTTGCGATGGTATAGGAACAACGAAAACACGAGAGATCTGCAGATCTATTTTATGAGTCTTAAGAACAGTTAATGTGTGCAGAAATCAAGCTGCATTTCCTCCTAAGTAGTGTAGCCAATAAGCGAAACAGAACTAGTTCTCTTGGTACCAGCAGACCTATTGCGGATCTGCATTAAGGTATATTTATATTAATTTGTAGTGACCGGTCCAAACTTTTGGTCGCGGTGGTGTAGGGCCGCGGGTTGAAATCCCACACGGAATTAATTTGTTTGCTCTACAAATAATGGTTCCAGATCGTGGTTTTTATCAACGTACGCTTGCCTTATCATTTACGCGGGATTTTCATTATCGACTAAATTGTATAAATTTGCTAATGCTAATATTGATACTAGATCGTGCAAACTTCATGAAACCGCTCTAGAAAAGTCAATGTGCATGGAACGTAGACCATTTCAAAAAATACTACAACCTACACTGTAATATCTTAAAGATTCATATTTGCTAAATTTCCAGCCGTAACTAAGGCAATCTTGTGACGAGCAGTCAAAATATTGGTACACATAGTTCCACAAAAGGCTTTAAATATTTCCCTAGGTACCAAAGTCATCTCTTACCATTTATAAACAAGATGAGAAACAAGAACATTTAAGTTCTTATTCCATCAAGTTCATAATATTTTAAAAACATTTCCTCTCTTTAAGGGTCTTCTTGTAGAGAGCCGCGACAGGACAAGCAGCCAGCAAATTCTTTATAAGGAAGTCCATGAAGCCAAACTCGCTGACATCAATACTGTAATGATGCTGATTAAGTTGATAGATCACCACTTCTAGCCAGGATTTTAAGGCTACGTGCAAGCTTTGCCATCAAGTCGTGATAAGAGTAAATGGATTCTCCTTCGCTGCCACTACACAGCGTCTGGAAGGCGTCAGAGGTAATGAAGCAGGCAGCAGTATTGTGGCAACAATTCAAAATATAAAAAAACTGCAGTTATCAACCCGCTGGCCAAGCGTGACAATTATGGCAAGTATTCTTCCATGAGGAAATTTTTGAGTACATCCAGCAACGGATTACAGGGAGGCTGTTATGATTGATGAATAGAATAGAAAAGAATATTTTTTATTCAATTAAGATTATTACATGGTACGTATTGAAATTAAATTTTTTATTCACCTCTGGTTAAGAAAATACCACTGTACTAAGAAGAATTAGCAAGAAATATCATCATCATCATCATCATTACAGCCCTTCACAAATCCACTGTAGAACATTGGCCTCCCCCAAGTAATGCCACAAAGCACGGTCCTGAGCCATCTGCATCCATCGACCTCCTGCATGTCTTACCAGGTCGTCACTCCATCTAGTGGGGGGTCGCCCTACACTACGCCTACCGGTACGAGGCTCCCACTCGAGAACCTTTCTTCCCCATCGATTACCGGTTCTTCGAGCTATATGGCCGGCCCATTGCCGCTTCAGCTTACTAATCCGTTGGGCTATGTCGGTCACTCTGGTTTTACTGCGGATATCCTCATTTCTGAGTCTATCACGCAGAGAAACTCCGAGCATAGTCCTCTCCATAGCTCGCTGAGCGACCTTGAGCGTCCTCATACGGCCAGCAGTGAAGGACCACGTCTCAGATCCGCAAGTCATCACTGGCAACACGCACTGGTTATACACTTTAGTTTTCAAGATTGAGGTATACCTGACGAGAAGATGTGTCGTAATTTCCCGAACGCTGCCCAGCCGAGTTGAATCCGTCGATTGACCTCTCGGTCGAAGTTGGACTTACCTAGTCGGACTATTTGTCCCAGGTAAACGTACTCGTCAACAACTTCGAGCATAGTGCTCCCAACAACTACCGGCATAGGTGTGACATGGACATTAAACATGATCTTTGTTTTGTCCATGTTCATCTTAAGACCTATCCGTTGGGAGACACCATTGAGGTCATTGAGCATAGTGTTTAGGTCCTCCAGCGATTCTGCCATAAGGATTATATCGTCGGCAAATCGAAGGTGGGTGATGTACTCGCCATTGATGTTAATACCGTATCCTTTCCAGTCTAGTGGCTTGAAAACGTCTTCCAATGCAGCGGTGACGAGTTTCGGGGATATAACGTCACCCTGTCTTTACACCTCTCTGCTGGATAGGTTTCGAACTCTGGTTCTGTACTCGGATAGCCATCATAGCCCTACTGTACAAACACTTCAGCACTTCGATTTACCGACCGTCAACTTGGCACCGCTGAAGGGACTGTAGCACCGCCCAAATTTCGACGGATTCAAAGACTTTCTCATAGTCCACATATGCCAGACAAAGTAGCAGATTGTACTCTTCGGTCTTCTGTACAATCTGCCGCAGGGTATGTATGTGGTCTAAATTTCCCTACCTTCAGCTCACCGCTTTCTCTTGTGCCTAGTTTTGCGTTGAAGTCTGCCATCAACACCGTGTAGTGGGTTTTGGAGGAATGCATGGCTTTGGAAATATCCTCATACATTTCCTCCACGGTTCATACATCGGGATGTGCTGCGGTTGGTGCGTAAACCTGTATGACCTTCAGCGAATACCGTTTGGTGATTCTGAGTATCAGGTACGCGACCCTCGTCGACACACTCCCAATCTTTACAACGTTGTTGACGAGAGACTTGTGGACGATAAATCCGACACCTCCTTGGTACAGATGGTCGCCCTCCTGGTGATAGAACAAGTTGCCGGACTCGGGGATTGCCGTGTCCTCCCCCTCTCTTCGGACCTCGGATAATCCAATAATATGCCAGCGCAACTTGTCTACCTCTTCTTCCAGCTCCAGTATCTTCTCGTCAGTCCTCAGTGTGCGTGCGTTATATGTTGCCAGGTCGAGTCGTCGTAGGTGGCAACCGAACCTCCACCGGAGATTCTTAGCACCCCCTGCCCCGTGTAGTGGCGGTTGAGAATATACACTACCCCATATCTTCCCGTGGGTGTCGTAAGAGGCGACAGAGGGAGACAAGCAGGAGATGGGCAGCAGCATCTTCCTGATAACAACTGTGACATAATAAAAACTGCAGTTGCCAACCCGCTCGCCAAGCGTGGCAACTATGGCAAATATCCCCCCATGAATAACGACGCAAACAAACGACCCCGGCGGCCCCGCTATTCCTGGCTACGGTGGCGACCATAGAAATTATATATCATAGAAATTGCCCGTAGCCCTTTCTGATAAATTAATGAATATGTTCTGATAGCTTGATGGTAACCAAAGAATAGATTATTTGATGGAACAGGTGGATCCTGATAATGAATCTAATATCAATCATTACGGAAGTTTATCAATATTTCAGTCGGTTATACTTTTCAGTGGAACATTGCTGCTGGAAAAAGTACATGTACTCGTAATACAAAAATTTCCAGGCAAACTATCACTACACAATTATTTATCTTAAAACTCATTGAAAATCCACTATGAGACTAAACCTGAGACCAAATGACTAAGACCTGTGTAAAAGACTAAGATTTTTCACACGGAGGGGAGGATTCGCCATAATCGGCAGGCACAGATCACAGTTTCAGACCTTTGTACCTTTGTTACTGTTCTTCATCACAGTTCTGTGTATTTTAAATCTTACAAATACGAAATGGCTTTCCCACCAATATCTTGCTGATCATCAAACCACATGGGATAAAAAGGGCTGATGAATTCTCTTAATTATCATAAGACAAAAATGTTATTAATTTACTTCTAATTAATTTCTTCGAGACGAAGAAAGACGGAAATTTTGAATTATGGAAACCATAAATTACACAAATGAAATATTTTCATTTTAACGTAATTTATGTAACTCGGACGCATGCAATAATAATAAAACACTGAATCAATACAATTTAAAGTCATTTATTTAACACCAAAATACATTTTTGTGTTATAGGTTATAGTAAATAGACATTAATTGACACGATTGAGATGGGATATAAGGTATAAATTAAACAATATTTTCTACTTAAAAATTATTTAACATTCCTCACGTGTTCGATTTCATTTTACAGCTACTTCGGTCGGATCAATTTGACCTGCATTCATGATAGATGATTCAAATCACATTTATAACTAAATTTATGCGTAATTTATTATTATTTCTTTCGCATGAAACATTTTATAAAAATGGATGTTCTAAAGATAATAAAAAAAACCTAACAGAAATCACTCAAAACAATTTTTAATTTGATTTGAGGACGTTAAAATGTTATTTTTAAAATATTTACAGAAGGACAATTGAAGTTGATCTTTGGACGGATCCCTTTCAACATTAGCTATACTGGTGGTAATGTTTGGCGATATGGACTTTGGTTCTTCGGAAACTTTGTCCTTGATAGTATTTGTATCAACTTAATCGGTTAAAATTGCCAGATCACCAAGATGCATTTTGTTCATTTTTATTTTACCTCATCCACATATAATAAAAAAAATCTTAAGAGTGGAAAACAATAGCGGTTTAAAACAATCAAATCAAATTTCCGATTCCGTCACTATGAAGGGTACATTCACACCAACACGGGAGAAAGTAAAACTGATATAATGCTTGTACGATTTAAATACAAACTATATTCCATTTTCATTATTGGTAATATTAGTATAAATTTTCGATTTACATATTATTTTATCAAAGGTACAGATGTATTATTTTTGGCACATTTTTATGAACTTAATACTAAGTTTCTACATAATACTATAATAAATGAAATCTAAAAAAAATAAAGAGTGTGATATTCCGTTCCTTTCAATATAAAACACAATAAAAAAAATATAAATTAATAATTATAAATTGCCTTGAAAGAAAGTTGAGGCTAGTACTTTGTACTTTTGAGTGTTTTTTTTAAGGAATTACCATCACGATTTATAAATATTATTTTAATTAAGTAAAGTTGAGCGTTTTAAGTAATTATAAACTATTATAACAAATAACAAGAAATACAAAGAGCAAAAATGACAGTAACATCAGTGTATGAATTTAACAATTGACAAACGATCTCATTATCAATCTTTCGTTTTCATTCAATCAGGAGTTTCGAGATTAATAAAAATATTCGTAGTCAATAAACTTCAATGATTACTCTTTGCGATCAGTAAAGTTGCAGTGCTTCAATCTAAAATCATAGTAAAAGTAGAAGACTGCAGCAGAAGAACTGTTTGCCGTCCTTTTCTCTAAATATTACAATCGTAAGGTATAACAGTTGCTTGTTTTGAAAATCAAATTTGTTGCCAAGGGTCTTCTTCTTAATAATTAAGGGCTGGAGACATCAAATGTGTCTGCGTCACGTATGAAGTACTTATGGGTGGCACCCGTGGTAATAGTAGCAGTAATATACATAACCGTATAAAAGAAGGTCCTAAGCCTGGACGTCATGCAAAACAAAGACGTCGACATAATTCCTTCCATATGCGTTTGTCGATCGAATGTGAGACACAAAAGCAATTATTGCACGCGTAAGTGGTATGTATAGGTACGTAGGTAGTTCGTATGCGGTTTGATATTTATCAGATAATATGGAAATTTTAACGTATCCTTGTTAAAATTAACTTCTTAACGGTAAGTACGTAAAGAAGTTGTTAATGATACCTATATGATAGTGAAGGTGCTCATAATTTATGTCTTACTTCACATTGTCTCTTTACTTTTTGCTTTTACTTTGATTGTGTGATTTTTCACTCTCGAGTGATAACATATTACAAATACTATACATTTTCTCTACAACCAATCAATATTATTAAGTTTAACCCAACTAAGCAGCCAAAGTGGGTTGTTCAACAACTATATACGGCGTATGTATAGCTATAGTTTGCGGCAGCGCTGGGAATAATATCGGATACTGCGGTGGGGGCAGGGTGCTCTGCCCCACTTGCCGCGGCTCCGGCTCCGAGCAGTGCAGCAGCCAGTGAGTGAGCATCCTTCCTCTTCCTTTAAGCTCCACTTCTCCCCTGCGTTCTACTATGAAAGTACCCCACTGCTCGAGTAACGCTCGAGTGCTTTCGCTTAGGTGAATCCTCAATGCTAAAAGGAAAATATAGAGTTTTCTTTTTACGAGATTTATTGACTGTGAGGCACAGATCCAATAATGTGAAATTTCAGATAACAATTTACTTGCATTTTGCAGCTTAAATTACATAATATGGCTTATACGTGTGTAACGTCTTGAATAAGACTTAAATAAACCTAGGATAGAGCTGTGGTAGCTCAGGGGCTAGGCGCTCATCGTAAATTTCACTGTACGCGACCAACCCAGATAAATTGTTAATTTACAACTTTACGTGATAATTTACTACGTGCTCGGCGGTGAAGGAAAACATCATGAGAAAATCTTATCGGTTTGAAAAACATAATATTTTGAAGAATTGTGAAGACCGCCACCACATACGGGAGCAGCGCGGTGAATATATTCATAAACCCCTCAAAAATGTGAAAAGATAAGTCACTTCAACAATTAATTTCTCAACTCAAAAAAAGAGTACTTTTAAATATTCAACTCAATATATAGATAATGTAAGATTATTAGATTTTGACTACAGTAAGAACCTTATAATACCGCGGATCAGTAAGTTAAAGTAGCAAAGGGCCGCCCATATAGCTCGAAGGACCGATAAACAACACAAGCTAAATAAGGTTTCAAACTTCAAAAAGTTGTTTGTTGTATGGTGAGTGTAGAGAGTCGTTTTTACTATTTACAAGTAATTCCATCTATCCTCAGGGGTGTCAACACATCTCCATTTTGATTCTTAATCGAGGATAAATATAGATTGTCTATGGGCCTCAGCATCTACTTACCATCAGGTGGATTGTGTGATCGCTTGTTACCCTTATTCTATAAAAAAAAAAACATTGAAGTAATATCACAGAAAAATTAAAAGTACGTAGTATACGTAGTAACATGTGTGACTCAGAGATTTGGTAATTTGCAACACGCGTTAGAGCCCACAGGCTCAAACTTAATTAAACTGCGTTAAAAACTCAGATCATATAAACAACAGGAGATATGCTCAGTAGTTGAAAATGTATCGGAACCCGGTGTCTCCAGTTGGCCCCTACCACGCGCCAACTACTACATAATAAAAGCAATAGATACACAATCGCGCACACACTCGCATTTTATAAATCAGAACATACTACACAACCAATTATAAACCTTATCTCATCATACACAGCGTGCATTTACAATGCACCGTACAAAACTTATTCACACAAAAACATCTGTCGCTATCATTCACTCACAAAAGCCGGCAGCGGCTGCTTCACGAAACTATCGTGTGAGTGAGAGTATCAGTAAAACACTTATTCATTGCGCTATTAGACCAGCTGATTTACAGGTCGATTTGTACTTAGCAAGCAATGGTTTTTGTTCCTAATGAAAACATTTGATTTGGTTTTTCATCGTGTTTCTAGTACCACGAAGTAATGTTTTAATAAATTGAATAAGAAAAACATTAATATTTTAGTACTTACGTGTGAAATGAGATGCCGTCTTTCATGTAATTCACAATACAGCTGTTATTTTTGCAAACAATCACTGAACAACGCGGCATTTTGTCAAAAATCACGAGCAGTGAAGACGTCACAAGTTGACATTCGACTAATTACCGAAACTGGCATCAGGCCGCTTTGCGGCCAGATGCGTTCGCAAGTGCCACGCCTCCTTGCCATATCTCCTGTTGTTTATATGATCTGAGGTTAAAAACGTATTTAGGTACTCAGTGCCTTCGACGCGCATTGCTCTACTACACAGATTTTTTTCACGGTGTCTGCTCTAATTAGCGTTGCCAGGCGTCCGGATAAAGCCGAACACAGTCAGGCTTTTTATATGTGACCATTATTTTACATTTTTCATGTACTTACACATTATATAATATTGCAATTATTGAAACTATATTGTAATGAACATTGAATAAATAAGATTGATTCATTCAATTTTATTGTTATTTTATAAGAATTGAAGAAGATTTTATGGTACATGATAAAAGCATTGTTTTACTTTAAAAAAGTTATCATATAAGAGTGTAAGACTGTAAAATTAAGGGTGTCCAGCCTTTTTACCAAAATGTCCGGCTAAGCTAGCTGGTCCGTCCGGATTTTCGGTTTTAGGACCTGGCAACCCTAGTTCTAGTACGTAGTACATATTACTTCAATAATAAAAAAGGATTTATATAGGAATTTATTAGGATTTTATTTTTATTATATTATATATTACATCCTTTTAAAAAGTTACAAGACGGGTGGAGGTAACACCTTAGTGCGCTCTCTACAAGTCAACCCTGACTATCGGCATGTATCTTATCAGTTATCAGTTCCTTACGTTGTCCGGTGGATTCCATTCGACTCGCCGTGTTGACGGTGTCACCAAATAAACAATAGTGTGGCATCTTCACGCCCACAACCCCTGCGCACACGGGCCCGGAATGCACTCCCACTCGCACCTGAAGTATGTATGAATTAACTCAGTGTTGCCAGATGTCTTGAACCTTTTATCTGTATTAGACGCTGCTAAAATCTGTATTAAATCTGTATGCTGTTTAAACTTAAAATCTGTATAAAATCTGTATAATTTAATAAACCAAAATAGAATAATTGATCATCATCATGCTTTTTTTGAAAAACAAGGAATAACTACTAACGTGATAAGCAATAAGGTTTGATTATCACAATTAAATGAAAATATTTTTATAGAATAAGGGTGACCAACGAGCACACAGTCCACCAATGGTAAGTGGATGCTGTGGCCCGTAGACATCTACATTTATCCTCGCTTAAGAATTAAAACGCAGATACGTTTTTACGCCTGAGGACCAAGAGGGGATGCCTCATTTCCAGTAAAAAAGGGTCTCCGGATTTCTACTTTCACCATACGAAACACAGCAGCATTAAGCTGGTATTTTACGCTGGTATTCTGTGAGAGCGTGGTCCTTCCCCGGTCGAGCGTCAGCTATTATGGTTGCAGTGCTGCCACCATAATATAGCTGCAACGTGGCTCTACCACGATTAATTTAAGCAAACAACATATTAAAACTCAAACATTTGCCAAATTAACATATAATTACTTTTTTATTTTCAGTTATACATATTTTATACACAGGGCGTTAGTCACTTATAGAACGTAAATTCAATGAAAAATAACAATTTTTTTTTAGTAAAATCTCAATTTTTCCTAAGGCAGGGTGAAAGTATGAAGGAAAAGTTACATCACAGGTTATGTGTACCTACTGTGTTTTTATTGGAATATAGTGTAGGTAGCTAGCGCGGGCGGTGATCTTTACAGTGATTACGTCACCCGGGCGCATAGGGTATCCATGAATTTACGGACGGTTTCGGACAGAAACCTCTAAAGAAAATAGGTTTTTTTTAGAATTCGGATAAATATTTTTATATTAAAGCCAACTACCTATGGTTTTAGCGACAACGGTGTTCGCACTTACACCTTGTATACATATTTTGTAATACACTTGTAATTCTGCCATACTAACTAATTACGTTGTGAAAAAATAAATTAACGATAAAGAATAGAAACACGAATGTGTGTAACGCGGTATCTAGTCACTTATTTTGCTTCATTCTATTTTAAGTTGTATATTATGGTAATCCAATCAATAGAGTTAGAAAACTCTGTATAAAAATCTGTACCCAGTGCTAATCTGTATCACACACCGAAAATCTGTATAAATACGGGGAAATCTGTATATATGGCAACACTGAATTAACTATTGATTTGTGGCGGCGCTGTCGTCGCGCCACAAGCGACACACACCGAAGCCTAAATCGCGCTAGCAAAATTCCGAATCATAAACAGTATATATAGAACATCTCCGACACGGAGTGTCGACCGCTCCCCGGGCAGAACACCTTGCCAGAACATCTTCCCTTTTCCTTCTACGGCCACTGATTAAACACGCGCCATTTTACTTTTTTTCTACACAAAAATATTTATTGTTTGTTTATTAGTTTATTGTTCACAAAAAGGAATTTATAATTCTCAGGCTTAATCCAGTCTCTTTCAATAAAGGAGTCCCGTGGAAAATATGCAAATTAAATTTAGAATGTATTGAATTTGACAATAATTTTGTGATTTAACGAAAACTGTGGCGCCGTGACTAATAGACTTCTTTAGTCATAAAGACTCTTCTTAAACCAGTTTAAGACCTTTTACTATACATAATCAAAGTTTAAAACTTATACTATCAATTAAAAAAGTTTTATAATAAGCAGGTCGCTATTATTTATCCAACCCATATAAAACAGACAAACGAAATAATTGCTCCGGGTCTGAATGTTTGTCCTTGTGGAATGAAAGAAAGAAAAATTCGTTTATTCCAGTTTACGCATGCAGCACAACATGTAAAAAGGTAATTATATGAAAACAGATAAATAAAGCCGTGAAGAGCGTAAAGAGCCGTGGTAGCTTAGATGGTTAACGTTCGCTGTAAATATAACAGAATGTGAAAACCCGGGTTCGATCCCCGCCGGCACCAATTAAATTTTTAATTGCAATTTTAAGTGCTGATTTACCACGTCCTCGGCGGGGAAGGAAAACATCGTGGAAACCTGCATGTGTGAGGAATAAGAAAAAAATATATTTCTAAGACATGTGAAGTTCGCCAACACGCATTGGGGTAGCGCGGCGGGCACTACCTTGCCCTAAAACCATAGATTATTAGGAGGTAATCTGTGCCTAAAACCCTCTGAGAAATGAGGGGAGGCCTGTGCCTAGCAGAGGGACATAGGCTGTAACTTTCAGATAAATAAAACGAAATGTTTAATTTAACAACATTATGAATTTAATAAAATACACCAAAAAAAGCTCTGTGCTGTAGTAGTAAGGCGACAAAATTAAAAATAAATATTCTTAATTTTTTTTATGTATCTTTTCTTTAACCCATAACAATCTACTTATGGAATTGGTTCCTAACATTGTAAGAAGGATTTGCTTTAAACTCCAACCATTGCAGATAGATGGCGACCGTATAACGATGCCGCGTGTAATACTACCATCCCTGAAGTCTTTATTAATATTTTTTATAGAAGAGGGGGCAAATGAGCATGCTACTCACCTGATGGTAAGTGACTACCGCCACCCATGAACAAGTGCAACACCAGGGGAATTGCAGATGCGTTACCGGCCTTTTAGAAAGGAGTAAACTCTTTTCTTGAAGGTCCCTAAGTCGTATCGGTCCGGAAAAATCGCCGGTGGTAAATAATTCCACAGAGAAGTTGTACAAAGAAGAAAACTCCTAGTAAAACGCACAGTGGTGAACCGCCAAGCATTCAGATGGTGAGTATGGTATCGTGAATTTTGACGCGATGTGCTTTCGTGAAATTTGGCGGCTGGAATTAATCCAAACAATTTCTCAGAGCACTCCTCGTGGTAGATGCGATAGAAAATGCAAAGGGATGCAACACCCCTTCGCAGCGCTAGTGAATCGAGCCGATCAGAAAGAAATCAGTCGTCGACGATTCGAGCCGTTCTGCGCTGGATGTGGTCAAGAGGAAGGAGCTGACACTGGGGTGCCGGAGTGCTGCTGTTTTAAATATGTTTCAATAATTTATTGTTGGTTTTAGTTGCTACACTACCCATAGATCTCACCACACTATCAAAGTTTAGAATGCTTGTTCGACATTAAGTACGGCTTTGTATCAAATATTTCAAAGGCAATAAAGAATTTTTTAAACTATCCTCAAGATCACTTTTACGATACTCACTATAGTATATAAATTGCTGGATATACCAACACTGCCTCGTTGGTCTAGTGGTTGTAGTAGTGCGACTGCTGATCATGAGGTCGTGGGTTCGAATCCCGGGTCGGGCCAAAAATTAATTATTGAGTTTTTCCGTCAAGAAATTCTCGGTAGTTGCCCGGAGTCAGGAAGTTGGCGGTGTCTCACCCCCGTGCATCGGAAAGCTCGTAAAGCCGTTGGTCCCGCACCTGATCTCTCTCCGTTCGTGTCGGTTTACCGTCCCATCGGATTATGAGAGTGAAGGAATAGAGAGTGCACCTGTGCCTGCGCATACACTTGGGCACTATAAACCTGTTCTGCGCCGATGGCTAGCCTCCGTTGAAGCAGACCACCGTGGCCGAAATTTGGTCTGGAGGACATTATTATTATTTTGAATAGCAGTAACTGTAATAATACTTTTTTTACGTTAGTAAATAAATTATTAAGCTATTCTCACTTCCAAGCGGTGTGAAGGCCTATGCCTGACGGCAAAGGCCCGTACAGCTTCTACCACGGCCAGCGCCATTAAGCAAATTTCTCTTGCGTGCATGTCACCATTTCTTTCGGGCAAACCGGACACTACCATGTAAGCGTCTCCTATTGTTTCAACCTGCAATGTTCCTACTTTATCATTTCTATTTATCGTTCCTTTAATATAACTCATAAGTAAAAAAAAATAAAGCAAATGGCTACGATCCTCCCTTATCGTAGAGCAGGAGACATTATTATATTGACCGAAGTGTGCGCCCAAACCAAGTGTATGCCTGATGTGTTGATCACAACGGTATGAAACTCGTAAAAACCCATAATCACTGTTTTTGGTCAAATGTCTCCGGCTAGTTCATGTGAAGGGGTCTTAAATTTTTTTTTTAATTAGGGTGACAAACGAGCACACAGTCCACCTGATTGACGTGACATTTAACCTCGATTAAAAATCAAAACGCAGATGCGTTGTCACCCCCGAGTACTAAGGTGGAACGCCTTGATTTCAGTAAAAAGGGTCTCCGGTCTCTACACTCACCATACGAAACACAGCAGCATTACGCTACTATTTTACGCTGGTATTCTGTGAGATTGGTCCTGGTGGTCCTGCCCCTGTCGAGCCAACCTGTGCTACTACTATATTATAACTGCAGCGTGGCTCTACCACGCATAAATATATTATAATATATTATATTGTGAGCTATAGCCGATATGGGTATTGCACAAAGCATTCGTGTGCATTATGCATGTGCGATTAATGGTTAATGTATTGACTGCCTCGTTAGTCCTCATAAACGTAGTTGCTGATCATGACGTCCTGGGTTCACATCTCGCAGGCTAAATCCAGTTATTGGGATTTTATATACAGCCTGAAAACAGGAAGTTGGCGGTGTTTCACCTACGTGCCTCGAACTGCACGTAAAGCCGTCTCTCCTGTAAATCGTAAATACTGCACCTGATCTCTCTCTGGTCTTCTCGGATTGCTGTCCCATCGAACTATGAGTGTTTAGGAAATAGAAAGTGCACTTGTGTTTGCAAAAATAAGCAGGACAGGATTATAATCCTGTCCTGCTTAAACGGCTTAATCTCCGTTGAGACTGGCCGCCATGACCGAAATTCGGTCTCGGGGACATTACTATTCATGTATAGATTTTAAGTTTTTTATAATGGAATTAATATGTCTGCCAACAAAAATGCCTAAATAAATAAAATGAAAAAGTCCTCACAGGTGACAACACATCTGTAGGCTTCCCTATATGAAGATAGTTACAGTGTTCATGGACTGTGGACTGTAGCAGCTACTCTTACTATGAGCCACAGCAACCACTTACCATCAGGTGGATTGTGAGTTCGTTTGCCACTTCTAAATTATAAAAAAGTGACACTTACCTTGTAAACATCATAATTACCGATAATCCGGTCGAATGTACTATACAAGTCGTTAAGCAAATCCACAACTTGCATCGGAGTGGAGGCAGCGCAGAGCTCAGTGAAGCCGACGATGTCACTGAAGTACACGGTGACGCATTCAAAGCTCTCCGGTTGAACTACCTCTCCCGTCATCAACTGCTGGGCCACTGGCCTGATGGTGAATATTAAACTTTACAGTATTGACGCTGCTATGTACTACATACGGTTTTTGCGCTTAAAATCCGTCACGCCATTTATCCGTAATAGAAGGAGAGTATCAAACGCTAAATCATACACATCTAGTTCCATGAATTCGCCAAATAACTGTTAACTTAAAGATTTGTTCATTAAATCGAATAGCGTTATTTTGTGAAAATCCAATAGCTTTAGCGACAACGATAACTCAAAAGCAATAGCTTCCCTAACTTTCTTCTGGTGAATTACTTTTTCTTTTTTTTAATCTTTCTTTCTAGTGAATTGCAAAATAAGAAAATAAATAAATTATCACTAATATGATACCTTACCTTGGAAGCACTTGATACAGTAGTTCCTCTGAACGTCTCTTCTCCATTGACAATTGCTCAGTTTTCTCCTCCACCAGCGACTCGAGATTATTGGCATACTGTTCCATACGTCGCAGTAAGTCATCCATCAAATTGTCACAGTAGCCTCTAAAACAGGCATTTTTTTTAGAATAAAAGTGACTAACGGGCTACAGTCCGCCCGATGGATATTGAATGTTGTGGCCTATAAACACCTACATTTATCCTCGATTAAAGTCCGGTTTACATTTCGAGAAGTGATAAGTGCGAGTGGCAAGTGCAACTGACAAATGACAAGTGCTTAGTGCGTGTGAACAGGCAGTGACAAGGTGATAAGTGTGAATAAAATACACACTAAGCGCTTGTCATTTGTTAGTTCCACTTGCCACTCGCACTTGTCACTTCTCAAAATGTAAACCTAAATCAAAAATCAAAAAACCTAAGAATCAAGATGTAGATGCGTTGTAACCCCTGAGGACTACTCGTAAGATGGAATGTTATAACGGGTCTCCGGTTATCTACACTCGGTTATCTACACAAAACACGGCAGCACTAGGGCCCATTCTCATTATAAAGCCGTTCATAGTTCGTTCTTGATCCGATCTCGGTCTGATAAAATATTATCAAGTAAAAATATTTGTGTATTCATACTATCCGTAACAGTTTCGGTCGAATCCCATTCCATTATAATAAATCAGACTGAGATCGGACCGCGAACGAACTGTGAAGGGCAAATGAGAATCGGCCCTAAATCTGTTAGTTTCGGCTGATATTTTGAGAAAGCGTGGATCTTCCACTATTGAGCCGACCCATTCGTGCTGCAACATAATATAGATATAGCGTGGCTCTTTATAGTTCCAACACTAACTAAGGTAGTAGTATAACGACTATCTTCTTTCTTTTTATCAGATATCTCCCGCTGAAGGTGGGATTTGTCCTAGTCGCCAGACTTGGCAGGCAGATTTGCGATTGTAGCACCAGACGTCGTACACCTGCCTCCGGTTTGGGTGTTTTACGTCTGACATTAACGTAATGGATATAATAAGGGTGGTAAATTCTCTTTACGCCCCCCCGCCCCCACACGAAGCCAACTTAATATAACTATTTTAGTTACATTAAGTTAGCCTATGTATTTTAAAACCAACAAAGAAATATAACCTGAGCACTGTCCAAATTTAATGTGATGCTTAAACCAAGCCAAAAAAATATTCAGCTCTTTATTAAAGCAGATAAGCTTAGTTGTCTCTCTTTCAATATAATATAGAAATTGTATATAATAGAACCTACTACTATTTTTAATTGGCTGTCAACTCTCTTAGTGTTGCATTTGTTCATGGACAACGGTAGTCACCATCAGGTGAGCCGCAAGCTCGTCGGCACCCTCATCTAAAAAAAAACTTTGCATTCGTTTCTACCTGCGACTGAAATAAAATAGTGATTTTGCAATAGCATATTATTTTATTAAACGTTAAAAATATACTTAAATATACTTGATATAAGTGGTGTTAATGGCATCGAAGGAAGGTCTGTCATCAGGCATCTCGCTCCAGCACTTCTCCGCCAGCTCCAGGAGTTCGGCCGCTGCACCACCTCCAGAAGCAGCGCCTACTTCATTTACTCCTACCAAAGGTCGAAATGGTGGGGACTCACGCGCGCACACGCGTGTTACAATGTCTATTGTAAAGAAAATTGTCCATTATAAATTAGTAATTAGTTACTTAATTTCTTTATTTCTAATCAGTAACAGCTGTTTACATTAGACTAGCAATGATTTCACCGAATAATGATGACCTCTTTTTGTAAGGTAAATTTGCAGCTGTTAGATTTATGCCTAAATTCTCAAACGCTGTTCAATATTAAAATGCCGTTAAATCTTGTGTTGTCTTCACTTTAAGTCAAAGTAACTGTGTCGCCACGAGACAAAGACATTTTAAAATTGAGTAGCAGTTTAGTATTTTTCCTTTCGTGTGTAATATTAATTTAATTGGAGGAGTCACCCTGCCATTTAATGGTGGCGTAAGACATCACGCCATTTTGTCTTCAGTGGTCTGTGTTTATGTCTGGTGGCGTTAGTTGTCTATAGACGTTAAATAATCTAATTCAATAACATGACTTTCATATGGTCAATAAATATTATATATTATGATGTTGTCGCTTAAAAACAACAAGAAGTCTAAAGTTAAATTTTTCCCGGCCTTTAAATTGTATATATTTTGCCTCGATTAATATAGTGTCTTAAAAATACATTCGATTAAAATTTTTATTGAGTTTTTCTTATTTGCGTATATTTTTTCCGAGCACATTCTACTTTAAGAAGTATCAATTCTAGAGGGTAAAAATTCAAGCCTAAAGCATAAAAATATTTCTTCGCATATCGCACCGCATAAGTACGAAACGACCTTTGTTTTTTGTGTCTTTTTAGAGTGCATCCGAGCTCTTTTCAGAAATTATCTATCAGACTTATATATTATATTGAACTGGTGTAAAATATGACCTTTGTAAGATATAGTTGGCGTGTAGTGGTGAAAAGGTCCCGCCCGTCGCACGATCTCCTCCAGTATTATCCCGAAGCTGTACACGTCACCTTTCAACGAAGCTACCGCTCCAGGGTATAAGCTTCCAGGAACTAATTCAGGCGCTGTCCACAGTAATTCTAAACAAAAGGATTATTTATCATCCATCCATTACAGCCTATGAAAGTCCACTGCTAAACATAAGCCTCCCTCATAGATCATCATCATCATCTCATGGGGGATTTTGCCATAGTTGCCATGCTCGGCAAGCGTAGTGGCAACCGCATTTTTTTATTATAATCAGTTGTTATCAGAAATCCCCCATCCCCCTCTCCCTATATATATATATATATAAATATATATATATATATATATATATATATATATATATATATATATATATATATATATATATATATTTATATATATATATATATATATATATATATATATATATATATATATATATATATATATGATGTGTCTAAGCTCAATATGATAATATAGTTATTATATCTAGTTATTGATAGATAATTAAATATATTTACTATAATAATATGTGTCGTCCTTTATCAAGTCCGTGGGCGTGCAGAGTGTGTTGAGGCCGTAGTCGGATATTTTGAGCACGAAGCGTCCGTCGATCAAGCAATTGGAAGATCGTAATTTGCCGTGTGCTCCTAAGCCACTGTGTAGATAACACATTCCCTGCAAAATAAAAAGGTACATAATTCTTACTTTTTTTTTGTGTAGAGGGTTTTTTCGATCCTTTCGTCGGAATGTTACTCCAAATTCTATGAGAATTTCTGTCCACTATAAAACAAAATTTAAAATTTATTTTGTTATATTAGAACCAATGATATGACAGTAAGAGCGCCAAATTGGACTAGCTCGAGGGCGCCATTTAACCTTAATTCCCTACTGGATTTCGTTATGGATATAGCTATTTTTTTATTTGTTTTATTTTTATAGTACTCGGTATCAGACGATACATCGTCATTAATTCATTTATATGTGTACAACAAAGTATTATAATAAATTGTCGGTTGTCTGAATACGTTATCACTATCTTTAAAAAAAAACTAGAAAATAAGCTTTTACCAGTTTTTATTTAACTACAAAATTTGCCGCCCAAAATCAATATCAATTACCATCAGATGAGATTGTAGTAAGTGAATCAATGGCTTATTAATTTAAAATGTACTTTCGCTTCTTTCGTACATAAATAAAATGTATAACATGGTCTAAAATAAACTAAATCTTTATGATTAATTTTTTTCCCATAATATTATGTTAGAAAATGTTTTAATTTTTTAATTACAAGATCCTCAAATCGTCATAAAAACTTTTTGGTGTGTGAGCAGCTTATATGACAAAGACAATTTTTAAAAAATAACTGGTTTTTGGGGTCTGTGTGGTAAAATTAAAATATTAACTTATTTTACAATAATGCATTTTTCTTGTTATGATTAAAGTACTCATAAGTACATAATAAACTTCAGTATGATAAAAATCGTAATGAAATTGAAATTTAGAAGTGGAAGATTATGGTGCAAAGAGAGTTTTTTTTGCATTGTCAGACAGTAGTTTACTCTTTTTCTTCTCATAAATAATCCCAGTTTCAGAGAAAAAACGCTCTGAATTAACACTAGTATACTTCCTTGCCAGCGGAATATTTTTGCCTAATATTCGGCTATTCGGGCAAAAACGCGCAGAATATTCGGTATTCGATATTAGCGTGTGGCCGAATGTACTACTCGATGCAAGTCTAATAAAAACAATAGCGTATGTTAAGGTACTGTTGTATGAGTTGAACAAATAACAGCTCCAAAAAACAACGAGTTAGTAATCGCACTCGAATAGTATTGGCAATGGAGTGAAAGCGATCAAAACCCACAATAGAAAATATCAAATAGTACCTGTACTATGTCGTGGACAAGTGAGGTCCTGAAGTTCCAGTCGAGCTGGAGCTCTTCGTTGGCGAGTACGTCTTTGAGAGAGCCCTTGGGGCAATACTCCGTGAGCACAAACACCAGCGGACAGTCCACGCATGCGCCTATGAAGCGGACCGTGTTCTCGTGTGACACGTTGCGAGCCTTGGCAGTTTTGAATTTTTATTAAACGTATGGCGGAAATCTATACAACTGTCTCTCTATACACATATAAATATAGTATATGTCTGTAATTTGCATGTCATTATGATAATAAATAAAAAAAAGAAAATAAATAACCATTTTTAAATTTTTTGTCTGTCTGTGTCAGTCTATGTCAGTAGTGATCTAGGCTTTAATCTAAAAAACTTTGAGAATTTTTGTGCAATCTAAAAAACTGTAAAATAAATGGTCCTTGATTTACTACCAGCGACCAGAACCCAGCAAAGCCGGGGCCGCTTAAAGTAACAACAAATTCTGGTTATATTTATTACTTTACTTTTCATCTAAAAAGTTCAAGTCGTCTTCTGTAATTACTTTATTCGTTTATTTCATAAAATATAATTTTACGTTTTTTTATAAAGCTATTAACTGTATTTATGCATTGCGGTTTGCAGAACTATAAAAATGTTCCTTGTAAAATGTTAATGCTTTTAATATTCGTCATAAGAAACTACATATCTTAATATATATAAATTATGTGTCACGTTGTTTGTCCGCGATAGACTCCTAAACTACTGAACCGATTTCAATCAAATGTGCACACCGTGTGCAGTTTAGTTCAACTTGAGAGATAGGACAGTTTTTTTTTGCCCATGAGTAACCCACAATCTTTTTTGCTTATTTAAGGATTTTTAATAGGACATGACAAAGGGTCGTCGAAAAGGGCAGAACAACGTCTGCCTGGCAAGCTAGTATTATATATTAAGCATATATCATGATAATACTTTCTATAAACGGTGATGACGGGTACGAAACTAGCAAGTAGTTTTGTTATTTTAGGACACGAAATAAATTGAATGAATGAATTGAAATGGAAAAATGTGTAATTTTATCGTGTGCAATTTAAAGTCGAAAATATACATATTTTACGTTAGTTCAAAACGTGCTTCTTTATGTAAGTAGTGACGGTGACCGTAACCCATATGAAACTGAAACAGGATATGGGCCGCAGCGTACGGTTTTTTTTACGTGGTAGAGTCACGCTGCAGCTATATTATAGTAGAAGCACAAATAGGTCGGCTCGACCGGGGCAGCACCGCGCGCTCACAGAATACCTGGTGTGGTACACAGTATGGTGAGTGTAGAGGACCGGAGACCCTTTTTCCTGGAATCGAGCTATTCTATCTAAGTGCTCAGGGGTGGCAACGCATTTGCATTTTGATTCTTAATCGAGGATAAATGTAGATGTCTATGGGCCACAGTATCCACTTGCCATCAGATGGACTATGTGCTCGTTTGTCACCCAATGCTATAAAAAAACGTCTTCTAGATAATAGCTCATAATTGAAAAACTGCGCTTACCAACACAGATTATTATATTATTATATATTGCGTAGTGACTATAGCAAAACCACCCCTATGAGGCAATCTATGGGGGAAGGGGGGGGGGGGGGTCTTATGTTCAGCAGTGTACTTTTACGGGCTGTAATGTAAAGGAATGGAATGGAATTGACTTAAGACGACACATCGAAAAGGCTATCGCCGTACTGATCCGAGTAAATACATAATTTCTATAAAAACTTGAAAAAACGCCGTCATAAGGTCTAAAATAGCGTAGCGCCCGTGACGATTAAAAATGCTTAGAAATTGTTAGAATCTTAAAATATATTTTTAAAAAATTATTGATTAAAGTAATCAAAATAATGAGAAAGTAAATTATGAATATATTAGAGTGATTCCCAAGCGTATAGATTAAGTAATTTCGTTATAATTTCAACTATAGTGATTTTTTAGAGGTGTTTTCGCAAATAATTATGATCGAGTCAAAATTATACAATCGTGTTTTTGGTCATTCAAATTCAAGATAAAGACATGAATTTACCTATATCAAAATTCCACTTTCGTTAGTGGTGTCATAGTCCTATACTATTCGATGAAAGGAAATGCATTTTTCACGGTGTCGCCTTAAGTGTGTATGTTGTTAATGTAAGCAACAATTAAGAGGCGGGGCAGGGCAGATCACGCTATCAGATATCTCGCCAAATTAAAAGAATTGCTATAGTAGGTACGCGAGGGTAATACGGTCATTCGGCTAATAAGATCACTTTGTTATAACTCAAAAACTACATGCTTGTTTGCATAGATAGTTTTGTATTACGATAGCTCTTTATCGGTCAATCAAATAATAAAGGGTCAATAGGACGATGCTTTATCGACGCCATTTTGAATATTTTAGTCGATTTTAGTATGGTTATATAATATTATTTTTTTTAGTAGATTTTCCGAAGTGTGTTTGTCAGGGATGGACTCCTAAACTACTTAACCAATTTTAATCAAATTTGCACAACGGTTGCAGTTTGGTCCAACTTGAGGGATAGGATAGTTTTTTAGCCCATGAGTGATCCACAATTTTTTGCGATTTTAAGGATTTTTAATAGGACATGACAAAGGGTCGTCGAAAAGGACAGGACAACGTCTGCCTGGTAATCTAGTATGGAAATACAATACAATATCAATATCTGACGGCCCCGTAGCGTTAGGTCGATGTGATGTATGGCCGCGGAGGGTTCAAATCCAGCATTAAACAAATGTTCTTATGGCTCACAAATAATTGTTCCGGGTCAAGACGTGTGAATAAAGAAAAACAAAAACACAATTTTTAAAAGTGGCTATTTTTTATGTAATTTGTTTACATATATTAAAATACCTTATGTTTATAATAACGCACCTGTTTAATTTCCCACAAGAGTTTCTTATTCAGATCCAATTTCTTCCTGTGTATCTTTTTGACAGCTACTCGGTTACCCTTGTACAAGCCAACAGTGAAAGAAGACAGAGTGAGAGCTCCTCCAACCCCTGATGTTGCAGTACTTGCTTGAGTCCAGGTTAGGGATAACTAGTTAAAAATAACAAAGGTAGATATTTCCTATATTACACGCGACAAATCGATTAGGGCGAAGTAAGTCAAAACAAAGACGTCTTTGTTAACACTTCATTAGCTGGAGAGTATAGATAGTTTCTAATACTCCCCTTGTCATGTCATACAGAAGAAAAAAAGAACATATTTATTAATTGATGAAACTTACAGAACATTTATTACACAAAATATAAAAAAATGAATTGCTGCAAACGAAAAGGCCACCAACTCAGCACAATACTACAGCAACGGAGTTACCGCAGCGCTGATATTCTTTCGGAGTCAAATATTAACAACAGTGGCAAACGAGTACACAGTCCACCTGATGGTAGGTGGTTGCTGCGGCCCATAGACATCTACATCTCTCCTAGACAACAAATCAAAATGCAGATACGTTGTCAAGCGTGAGGTCTAAGATGAAATGCCTCGTTTCTAGTAGAATGGATCTCCGGTTTTCTACACATACCGTACGAAACACAGCGACGTGGAGCCGCTATTTGACGCTAGTATTCTGTGAGAGTGTGGTCCTTCCCGGTCGAGCCGACCCATTATTGCTACAACTATACTATCAATATTGCTACAGCGTGGCTCTATTATCTAAGTGTATATATTCCATAATAGTGGGATACTAAAACAGGAGATGGGGCAGCAGCGTCTTTCTGTTGAAATTCTCCAATCAGGATGTTTGTCCTTGTGCAATTTATGTTTGTAAGCTACCTCTACGTTGCAGGAGAAAATCTTAGTGTGGAGAAAACGCTTTTAAAACTAAGGGGGCCCATGTTCAGCAGTGGAACTTTGATAGACTGTAATGCAGGGAATGGATTATCTATGACTTCAGTTTTAACCATATGGTGGTGATTTAAAAGAACTACTACCGAATTAATTGTAAATTTATTCCATTGTCCATTTTGAAATTACGTGTCTATTGAATTTTAGAATCGATGTTATTGTTTGTTCTAGATACGTCCAACTCGAAGTAAGTTCACTTGCCTACAAAATTTCACACACACAGACAACTCTTACTTCAAGCAGCAGTTTCGCAGGCTTTTAGCGATGACTATGATTGTAATATGAAATATTGGTGAATTCATTTTTTTCACCTTGCATCGTGTATTAGCCTATATAACAACATAACTGCAATAATAATTTTTCGCGTGTGCGAAGTACAAATAAATAAGTATTGTGCACCTTAAGGACTTCGTTAAGACTGTGCAGCGCCGGACTAGCTCCAAGTCCAGTTCCAACTTCCACTAGGACCTCTTCGGGACGAACTCGCCATGACATATTGTTTATTTCTGCATCTATACGCGCTTGTCTAAAATAAATAAAACTGAGTGAATGTTTTTCAACCGACTTCAAAACAGGATGAGGTTCTGAATTCGACTGTATTTTTATGTTTGTTACCTCAGAATTTGTTTCTAGGTGAACCGACTTTAATGATTCTATTTTTATATTAAATCTGGTGCTTATCATGTGTGGTCTCCTTTGTTCCAGATCTGACCAGTAGTTTTGGAATTATCCTCAATAATGCGTGTTAAATTGACTTCGACTACATTTATGATGTTCTCATTTTATTTATATTGAAGTCGGTTGTATAACTTTACCACTTGTTTTTAGTAAAAAGTATCTCTGGTTTTCGTCTCTCACCATAGAATATTGGCCCATAGCAACATATGAATATACCTTAACCTAAAAATATACCATACGAAACACAACAGCCTTATATTCCCATTTCAAAAGCATTCTGTGGTTCCCGGTCAAGCTGACCCACATAAAAGCTGACACGGTTTTTGTAGCAAAAGCAAAGATAAAACGATTATGTAAATTACTATAATTTTTTTATTGAACTGAAGCGACAAATGAACTGACAGTCTACCTGTCCACCACGGATACCCGAAACCAACTTCAAACAAAGAAGTCTACAGATAAGTTGTCACCTCTGAGGACTATACTGGTAATTATGATAAATAAACTTATATATAAAACTCCGATGATATCCCAGACGTCAGTCTGAGCGAGATTAGAATGGCTCTCCACCACCTTAAAAACGGCAAGGCCCCGGGCGAGGATGGAATTACAGCGGAGCTTCTGAAAGCGGGTGGAACACCGGTACTTGAAGTCCTTCAGAGGCTCTTCAATTCCGTCCTACATGGTGGCACTACTCCGGAGGCTTGGAGCAGAAGCGCGGTGGTCTTGTTCTTTAAGAAAGGCGACAACGCTCTCTTGAAGAACTACAGACCGATTTCCCTTCTGAGCCGCGTCTACGTGCTGTTTTCGAGAGTCATTACGAATCGTCTCGCACGCAGACTCGACGACTTCCAGCCTCCCGAACAAGCCGGTTTCCGAAAAGGCTTCAGTACCATAGACCACATACATACCCTGCGGCAGATTGTACAGAAGACCGAAGAGTACAATCTGCCACTTTGCCTGGCATATGTGGACTATGAGAAAGCCTTTGATTCCGTCGAAATTTGGGTGGTGCTACAGTCCCTTCAGCGGTGCCAAGTTGACTGTCGGTATATCGAAGTACTAAAGTGTTTGTACAGTAGGGCTACGATGGCTATCCGAGTACAGAACCGGAGTTCGAAACCTATCCAACTGCAGAGAGGTGTAAGACAGGGTGATGTTATATCCCCGAAACTCTTCACCGCTGCGTTGGAAGACGTTTTTAAGCTACTGGACTGGAAAGGATACGGTATTAACATCAATGGCGAGTACATCACTCACCTTCAATTTGCCGACGATATAGTCCTTTTGGCAGAATCGCTGGAGGACCTTGGTACTATTCTCAATGACCTCAATGGTGTCTCCCAACGGATAGGTCTTAAGATGAACATGGACAAAACAAAGATCATGTTTAATGTCCATGTCACACCTATGCCGGTAGTTGTTGGGAGCACTATACTCGAAGTTGTTGACGAGTACGTTTACCTGGGACAAATAGTCCGACTAGGTAAGTCCAACTTCGACCGAAAGGTCAATCAACGGATTCAACTCGGCTGGGCAGCGTTCTGGAAATTACGACACATCTTCTCGTCAGGTATACCTCCATCTCTGAAAACCAGTGCGTGTTGCCAGTGATGACTTACGGATCTTAGACGTGGTCCTTCACTGCTGGCCGTATGAGGACGCTCATGTTCGCTTAGCGAGCTATGAAGAGGGCTATGCTCGGAGTTTCACTGCGTGATAGACTCAGAAATGAGGATATCCGCAGTAAAATCAGAGTGACCGACATAGCGCAACGGATTAGTAAGCTGAAGTGGCAATGGGCCGGCCATATAGCTCGAAGAACCGATAACCGATGGGGAAGAAAGGTTCTCGAGTGGCAGCCTCGTACCGGTAGGCGTAGTGTAGGCCGACCCCCCCACTCGATGGAGTGACGACCTGGTAAGACATGCAGGAAGTCGATGGATGCAGGTGGCTCAGGACCGTGCTTTGTGGCATTGCTTGGGGGAGGCCTATGTTCCGCAGTGGACTTGTGAAGGGCTGTAATGATGATGATGATGATGATGATAAAACTCCGATATTGATATATTTATAATTATCGATATATCCAAAATATGATATTTAAAAAAATATCAACAGACCTAGTATGAGCTGATTTGATGATGACGGTTGGAATGATCAGTTGAACTGACCGTGTGTGTCGTCCATTAGGCAGACACCGACATCACCACTATACTGTTGATCTACCTAATTAAATCGATTTTCTGTCTGTGAGCGTTCCATTTAAGTTTTTTCTAGGAATTATGGTAAAACACTATATTGATTAAAGGGGAATGCCCAGTCTTCATAGACACTTCGGCCATGAGTGCCCACATATAAAAGCATATAGATATGATAATATGTAATTAAAACAATGAAATGGTAAAGGAATTGCTTTAAAAAAAGTCGGGGTTTTGAAAATATTTGAAGTTTTTATTTTCACAAATGCAGTTTTTTTAACAACTATTTTTATCGATTTTATCGCGTTTTATTTCTTTGATTTTTAATTCCAGACGTTTCGGGTGCTTTCCAGCACCCATGGTTATGGCAGACTGAGATGACCGACGTCCCAATGTCAGTGTTAACCCGGAGTACCTTCAGATTTTTAATTTTTATTTATGGTCCGATCTACAGAATGAACTTACTGTGTCTTGAAGTCTTGCAGTGGTATGCTTGGGTTTAATTTTAATTTCATTAATTACAGGGTCCTAAGCAGGTGGTAGTACCAAGCCTCCTTTTCTATTGAAAAAAGAATTTATATATTAGATATTATATAGAATTTATATAATAAAATACACTTTACGACTAATAGTGATGACTTGCAATTCTAGCCCTAAGTAAAGATCAGCTAGGGCTTAACTTTATTCCTTCCATAATGCTGCTCCTCTGGTTATTACAGAGTTCTATCCGGTAGCAACCATTAAATCTTATATGCTCACCATAATAGTAGCGAGCTTGCTTTAATTGGTATGTGACACAAGCAATTAATATTAAGTCGCTGTAAGTTAAACAGGAAATTCCCTAACATTTTAAAGTCTTCACTTATATTTCTAAAGTCTGCCTGCCCTAGCTCTATTTAGATTGTTTTCCCTAGCATACTCAGAAAAATCATTATTTGTCTCCATATTTTGATGAACTATTTCAAGTATTTGAGCCGCATCATCCCTGTCCCTTATTTTTGTGTGGAATTTATTAACTATAGCAGAAGCCACAGCAGTCTATCATCAAATGTGTAGAAGTCCTGTTAAAGTAATTTTGATGAAATATTTTAAATTCAGTTTTAAAAATGCCATTCACCACCTCTACTACCCATATCGACACATAGTCACAGCTCTGGATTTATTAGCATATCTTGTCATTAACTGAGATTCACCATCTGCTGGAGACATTGCTGCGACCCTTAGACATCCACATCTATCCTCGATTACAAATCAAAACGCAGATGCGTTGTCACCCGTGAGGACTAAGATCATTTTCTCGTTTCCAGTAAAAATGGTCTCCGGTTCTCTACACTCACTATACAAAACACAGCAGCATTAAGCTACTATTTCAAGCTGGTATTCTGTGAGAGGGTGGTTCTTCCCCGGTCGAGCCGACCCATTCATGCTACAACTATACTTCTAATATAACTGCAGCATGGCTCTAACAAGTATAACACACATACATAGTAATTGTCACTATGTATGTTTGTTATCGCAAAATGTAGTTAATCACAAAAGAGACATACTCTCAATGCAGATGGAACTGTTACAACCAGGTAAAAAACATTGTGCTTTTAAATAATTAGTTAGCAGTACACTGTGTGATGTATGATCTAAGCTTTGTTGTTCTGGGTGCAATACATTACTCACTTCAGATTCCAACGAGGACGGACTAGATGATTCAGATGGTTCCCGTTCTGCAGTTGAACATGATGTTATTCTATCAGTTCATTGCCAGCAATTATGATATACACGGCATGACAACTGAAATAATGTAAAATACAAAAAATGAAGTCAAAGTGAAAAAATAAAAATAAAATAGATTTGTTTATTTCAAACTCAAATATAAATAAAATATTTATCAAGTTAAATGTTACTGCACAAGGACGGATTTAATGCCCTATATTATTTAATAATTAAGGCCTGACAGACTACCAGCAGTCCAAAAACAATGAAAAATCAACTGTCTCCTTTCTTGGTAGTTGATAAAACTGGTCAATCTCATAAATAAGCTAGTATGTTTGTCAGATATAGCTAGGGCAGATGTGAAAAAATAAAACAAGTTCTTGAGTTGATATACAATCAGTGTAAAAACATGTATAATTATCAGATATATGGATCACATTTAATGAATTGAAAAACGTTAAACACTTACCTCACGTAGCGCAAATAATTCCTCACGTGGAAAATCGAAGCCAAACAATGTGTGTGATCTTATTCTCATAAGTGTCAGTGCCACAGCTGATGTATACATGTTCAAGACGAACTATTGGTGCATTTTGCGAGTGCCACACTACACGTTCACTGTACTCGAAACTTGTACCTAATAAAGAAGCTACAATTATTATATTGATATTATTCAAGTAAACTCAGTTAAAAAGCATTTCTTAGAGGAAGACATGCCACATCGTGATATGTACCAACTATTTACCTGCTGTGTTCGAACCAATTGTTGAGAGATCAACAATTGCATTTTCCAACAAAATAAAACACAGACTACTAAGAGGATACTAAAATAAAATAACACGATATTAACACGCAATTGAATTCTTGTGACATAACAGTGACAGCGACCTACATGTCAGATTCGATGTTGCCACTTAACTGTCATAAAATCTATGAAATGATATCGATTTTTATTCGATTAATAATATCATAAAAAGAATAATCTTTGACGCGTTTTAAGTTCTGCACGCTTTTTAAAATATAATTTCCTTTATTTATTGAAACTCTATTTCAAATGTATTTTTAAGAACAGTTAGCTTGTGCTGTATTGTTTTGTTATGCTTTAGAGAATTCGTGGTAAATCAGCTGGAAATTAACTTCTTGAATTATCATAACATGATTCCATTTTAAATGTTATGTTAAAAACAGAAAAGAATAACAGTTAACTTGTGCAGTAGCGTTTTGTTATACTCTAAAGAATTCTTGGTAAATCAGCTAGTGATTCGCTTGTTTAATTATCATAACTATAAATGTGAAGGTTGTCAATGAATTCAACCGAGCCTATAACAACGGTTGTTTTAGTTTTTAACGGTTGACTGCCGCTTTTGATGACTTGAAATGGATAAAAACCTATTTTGCGCAATAAGTTTTTTCTCTTTGGTAATGAATAAACCACAGAAACCCCCATAATGTATTATAGTCCTTTTTTTAGATACAAGTAGCACATTTTAAAAAACCGCAAAAACAACTTTGTTATTTATACAAACACTATGAAAAACAAAATAATTTGTTGCTGGCGATAATGATAGTGGTATTTTGACTCGATTTAAAATATATGCTTGTTACTACTGAACTCTTCATGGGCCTGCGAGTCCGACTCGCACTGAACCACTTTTTTTCAACATTTAGTTTTATTCTAATAAATAGTGTTTTCGTTTAAGCGGAGCTCTTTTACTTTAGATTTATTACCTCTTTATCTATAATAATCAATCTGAGTAAGTAAAGTGTGTAAATACGATTCTTAAATTGTAAAAATAATAATTGAATTTGAACATCTTAGGTGGGTATTTAGTTTTATTTATTTAGAAAATATTAATCTCACAATCATTTATTGTAATAATATAATATATCAATAATAAATATATTTATTGTAATAAAATAATTTATCACACAGCTAACGCCCTCATTAGCAATGTAATGGTAAAAGAATTTTCAAAATCGGTCTAGTAATTTTTGAGATTAGCCAAAAAACGTATTCATTGAAAGTAGCGCCCTCTATAATAAAATTAACCCTATATTTGATATCTAAAATTATACATAATAATCTAGTGGTGAAAGAATTCTCAAAGTTGGTCAAGTACTTTACGAGTTTAGCGAATAAAATATTCTTTGATAGTAGCGCCCTCAATAATAAAATGCATCCTACGTTTTAAGCACCATAGCAAAAAACGATTCAACATAGCCTAACCCGCACACACAGTAAAACATGGTTCCTTTTTCGTCTGTAGTCGGATAAACAATTGGTTAATAACGGTTGCGTATCGACTGCTTTGGATAAATATCCATTGTCAAAGGTTATTTTAAACCTATATCATAACATCGTAATAATTATCGAAAAATTATATAAGCATTGTAATAATGACACCGTAAGTAATCGATCGAAAAGGGGAATCGATTTTTTTAATGATTTTTATGATTGGCAACATTTTTTATTTTATTCACAGACTAATGAATTACGTATTTACCTAATTTTATTTTTATCTTTTCGGTACTTTTAATTTGTGCAAAAATATTCCCATTGTTTTAGGATAAATGAATACCGCGATTTATAACCATAAATAAAGATATATTTTTTTAACAAATGCACATTGTTGGGCGTTCCATGGCCTAATATGGGCATCCCCCTTTACGCGAACATTACACATTGAATAAAACTATATATATATATAACTATTTTAACTTAGTTTTTAATTCCCGACGTTTCGGTTGCATTACAGCACCCATAGTCACAGATGTTACTGAGATGTTGAAATAATACTAGTTTTTACGGAATTTATCGCGTATATTTAACTTTTTTAATACCCGACGTTTCGAACGCTTTACAGCACTCATGGTCACGGGCGGGACTGAGATGTTCAACGTCCATATGTCATAGTTAACCGCGGTTACCATAGATTAAAATTTTAACTTTTGTTAATCTATGGTAACCGCGGTTAACTATGACATATGGACGTTGAACATCTCAGTCCCGCCCGTGACCATGAGTGCTGTAAAGCGATCGAAACGTCGGGTATTAAAAAAAGTTAAATATACGCAATAAATTCCGTAAAAACTAGTATTATTTCAATGTCTAGTGTTCGCGTAAATATAAGAAATCGTTACTGAGATGTTTGACATCCCAATGTCATGGTTAGTCCGGCTACCTTCAGTTTTTGAATATTAATTTTTGGTCCGATTTACGCAAAACGAGCTTACAGTATCATGAAATCTTGCTTTTGGGCCTGAGTTTAATTTTGTTAATTATAGGATCCCAAGCAGATGTCAGCACCCATCCATCTTTTCTTTAGAAATTAGGATGTTTTTTTTTATTTCAATAGCCTCGCGTATCAACCTTGGTAGGAATCGGTATTCTTGGATTGAGTGCGACGGATTTGTGGTTTATCAAATCTAATGTAATGATGGGGACGATCTTGAATATGTTCGCAGACTGCAGACTTCCCGGAGCGTCGGTGCGTCACGTCAGCTATATGTTCCTACACGCGGGTTTTTATGGATTAGTCAATTTTTACCACTCATCAAATGTAATATTCCTACTGTAATATATCTACAAGATGCAGGTGTGTACAAGCTAGATTGTGAATGTGGTCTCTCTTACATAGGTCAAACAAAAAGATCTACGATCTTAGATCTAAGACCTCGTTTTGCGCAAATCGGACCAAAAATTAATATTCAAAACTGAAGGTAGCAGGACTAACCATTACATTAAGACATCAAAAATATCTCAGTAACTCCCTTGACTATGGGCACTGTAAAGCACCCGAAACGTCGAGAATTAAAAACTAAGTTAAAATAGTTGATAAAACGCGATAAATATAGTTTTATTCAAAACACTATACTGTTAAACCTTGTAGCTGAAGAAACGTAGATATTTTAAGTACATCTGCAACATACCTGCTATAGACTTTTTTTAATATTCCTCAAAAAAATACTAGAAATATATTATAATTTATATAATATATATATATAATTTATAATTACTACAATAGACAAAAAATTGGCAATTTTTATAAAAATCTTAAATATCCCATATCTTGAAAACGGTTAAGTTTGGGGTATGGTGTTTCATAGTCGAAACAGTCGGAAATGATGCAAACTACAACCCCCTAAAGGACCTAGGTTGGCTTAACCTGTAACCTTGTAGATATATATATATATATATATATATATATATATATATATATATATATATATATATATATATATATATATATATATATATTTTTAAACGTTACCTCCACACTAGGATTTATATTTATATTTTGACGGCTCCGTGGCGTAGTGGCTTAGCAATAAGTGGCTGCGCTTGGGGGTCGCGGGTTCGAATCTCGCACGGAAAAAGTATTTGTATGACCTTACAAGTAATTGTTCCGAGTTTGGATGTTTGTCCTTGTCAAATTTCTGTTTGTAAACTGCCCCTACGATACAGGAGAAAATCCTAGTATATATATATATATATATATATATATATATATATATATATATATATATATATATATATATATATATATATATATATATATATATATATATATCTTATATATTGTATTATCTGGGACATAAAATTCACTCAAAATATTAATATTATAAGTCTTAACATAATAGCCTTAGGTTCAAATATTTTTATTAATACAATAGGCACATTAACTATGATCGGCGCGTTAAATTTTTTCTGCTTATTCTATATAAACTTTTACAAACGACCATACGTAATATAGTAAGTATGCAGTATACTTACTTGTAAGCGATACAAGATGCTGTAACAGCAAACGTTAAGAACAACGCCAGTCCGATAAAACAGTATATAATAACTGTCTGTGCCTCTGTACAGCAGCATGAAAGTACACGAGATATATAAGACGTAACGTTTTACACAATATGCAACAATAAGAAGCTTACACTTACTTACATAATGTAGATATTTTCACCTTACATAACTTTTATGTAAAAAGTGTTTAAAAAATTCATTTTAGAGAGTGTGCTCTGGCTAAATTTCTACTATCGGACAACTAGACATTAACGGGTCCTTTGTTAAATGCCACGTATTGGAATCAAACGGTCTGCTTCATCAAATCACATTCACAGCGAGGAAGTGAAGTAATTTGTCAGTGTCCGTCTTTTCATTCGATTGTAATGTGCGTCTTCAAAGTGTTCGTCATGTGTACAGCAATGTAGTGGAATAAGTTGTCCATCTCTGTCTTTCTATCCAAATACAAGGTGGATGTCTTTAAGGCAAAAGGATAGGCTTTTGTTAAGCTAATTCAGTGTGCTTTAATTCGGCTACATCACTACTTTATACCATTAGATGGAACACAGCTGGCTTTTTATAGGTAAAAAATATCCCTTAAAATTAATTAAATCTGTTTAGTATTCGCTTTATTCTTGTTTTTTTTTTTATATAAGTAATGTTTTATACCGTAATATTTCTTTTAAAGCTTGCATAACCGTCCTTGTTTGTTTTGGTGATCACAAAAAATCAATACAACTTTATTTTAAATGGCAAACCATGTCTGTTTATGATTAGGATCAAGTTTACAACCGAAAGCGGAGTTACTCGCTGCTATATTTTGATATAAAAGAAATCGTTAAAGAAAAGCCCACAAAATAAATAGACTAATGGCGGACATCTAAATAATACATACAGAATTTACTATCTAAACAGCCTGAAGGCAAATGAAAAAAAATATTGTAAATATTTTACAGTTCTTATGACATGACAAAATGAACGTAACTCCATAGACTAATATGACGTTTAGATTAGCCTAGTATAAGCATTTTACTATAGCACAATATTACATTGTTTTGAAAAAACAACTCGAGCCATATTTTTTTTTTTTTATAGAAGAGGGGGCAAACGAGCATGCGGCTCACCTGATGTTAAGTGACTACCGCCGCCCATGATCAACCGCAACACCAGGATAATTGCGGGTGCGTTGCCGGCCCTTTAGAAAGGAGTAAGCTCTTTTCTTGAAGGTCCCCAGGTCGTATCGGTCCGGAAAAATCGCCGGTGGTAAACTATTCCACAGAGAGGTTGTACGTGGAAGAAAACTCCTTGTGAAACGTACAGTGGTGGACCGCCAAGCATCCAGATGGTGTGGATGGTATCGGAACGTTTGCCGTGTAGTGCGTTCACGAAATTTGGCGGCTGGGATTAATCCGAACAATTCCTCAGAGCACTCCCCGTGATAGATGCGATAAAATACGCAAAGAGATACAACATCTCTTCGCAGCGCCAGTGAATCGAGCCGATCGGAAAGCATTCGGTCGTCGACGATTCGAGCCGCTCTGCGCTGGATGCGGTCAAGTGGAAGGAGCTGGTACTGGGGAGCCCCAGCCCAGAGATGGGAACAGTATTCCATGTGCGGCCGAACCTGCGTCTTGTAAAGTTGCAGGCGGTGTGCCGGCATGAAATACTGATATATAATACATAAATAATTTACATGCAAATTTCGTTATCAACAAAATAAAAACTGTTTCCGAGGCTTATTTCCCGGCCTCATAATTCAAAATGGCTAAAATTTCTGCAATATTATTAACTGTACAGCCGCATAAATCATAAAGGGGCGTTAATTTATTACTTTAGATCCCATCGGCTTCGAGATCAAATAAAGAACTAACGCAACTTTGCCTAACAATGTTTATGTTAACTATATCTTAATTTAATATACAAAAGTAATTAAACGAATTTAATTAAAGTATTATTAAGAATACTAATATACTTTTTATAAAAGGAATACTAAATATACTAATACATAAAGGAAAAATGTAAAAAGAAGAAAGATATTACCAGTATCATCTGCACAATAGCCATAGATATAAAAATAACATTATTGCGCTCAGTTTCAGCATAACAACTAGAAAACAGACGTTCTGGATTTTATTTTACTTAAAAAAGGTTGGATATAATATGTTTTGCAGCTTTTTGTAACCTGCAGCTTATAAAAGGCGTTCATTATTAATGCATTATTAATGTCTTCTTTATTATAATTTATTTCTATTAAATAGCAAAACAATCACTACAAGACTATAAATTACTTACCTCCCTGACACTTAGGGTCAGTGCCCAAAAAGCCGCAACGCGGAATATCAGGAGGAGGTTCACGGCGACCCCCTGGCCAATGTATGGCCTTGCCTGCTACGGGCTTGTAACTGCTGTTCAGTCCATAGTAAAAAGCTACCACCTAGTCCAGAAATAATAAGTTACAGATGGATATTTAAATGCCCCCTCTGGGAGGGTTATGGAGAATCCATAACACTGTAAAAATGTTACAGATATTGCCCCATAACTCTCTCATTTATAAGGCTGTTCTCGGCTATAAGACGTTTCCAAGTTACTTTTTTCTATAAAAATATTTTTACATGTTATTTTAGTACAGTTTCTAATTACGATTGTTATCTCTTGGTTAAATTTCATAGTTTTTTTGATGAAAATGTGATATACTGGTAGGTATCTACAAAGTTTATAATATTTAAAAACATACATAAAAACATCACGCCTGTCACCCAGAGGGGTAGGCAGAGACTACGAACTTCCATTTGGCACGTTCCTAACATACCTCTTTCGCCTCCTTCACATCCATATATCCACGCATACACGCCTTTTAGTTAAGGGTGCTCCTAATGTGGCCCATTTTCAAAACATCGCCAATTTGGTCGATAAAACTTCTTCTAGGGCGTCTCTTGCCGACTCTGCCGTTCACTTCTGCAATATGAATTTGCTTTGTCACTCATTTCTCGTTCATTCTTTCTACATGACCAAACCACCGAAGCAGTCCTTTCTTAATTCTGGTCACAACATCATCTTGCACATTACATTTTTCTCTTATCACGCAATTTCTCACTCTATCATTCAGATTCAGCCTTAGCATACTCCTTAAAGACCGCATTTCTACAGCATTTATTCCACTTTCGTGCTTCTTCTGCCACACCCAGCTTTCACTACCACACATTAAAGTAATGATAAACACAGCATTATGAATTACCATACGTGCCTTTTTAGACACATTCTGATTCTTCATAATAGAATGTAGAACCCCATTCACTCTATTTCCTACTATAATATTTAGGAGTTCCAGATGGTCAACCACCGCAGTACCAGACGTTTACCTTTGACGCTTCCACTCGTCGATCTGAGTATTAATTTTTTTTATTTGGCGTAACCGAGTTGGTGATACCGCACTCTATCGGAAGCGATATAAACTGTACTCTAACTCTGCTGAACTGTAATTCTAACGAAGGCGGGCGAACCCTACTCTGCTGCTTAACACGGCTTCGATAACTCCGTGGCGCAGTTGCAGTGCTTAGGGCCGCGGGTTCGAATCAGGCACGATGCAATTATTTGTATGGTCTATAAATATATAATAATAATAATAATTTTTTCGGGTCTTTATGTTGGTCCTTGTGAAATTATTTTGTATAAACTGCCTCCACGAGAGGAGAAAATCCTAACAATTTTTTCTTAAAAAAAGGACTCATGAATTATTTTCTTACATCTCTGCCAACAATTTTTCTCCATCTATTTTCCATTCAAACGGTTCTTAATGATAATTTTTGACTTTACCTTGAGACGGCAATTGATAGTACTTGATCTTATGCACTCCAAAACAATTTACATGATACACAACTACAGTTTTACTATCTATAACTATCTTAACTCAATTAGTAAATCACGTTTTTTTAAGTAATAGAACTGACCTCAAATTTTCCAGTTACAGGATCCAAATCTAATATGGCGTAATCAGCGTCCCTGTCACCAACAGGATCTATTCGTACGTGACCCGTTATGCCTTAATATAATAAAACAAATAAAGAAAATTTTAATAAAATTCAAAAATATTGTAAAGACACAGATCATAATCTAAAGTAAATGGCGTAAATTGCTGTTATATGTTCAAAAGTATGGTTTTGGATTAGACCATTTTAAATGCTTGCATTTTATGACAGATCACCATTACAGTAGCATAATAATCACAGAATTTAACAAGTCCAATACTAAATATGGGCCTCCTCCAAAAAGCGTCAATAATAATATAATATAATATTCCACAACTATCACACATCGCCATCTAGTCCCAAGCTAAGCACAGCTTGTGTTATGGGTACTAGACAACTGATAAATATACTTATATATTTCTAAATACATGAATATTATAGATAAATTACACCCAGACACAGAACAAATGATCGTGCTCATCCCACAAACATTTGTCTTGGGTGGGAATCGAACCCACGACCTCCGGCATAGCAGTCAGGGTCACTAACCACTAGACCAACAGGCCTGTCAATGTCATAATAATAATAATAATGTCCTCCAGACCGAATTTCGGCCACGGCGGTCAGCATCAACGGAGGCTAGCCATCGGCGCAGGACAGGATTATAGTGCCCAAGTGTATGCGCAAGCATAGGTGCACTCTCTCTTCCCTCACTCTCATAATCTGATGGGACGGTAAACCGACACGACCGGAGAGAGATCAGGCGCAAGACCAACGGCTTTACGTGCTTTCTGAGGCACGGGGGTGAGACACCGCCAACTTCCTGACTCCGGGCATCTACTGAGAATTTCTTGACGGAAAAACTCACAAATTTATTTTTTTGGCCGATACGGGATTTGAACCCAGGACCTCATGATCAACAGTCGCACTACTACATCCACTAGACCAACGAGGCATTCAATGTCATATATAGTTAGGTACCACTATATTATAATTCTTTTTTTATTGAATAATGGTGAACAACGAGCTGTATACTTGTTGTTCACCCTTATGGTAAGAGGATACCGTGGCTCATAGACATCTACATTAATCCTCTATGAAGAATCAAAATGCAGATGAGTTGTCACACCAGAGGACTAAGACAGAATATCTCTTTTCTAGTAAAGAGGATTTCTGGTTTTCTACACGCATTAAGCTGCTATTTTACTCTGGTATTCTGGGAGAGCGTAGTCCTATCCCGGTCGAGACGACCCATTCCTGTTTCGTACTACAACTATAGAATAACTGTGGCATGGCTATACCACGTGCAAAAATTCTTAATCAATCTTCTGCTTATTACGGTGAAATGTGGTGATGGATTCAGTTTCGCCGCCAACACATGAGAAAACAACTTAAACACTCAATTTATAAGTAATAAATCAACGAGAATAAATTCGGGAAACTGTTGACTAAACTTTGCTCTTTTATTATTTATCCGTTATTATTTATCGAATTGTGAATATTACAAAAAGAAAAGGTCAATTTCTTATACTTCAGTAGACTAAAAACCATAATAGTTGACTAAAACCCATTTAGTTAAAAAAAAACTTTAGGAAAAGAGCAAATAATACTTGAATTGATTATATTTGTGAAAGAAAACAACAAACGAAGCTTCTGTAGTAATTATTAAAATAATATTATTACTCTGTATAATCTCGATGTTCTCACCGTGAAAATCTCTTCCCCACATACGGCTTGTAATATTTCTACCATCTCTTATGTCTCCACCTTCAGTTAAGGTCTCGTTTAATGCCATTCCGAGAAGATATACTCCGTCGTAAAATGCTCCAATAAAGAAGTTCACCTGATTGTTAAAAACATTTTGTTATTGCTGAGTAGTACACCCCGATTCGTTTGCCCAATGTCTTTAAAAAAGTTGGGAAATACGATCAAGAAGTTGCATACTATTGCACGATGATAAAGCTTCTGAACAGGTGAAGCTCGTGACTCATCCCGCACACATTCCAGACCTCGCACCATGCAAATTCTTAATTTTCCCAAAAAATTTAAATTTTATGAAAGGTTTTACGGGCTCCGTAAACCTTTCATCAAATTTTAGTTTAACTTCTAACCAGCTCGAACCAGCCGTTTCTTTCATTTTTTTTATAAGATAAAGGTGATAAACGAGCAGACAGTCTACCTGATGGTAAGTGGTTGCTGTGGTCCATAGAAATCTACATCTATCCTCAACTAAATATCAAAATGCAGATGCGTTGTCACCCCTGAGGACTAAGATGGAATACCTCGTTTCCAGTTTAAAGGATTTCCGATGCTCTCACACACTCAGCATACGAAACATAGCAACGTTAAGCTGTTATTTTACGCTGGTGCTCTCTGAGATAGTGGTCATTCCTCGGTCGAGCCGACACATTCGTGCTACAACTAATGTAGCTACAACAAGGCTGCCAAGGCCGCCAAGTACAAACAATACAAGCTTCAGATATGTTGTCACCACTTGGGACTAAAATGCATTCATTGTGAAAAAACTAGTGACAATTTTTTCTTGACAAAATGTTTGAAAGTGGGGAAATTATAATCCTGCTGGAAATTAAATTGTTATACCTATTTTAGTAAAGAGCCCATTCTAACATTTTTATCGTGCGTGTGGCTATCGGAGTAGTTGTATTAGTAATTAGTAAAAAACAGTGTGAAAACTGTATTAAAAACGCACCTCTTCACCGTCTGAAAAACTGTAATTGTAATGCTGCTTCGCCCGAGCGCGAACTGCATCTGCGAATTCATCAAAGCGATCGCCGGTGGGCAGCTTGAGAGAGACGCGCAGCAGAGCCTCGTACGCTGCGCGCGCGGCCGCGTCCCGCTCGTCCCCCGCCGCCCAGCCAGTTTCCCCCCAGTACCCTCCCTACCCACGATATAAAAATGTTAAATTAAATGACAAAAGAGCTTTAAGTCCACCCGATGGTGAAAGGTTACTGAAGCCCATGGGAACATGTAACCAACTATAAACAAAAAAAACCTACAGATAGTTTGTCAACTCTGAGGGCTAAAATTTAATACTTCACAACCTGTAGTCAAAAATTACTCATTGTATTCCTCTTTAGAGGGCAATCACAGCATTGAGTGCAGTTCTGCTTAGCGGAAGAAATAATTAGGAAAATGGTACCAATCCAGCGAGACTCCTAGGCAAAAAGGCTGTGTGTTCAGAGGTTGACAGCAGTGAACATCTGTGGCTACTACTTCTTAACAGTGTATAAGGTTACAAGATGAAGCTGTGAAAGAGAAGTATGGATATAAATTTATGTGGTTGGGATGAACCATATGTTGTATGACTTGGAGACTATGTGGGATAAAAGTTTGGTGGATATGGCACCGTTTCTAACTAATAAACTATTAATAAATTTACTAAAAAGTATATATTTCAATGATACATCTAATATGTAAGAAACTTGCGTTGGTAAAAATGACGTTTTTTCCGCGCAAAATATTAACACTATCCATAACAGTATACGTGGTTGCCCCGGTGGTCTATTGGTCGTAAGCGAGACTACTGATCATGTAGTCCCAAGTTCGAATCCCGGGTTGGGCTAAAAGTAACCGATTATTGGGATTTTCTATCAAGAAATTCTCAGTAGCAGCCCGTAGTTACAAAGTTGGCGATGTTATCCTTTACCTCGGAATGCATGTAAAGCCGTTGGTCCTGCGGCTGTTCTGGCGCCAGATCAGGCGTAAGCTCAAAAGACAATGAGAGTGAGGGAAAAGAGAGTGCACCTGTGTTTACGCACACGCTCCTACACTGTAATCCTATCCTGCGCAAATAGTCGCCGTTGAAATTGGCCACCGTGAACAGTCTGGAGGACGAATATAATGACCGCCTATTATATTTATATATTTTTCTCAGAGACAAAATACCTGGAATATCTCGACGTCCAGGAAGGCCCAGTCACCACGTGTCATGCCAAGTGTGTGTGCTGCTAGCAGAAACTCGCGCACCAACGAGCCTCGAACGCTCAAGATTACCACTTAGAGGAAAAAAGCATTTATAGTTTTCTATCTTAACGTTTTTAGATGTTTATTTAAAAGAGCAGTAAAAGAGCTCACAGTCATACACACTCATACCCATATACACCACATACTTAGGAAAACAATCTGGCACAAAACTGTTATATACACACACTAACCTGGTGTTAATTGAATACTGTGGCTTATAGAAAGCTATGTATGGCGAAGAATTAAATCGCTATTATTAAGGACCAAGACAGAAAACTTTGTTACGAGTAAAAAAGAAAGAAAAAAAATATATTTATTTTGCCACATAATCACAACACCATATTGTACTTGGGATGAATGGTTTAAGTGTTGTATATATTATATTTCCCATTTTAAGCCAATTTATTTTAATGAATAAGAATACACAAATAATAACCAACTAAATTAACTACCTATAAATATATGCGTAAAAGCTATACACGTCCCACTGCTGGGCACAGGCCTCCCCTCATTTCTGAAAGGGTTTTAGGGCAAGGAAATGTCCGCCGCGCAGCACCCAATGCGTGTTGGCGAAATTCACATGTCTTCGAAATATTTGTTCTTTCTTATTCCTCAGACATACAGGTTTCCTCAGGATGACTTCCTTCACCGCCAAACATGTGGTAAATCAGCACTTAAAATAGCAATTAACAAATCAGGGGATCGAACCTGGGTTACTCGCGTTCTGTTATATTTACAGCGAGCGTTAACCATCTAAACTACCACGGCTATATATATATAATTAAACGTTATTAATAACATAGTACCAGATGTTACTGAACGTGACAAAAAGGGGTAGCACTTAGCATTTGGCGTGGCGAACCACAGCGAGCCTGTGTGGATCGTTCACCACACTCCAAAAAGGTCTCCGGTTTATCTCACTCACGATACGAGACACAGCCGCATGAGACTGCTATTTTACGCTGGTGATCTAAGAGAGTGCTTTACCACGTGAAAGTTATAAGAAGTGTTGAAGATGTCGGTATTCGCTGCCTTAAATGTAAAACATGAGCATCACATAAATCATTTGCATTCACTAAAATGCTTTAGCTATCATCAACGACTAGATTTGATTTTATTCCAAAATAACGTAATTTTAGGCTCTTCAGTTCAATGGCAAAAAATCAAAAAGATCTTAGGCAAAGTCAGGATTAAAGAATAGGACAGTTTAAATATACCTTCAAAACTAAAATAATTAGTGTTCATGAGAAGACGGGCTTGTTAATTACGATATTTCAAAAATTTTAATGTGTAAGATGAAAGCAGGATTTTTAAACTACACTAAGATTTTCTGCTATATCTAGAAGCAATTAACACACATAAATTTCGAAAGAACAATCACCCAGACGTTTACGTGGTAGAGCCATGCTGCAGTTATATTAGTAGTATAGTTGTAGCACGAATGGGTCGGCTCGACCGGGGAAGGACCACGCTCTCACAAAATACCAGCGTGAAATAGTAGCTTAATGCTGCTGTATTTCGTATGGTGAGTGTAAAGAACCGGAGACCCTTTTTACTGGAAATGAGGCATTCCTTCTCAGTCCTCATGGGTGACAACGCATCTGCATTTTGATTTGTAATGGAAGATAGATGTAGATGTCTATGGGCCGCAACAACCACTTACCATCAGGTGGACTGTGTGCTCGTTTGTCACCCTATTATATATAAAAAAAAAGACCCGGATCAATTATTTGTAGGCCGTACAAATACTTGTTGCGTGCGGGATTCGAAAACGCTGCCCTCAGTTCCGCAACTTATTGCTAAACCACTGCATCACGGAGCCGTCAAAAAATCAAACTAGTTTAAATAACCAAAATATCCCCCAAATATCAACATCAACTTCACGTGATGCACTGTGCTTGTCACATCCACACCAAGTCGAACTTATACGAAAGACAAAGGCAGGTCAGTTGAGGTCGAGGTAAAATTATATAAAATTACAATTATACCACAACCGTGTGGGTTCGGGGTACAAATATCCACTACCCCATATCGTCCCGTGGGTGTCGTAAGAGGCGAAAGAGGGACACTGTAACAGGCAGCAGCATCTTACTGATAACAACTCAAAATAATTTTAAAAAAAACTGCAGATGCTTATTCGCCTACCAAGCGTTGCAACTATGGCAAAATTCCCACAATGACGCTATCTATAGGGGAAGTTTATGTTCCGCAGTGGACATTTACTAGATAATAAACAATTTACCAGACCCTTAAATTATATCTTTGCGTGATGTACATGATAAAAAATTATCCAAACTAAAATTCCCATACCGGCGAGGCGATGGAGCAAGTACTGTTAAAAGTGTGTTCTAATATTGCAATCGCACATCCATTTCTCAACCATTACGCCTTTCATTGCGGGATGTCGAAGACACAATACTTTTAAAACTAACGTCAATTTCAAATAATATAGATGCTTTTGTTAAAGACGTTTATTGTGCATCAATACATTGTCCAACGAAACAGGTATACTCGTTATACCGTCTGAAATATCTATTTACTTTTCATTAACGTAAAAGGTGAGAAAAGAGTACGATATCAAATTACCTGTATTACCTGTTGAGCAAACATCGGCACCCTTTATACAAATACAATAAACTTATATATTACCTCTAGCGTACATGCTGACGTCACGGAGAAGGGCTTCACAGGACTCTTTTTCGTTGCCATCTAACTCTCTGACAGCTTTTAATACACCTTCCTTCCGAAGCCCCCATTCAAGACTCTTACCTTATTAAAAAAGTAAATAACATTTCATTATAGCCTGATTAAGACATAAATATCGATGTAACAAAACTAATCAACCCTTTTTTCACAATACGTGTACTATTTTTTTTCGTAAACGACCTTGGTTGTGTTTAGATACATGAGTCGTCGCAGGCTCAAAATCATTCCTGAGGACTAGCTTAGAATGTCTGACAGGTGGTAACCAGTAATTGGATCAAGATGTCATCTACTATTAACACTAATGTTGATTAGCAGAGTAATAAGATGCCCTGGTTGTGGCATCTTCGTAAACGCCACCCTCATTTAAGGGATCACATCCATTTACTCCCATAAAACTTTTATTTCTATTTTAGTTAATTCAACATAGATAGACCGTTATAAAAAGAAGAAAGTCGAGCATAATGAGTTATTAGGTAGGTAATAAACGTTACGCGAAATGACATATGACAAGAGTAAAGTGCAGTTACGCCAAATACAATACGTAATATTATTTTTGGTTTGTATTTAATGCTTAGAGTAATCATTACATACATGTAAATGAAATGTTAATTGTTCGGAACATACATAATTAGTCGTCAAAGGTGTAAAACTATGTTGATGAAACTGACTATATAAGTCATGTTGTGGATATACAGGTTGAAACCAGTGGTTTGGTTTCACTTATAGAACGTAAATTCAATGAATTTAAAAAAGAAACGCTATTTTCTTTCATAAAAATTTAAAAAGTTTCTGTTCGACACCGTCCGCAAATTCATGGATACCCTATACGCCCGAGTTACGTAATCACTATGAAGATCACCGCCCGCGCTAGTTACCTACACTACATTCCAATAAAAACACAATAGGTACACATAACCTGTAATGTACTTTCTTTCTTTTCCTTCATACTTTCATCCTGGCTTAGGACAACCAAAAATTGAGGAATTAAGGAAAAATTGAGAATTTACTAAAAAAATATTGTTATTTTTCATTGGATTTACGTTTTGTAAGTGAAACCAAACCACTGGTTTAAGGACAACGGTGTTCACACTAACACCCTGTATAGGTGCTATTAAATTTACTAACCAACAGTTAGAGAAAACAGATCAGACTTGTCCAGCAAAAGAGCGACATGCGCCCAACCGAACCGATCGAAGACACTAGTGAAGACGCGTGGCAACCGGCACTGGCAGTACGACATCCGTGTCAGTGTTGGATATTTTCCTTTGTCATTGAACAACGTCTGTGGCTGTGGAGACAATGAGTTATTTAGATTTGGTACTAATAGTCACGGTTAGATTCACAGAAGAGCTGAGCTATATGCTATATTCCGTAGTTTCATTAAATATAGGTTAATACAAGTGAGTCACTCTGCGTTTAGACATTATCTGCTGGTGGCTCCATGATCCTTATCCTTACCTGTCTGTCGATAGGTTGGAGATGACAATGGGCTGTAATTATAGTCTTCGTTAGCTAGCTGTTAGCTCGTTAGGCGCTCTAGAAGTATTTCAAAAATCTATAATACGTTGTCACTCCTAAAAACTAAACTGGACTGTTTCATCATCACCTACTACTACCTACTAGCCATACATCAATAGTATGGCTTTCAACAATCACAATACAAAATACAGTACGTAATTTGCCACTTATATTTCATAACGTTCTGGTGATCCTGTTTAGGTCATGCTGGAACTTATAACCCAGATATATTTGCGATCTTAATTTTTGTAGTGTGTTACGTATCTAACATGCAAGTCAAAGTTTGATAACGTAAAAGTCAATGTTCCTCGGAGAAACATTGGAAAAATTTCCTCCCTACCACTGAGGAAAAGGTTATCGATTCAAGTTTTTTTAGTCATATAAAACGATACATCTAATGCACATTGATTTAATCCATAAATTAATTGACCGTTAAAGAACACTTTCATAACTGTCCCAATGCTAAAATAAACTCGTAAATAACTATCAATCTTTTCAATTCAATTTCATGCAATTTTTTTGATATAAATACATAACGAATCTCTGCCTGCGACAGTACATCTGAATCTGATCCTCCGTCCAACCTATATATAAAAATAAAATATGAGAAAGTGACAACGGGAGAACCATTGTACAGTTTTCGGCACTAGAATTTTTTTATATAGTAAAAGGGTGACAAACGAGCACACAGTCCACCTGATGGTAAATGGTTGCTGTGGCCCATAGACATCTACATCTATCTTCCTTAGAATGCCTCTTTTCCAGTAAAAAGGGTCTCCGGTTCTCTACACTCACCATACGAAACACAGCAGCACTAAGCTGCTATTTGACGCTGGTATTCTGTGAGAGCGTGGTCCTTCCCCGGTCGAGCCAATCCATTCGTGCTACAACTATATAATTAATATAGCTGCAGCATGACTCTACCACGTAAAAAGTTAAAATTAAAGAAATTACTCTTATACCCAGCATAATTGATTTTTGACAGTCTGTAACTGGACATCATTTTAAAAAATATATAAATTGACTTCTATTACAATCGGATCAGATTCATATTGTATAAAGTCGCGTAGAAAGTATACTCTATCGATTAAAAAATATAGAGTATAAATAATAGAGAGAAAAAAATATCTGATACATATTAGTAACCTATGATCACAAAAATTAGTTAACTAACTTTGAAAATATTAATTTGGCAATATCTTCCTTTTCATGAGAGGGATAAAAAGTCAAAATTTATAATTTAATTTTCTTTTTCCATTACAATCTATAAAACTGCTGATCATAGGCTTCCTCTATAATTATCTTTTATAACAAACCATTTAATATTGAAATAATATATAACTTACTCGAGTGCCTTTTCTCAGATTCCGCAATCTGTGCATACGACTGACCACGCTGGCTGGAGCCGCTAGCTCACCCTCTGATGGCGGCTACATATGATAAAAATGTAATTATATATTATACAATCAATAGTGAAAGTAAATAGTAATCACAATAATAGATAAGAAGGAAGTCCAAAACGCTGCTCTAGAGGGTCAATACATTCCTAAATATATTTTACAAATATATTTAGGAATATAATAGAAAATAGACAGGTGTCAACTATGTTTATTTTGTCTAAATATTTTAATAAAAATAACTATACATTTTAATTGTAAAATTTTAGTGCACAAAGGAAATTTTTATTGTTGTCATAGATTTAAATAGTATAACAGTGGTTTATATAATATCTGAAATTAACTACGAGACATAAAAATTTTTCATGATTGTGACATAATATGCCAAATGTAACAAAACAATTCGCAACAAAGGATTTCTGAAATACTATATATTTGATTGACTGATGAAGAGCTATCGTACCGCAAAGCCACATAAGAGTTTGTCGGGATATTTTTCATATTTGCGCATGGGGATTTTGTTTTTGTTCCCACTCCAGTACCTGTTCAGTATTTGAAAAGTTCTAGTCCGCGTATGATAACTTCAAGACACGGTTGCTAAGGCCGCCATCGTTTGTTCTAGCGACGCCATACGTTCGTGGATCTCTTACACTGCAGCTTCCAATTGCAGAACCGTCCTGTGACGCACCTACGTAACGACGCATGCGTCTTGTTACCAAGACAAGCAGCCTTCATATTTTGACTTTGACTTTTTTATATCTTCAGTGTAATTGTTAAGTTACTTTATTGTGTTTTTTTTAATTTGTTTTAAGTTATTCTTTTTTGTTATTGTATTTAACTGTTGTGAATGCAGTCCGTAACCCAATCTAGTGATGACACGGCAAACGCAACACTTATATGTACACAGTGCAACAAGTCATTCAAATCTTTAAAAGGCCTCAACATACACACTACAAAAACACACAGGAAATGTATTAGCCAAAACAGTTCACCTTTAGACCCTTTTATTCCAAATACGCCTACTTTTGCAGCCAACTTTCCAACTCCTTTCCACACATATCTTAGCCATTTGAAAAATAGTATACAGACAGTTAAAAGAATCCCTCGAGGAGCTCGAATAACCGTTGCTACACATTTGTCACAATTAATCCAGAAATGTTACATAAGCAATTGTACTCAAGACTGGCAGAACCTATTTTTATTTTCATACAGCACACTACATATAACAAAAACTGATAAACCAAATTTATCCTTGACACAAAAGATTAAAAATAACTGTACTGTCAGCTCCTCACCTTCTCCCGCACCTCTAATCAAACATGATGCCCCTCGTAATCGCAACAAACTAATCGAAAACAAAATCTGTGACGGAGATCTCAAAGGTGCCGCTCGCCTTTTGTTCTCAAACGAGGTACTTTCACCAGATACCCCTGACACCCTTCAGGCCTTACGGTCAAAACATCCTCTAGCTCCAGTAAACCCATATTTTTTCGACCGACCAACAGTAGGGCAAGCATGCCTTCAAATTCAAAACAAAGATGTAACGGATGCCATTTTATCTTTTAAACCAGGTTCGGCTGCAGGTTTGGATGGAATCTCACCGCAACATTTGAAAGACTTAACATCGCATTCTGTGGGTGATGCGGGTGAGCAACTTGTAAATTCAATCACTAAATTAATTAACTTTATGTATTCCGGTAATGTCAATCCAGAAATTGTTCCAATTCTTTTCGGCGCGAACCTCATTGCTCTCACCAAAAAGGACGGAGGGGTGAGACCAATTGCTGTTGGATCAACACTACGACGCCTGGCCTCCAAAATTGCTGTTCGACATATTTTACAGAAATTAAATTCGGAATTTGAACCCGTACAGTTAGGCTTCGGTGTAAAAGGAGGGTGTGAGGCAGCCGTCCATGCCCTACGTTCTTTCCTAACATATGGACATCCTGACGTGTTGCTCAAAATTGATGTCAAAAATGCTTTCAATTCGGTAAATAGGGGGACCCTACTGACTGAAATAAATCAACATATACCCGAAATATACAATTATCTTCTTCTCAGTTACGCTGACCCAACAAAATTGTTATATCGATCTAATGAATTATCCTCGGAAGTAGGTTGTCAACAAGGTGATCCCCTTGGACCAGCAATTTTTAGTTTGGCTATAAATCCCATAATCAAAAGTTTAAATTCTAAATTCAATATTTGGTATCTGGATGACGGAACCTTAGGAGGTGATATGGAAACTGTATTTTCTGACCTTTTTTCAATCAAAAATAAATTTGAAGCCATTGGTTTGGAGCTTAACTTTAGCAAATGCGAACTTTTTATAAATAACTGCAACTTAAATTTAAATGACATAAAACACAAATTTAATACTTTGGCACCAAATATTAAAATAGTTAACAGTAATTCCCTTTACCTTTTAGGTTCTCCAATTTTTAACGAATCTATTTCTGAATATATTAATAATTCAATTGCTAAATTTCAAAATTCTGCTGACCGTCTCCTTGAAATTAGTCCACATTATGCACTTTGCATTTTAAAATCTTGCCTTTTTGTCCCGAAATTTACGTATGTGCTCCGTTGCTGCTCCTTTTGGAATCACCCAGACCTTTTGACACAAGTGGACAACTTAATCAAAATAAGTTTAGAATCGATTCTTAATATACACATGAACGAACAATCTTGGACCCAAGCATCCCTACCCATCCGTTATGGTGGTTTAGGAATTCGCAAAATTTCCAGTGTCTCTTTACCAGCCTTCCTATCTTCTGTCCACAGTTCAGCAAATCTCATAAGTAAAATTTTAAGGGCATCCCCTTCAAACTTTGAGATTGCTGGCCTGGAAGAAGCTAGAAACGCTTTCTTAATTACATGCCCTGGTCAAAATTTTCAATTTCCTCTAAATTCACAGAGGAGCTGGGACGACATAAACTGCAAATTGACTTATGACAATCTTTTGAGCTTTAGTACAGGTTCGGCGCGTGCTAGGCTTTTGGCCGTGGGTACGCATGAGGCCGGCTACTGGCTTCACGCGTATCCTTCGTCAAATACAGGAACATTTCTTGAGCCTGACACGCTCCGAATCGCAACCTGTCTACGGCTTGGGGTTCCGGTCTGCGCTCCTCATAAATGTCCGTGTGGCAGTGACGTCGACAAGCTAGGATATCACGGGCTATCATGCCAAAAAAGTGCAGGTCGCTTCTCGAGACATGCAGCACTTAACGATATCATACGCCGGTCTCTTGCCACCGTCAACGTGCCAAGTCTACTTGAGCCGTCTGGTATTGCAAGAGACGATGGCAAGAGACCGGACGGTATGAGTTTGATTCCATGGAGGATGGGCCGGGTGCTGGTATGGGATGCAACCTGTTCAGACACGCTGGCCCCTTCCCATCTACGTGGAACCAACAACAGAGCTGGTGCGGCTTGTGAAGCGGCAGAAAAGGCTAAAGTTTGCAAATACAGGGGTCTAGGCTCCGAATATATTTTTGTCCCTTTCGGTGTCGAGACCCTTGGTCCGTGGGGTCCTAGCGCTATAAGCCTTTTTAAGGAAATAGCAAAAAGGTTAATCGACGTCACAGGAGACCGAAGAGCTGGCAGTTACCTCGGACAAAGAATTAGTCTAGCTATTCAACGGGGAAACGCTGCCAGTATCTTCGGAACCTTGCCTAAAGGACCTCTTTTTTAATAATTTAATTTAGTTATTATAATATATATTTTTAAGGTTTTTAGTATTAGAAATAATGTTTATAAATTTATGGGTTAGATTTAATTTAAAGTATATTTATCATTGTATATTGATTGTTTACATTATGTAATATATCAAGTTCATATTCTTTAGTAACTATTGTATTTTTTACAAATAAAAAAAAATATATTTTTACCTTATTTTACTGTTTAGATATTCATTAACTGCTTATTACAAAGATAAATCACAAAAAAATATACGTTTGGTCAAAGTTTCCGGATTTCTATATGTAACCTCTTACATTCCAATTATAAGGATTTATGCTTGGCTCTACCCATCGTCAAGTTGTCCTCACAAGGCTATCTTTACAGCTATCTTGATGAAGATGGAGTCCCTTTTTATTCGTAAACTATGGCTTCCTGGCTTTTACATCGTATTTTTAATCTGAAGTAATACGCTATGTAGATTTTGTAACTTAAGAGAGATCATAAATAAGATAATTATTTAAAAAAGAGGAATGCGTGAACATAATGAGCTTCCTTCAACTTTTTTTTAATTATGTATATGACCTTACTCAAGTATATAGTCTACTTTTGGTGTATTGCCGCCTCTTCCACAAGGTCTTTCTCAGTATGGGTTTATTGAAGCGATGGCGTAGCTTTCTATACTACCACAAAGTACATACATAAACACTCACGCCTGTCACCCAGAGGGGTAGGCAGAGACTACGGACTTCCATTTGGCACGGTCCTGACATACCTCTCTTCCGCCTCCTTCGCCTCCTTTACATCCATATATCTACGCATACATGCTCGTCGGTTAAGGGTACTTCTAACGTGGCCCATTTTCAAAATATCGCCAATTTGGTCGATAAACTTTTTCCTAGGCCGTCCCTTCCCGACTCGGCCGTTCACATCTGCCATATAAATTTGCTTTGTCACTCTTTCCTCATTCATTCTTTCCACATGACCAACCAAAAAATTATTAAGTATTAAAAAAACAACCACAAAGTATTAAGTAAATACTAATTTCAATTAAAAATATTTTAACTTTGACAATGAATTTGACTTCTCGTCGAACATCAAACACAGGACCTTCATTCGACGATTATTTTAAAAGAAGCCAGCTTACAATTGTGCAAAAAGTCTAAAATCGATCTGAGAAAACAGGCGAAACTGCGCACAATGGAAAAAACCTATTGTGCAAATTCATGAAAATTTACCACTAAAATTACCACCTCCAAGATATACTAACCACTACACTACAACATAATACCATTTAAATATAATATTTCCTTAGAGCCGTGGTAGCTCAGATGGTTAGCACAATACCCGAGCATTACCGGGTTCGATCCCCGCCGGCACCAATGAAATTTTTAACTGCAATTTTAAGTTCTGATTTACCACGTGCTCGGCGGTGAAGGAAAACATAGTGAGGAAAACTTGCAGGTCTGAGAAATAAGAATAAAAAAATATTTCGAAGGCATGTGAAGTTCGCCAACACGCATTAGGGCAGCGCGGCGGACTATTCCTTGCCCTAAAACCCTCTCAGAAATGAGAGGAGGCCTGTGCCCAGCAGTGGGACGTATATAGACTGTAGTTTTACTTTTACTTTTATAATATTTCCTTGTCGGAATTTTCGAACGAAAGGAAAGGAGAATGAAATAACAGTTATTTTATAGAATTTTCCCATAAATATACCGAGTATAACTGACATCTAGTTGCTGGGTCTTACCCAGCCATCAACTACGAGTACACCACAAGGTTCCATGAGTGTTGTAAGAGGCCTGTCGGCTTAGGTAACCGAAACAGGACATGGAGAGCAGCATCTTTCTGGAAACTACTCAATGAAACTACTCTGCGGGCGTCGGTGTCGCGGCGGCGGCGGCGGCGACAGTGACAGCGGTGGCAGCGGCAGTTGCGGCTGCGGCGGAGGCCACAGAGGCGGTGGCGGCGGAGGGCCCTCCCTTACCCGCGGCCTTGGCCTTGGCGGGTGGCACACAGGCCTTGCTTCGGCCCGGTGATCGGCTGGCTTGCCGGTCGCCGCACATGCATCACAGTGCGGCGTGGCGGAGCAGGTCGCCGATATGTGTCCGGGCTGACAGCAGCGGAAGCAAAGGCCACTGCGGTCAACCTCCGAGGCGCATCTCACTGATACGTGGTGCCCCACGAGACAGCGATAGCACCTCAGAGGTCTGGGCTCCAGCAGCTTAACCTGCACTGAGACCCAGCCCACCAGAAGCCTTCGACCCTCCACTATGGTTTTGGCCGCCGTAACAGGGCAGCACACCGTGGCGGCATGCATACCCTGTTGGTCCGGGCGTATGGCGCCTGACCTGACCTGGTCCGTAGTGCACCCCCCGGACCTGACGATGGCGGCCACCAACTCCTCCTCCGATACCGAGTCGTCCAGACCCATGATGAGCAGGTCTGCGCATCTGACGGGCTTGGACACTCGGGCCTCGTCCGCGTCCAGAGACGCTCTGAGCTTCGCTGCCAGAGCGTCCGCGGTCGCGCCACTGGATTCCCCGGGAACCTCCAGCATATGGGCCCCCGTCTGGGTGACTTTGAGCCGGAGGCCCCCGGTGATCCCGAGCTCCCCGAGATCCACCGCCTCCTTCGCCTTCGCGAGCAGGTCGCGGTAGGTAACGCCCTTCTTTCCGCGTCCGGCTGTAGTGTAATCACTACAGCTGTGGTCTTCGGGGTGCGGAGCCTAGCCGCCATCTTGCGCGCCCTGAACTGGCGCTGCCGCTCCTGCTCCTTGGTCTTTTTGGCTGCCTTTTTCCCCTTCTTTTTGTCCCCGACCACCTGCCAACCGGCTTCAGCTGCGGGAGGTGTAGGGAGCTGGGGGGGCGGTGACGGCGACGGCAGCTGGCTTTCCGCTGGCGCTGGCACATTCGCTGCAGGCACTGGTGCTGGTGCAGCCACCATCTGTGCTGCCGCCTTGCCCTTTTTCGCCTTCGTCTTGCCTCTCTTTCCCGTCGCCGGCTTAGCCGGAGCCGGTTCAGCCGGAGCCGGTTCAGCCGGTACCTGCTGTTGCCAACCCGACTGGCCAGCATGGTGACTACGACAATAATATCTGTTCATGAATGAAATGATGTCAGTCATTACAACCTACAAAAGTCTACTGCGAAACATACGCTTCTCCATCGATTCGATAAGGGGGATATTTGTCATATTCACCCCATTTGGCAGGCGGGTGAACGAAATAGTAAGCGAGCTCAAAATTATTATATATATATATATATATATATATATATATATATATATATATATATATATATATATATATATATATATATATATATATATATATATGTAGCATATATGTATATAGCAGCGGCCTAGGACTACATTAAAATGTATTCTTTGGCACTTAGTTAAATTTCTTTTCTTTTATTTTTCGACCTTGTACTTATCGTCATTTCAATTATGTATCATATATTTTTATGTATAATTTTTATGTATTACTATTTACTATTTTTTTTAAATATAAAACAGTGTTTGAAAAACAAGAGTTCAATGTTTTTATGGTCAGGAAAAACCAAGCCGAGAGTTCTTTTTAGGGACATTTTTTCTGCTTACAGGTATTTTCAGCAAATAACCTTACTTAAGTATTCACACGGGGACGTGTGACTTGTCAGGAAAGCCGAATGTAAATGAGGGTAGAAAACTAATAAATCCCTCCCTATCCGTTCCAGCAGTCTAAGGAAGCAGGAAACTAAAATCAGTCATTCTACGAGCCTTGTTATAGTTATTCTGTCCGTGGAAGTAATTCTTTTAGTACAAACAAAGTGGATGATGTTGCAGAGAGGCTGTTTTCTATCGCATCGTAATAGGCGGCTTATATGTTGGTTTACATACTATATTTATTTTCGTGATATCTTATATTTACTTTTAACTTCTTTCTATATTTCATGACTGTTTCATAACATAAAGTCGTAAACCAAGTTAAATGAATATTTATTTAAATATTTTAAAAGTATTTTCTAACACCCACATATTCTTCTTGTAAACCGAGAAATTTTCGCAAAATTAGAAAAGAAAAAGATAAATTGGAATCGCTAATTGGCCAATGTATAAGCCAATTGTTATGTCTATCTTAAAGAACAAATAAAATAAATAAAACTTCATAAATACAACAACGAACCTTCAATGACAACAAATGAACAAACTCTAATTTAATTAGAGAAAGTTTCAGCGTCCAGGTAAAAGAAAATTTCTGCTATTGAGCGTTTAAAACTATGATGCTGTTTCGATTAAAATTTTTGTCAAATTATTTCTTATTTTAAATGTAGTACTTGCATGACCGAGCTTTGCTCGGTTTTAATTAAAAATTTTATGCAATTAGTTTAATTAAATTTTTTTAAAAAATACTAAAAAAGGGCTCGAAATAATAGATTTTCTCAGAAAAGAAACTTGAAAAAAATGAAAAAAAAGTCGGACCGAAGACAGGACGCGAACCAAGGCATTACGATTTCGCGACCGCTCGATATCCACTTGAGCTATTACGATCATTAACACAATGTCAAAATTTACCTTCTTATACTGTAGCAGTTTTTCATTGCCTGAAAACACGGACAAAAAGACATTTTCTAAAAATAAATCCTAAAACGATTTATTGCCCCCGAAACTCCCTGGACACAAAATTTTGTGAAAATCGTTGGAGCCGTTTCCGAGATTCTGATCATATATATATATATATATATATATATATATATATATATATATATATATATATATATATATAATTTCTCGTTTATATATAATATATTTATATAAAAATATATTTAATAAAATAATACTTTGATTATAAATAAGCTTATAATTTAATTCAACACACTATATAATTTACATACTCTACTACTGGATGCGCTGGTTGTATATCTCCATCTAATTTTATCTGAAAAAATGTTACCGCAACACTAGGATTTCCTCCTATGTGGTGGGTCACAATGACAAACATCCTGACCCGGACAGTTATTTGTGGGCCATAATAATACTAGTTCCGTGCGGGATTCGAACCCGCAACCCTCAGCGCTCTAACATTACTAAGTCACTGTGCCACTGGCGATTATGGTAAATCCTCCAACTCACCAATTTTAATATGGCTAATCAAGTAAAGGTTTTTACAGGCTGTTAAAAATGTGTTAGAAATGAGAAATAAATAAAAATAGTGTCTAATTTATATTCCCCTTGTACATTGTATATAGTTTCGAAAAAAAACTCGGTAACTGTTAGGTACTAGGCTACATTAATTGGATAGCGCATTCCCTTTTTAAGCTCGCCGAGAGTAAGTAATTATCCTCTCTCAGCGAGAAAAACAAAGAAAGTATGCGCTCACTTCAAGTTATTTAAATAAGTAATTATTTTAAAAGAGCCCCTAAGGATAATTAGAAGTCTTTTCTAAGCAATTCTCAAGAGGATATATATATCGTTTCTTTCACGCTAGCACTTAAGTATCATTTAAATGGACTTGAACAATGGAATTACTTGTTGTAATTAGAAATTTTAAGCAGTGTGTGGTTTGTACAATACAAATACATACTACTATTTAACTTGTTATGGAGTTGTCATATATTGCAGTGACCGTCAAAAAAACTGCACATTTAAATAATTATAAATTTGTAAAACAATTATCGAAACAGTAATTTAATTGTATGTAATCTGCTAAAGACTGCAGCTTCATTTCCCGTCTAACAGTCATGCGATTAAGAGTGTGATCGGAGAGTTTTTGTGTTCTTCTGCGGCGGGTCTTGCAAAACTATGCTCCGACCGCATGGATAGTTCACTTTATTAGTCCACTGTATTGCAGTCTTCTAGGCACTGAAAACGGTTTTGTAAATTCGAGCTGTAAGTTTCCGGGACCCGCGCACAAGGGGGACGGGGTGTCTCGTCTAATGAAGTCATATTAGACGAGACCTCTAGAACTTAACGTTTAGGTTCAGTGTGCTTCTAACCATTCGGTGATCGCTGCCAGTTTTTACCCTCGCGATCACTGAGAAATCATTAAACAGTTGGTGTCTGGTCGTCACAATGAAGTCAATCTTATTTTATCGAACCGTCGGGGCTCGACCAGGTCCACTTTCTGTGGGGCTGCTTCTGGAAGAAAGAGTTCATCATAAAAAGTCCCTCTTTCTCCATGAAGTCGACCAGCTGCTGGCCCCTTGGGTTCCGTTGCCCTATTCCGAATTTCTCTACTTTCAGCTCGCCGTTCTCTCTTGTGCCTAGTTTTTCGTTGAAGTCTCCTATTAAAACCGTAAAGTGAGTTTTGGAGAAATACATGGCTTTGGAGATATCCGCATACATTTCCTCTACCTCCTCATGTGATTTTGAGTTTAAGCCTACACAACCCTTGTCGACACACTCACAATATTTACAACGTTGTTAACGCTAATAGCTATTCTCATAATGAAGAGTTAAAATAACTATATACTTCTTTAAAATAAGAATTAATATCAAAAACATCACTAATTATGGCTGATTTTGTATTTTATTTCATTTGTTTTCTTAAAAATAATATATACAAATTCATAATTCAAGATTGTAGTAACCTAACGATATTCTCTTTGTGTAACTAATATAATTAACTGTATCGCATCTTATCTGATCTCGTGTACTTAGGCACAGCGGTGACACTCCCTGTACGTGAGAGCTTAAGCACCGGTGACCTTGAGTCGAAGCGTGTAACGCTAGGGTTGATATCGAACCGAAATGGAATATTATAGACTTATACCAAAGAGGATACATAGTAGGTACATGTTATATATTATGTAAATTTATGTATTTGGGTGGTGAAAGATACGTTCAATTTTAAATCAACTTTTATTAAATGAGAAATATTAATATTTCTCATTTAATAAAAGTTGATTTAAAATTGTATTGCAAAAATTCGTAGCATGTATATTTAAAACAAATTGTTCCCTATGTGTTGAGGAGATAAGTTATTTTTATTTCTTATGAAATAATTCATAAACACAACAATGAACAAATACAAAAACTCTTTATAGATATCTTAAATTTCTTGACTCTCTAGTGGTATTTTTAATAGTGTATATTTCAGTTAATGTAATATAGTAAAATTATTGGCGATATATTAGTTTTATTATCATGGTATTTCCCCATAATTCTTGTTAAGATCATATCGACTTTCATTAAAATGAGTTCACATATTTTTAGGTATCATAAAACATTATTAAAAATTAAACTAACAAAACAGGGGCCCTTGTTTTGTGCAGTGGAATTTATTTTAATTCTTATCACTTAAAATCACTTCCAGTAATACTTATACATATACTATAATATCATTTATTTAATAACAACATTAATATTTATCAAAGCATATAAACCGGCTATAAAACTAATAACGTTACTTGGTAACATAAACTTAGTACCTACATGAATAGAATAGTAATATGTACATTAAGATATCAGTAATATTCATATACTAATTGAAATATTATAATATCACTTGACGAATATATTCATCCTATACTATTAAACGAGCAATTCTTGTATATATGTATATATATATATATATATATATATAATCGGGATCTCGGAAACGGCTCCAACGATTTTCATAAAATTTAGTGTCCAGGGAGTTTCGGGGATAATAAATCGATCTAGCTAAGATTTATTTTTAGAAAATGTCTTTTTGTCCGTGTTTTTAGGCAATTAAAAACTGCTACAATATAGTTAGAATAAGAAGGTAAATTTTGACAGTTTGGTAATGATTATAAATAGCTTATTGGTACAATGGGCGGTCACAAAATCGTAAAACCCCGGTTCGAGCCCAGACCGACCGACCGACTTTTTTATTTTTTTTTTCAAGTTTCTTTCTTTTTTGAGAAAATATATTTTTTTCGAGCCCTTTTTTTAGTATTTTTTAAAAACACGAAAATTTAAATAAAAATAATTGCACTCATGATTTTTTATTCAAATAACCAGTTCAGTTTTTTCTGTTATGTCGCTAAGATCAAAAAATATTATTTATAATTCATCAGTATGTAATTTGTATCTAAATATAATTTCCAAAACACACGAATTAAAAAAATCGAGCGAAAAATACCGAGCAAAGCTCGGTCAACCGGGTACTATTAACTAATACTGACAAATATCGGTATTACTACTAGCCCTCGGCCAGGGCAGTCGGCGACTGCCCGTTCAACGCCCCGCGCGCCTCTCAAAGCCCCCGCACACATCCAGACAACCACACATAGCCGCAAGCGATTTTACGTGCACACATGCTTAAGTGTCGTTTCTTTTCGCGTAGTGTATATATTCTTTGACTTAGGTTAGTATTGAATAAGTAAATGTTATTGCCTTTGTTCGAAGTACATTGTGTGCGTAACGTAAATCATACTCAGCACTTTACTGTAATATAAAGTTACTTCCAACCTGTTTCAAGTTTTCGACAGAAACTACTTGTGCACACACCTACAATACCAATAAATAAAATTGAAGTGCCTGTTTTTTATTGTCAAAATAACAACTTTTTACTAAATGCATATGAAAATATGTACTTACGAGTATAACAAAAAAATTTTTTTAAATGTTTTATCTGTCTGTTTCTTTGTTCCGGCTAATCACCAAAACGGCTGGTCCGATTTTGACGTTCTCTGGCGGATAGCTGGTGTTACAGGAATAACATTTATTTTAGACATTCAGCATTATTTTTTACAAAGATAGAAAATGTACAGACATCTGCAATTTACATTTTTATTATAATTGTGTATAGATAGTATACGACTTTGGGTCTATTCTCCTCCTAGTTTTGACTTTATAGAGCAGCAAAGCTTAAGCTGACCATATTACCCCCATGTACCTTATTTGATTAGCTTTAGTCCTAATCCACATAATATTCCAGCTATATTAATATTAGTAGCTTTGTAGCTTAATTTTTTTTTACGTTGGTCCCCATCACGGGTCTAGTTATTTTAGGTTTAGATATTCCGCCACCGGACATTCGCTATACAATGTCCCACATCCACGGAACAACGTAGATACATTTATTCTTTCACACAATCGGATAATTAATGCTGAATTACCAAATCGACAGGTGTTACAACTAAACAGAACCTCCTATATAGCGTTCTGTTTAAATACCTAATCAGACCACACACCAAGTGAAATGTAAATTTTACGCTTTTTTATACTGGGACACAGTCTTCTTCTTGATTAATATTTTCCTTTATTAACTGTTATTTATTTATTTATTTAAATAGATACCATCGACAATATCAGTAAACATTGTTACAATCAAAATACTACATTTTTAGATAAAGTAAAATTAATAAAATTTTTAGATAAGTCTTTACAGGCATATACATCATTATAAGAGAGAAAAAAACTAAACAACATATAAAATCTAAAACAAAAAGAAATTAAACTAACCAATCAAAGTAAAAGCACCACACCCAGTAATAATTACAATAAATAATAATTTTGAATCATTAATCTGGCAAGGCAGGTAAAAGTAAGTTTTTACATTTTCTTTTAAATACACTGTTTTCCATTTGTCCCTTACCTGAGGCTTCAAAAAACTAATGCTTTGTAGAGACTAACCTGGTCTCCCATACCAGTGATAATAGGCGTGTTCCAGTAAGCAGCAAGTCTAGCTACAGGTTCTAGAGCGAACGCGCACGCAGGACCTACGAACGCAATAACGTCGTCCTTGAAATGCATGTCTGCTGCCAACCCTGGAGCGATAGCGCCGGAACATGACGGATAACTATGACAAATAATAAAAATCTATATGAGCATAGTAGTAGCGTTATTTTTGAATAGCAATTAATTGGCAAAACCTTCCAGTCACTTTGTACCCGACGTTGCGAGAGCTTGGTAGCGTCGGTCATACACTGAAGTGTTGAAAGATGCAACATGAGAAACCATTACATACATTGTACTATAAAAATAAGGTAAATCTAGGAAAAACCCAGGTTTCTACAACTTTTACATATATCTGTATAGCCGGAAGATATCTCTGTAGACAAAGTCAACAGAAATAATACTTGAAAAGTGCCAGTGGTTTCATTATACTTTAATTCTAATACCTAAATTAATTATCTTACCTAAGCCTACAGTCACTGAGGGAACTGAGGGAACTGAGGTATTTTAGTTAGGTTGGTATGCTAGGGGATTACCTCATGCTTAGGTAAAACAGTACCATCGAACTATGACGGTGATGGAATGAACAGATTACGACCAGCCGTGGCACGTCTATCACATCTGTCCCCCTATATATGCCAATGTTCAATTTTGCCCTTTTGTTTAAAATTCTCAAGAATCAACCTTAGTATTTTATTAGGCAACGCAAAACTAGGCAAAGACAAGAGACAAGAGAAAGCGGTGAGCTGAAGTTAGGGAAATTTGGAGTAGGGCAACGGAACCGTGGGAGCCAGCAGCTGGCTGACTTTATGGAGAAAAAGGGACTCTTTATGATGAACTCTTTCTTCCAGAAGCGGCCCCACAGGAAGTGGACCTGGTCGAGCCCCGACGGTTCGACAAAAAATGAGATTGACTTCATTATGACGATCAGACGCCAACTGTTCAGTGATGTCTCAGTGTTCGCAAGGGTGAAAACCAGCAGCGATCACCGAATGGTTAGAGGCACACTGAACCTAAACGTTAAGTTAGAGAGGTCTCGTCTAATGAAGTCAACGCTCCGTCCCCCTCGTGCTCTAATCCAGAATCCCGAAACCTTTCAGTTCGAGTTACGTAACCGCTTTCAGTGCCTAAAAGATTGCAATGCAGTGGACGATATGAATGACAAGCTCGTGGAAACTGTCCATGCGGTTGGAGCTAAGTTCTGCAAGACCCGCGGCGGAAGAACACAAAAACTCTCCGATCACACTCGAGCGGAACCAGGGCTCCAAAGTCTTTGCCAGAGATCTGTCTGCCAGTAAGAGCCAACTGTCAAAGCTGAAGACTGAGTATGATAGCATCGTTTCCGGGACACCTGAGATTCCGAGTGAGATTGAGAGGTTCTATGGGCAGCTGTACACGTCACCGTTGGAGCCATACGCAAGTGTGAGTAACGATCCAAGAGCAAGTCATATCCGACACTATTCCGATGATATCGCGGACGTCAGTCTGAGCGAGATTAGAATGGCTCTCAGCACCTTAAAAACGGCAACTCCCCGGGCGAGGACGAAATCACAGCGGAGCTTCTGAAAGCGGGTGGAACACCGGTACTTGAAGTCCTTCTGAAGCTCTTTAATTCCGTCCTCCATGGAGGCACTACTCCCGAGGCGTGGAGCAGAAGTGCGGTGATCTTGTTCTTCAAGAAAGGTGACAACGCCGTCTCGAAGAACTACAGACCGATATCCCTTTTGAGCCGCGTCTACGTGCTGTTCTCGAGAGTAATTACGCACCGTCTCGCACTCAGACTCGACGACTTCCAGCCTCCCGAACAAGCCGGTTTCCGAAAAGGCTTTAGTACCATAGACCACATACGTACCCTTCGGCCTGTACAGAAGCCCGAAGAGTACAATCTGCCACTTTGCCTGGCGTATGTGGACTATAAGAAAGCCTTTGATTCCGACAAAATTTGGGCGTTGCTACAGTCTCTTCAGCGGTGCCAAGTTGACTGTCGGTATATAGAAGTACTGAAGTGTTTGTACAGTAGGGCTACGATGGCTATCCGAGTACAGAACCAGAGTACGAAACCTATCCAACTGCAGAGGGGTGTAAGACAGGGTGACGTTATTTCCCCGAAACTCTTCACCGCTGCATTGGAAGACGTTTTCAAGCTACTGAACTAGAAAGAATACGGTATTAACAGCAATGGCGAGTACATAACTCACCTTCGATTTGCCGACGATATAGTCCTTATGCCAGAATTGCTGGAGGACTTAAGCACTATGCTCGATGACCTCGATAGTGCCTCCCAACGGATAGGTCTTAGGATGAACATGTACAAAACAAAGGTCATGCTTAATATCCATGTCACACCTATGCCCGTAGTTGTTGGGAGCACTAAGCTCGAAGTTATTGACGAGTACTTTTTCCTGGGACAAATAGTCCGATTAGGTAAGTCCAACTTCGACCGAGAGGTCAATCGACGGATTCAACTCGGCTGGCCAGCGTTCGGGAAATTACGACACATTTTCTCGTCAGATATACCGCAAAACCTGAAAACTAAAGTGTACAACCAGTGCGTGTTGCCAGTGATGACCTACGGGACCGAGACGTGGTCCTTCACTGCTGGCCGTATGAGGACGCTCAAAGTTGCTCAGCTGGCTATGAAGAGGGCTATGCTCGGGGTCTCTCTGCGTGATAAATTTAAAAATGAGGATATCCACAATAGAACCAGAGTGACCGGCATAGCCCAACGGATTAGTAAGCTGAAGTGGCAGTGGGCCGGCCATATGACTCGAAGAACCGACAACTGTTGGGGAAAAAAGGTTCTCGAGTGGCAGCCTCGTACCGGTAGGCGAAGTATAGGGTGACCCCCAACTAGATGGAGTGACGACCTGGTAAGACATGCAGGAAGTCTATGGATGCAGGTGGCTCAGGACCTGCTTTGTGGCATACCTTGGGGGAGGCCTATATTCAGCAGTGGACTTGTGAAGGGCTGTAATGATGATGATGATTTTATTAGGAGTTGTGATCTATCGCCGTGTATCATTTGCCCATAACTTCCCGTGGGTGTCATAAGAGGTAACAGAGGGAATTAAGACAGAAGATAGACAGCAGCAGCTTCCTGATGGAAACAAAACTGCAGTTGCTAACTCGCTTGCAATTTATAGGGGAGGCTTATGTACAGCAGTAGGCTTTGAAAAACTCTAATAAATGGATGGAATGGTAATGAATTGTTAACTTTCAAATCTGATGAAATAGTAAATTTGATACCTTCGACTTTATTACTTGGTTCATTTACTTCATGCACCGCTAAATTTATGACGAATTTCCGGTCGAATTCCATAGCGAAGCTACATATAATATTTAATTATGGAGGTTTCAAAATGTTAATATCTGCGTTGCAATGGCATTCACTATTCGGTAAAGCTAAAACTTATTCTAAATTCTACCGCAATATTGTAATATTCTCGCAATTGAAAATATAAATTCCAATGGTGCACTGCACAACCTAATACACACCGCCAAAGTTTTAATTATTTTAGTTGAGCAGTGTGTCGCTAGCTGTAAATTATTGTACGTCAAATAGAGTTCGATTCCCGTTGGCAACAATGAAATTGTTAGGCCTACCACATACATACGGAATTACGTTTCGGGATTCCCTTTCGGAATTCCGATTCGAGATTCCGAACGCAGCATATAAAATTAATGACCCGGAATACTGAATCGGAATTCCGGTATTCCAGCGCAGAACTATCGAATCGTTGACGACCGAGTTCCCTTCGGTCGGTTCGATCCACTGGCACTGCGAAGAGATGCTGCTTTCAGTTGTAGATGCATGCATAATGCATCGCATCTACCACTGGAAGTGCTCTGAGGAATTTTTCGAACGTCGTGCCGAAACTCACGATACCATCCACACCATCTGGATGCTTAGCGGTCCACCACTGTTCATTTTACTCGGAGTTTTCTTCCTCGTACGACCCCTCTGTGGAATCGTTTACCACCGGCAATTTTTCCGGACCGATACGACTTAGGAACAAAAAATCTTCCTCCTATATTTTTTTATAGGATAGGGTGACAAACGAGCACACAGTCCACCTGATGGTAAGTGGTTGCTGCGGCCCATAGATATTTACATCTATCCTCTATTACAAATCAAAATGCAGATGCGTTGTCACCCGTGAGGACTAAGATGGAATGCCTCGTTTCCAGTAAAAAGGGTCTCCAGTTCTCTACACTTACCATACGAAACACAGCAGCATTTAGCTACTATTTCAAGCTGGTATGCCGTGAGAGCGTGGTCCTTCCCCGGTCGAGCCGACCCGTTCCTGCTACAACTATATTACTAATATAACTGCAGCATGGCTCTATTACGTATGAAAATATATCGTATCTAATCTCTATCTAATCTATCTATATCTATATACCTATCTAATCCCTGGTGTTGCAGTTGTTCATGGCCGGCAGTATTAAACGCGCAAGCTTGTGTCTGCTGGGGATTGAACTGGACTAGATTAAGTCGGCCCCGATCCGAGACTTTGTTCAGACTCGACTTCAGACACAAGATTTATTTTCCGGAACTCGGCAATATGCCGAGAAATATTGGCACGGCTGGTGAGTTTAAAGAGCATCACTATTGCTGTCATCCGCATAGCAGTAAATGTTACCTATTTGCAACATATCATTGTTATACAAAAGAAACAGCGTTGGTGATAGCACGCAGCCCTGTGGAACACCAAAATTAATGGCCTTATAATCGGAGCATGCGCCATCTACTACGACCTTGATGTTCCGATCTGCAAGAAAGCTGGTGATCTGATTGCACATTTTCTCGGGAAGCCCATAAGATGGAAGCTTCGAAAAAAGCGCTTTGTGCCTAACCTAACCGCCAAGGCCTCCCTCTTGGACTCATTCGCCTCCGCCCATCGGAGTGTTAGGTAAACAAGAAGATCACCAGCTCAGCAACCCCGACGGAAACCGTAATGGCGGTCACTAATCAGCTGGTGCTCCTCAAGATACCGCGTGAACTGGCAGTTAATGATCGACTCCATTATTTTTGAGAACAAGGACGTGATGGCGGTAGGTCTGTCAGTAGACGGATTAGAGCGGATACCTTTCTTAGTGATCGGGTGGACCAAAGCTGTCTTCCACGAATTTGGGACTACACCTAGGGAGTAGGAGTACCGGAAAAGACGCGTTCGAACCGGTGCCAACCCTGGAGCACACGTCCTCGGCACAATTGGAGGGATTCCTTCAGGCCCATAGGATACTTTAATACGCTAATATTATAGTATTCTATGGTCAGACCCACTCGACTTGTTGGCGTCCGGAGACAGGAGTGCTTTTCGAACCAAGTGCTGTGTGAACGGCACATCTGTAATAGAGCACACACCCCGCGAGATGGTTGGTGCTGTGCTCATCCCCCGTCATCGACAGTCGAGTTGGACGTAAAGAGAGTTCCCAGCAAATCGGCTTTCTCCTTTACATCATGGACCAGTGAGTCGTCCTCCCTGTGCAGCGATGGGATAGATGGTTTTCAGAAGTTCCCTTGGACAACTTTAGCGTGAAAGCAGAATGCACGGGTACGCGAAGGAAGCGAACTACTTTCTCGCCAATTCTGCCGATGTACTCTGACTTTGCCTTGGCAATGACTCTTTTGAAGGAGCTGGAGGTGGAATTACACGTCTGGTTGTCCGGTTGTGGAAGGAAGAAGAATGTAAACTATAAAATACTGAGAGGGTTAAGATTTTACGTCTGTACGAGACCCAATTCGAGTTCACTGACAAACTTCTTAAACTACCTTGTCTTATCTAATTTGAATAGCACCTCCCGCCTTCTCTCAATTGCGCGCACTATACCCGTCACCCCTTATCCCAGCACCGCTACTCCCAACACCGCTACACTAGAAAAGACACAACGTTATCGATAATACGATACACCTCTACACGAGGCATTCTCAGGTGAAGTAGACTGCGGTGGCTGACCGCTAAGTACCACAGAGTCCTTTATTCTTCACTATTTTAGTCCTTTATTTTACACAACCAAGACACATTATTTACAACATACATTATTTATTTTTCATGAATTTAATGAATTACCGTGGTTCAGGTCTTTTACCAGCCGCCCCCAGAATTTAAAGTTTTAACGAAACAAGTTCAACCGAGTACAAACGTTCACGTTTGTCCACTAAGACAATTTTACGATTCTAGACATATTTTATCGTTCTTAAATTACCAAAGTTTTTCATCAAAGAAAATGAAAAACTTTGAATTAAGTCTGAAAGTAGCTTTCAGTCGCATAAACATATTATTATGGGTATATAACTTCTCCTAAATACCCGGGCCGATTTTGATGAAATTTTGTGTGAAATTAGGTTGATTCGAGAATGATTTAGATTCACAATTAGACCCGGTAGGTTGTGCTGTTGTCGAAATCTAGAAATCACCCGTACGAAGCCAGGACGGATCGCTAGTTTAATTATGAATTTGTGGAAAGTACCATTTTACTATGAATACGATGAATATTTAAACAATTAATACGAAAGTTCTTTTTATGATGCACGTTAAAATACAAAATACTAAACCAAAATATTTTGTAAAATATTGTGAGACAATTGACTAAAAACTAAATTAATTTATTTTGTGATTTATTTTTAAAATAAATTGTTTTAAGTTCGACTTAAAAGAATGCTGATAAATAATTTTTGAAACAGAACACTGGGCTTTAGGAATTACCTCAGTACGACAGGTACTGTGGTGTGTCTGCCACAGTGGTTTTTCTCTGAATAAAAGAGACCGAGACAGAGATTTTTATTCAAAATTTTGTTTATTTTACATAAGAAAATTTCGCCCCGTGAGAGCAATGACGGGTTATCCCGGACTCGCATCGACTAAAACCTCATAGTGTTCCATCTTCGTCGCATATAGGCAGGGGGCCACGTCAACATTTTCGCACAAATTCGCGGCCCTAACAGCCCCAGCCGGCCCTCCTCGGTTTCCTCCGCCTTTTAACTCCCCTCCCTCCCCCAACTCTGTTACGTGGAGGCCATGGGGCAAGGAAAGTCAAGCGTTTGAAAGCACCAGCGTTCCTGATCCCAGCAGCGGTTCCGAACACTCCTCTTCCCCCCACGGCCCCTCCACCACCGCATCAACGGTGCGGCCCCGCCAGAGTCGCAAAGGATAGAGTGAGTGAAACTCGCCTCCTACTCGAAGGGTTGCGAAAGGTCGCGAGCTAAGATCGAAGCTCCTCATAGGCGTCGTTACCCGATGCAGTGCCACTGCTGCCAACCTTATGGGCACGCGGCGGCCAACTGCTCAGCCCCACCCAGGTGCGTTGAGTGCCTCGAACCATATCACTCAAAAGAGTGCCCTCGGACCAAAAAATCCGAATCCCCATCCGCATGTGTCCTGTGCGGACAGATCGGCCACCCGGCCAACTACAGAGGCTGCCCTCGCCCCCTTTACAGCAACAAAGCCGCCAAACCAGCTCACGGGTCAATGACCAATCTTTTCCGACGCTCCCAAGCCGAATGCCCCATTAGGGCTTGCCCCTGTCTCAGAACCCTCAGGGCTTATCTCAGCCCGCTCAGCGCATAGATGCCGCTCCCTCAGGGCCTCTATCGGCTACCTTATGGCCTCCTCGGCTCCTTATGGGCCTTTCTCAGCCCTCACAGCTCTACATTAACCCTTGGGGCCCCAAAAAGGCTAACCCCCCGCGGCCTTCCCCCGCCCCACAACAGGCACAAGCCCTAACCGCCGATGACCTGAATACGGTGTATACCACTGGCCATTATGGCCATATACCACTATTCGGAGCATCGACTTAGGGGAGTTAGTCATCCTAGCGCGCAAACTACTCACTGCTCAGTCCCCTCAGGACCTTCTCCTTGCTTCTGTTGAGCATCACAATCTCATAAGTTTGTTGTAATAAAAACAAATAATGGCAGAACCTCCTGCTCCCGCCATATCACACGGTCGTATCAAGCCAAAGGGTTCGTCGCTTGTATCTTTTAATATCTGCGGATTGCGTAATAATCTCTATGAGCTTAGGCTCTTTCTTCGAGATCGCGAAGTCGAACTCCTCCTCCTGCAGGAGACCCACCTCAGTTCTAAGGCCCTCAAAGGCCTCTCTGTTCAAAAAGTATTCTCTTCTTCGTGATGACAGACTCGACCGCAAAGACGGCGGTACTGCCATTATTACAAGAAGTCGCTTCATTGCTCCCACATCCCCGCTCCGACGCACATATTGGTAATATGGTAGCCACTATATAAAGGATAGCCTCGACTGGACTCCAGTCTATCATCATAGCCTCCTGCTATATCCCTAGCAGAACCCTCCCAGTTAAGAGCGACTTCGAAGCCATCCTTGCGTCAGGCAATTCAGTCATTGTGTTTGGAGATTTTAGAAAAAGGGTTGTCCCGGTTGCTAATAAGAATAGTCTTGCCCTAGATATTAGCAACCTCATTAAAGCCAAGAGAGGTGCTCACCGTAGAGCTGCTCTCTATCGCACCCCCGAATACAGACGTACGGCCCACCGCCTCCAACGTAAACTCCGTTCACGCCTCTCTGAATTTAGAGACCTCGAAAAGAGCAATATCATGGAGATTATCTCCCCCTCTCGTACAGCGTACTACCAGATGGTGAGAGCTCTCCGGATAGACGCTATCACTCATACTTCCCCTCTCTCTCATCCCGACGGCTCTATTGCCTTCGAGGACGAAGAAAAGGCTGAGTGCTTCGCAGGCAGTGTCATCGCACAATGCTCTCCCAGCTCACAACCCACCAACCCCTACCATATCCAGGAAATGGAGGACGAGTTCCGCCACCGGAACTCACCCCCCATCACCTCTGACCCTATCACTGTGTCCAAAGATGAGATTTCATCAATCATGAAAGATTGATGGAAATGGAATGGACTGAAGCCCAAAAAAATACAGGGCGCGGATGGCATCTGCAACCAAGCCCCGAAACATTTTCCGGAGCAGGTGATCGCCTTATTGGCCATAATCTTCAACGCCTGCTTCGACTTCAGCTACTTCCCCACTTCCTAGAATGAGGCAACTGTCATTGGCATTCCCAAGCCAGGCAAACCTCTCCACCTCCCCTCCAATCACCGTCCTATCAGCCTTATCAAGGCCATGGGCAAATGACTTTTCAAACGAGTTATCCTCACGCGCATGATGCGCCATCTGTTTCAAACAGCCGGCGACCCTCTTGTCATCCCTCAACAATTTGGGTTCTGAGCCAAACACTCGTGCCCCCAGCAAGTTCACCGTATAATGGAATATATCGTCAGCGGTTTTTATCCTCGCCGTCAGAAGACCATCGCAGTCTTTTCCGACATTGCCAAGGATAATATACGCGGGATATAACGATATATAATAAATATTTCAAATCCTATTCTGTCGTCAGGCTACGAACGCACCCTATTACGTCCGTAACGCCGACCACCCCTCAGAGTCCCACTCAAATCACCTCATTCGCGAGGCAGCCGCCTATGCAGCTCAACTTCGCACTCGCTATAGTGTCCGCAGGCCGAGAAACTCTCTCTCTCTCGAACCCCCCCCCCCCCCAGACCGAGCCTCCACAACTCATCTTGTAATCTGCCTTAGGTAGGCACACTTCTAAGCGGCTACTCGCCGCTTGCGCCCCTCTTTCACCCAAGGGGGGTCACGTCAGATACGGCTTAAAAGATCTTTCGCTAGGTCAATAAACCAGTCCCACAGATGGTGTTTAGTGGGTAAAAGTTTCCACATAACAACGGAGCCGGCTGCGGGGTATGCTATGAGGATTCACCACCTCCCTCCTCCGGTTACCGGTAGCCCTTATTTTTCTGGGCGCAAAAGAAAAGGTACAAGATACAGATGTAAATGACCACGAAACACTAGTTGTCCATTCCACTCACTTCACCGATAATTATTTTGAACATGTTTGTTAAAATAAGTAATAATAATGTATTACCTAGATGACCGAGCTTTACTCGGTATTGGAAATTGTGTTTTTTGTACATTATATTTAGATACAAATTACATATTGATAAAATATGAATAAAATTTTTCGATCTTCTAGGTCATTATTTTTCGTGTTTTAAAAAAATATACTAAAAGAAGAGCTCCAAATAATATATTTTCTCACAAAAGAAGGAACTTGAAAAAAAGGAAAAAAGAGTCAGGCCGGAGACATTTGGACTCTAATCGGCATTATTGCCCCCGAAACCCCTTGCATACTAAATTTCATGAAAATCGTTGGAGCCGTTTCCGAGATTGCCACTCATGGGCAAAAAAAATATCCTATCTCTCAAGTTGGACCAAACTACACACGGTGTGCAAATTTGATTAAAATCGGTTAAGTAGTTTAGGAGTCCATCGCGGACAAACAACGTGACACGTAATTTATATATATATTAAGATATAAGAATTGCTCGTTTAAAGGTATAAGATTTATTAGGCCTTTAATGAACGGAAATCAATTAACAATTATGCCAGGACTATGAAATTAATAACTTATTAGTTTGTGTTAATAACGTAACAGTTGTTTTTTGTAAGATTGATTAAAAAAGTTCGTAGTATTTAAATATATGTATTTCCTAACTCATTTTGAGACTAACGATGATGACCTTTAAAAAAAGGATAATATTTAATTACGCTCTAAGTTTCCTCCAAATAAACATATTTGATTATTTTAGATTATTTATTGTCTATAATAATTTAAGCTTATAAAAGCAATAATGGATGGAGATTGATGAATGAAGATTTTGTCTTTAACAAAATACACTTACATCCAGAAAATCAACCATTTGCTGCTGCATATATATTAACTTCAGTTTGAAGTTAAACCCTAGACCCTCGACCTAGCAGTAATGAAAAAAAAAGTTGGCAACACGTACAATAATACACAGCTAAAGACAAAAAGAAGAGTTAATATTGAAAAAGTTGGTATTTATGAAACTCAATTCAACCTTACCTGCCCTGTACCTTCTGAAGCTCGATGTTATGATGTGCTAGGAACTTATCGTTGACTTTATCCAAAGCTAGATCCACAGCTGGACCGCAGCGCTCCAGATCAAACGGTGAATCTAACCTAGATGCCATTAGCACCCCTATTTTATAAATGATACGATCCGAAATTGCAGGGTTAATTGCAGCCATTATGAAGAGACCGATAAAAAGTTTTTTATAATTTAAAGATCTCATATTTATAATGAATGCTCCGATTTATGCTATTATATAGTATTGATATTCTTTGTTTAACTATTTACATCGTTCAGTAATGATGTTTGAAGACATTTTCATAATTAAATTAAAAAGATTTAAAACTTATATTTTTATTATTTACATTTCTTTTTATTTTTTAAATCTTAAAATTATTATACCGCGCAACTTTAATCGACGCTCAAAGGCGCGATTTCAAAACGCGTTCTACTTAAGGAAACTTTTACGTTGCGAGAAAAGCGTGCGTCTTTCACAGGGATGATTTTAAACTGACCGTCCCGTCGGGAGCTATGTAGGGTTGAAGGGTGTGAGAGGGTGTCGAGGAAAGGCGGAGAGAGCAACAGATCGCACATTTCTCCACCATTAACCCTTGATGAGATATCGTGAAATTAACGCGTTCGGACCCATTAAAACTTATGTACAACTGAAAACGTCATCTGTTCTTCTATCTACAACTTAAAGAAGCTCGGGTCATCGCAAGAATAGTTGCTTAGTATTTTAACAATATTCTACGATAATGCAAATTTTAAAAATAACTCGGCACTTTAAATCAGTAAACGAGCTACAGTTCGATCGTGTAACTTTAGTAGGAATCCTGGTAGGCTATGTTTCGAAGTTCGACATTCGGTTTTGTTATGTTGTATAAATGTATTGATTAAAAGCTTATATATCTTTGTCATATTAAATATCTTATGTTAGGTTACAAAATGTTATAATGAAAATACACAACGTAGTTTATTTGTTTTGTAGCACATACACAAAGGAGCACACTGTTCACCTGATAGTAAGTGGATACTGTGGCCCTTAGACATCTACATTTATCCTTGATTAAGAATCATAATGCAAATGCGTTTCCCCTGAGGATTATGATGAAATGCCTCGTTTCCAGTAAAAAGGGTTTCTGGTTCTCCACACTCACTATACGAAACGCAACAGCATTGAGCTGCTATTTGTGCTGGTATTCTCCGATCTCTGATCGAGCCGACCAATTCGTGCTGCAAGCATATGCATATAGCTGCAGCGTGACTCTATCACGTAAAAAAAGTTGCTGAGTGATTCCCAGCAGCAAACGATTCCAACCAGTTACACAATCGCATTGACACTGGTAGTTATGCTCATACTCAAGTTGAGAACTTTTCTAATTGTAAAGTATTTTTTGATATTGAGAACTCAGCAGTGAGATGTATATTGTAGGCTGTAGCTTTACTTTGTTTTTATATTAGTATTACTACATAACGAACAACATACAAACGAGTTAGATTTTCGTTTGATATAATTGCATTTATAAGCGCAATTTAATTAACAGTGATGGAAACCCGCATGTCTTAGAATTTAAAAATATTCTGAGGGCTCTTGAATTGAGTGGTTTAGGAAGCGCTTCCATACTGACGTATGGCATGCCTTATTTCAAATTCACACAAAAATATTTTTGAAATATTGTTCGAAATGTCATACAGATAAAATATTGTTTTTTTTTTTATTTTTTGGTATGAGTAACGAATGGAACACATAAAAAATAAAAATATACATATTTCCAAACATTTTCATATAAATTTCTCCAAAAACAAAAGTGTAGAATTCAAATTAGTAGTAATTTTGTCACTAAAATTGAAGTATATACTACTACTATGCTATACAGGGTAATTTACGTATTTTATTACAATTTCTAGCAACCAAAAATAATTTTATTCGATAGTTTATACATTCAACAAGAATTCATGTAAGTTTTATCCATAAATATTGTCTCAAAGTGAAAATATAGCAAAATTTGCAATATAGCAAAAAAATTTCTAACTTACAAATTGTCCCGCCATTAAGGTCCCGAGTGAACGGGAGTATAACGTGTCGCGCGCTGTCAGAGCGTACGTAATAACCCCAGGGCAGATTATGGGGCAGCATTTTGAGAAAAAAGTCAGCTCCCGACTTAACTTTAAAATTATAAGAAATAGAGTAAAATGAGAGAAGAAATAGAGAAAAAGAGCCGTGGTAGCTCAGATGGTTAACGCTCGCTGTAAATACAACAGAACGCGAGTAACCCAGGTTCGATCCCCTGATTTGTTAATTGCTATTTTAAGTTCTGATTTACCACATGTTTGGCGGTGAAGGAAAACATGCTGTGGAAACCGGTATGTCTGAGGAATAAGAAAGAACAAATATTTCGAAGACATGTGAATTTCGCCAACACGCATTGGGTGCTGCGCGGCGGACATTTCCTTGCCCTAAACCCTCTCAGAAATGAGGGGAGGCCTGTGCCCAGCAGTGGGACGTGTATAGCTTTTACACATATATTTATAGGTAGTTAATTTAGTTGGTTATTATTTGTGTATTCTTATTCATTAAAATAAATTGGTTTAAAATGGGAAATATAATATATACAACACTTAAACCATTCATCCCAAGTACAATATGGTGTTGTGATTATGTGGCAAAATAAATATATTTTTCTTTCTTTCTTTTTTACTCGTAACAAAGTTTTCTGTTTTGGTCCTTAATAATAGCGATTTAATTCTTCGCCATACATAGCTCTCTATAAGCCACAGTATTCAATTAACACCAGGTTAGTGTGTGTATATAACAGTTTTGTGCCAGATTGTTTACACGCACACACACACGCACACGCGCACGAACGCACGCATGCACGCACGCGCTCACTCACTCACACTCACACACTCTCCAAAGGTAGTGATAGGTAGTAATACCTACATTTGTTTTATTGCTTTTTATTAAATAATAAATATAGACTATAGGCTCTTACTGGTTTTATATTTACATACTTGTGAAAATGACAAGAGAAGAGGGCGTGTGAGGAGCGGCATTTTTAGCCCCAGGCGACAGCAACCCACCCCACTAGGTACACCACTTAATTTTATTTAAAATAAAATAAATTAATCCCAATTAAATCGGGTAAATTTGTATTATTCAATTAATAAATAATAACTTTATACTAATAATACTTTAATAACAGTGTGATCGCCAACCCTAGATACGACTTAGATACGACGTTGCTTTTATTACCGTATTCTTTGCGCTTTACTGATGTCACCGTACAGAAGCTGTTGTAGTTGCACATAAAAGAATTTTATGATAATTGGTGTGTTAGACTCTATCTTTATATACCAAAGCATTTCCCAAGTACAATTGTCGCACAAAATAACCTTATAGGTCATACTAATTCCATCATTTTACGACGAACAAGAGTGATCATAACTTTCGCGACCACACCATTAAATGTCGCACAATCTTAAAAGATACCGAGCAAAGGATGTGTTGTTAATAAAATTTGTTCTTAATATTTTGAAAATAAGTTTATTTATAGCATTGGGTGTAAAACGAGCAGTCCACCTGATAGTAAGTGGATGCTGTGGCCCATAGACATCCACATTTATTCTCAATTAAGGATCAAAATGCAAATGCGTTGTCACCCCCGAGGACTAAGATGGAATGCCTCGAGTCCAGTAAAAAGGGTCTCCGGTTCTCTACAATCACCATACGAAACACAGCAGCACTACTCTGCTATTTTACGCTGGTATTCTGTGAGAGAGTGATTGTACCCTGGTCGAGCAGACCGATTCGTGCTACAACTATAGTATAGCTGCAGCGTGGCACTACCACGTAAAATTATTTTGCTTATTGTACGGACGTAAGCTTGTTTATCCCACATTGACGAAGTCGAAATGATGGTTATGATTTTCACATTTATATGACACAAGAAGATGAGTTAGGTATTCATATTTTTTAGGGTTCCGTAGTCAACTAGGAACCCTTATAGTTTCGCCATGTCTGTCTGTCCGTCTGTCCGTCCTCGCTTAATCTCTGTGACCGTTAGCACTAGAAAGCTGAAATTTGGTACCAATATGTGTATCAATCACGCCGACAAAGTGGTAAAATAAAAATTGGAAAAAAATGTTTTATTAGGGTATGTAAAGTGGGAAGTGATTTTTTTAATTTCAACCCTAAAGTGTGATATATTGTTGGAAAGGTATTTAAAAATGAATAGGGGTTTCCTAATATCATTTTTTGATAATGTCAATAATTTCGGAAATAATCGCTCCAAAAGTAATTAACAATGTGTCCCGTCCCCCCTCTAACTTTTGAACCATAAGTTTAGAAAATATGAAAAAAATCTGAAAAGTAGAACTTTATAAGGACTTTCTAGGAAAATCATTTTGAACTTGGATGGAAACAACAATAGGTACCCACTACCGGGAGCAGTTGCAGGAGCGCGGAGCGCTGCTGAAGCGCGAACATAATGGATACCCACCTTTAAACTCATAAGTGGGAACACTTATTGTGACGGACGGGAAACTACGGAACCCTACACTGAGCGTGGCCCGACACGCTCTTGGCCGGTTTTTATTGAGTAATGGTGACAATCGAGCACACCGTTCACTGATAGTAAGTGGATTCTGTGGCCCATAGACACCTACATCGGTCCTCGATTGAGAATGAACATTGGAGATTAACTAGGAATACCTCGTTACCAGTAACATAAAAAGGTTCTCCAGTTCTCAACGTTCACCATTCCAAAAATATGGTAGCACTAACACGTCTTATATTTTACATTGGTTATATTATATACGGATTCTGCAAGAGCGTGTTTCTTCCCCGGTCAAACCAACCCATTTCTGTTGTAACCATAAAAGAGCCAAAGCGTGGCTCTACAGAATTGAATTTTTAAGTTTTCATTCGTAATCCAATTTTATTTCATTGATTCACAACCACATTTACATAAATTTTTGTGTAGATAATTAATATTGATAATTATTTTTAACTAACCGAGAACACTGCAGATCCTTCGTGGATAACTCATTATACGTTCAAGCTTTCCACCATTTAAGTTCAATGTATACTTCCACATTGTTCCCCTTTATTTTTTATGTATTTCAAGCAGATCCGATAATGTTTAAAGTCTGTTTAAATTTATAAATATATTTCTACTATCATCGTTTTACGTTCCTCGCTCGAGCGAACCCATTCACGCTACAACACGTGCTAGAAGTTTGTCGAATTTACTTGCATAAAAATATAACAAAATAGGCTTTACACTCAAGAAATAATCCCACACTAGTTAAAGTTTGTAAGTACTTTTCTACAGTAACACGACGCGACGTAACATTACTATTGGCACTTACACTTGTTTGTTATATCCAACTTTATTATCTACGGAGCGCTCGTTAGGCGATGGCAATTGAATGGACGCATTGACCTGACAATGTCCTACAACAACTGCTCTTACGGCGCGTAACTTGCATTTGGTTGCGCATCGCTTTAAATTGAACTGAAATTTTAGAGCGTAGTACGCTCTAATAAATTTCAGTTACGCTCAGCGTACATACACAACATTGAACAATATAACGATAGTTTGACATAAATCCTACACCTTTAAACGAGCATATCTTGTATATATATAATCCGGAAACGGCTCCAACGATTTTCATAAAATTTAGTGTCCAGGAAGTTTCGGGGGCAATAAATCGATCTAGCTGGGATTTATTTTTAGAAAATTTCTTTTTGTCCGTGTTTTCATCAAAAACTGCTACAATATAGGAAGGTAAATTTTGACTCAAAGTTAATGACCGTAATAGCTCAAATGGATACCGAGCGGTCGCGAAATCGTAATGCCTTGATTCGCGTCCTGCCTTCGGTCCGATTTTTTTCCTTTTTTTTCAAGTGCCCTTCTTTTGGGAGAAAATCTATTATTTCAAGCCCCTTTTTAGGGTTCCATAGTCAACTAGGAACCCTTATAGTTTCGCCATGTCTGTCTGCCCGTCTGTCCGTCCTTGGCTAATCTCTGTGATCGTTAGCACTAGAAAGCTGAAATTTGGTGCCAATATGTGTATCAATCACGCCGACAAAGTCGTAAAATAAAAATTGGAAAAAATGTTTTATTAGGGTAGCCCCCCTATATGTAAAGTGGGAAGTGATTTTTTTTTAATTTCAACCCTAACGTGTGATATATTGTTGGAAAGGTATTTAAAAATGAATAGGGGTTTACTATAATCATTTTTTGATAATTTCAATAATTTCGGAAATAATCGCTCCAAAAGTAAAAAACAATGTGTCCCCCCCTCTAACTTTTGAACCATAAGTTTAGAAAATATGAAAAAAATCTGAAAAGTAGAACTTTATAAGGACTTTCTAGGAAAATCATTTTGAACTTGGATTGAAACAACAGTACCCACTACCGGGAGCAGTTGCAGGAGCGCGGGGCGCTGCTGGAGCGTGAACATAATGGATACCCAGCTTTAAACTCATAAGTGGGAACACTTATTGTGACGGACGGGAAACTACGGAACCCTACACTTAGCGTGGCCCGACACGCTCTTGGCCAGTTTTTTTAGTACTTTTTAAAAATACGAAAATTTTAATTAAACTAATTGCATTCATAATTTTTTATTCAAATAACCAGTTCAGTATTTTCTATTACGTCAATAAGATCAAAAAATGTTATTCATCAGTATGTAATTTGTATCTAAATGTAATTTCAAAAAAAACCGAGCAAAGCTCGGTCATCCGGGTACTACAAGATTAAGCGAATAAATATTTTATATTAATGACGTTTAAATGACGTGATAACCTGATGACACCTTATTAAAACGAACCGGAAGTTGATGGACGCACGTAACTCAGAACTGTGTATATTGGTAGCCTTCGGGGGCGGCCTATACTCACCAGACTGACTCATAAAGAGACGTTCTGAGAGGAGTTGGTTAAGAGGCAAGGCGTTCGCCTAAAAATTGTACGCGAATAATCTAGTTTCAACCCCCTTGAAATTTAACTAATCGTGATTTACACCATTTTCACCACGGTTTGTAGAAGATGAAGGAAGGTAAATATCAAATAAAATGATAATATTCCGTGGTTACGTCACAGTGAACGAGCGAAGCCGGCCACAGTCGAGCGAGTACCTGCTGTATTGCCATGTATCAAAGGAGTCACTGACAAGACTGGCTACATCTTGAAGCGCGCTTCCATTAAAACATACTTCAAGCCGCTAAAGAAGATTGGTTAGTTTTTACCATCGGTCAAGTGAAATGTGTCTCTGCAAGATGCAGGAGTGCAACACAAGCTTGATTGTGAATGTGGTCTCTCTTATGGTGGCTTCTCACTGTGTGTGTTATCACGCGCCGCGCCGAGCCCGCACGCGCCACGCGCAATTTGAAGGGCTTGGCACGGCGTGTGCTGTCCGTTTAAAGTCGATAACTTCAAGGGGCGGCGAGGCGCGTGATAACATACGCAGAGAGAAGCCGGCATTACATAGGACAAACTAAAAGATCAATTAAAACTGATATATAGCTGATGTGAATAATCGACGCTCCGGGAAGTCTGCAGTCTGTGAACACGTACAGGATCGCCACCGTCACTGCATCAGATTTGATAGACCAAAAATCCTCGAAAAACAACATCGATAAAGAACATCGATTCCTTTCAAGGATGATTTTAATTTCAATAGAGAGGATGGCTGAGCGCTATCTGCATGGGATCCTATAATCCGCCCCCCCCCCTCTCCAGTGACCATAAGTGCTGTAAATTGCTCGAAACGATGGATATATAAACAATTTAATATACGCGATAAAATCCGTTAAAACTAGTATTATTTAAATATGTAGTGTTCGCGTAAATATAAGAAATCATAATATTCCGTTGATTTTTAAAGTCCACTAATGCATAGTAGAACAACGAGGAGAACTTTCCGCTGCGGCTGCTTTTTTGCCTTTACTTATTCGTAATCTTTTAAGAGCTCTTGTAACTCAAGTAGCCTCGGTGCTCGCCGAAAATATCAATCAACAACCCCAATTCGATCACCGATCTTTTAAGTCCTGATATGCCACGTTGTCGGCGGTAAAGGAAAACGTCATGATGGTAACTGCATGTTAAGGGTAACAGTAAGACATTTGAAGTCCGCCTACATGCACTGGAGCAGTGTGTTCCAAAACTCTCTCAGAAAAGAGTAATTTTTATAATGTGTCGTAAAAGGAAAAAGGTTTTAGTTCGATTAATATCTTATAGCTTTGAGGTAAATTACTTTTGAATATCTTCTTGATCATCAACCCGCAAGTCTACACACGGGTTAACATTTGTGATAGCACCTCCCGCCAAGTACCAGGCGATGCAGGCAGGTATCTGTACAAAACCACGTGAGTAGATAAACGGAACAGAGATAAAGCTTCATACAACCGCGCGAATCAGTTGCACTACGACAAATACGCGAGGCATGTGTGCGTGACCACTGGCCCCTTGTTATGTACGCTCGATGAGACTGGAAAATACCGGTTACACTGGCACAGCCAGTGGACAATCTCAGGGCCGGTGCGACGCACGTTATTTTGTTAGTTGCAAGTTTGAATATTTTAATGTGAAAACGTGGTATTATTAATAATGATTGTTTATTGTATTGTATGTATGAATAATACTAGAAATAATAAAAATATATCATACTTTAAGCATCCCAAGGAGTACAATAGGTAAGTAAATATTTGGCTATTACTTTTTCAAGTAAGGAGGTATTTTATTTTATGGTATGATCCTTTTTTAATAAGAAGAGGGAACTAAACGGTGTGTTTTTTCCTTTTTACTGTTGTTACAAGCTTATACTAAACATTTGTAGGAATGTGAGTGGGTTGGCATGTAATAGGTAAGTGTGTTAAGTTCACAATTGCAAGTAAGATTTTAACCACTTCCCGATGTCTGATTGAGTGGAAATTTTGTATAGCGTAACTTCAGTGACAATGCTATAATATGATAGATATAACCTGGTGCTGTAGCCAGGATTGCCTCCTCGCTAGGGAACTTAACCACGGGTAGTAGCAGTATCACGAAATTTTTTGTTTATTTAATGTTGATAGTTTAACACGATTTTTATCATGTACTGCTGCTGCAGCCAACATTGTCTCTATTCCTTACGAGGGAACTCTTTAATGGTTAGTAGCTTGGACTCGAAACTTTGTATTTAAATTAAATTTTGTTTGCTAAACATATCTTCACCATAAACTGCTGCTGCAGACAGGATAGTCTCCTCACGAGGAAACTCCTCAACAGATATATTAAACTTTATGTTAGATTCAGAATTGACCGTACCATTAAAATAAACAATAAATTATTAACAAACGAAATGTATAAAAAGAAAATTATTAGAATAAGTAATATATCAAAGTATTCTATCATACTGAATACCGAATAATAAAACTATTTAACAAATGTTTTGTTTAATTTGTCTTCACCTACTGTAACAACCCTTATATATGGCGGGTGATTATAAACGCCATCTAGTATCAAGTAGCAGAAATAGGAGCGTCAGGATCTTGAACTTTCCCCCTAGCGCCATCTATTGTCGCGTGGCGAGAGCTTTCTGGACGATTCTTTGCTAGAACTTTCAACATTCTACTCGAACATTCTAGATGTTTTCGGTGGAAAAGGTCCTATATAAAGTCGGTAAGGAGCGCGACCGGATCAGTATTGAATTGGCGATCAAGCGAAGACTTCGGAGCGAAATAAAGTGAACTAAAGTGTTAAGTGTGATTAATTATTAGTGTGATTTATGTTTTAATTGGTGTTCGGTAACTAAAGTGTCAATGTTGGTAATCCAATAGGCGGTTTTTATTGTCACTAGCCCTAAGCTCGTAACACTAACAATTTTGCGCGTTCATAAGAAGCTTCGTCGCTGTTCCGTTTATCTACTCATGTGACAAAACTGCGGTCTCGTGAGTTGTGATATAAAATCGCAGTCTCTCGACCGGTGCGGGCGGGGGGAAATATCGTTTTGTGAGTTCTTAACCAACATTAGTATTTACAACTGTACAGTTTAGCTTCATATCCTGGAATGCATATAATTTAAAATAGGTTCATTTGTGTGGTCAAAATAAAACTAAAACATTTTAAACATTACATTTATTCAACAAAACCTCTACTACACACTGCTTATATTTTAGCATAAAATATATTTATTACAAATATGAAAGGTACTAGTTGGTGTGTTAAATTATTACACGTAACAAAATATATATACGTATTATTTAAGAATATATTAATGAAAAAAATATACAACAACTCTCAACGTATTAAATTTCATACATAAAACATTCTTGTCAACATTATTGTTTAAATCACTTACGAGAGCAATATATAAGTATATTTTTACCTCTCGATTAAGAGAACACTAAAACCTAAAATTGCGAATACGCTGTGTATGGTATGTATTCATATATCTTTGGACTAAATTAAATGGAAGAGTTAGTACAGTTTAAAATTATTGTCTAACATATATGTTATCACATTTAGTGAAAATAATATTGTTATTTATTGAAAAATACAAAAACTTATATTCAAAATTAAATTTACGAAAACTCATTGCTTATTTAATGTTATTCATATTGTTTAGGGGTCAAAGAAATTTGTAAGACAACTAAATTAAATAATCAACACTGATACAAGACAATGACGAAATTGTTTTATTATAAAGCCGCTAAAGTGAATCTTCTAAACTTAGCGGTTAACCATCGCGCAATATATTTCTCCTCAAAACGCGTCGCAATATCGACAGTCGATGTCATTTCCTAGTGTAGAGGTTTATGATGTTAGAAGTTATGGTGTTGGATTTAGTGGTGGCATATAATAGTAACCACTTGCGACTGTGGGATTTGCTCTCTTCACTAAATAACACACCGTTTGCTACTTTACAAAGCTCAAGTTCGGCTTCACATTGAATACTGTTTTTATATCTGGGCCGGACACCCCAAAGCCAAATCCTTCCAATTTCCCGCATTCAGCAGAGAGCGGTCTGAATCATCGACGACCGTGTTCTTTCTGATCGACTCGCGCTGCAAAAAGACGTAGCATCGTTTTACATTTTCTAATAATGATAAGAGGAATTATTCGGATTAATTCCAGCCGCCAAATTGCAACATTGCACATCGCGACAAAATTGGCGATACCATTTACACTATCTGGACGCCTGACGGTTCACTACTACGCGTTATACCTGAAACTTACTTCCTCGCACTTTTTTGAAGAATCGGCTACCTCCCCTAGTGCTGCAATTATTCATTGGCATCGGTTTTAGATAATATACAATTGGCGACGAAAGTCAGTATCAGGTGAGCCACATGTTCGTTTACCCCTCTCTCCGTAAAAACAGACATTTTACTTTTGGTCGCACAATGTAACGTCAGTTTATTTAATAATCGAATAAAGTTAATAAAATTGTAACAGGCAACTGTACTAACTCCCGAAAAACACGTGCCAATGACAGTATTTTTAATTGATACAATAAAAAAACCTTAACAGGTTTAAAATTTGGTACAAAAGTAAATGCCAGTTCTTTTTAAGAAACGAACTTATTAAGTATATAAAATATTTAAAAAAAATTTAAAAAAAATTAAAAATATGGCAGACACGTAAACATGGTCGAAACTTACGAATATAACTAACACACTTCAACACATTACTAATAAATAACGAGGATTGGTTCCGTATAACACTATTAAACTACCACATAGAATATTATATTTTTTATTTTTACCAGTAAAACAGATCCGAGGTGTTTATCTGTAACAGAACATAGCAGAATATGAAAGAACAGCTTAATTCTTCTATTCGATACTAGATGGTGCTGTTGGTGGAAAATGACATTTTCTAGAAAGCTCTCCTCGATCTGCTCCCCGACTCTAGATGGCGCATCAATTATGGCTTGCAACACTGCCTCCTCCTAAGACATCCTTGTCCCGAGCATTCATCACAAGATCCATAATAAGCAGGATAAAAATGAAGTCCATGTTCACCCGACTTCAAACAAAGAAGGCTATAGAAGCGTTGTCACCCCTGAGGACTAGCATGGAATGCTTCATAGCCTATAATTAAAATATACCCTTCTGACCGGAACTTTGGCAGCAAAAATAGGTAAGAGAATGGTATGCACACTGTCGGACTCTTAGTGAAAGTTCCACTACTTAATCAAATAATGCACTGGTTTGAATAGAAAAATAAGATGGACAGCACTGGATTCAATACGTGAGATAGTTTGAATGACAAACGTTTCTCTAAAGTACAATAAATTTTGAGGAATTTAAAATCCATAATTATTAAAAACATACCTAATGAACATCTATAGATCTGTTTTACAAGTAAGCCTCTACTTTACACAAACATCTAGAATAAATAGTAATGACTAGACACAGAACCTATTTCAGTGACGGTTAACTACAGAACATATCAGAATTCAGAAATATACAATTAAAGTACATTAATAGGTACATACATCAGTTTTGTATGAAATTGTACTTATAAATTTGATAAATATTAATAAGGTACATTGTATTCACTTCGAACTTTTACAAAGACAACGTATAACGCGAAAGTAACCTCCTTTAAAAGCAGAAATAATGAATTACTAGGAAAATAAGTTATTATAAATTCGTCAGATATAACAATTACAGGTTAATGTTACATATGTTAATTATTCTTAATGTCTTCAAGTTGATTGAATCGCTTATCATCCTGAGAAACCCTAAAGACATCATGAATGGTCACACCTTAGCCAAATGCTTCGGTATTTGAGCATTGTGAAACAGTAAAAGTTTTTTTATGAGGACGTTTTGGATCTCCCTGTTTAATATACAATATTTCTATGACAATAAAAATCTTTTACCAACCGTGTACATTGTATTCCCTAAAGCGGATAAAATCGCGTACGTATTGCCGTTGCGCTCGCACACATGAGGTGAACGCCATCGTCAGATATCGGAAACCTTTTATGGACAGAAATCTTCAATGCGCAGACATTGTAAAAGTATGACTTACTCACTAAAACCATAGACAGAGAGAATGAAATGAGTGTTCCAGATCATGCTGTATAAATATAGTTAAAAGTAGTATAGGAGAAACTAAGCTAATTTGAAGCTTAGCACTTCTATAATTACGAACTCATAGTTACCTACGGACTTAATGGAAAGAGACAAAAAAATTTGGCCACACTGTTGCCCCGACTCTCATGGACTTTATAAGGTGAACACACGATTTCTTTGTATACGGTCAAAGCAAAGATATATTGACATAGTAACCCATATTAAGCTTATATCATAGAGATGAATTTTAATGAAGTCTTTTGAGAAAAAGGAAAGAAGGTAAATAACTACTTACTGACTAAATATTTGTCTATTCTGGGGTTACATTGCCTCACTTTCGTTCGTTGTCTACTAGACACTAAATGACTACCTGTGGCCTATTTTCATAGAGCTCTAGCATTATCGTAATAATCACTAATTACATTGAACGTTAATTATTACGATCTTTTAAGCCATAAGTCCCGAAACACGACACAGTTCTTTCGTTTCGAATTCACTTCACGAAACACACCAACATACAATTTAATCACTACTCTAAAATTTGTGCGTATCATCCTAATATTAAATATAATAATATAAGCTGGAATTCCATTAACTTACTGGTAAGTGTAATATAAAATTCTGAAATGTTTATACCTATTCATTTTCTTAGCATGAATTTCGTATGAACATTGTACGATGTTATAAAATACTAATAAAATTCCAACTTAATAAATATATCCACCCTTTATGAAGGCAGTACTCAAATATTACACATACTAAATAAGTTATGAATTATAATGTAAATATATTTTATTTTAATTCATACTCTTATTGCTATCTCTGTCAAACAGATTAGACAATGAGCTCGATAGTTCTCACATATAAATATAAAAATTGTACTCGAAGGTCGACAAATATTATACGAATCGAAAAATCAACCGTATTCAACCTAGTAAAACACTTTGGCTACGATTATACACGAAACAAATCTATGGTCTTTTTAAATTTCTCATTAGAAATATGAATCTCATTAACAAGCTCCGTAAATCAAACACGAGATAAGCCTTGCAACATATTTTCAAGACCAATAAAAAGCAACAATGACTAGGTGGGAATTGGCCACCCAGTCTTTGCTCCGAAACCTATATTATGTTATCCATTTGACAACCATACTACTGTTAATAATGAATTTAAGCTAAACATTTAATTACATCAAATTATACTCAATACATCAATCGCTAATAAATTTTTAAATTTATTTATTGCTTTCTTGGGTTTCATTTTTCGGAAGACATCTGCAAACTAGTATTTGCAATCGAGGCCTGCTTGACACATATCGCGAGGAAATTGTCTAAATTCAATTTGTCATTTTTCGATATAATTAGTAAACGGAATAACACCGTAAGTTATACAATCCAGAAGTCAATCTACGTAGTTACGTTAAAACTTATTTACAACTGGATTTTTTAAATTAATACATAATATATTATACAAAATACCAACTATATGTAATATATTAATACCAACCACTTGTTATTACCAAGAAATATGAATTCTATGCCTCTTAATCTTCAAAATCTAAGCTATAACAATTTAATATATTAACACAGTATTACAATGATGTCTTTCAAAATAACATTATTACAAAAACTCAATGTAGTCTTTACATCAAAACATTTGTACTCTTAAAATTAAAAATAACCTAGGAAATTTTAAGTACATAAATACTTTAAAAGGCTATAACAAAAATAGGTATTATAAAGATAAAATTTGTTTGATAAAGGTGGTTATGTCGATATCTAATAACATTTAAATATTGCAACATTTGTACAAAAAATATTTTTCAATATTTAAAAATAAAATAGCAATAAGTTGCAATTAGTCAGCGATAAATAATGTAACATTAAAAAAAAACTATCTTAGATTATAAGTTTTTTTTCTAGACACGAAAAAACCAAGCCACCATAAAAGCATTAACTTGAGGTAGAGGAAGGTACGAACAATTTTATCACCATAGTCAAACCGGGAAAATGTCTCGTTTGCTCGTGACTAAATTACTTACTTATATTGTTAGTGAGATTTAACTTGTAAGAAAATTTTAATATGAGAAAATTCTAAAAATAAAATATTCTATTATGGTCTGGAACCATAACATAAAAATACAATTTGTATTTCAACTATTCAATTGAAGTTTGTTTAATAAAACATAAAAAATCTTTAATAAGCTATTGACAGAATGTCTCCATGGACCTCTTTCTCTTGCTTGTTATCAAATTAAAGGCGTTAACCGCAAATCAGATAACTTCTATGAAGTAAACAATGTAGAAATATAAATGAGAGATTCAAGATCTCATGAGATATGAAATGAGCAGTGCTGGTAACGGTGTGTTAAAGTTGGATTCGACTTTCGATGACAGAATCAATCTTAGGTCAAGCCACTGGTCGCTTTCAATGTCACGGGGATGAATGACGTCGTTTACGGCGACGGAAAACGAATGCGAAGATACTGCGCAGTCGCCGCCAACGTCGCCGCCCGCCGCTTGTTGATATACCCGTGCCCATTAGTGATGACTGAAATTAATTAATGCATGTTATTTTTGACGTGACATTCATAACATGTTGTTATTACATAATATGCCTTTATATAGTGTCTGTGTTATATACAAATTTTCCAAAATTTTATGTAGAAAGATGGACCCCATGAGTAACGACACAAATAAACGGTCCCAGTCCCCGGTGGACCCGCTGTTCTTGGCTAGGGTGGCAACCACGGTAACAGCGAGGCAAGGGGTGGTAAGAATCTCCGGTGGAGGTTTGGTTGCCACCTAAGACGACTCGACCTGGCAACATTTAACGCACGCACCCTGACGGCTGACAAAAAGACCCTGGAGCTGGAAGTAGAAATAGACAAGTTGCGCTGAGATATTATAGGATTATTTGAGGTCCGAAGAGAGGGGGAGGACACGGTAATCCTCGAATCCTGTATCTTGTTCTATCACTGGGAGGGTGATCATCTGCCCCAAGGAGGTGTCGGATTTATCGTCCACAAGTTTCTCGTTAACAACGTTGTAAAGATTGTGTATCGACGAGGGATGCACACCATCTTCGGTACATACAGATGAGGATGAAGGAAATGTACGAGGATATCTTTAGAGCCATACGTTCCCCCAAAACCCACTAGCCAACCAACCATACGGTATTAATAGGAGACATCAACGCAAAACTAGGCACAAGAGAACGGTGAGCTGAAAGTAGGGAATTTCGGGATAGGGCAATGGAACCCAAGGGGCCAGCAGCCGGCAGACTTTATGGAGAGAGAGAGAGGAACTTTTTCTTCCAGAAGCCACCCCCTAGGAAGTGAACCTGTTTAAGGCCCGACGACTAGACAAAAAATGAGATGGACATCATTATGACGACTAGACGGCAACTGTTCAGTGTTGTCTCAGTGATCGCGAGGGAGAAAACTGACAGCGATCACCGAAAAGCACACTGAACCTAACGTTAAGTTCGAGATGTCTCGTCTAATGAAGTCAACGCTCCGTCCCCCTCGTGCTCTAATCTAGTCTTTCAAAGACTTTCAGCTCGAGTAACAAAACTGTTTTTAGTGTCTTCAAGACTTAAATACAGTGGACGATATGAATGACATGCTCTTGGAAACCGTCCATGCGGTCGGAGCTAATTTCCGTAAGACCCGTCACAGAAGAACACAAAAACTATCCGATCATACTCTTAATCTCATGGCTGTTAGACGGGAAATGAAGCTGCAGTATTCAGCAGATTTGAAAGCATACAGGCAACTGAACAGACTGATCATCCAACCAACCAACTGTCGAAGCTGAAAACTAGTGTAGCTGAAGTAGTAGCTGATATTTTGGGTGAGATTGAGATGTTCTATGGGCAGCTGTACATGTCATCGTTAAAAAGACGTTAGTACCATAGACCACATACATACTCATCGGCAAACTGTACAGAAGACCGGAGAGTACAATCTGTCACTTTGCCTTCCTGTGAGAAAGCCTTTAGATTCCGTCAAAATTTTTCGACGGAATTTCGATTTCTCTGGTCTGGCTACAGTCCCTTCAGCGGTGCCAATTTGCCTGTCGGTATACCAAAGTGAATGGCTATCAGAGTACAGGATCAGAGTACGAAACTAATCAAACTGCAGTGGGGTGTAAAAGAAGGTGATGTTATATCCCTGAAACTCTTCACCGCTGCATTGGAAGACATTATCAAGCTACTAGACTGGAAAGGATACGGTATTAACATGTAACAACAATGGCGAGTACATCACTTATCTTCGATTTGCCGACGATATAGTTCTTATGGCTGAATCGTTGGAGGACCTTAGCACTATGCTTAATGACTGGAGAGCATTAAGCTCGAAGTTGTTGATGAGTATGTTTACCTGGCACAAATAGTCAGATTAGGTAAGTCCAACTTCGACCAAGAGGTCAATCGATAGATTCAATCCGAATGCCGCTCATTCGAGAAATTAAGACACATCTTCTCATCAGATATATCTCAAAACATGAAAACGTGATTATACAACCAGTGCGTGTTGCCAGTGATGAATTATGAATCTGGCGGGCCATAGATTCAAATTCAAATTCTTTATTTGCAACTAAATAGGTACAAAATATTTTCTTATTGATGTTATACTGTTATTGTGTTAAGAAAACCTACTTAGCTGTTTTCAACAGCATGCAAATATTCAAAAGTTTTTACAGTAAAATCAATTACTAAATTTCATCTATATATACAAACAATTATTAAATTTCATCTATATAATAGAGAGGGCTATACTCAAGTTTCTCTGCATGAAAAACTAAGAAATGATTATATCTGCAGTAGAACCAGAGTGACCGTCATAGCCCAACGGATTAGTAAATTGAAGTGACAATGGGTCGGCCATGTAGCTCGAAGAACCGACAACCAATGGGGAAAATAGGTTCTCAAGTTGCAGTCTCGTACCGTTACGCGAAGTGTAGGGCAACCCGTATATAAATGGAGTGACGACCTAGTAAGACCTTGCGCCCTCCTTTCTGCCAAGGAGGGTCGCGTTCGTATACGGCTTAGAGATCTCTAGTCAGATCGTTAAGCCATTTCCTAAAAGGCGGTGTTTAGTGGGTAAAAGTCTCCACATAACCACGCAGCCGGCTGCGTGGTATGCTATGAGCATTCACCGCCTCCCTCCCCCGCTTTCCGGAGGGTTGCCCATATTTTCTTCGGGCGCAAAAAAAAAAAAACTAGTAAGACATGCATAAAATCGATGGATACAGGTGGCTCAGGACCGTTCTTTGTGGCATTCTTTTAGGGCGGCCTATGTTCAGCAGTGGACTTGTGAAAGTGATGATGATGATGATGAATATTTGTTTTCCCACCATGGTTTGGCGGTATAAGAATTTTCACAAAAGTAATACCCAATATCGTTTTGTGAGTGTCGTAAGAGACAGAGGGAAACAAACCATTACGTGGTAGAGCCATGCTGCAGTTATATTAGTAGTATAGTTGTAGCACGAATGGGTCGGCTCGACCGGGGAAGGACCACGCTCTCACATAATACCAGCGTCAAATAGTAGCTTAATGCTGCTGTGTTTCGTATGGTGAGTGTAGAGAACCGGAGACTCTTTTTACTGGAAACGAGGCATTTCATCTTAGTCCTCACGGGTGACAACGCATCTGATTTTGATTCGTAATCGAGGATAGATGTAGATGTCTATGGGCCACAGCAACCACTTACCATCAGGTGAACTGTGTGCTCGTTTGTCATCCTATCCTATAAAAAAACCAAAAGATGGGCAGCAGAGTCTTCCTAATAACAATTAAAAAACAAGTAACTGTGGCTACCAACCCAGCTACAAAGCGTGGCAACTATGACAAAAACTACGATGCAATCCTAAGGAACAACTTATGTTCAGCAGTGGCTTTTTTATAGGCTGTAACATTAACAGTAATGGTAAGGCTAATATTATAGCAACTCGTGTGTTTTTGTTACAATCTATCAAAAAGAGCTTTCGTCAAGGTGTTTTTGTATGTACTAACCCAAAGATCGTCCGTCTTAATTGACCGTGCAATGCCTTGTGCTGCTCCAGCAATCTGGCAGCAGTTTTTGCAGTTTAGTTTTAATTATTGGTTCGTTCGGTGTTTAGTTGTTACTAAACACCGAACGAACCAATAATTTACAACAGTTCACTGATTCATTTCATTGTTTAAATAAGAACATTAGACTTTGCTCATATCATTTTAACAATTGCCGTTGAGAGTTTGCACAGTGCTGCAAATTATTAAGCCACTTTATTTATTTAACATAAATACATACCTGTCTCTGTCTTTCCAGACGTCTTATCTCTCTCACTAAAGCGTGGAAAGCATCATCAACAAAATGTCGTAAAGCGGCTGACGTCTCAAAGAATGGACAACCTAGTTGTGTGGCCAATGCATTTCCTTCTTCAGTAGTGACCTAAAATAATAATGAGAATATTTGTATCTTACTATATTCATGGGTTTTCTATTATTATGCACCTCATATCATACTACTATTTGGGCCATAGCTTACGAAATAATCGCACGCCTGAACCTGTGCGAGCACAGTGTTACAAAAATTCTACCATAGCAACATTAAAAAACACACATCACTTAAAAAAAATAAAGCCACCCAACATTGCGAATTGAAACCCAACGCATTCTAATAGAAACACAGATCTTATGATGCTAAATAACCAGGGCGTGTAGATGATTGGCGATTAGCGCAGAAAATAATAACGTAGGAAAATCTCCATTGCTCCATTCAGTTTCCACGCCTATAAGGCACCAAGTCTGCATCTTTGCTGCGCTGCACAACTAGACTGGTGTTTATAATAAGAAAGTGACCAGTAATAAGATACATTCCAAAGGATCGCGCGACTACATTGACGCTAAATCTTACCGGGGTATTAGCCTCAGATCCTTTCTATTAAATACAATGAAGAGGATGTGTGAAAGAGAATTAAGGAAATCGGCCTTAAAGGACTTACCACTGCATGATAAACAACATGCTTACAGTTCAGGTTAAACGACAGAATTATCACTACACCGAGTATTAACTAATATTAAAGAAGCACAGGCACACAGAAACCTTTGAAAAACCATATTTCTCCAGTATAAAAGGAGTATTTGACAGGCACCATGTTGAAACAACTCTAACAAACTCAATGGTAAACATGTTTAGCAAACGTACTACATGAAAATTGATGTGATAGTCACAAGCAGCCCAAGCAATAACAGACACAAGGAGGGCTTTTACCGCTTTAGAATGTGGTATCTCTTATACTTAGCGCTCGTTGTAAATTTCACAGTATGCGAGCAAACCGGGTTCGATCCCCGCCGGCACCAATGACATTATTAATTGCATAATGCATGATAGTAATGTTCATTGATAATTATCCGATAATTATATGATAACTATCCGGTTATTATACTGTAATATAATGTGTAATAAAAATATTAAGTTAATTATTTTATTTAGCCCATAAACCGCTATTTTATGTTTTTATGCAGTCAAACTTTAACCACAGTGGACGCGGTTTTCGTGGCATGTTTATCTTTTTAGGTATATGATTGTATTATTCTGAAACCAACACAACAAAAACTAACAAAACTAAATATTTTAAGCAATGGGAATTTCCTCCCAATGACATTTCACACACTATCGACTTGACACCAGAAAATTAACGCACTATGATGAATTTTATGATTACCCATTTATATTTTATAAAAACCCGCGTTCGGATACACGCTATAGACTACATCATATGCAGGAATAAACATTATTATTGTTGATATAATTATTAGTTTATAATTATCTTAATAATTACCCCGTGCGGCCCTGAAAATAAGATAAACAAAACCTACATAATATTCTGGTAATGCAAGCAATGATGCAGTCCGTCACTCGACCTTACATATGTGCCTGGCTGCCTAAGCTAACTTTAATATTAATTTTTGGTTGGATCTGCGTAGATCGGACCAAAAATTAATATTCCAAAACTGAAGATAGCCGGGCTAACTATGACATTTGGACGTCAAACATCTCAGTCTATAGGTGCTGTAAAGCACCCGAAACGTCAGATATTAAAAATAAGTTCAAATAGTTAATTAAACGTGATAAAATCCGTAAATATAGTTTTATTCAATCTAACTCAAACTTTCAAAGAAAAGTCTTCTTCACACACAAAAATTTAAATATGTACTTACTTGTCTGAATCTTGGTGCTAAGTCAAGCTTATTGCCAACTAGGACGAGAGGTAGTCTCTCTGAAGGTCGTGCCTGTGCCAATAGTCTTCTGTACTCAGAGGCCGCACGAAATGATCGTCGATCCGTCACTGAATAGCATATAACAAAACCTTCCCCGCAACGCATATACTGCTCCCGCATGGCTGTGAACTCAACCTGCCAACATTTTATAGTTTGTGTTAGTAGGGGGCTCACAACCACACATTTAACCAGATAGCAATTGAATGCTGTGGCCTATATACTGAAGACCAACACAGATTTACTCATAAAAAGAATGGTGTATGAACATTTAAATCACATCAAAAGCACATTCCCAATTTAGAAAGTAATCTCTATATTTAAAACTCAATTGCTGTCTGGTCTCACTAAAACTCAAAAACATCTAGACTAATTTCGATAAAATTTTCTGTGTGTTTGAATGGGATTCTGGATGGTTCAGTTTGTTTGGTTCACATTTGGACCCAGCAGGTAGCGCTGATGTCAAGATCCTAAAATCACCAGTGTGAAGCTGGGGTGGATCGCTAATAATTATATAAAAAATTAAAAGTAAATATTTTGTCAGGTATGATCCAAATACTAACCTGCCCAGCTGTGTCCAGGATATCCAATAAAGCTGGCTCTCCATCAATTACTGCCTGCTGTTGGTAAGAGTCCTCTGAAACAATATACACTTTTCTTTTTATATTCTTTTATATAGAATCAGAATGTTGAACACCCACACAGTCCAGTCCACCCGATGGTAAGTGATTGCAGAGGTATAGACACCTACATGTATCCTCAATTACGAACTAAAATACAGATGCGTTCCCACTCCTGAGAACTAGGTTGGAATGCCCCATATCCAGTAAAAAGGATCTCCTGTTCTCTACACTCACCACATAAAACACAGCAGTAATAAGCCGCTATTTAATGTATTTTGTAGTATTTTGTTAGTGCGGTGCAACTATAATATACTTGCAGTAAGTAAAATTTTTTTATGGAAAAATACATATTTAAGCGACCGCAAAAAAAGGAGGAGGTACTTAATTTAACTGTATTTTTATATGTGTGTTACCTCAGAACTCTTTTAAAAGTGAAACGATTTTGATGATTCTTTTTTTATTTGAAAGCTGATGCTTCTCATGTAGTCCCCACATACATTTGATTAAAATCTAGTTACCCTTAATAGAAATCTCATTTCATTTATATTGAAGTCAGTTGTACAAAGTTTTTAATTCCACCACTTGTTTAATTAACACAAGTATAACTAATTTCATAAAAATTAAAATAAAATTCCCTTAAAATAATAATTTGATCATAATATAATTTTAATGGAATACCTACTACTTGTAATGTCCATCATTATGCACAGAAGAAAAATGGTAGTAGACTTATTTGCTCCCTTTTTAAAGTAATTCATAGTTCAACAATAAGTTTTAATAAATATGGTTGTGGATTTCTACGAAATTTATAAGCTGCTGAAAATGGTACTAGAATTAACATTTATAGAACTACATAAGAAGATTGGTTATCGATATACCTAACCTTTCTTATGTCCAGCAGTAGATGTTTACAAGCTGATGTAGAAGTTAAAGCCAAATGCAGATTTATCTGCGCCATACCCACAGCAATTTCAGATGGTCTCACATATTTGTACGTACGCGCCGTATGTAATTATTTTGTATTGCCAATAACTTTTACAGTTTTTTCCAAGCACTGGTATGAAACAGTACAGCGACATTGATCGCTCGGATCGCTATGGAAAAATTGTAAAATTCGAAGGAAAGAAGAATATTAATTTAAAAAGGCAGTTATATGGAGAATATCATACTTTATTTAAAGACTTATTAAATGATGATGAATGATTTTTCAGATATTTGCAATTAACATACAAGAAATTTCAAGAAAAGTTCGCGGCCTCATATAGACATGATTAAAAAATTTATTTCTTTCTGTCTTTATTATATTCAGTAACTCTTTAGTTGTCATTGTGTGAAGTTAAATTTTAGTATTACTTTTGATTTAGAGTTTACAGTGTTTTATTGAGCGTTAAGTGAAGCGATGGAGTATGTTAGATAGGAGGAAGTGAGATACAAGTGTCGTGCCTTTTTTGCTTAAAATTTAGTGTTGTTTATTTACTATAGTAAATTTTTCTGTCTTGGTGGAGGTTTTAACATCTGTAAATTAGTAAGTGTTTGTAGTTGTGCCGTTTTTATGTAATTTTTTGTTGTAGTTAATACTGGGTGGCGATTAGGTTATCGCATTTTATAGCACAGCAGTTAATGCAAGTTGATATACTCGTACGTCTGTTGAAATAATAAAATAAACCATAATACCAAAAGACAAAAAGTGCATCTTTCAAACAAAATAAATAGCGTAAAAATTACACGAAATAACTCATCCTGGATAATATTAGTTTACTGACCTGTATAAGCGGCAACATCGCGGCGACACGGCGGCATTGACAAAGGTTACCTACACTTGCCCATACATAGGCAACTAGGCACGTGTAAGGCTGAGCGCAGATTGTAGTCACAACAGTTTTAAGACAGACTATTGCTTTATAAAGTATATGGAGACGCGCACACTTCAAACAAAACGTCTCACAGACAGAATTGTCTAATGCCTACAAGAACTGCTCGACGACAAGTCTGACTAACGTTTGTCGGCTTCCCTTTTGTATATATGCGGGCGCGCACATCAACAACAAAACAGTCTGACTACATAGTACATACTTAACGTGACCATTTATTTTTTGACTCAAAACGGGACATTGGTTTATTTAGGTCAATTAACAGGTAGTCAATAACACAACACTTTTTAAAGTGATTTATTCAGAAAAATAAGCTTTTAAAATTACGAATTATATATATATATATATATATATATATATATATATATATATATATATATATATATATATATATATATATATATATATATATATATAGGAAACGTTTAGTTATATTTGTATTTCTCACATGAACAAATTTGCTACAATATAGCTGGTTGTGATACTAAGTAAGAATGAAACTCTTAGAACCTTTTTCTTATATTCACCTAAATTATCAATATCGCCTTTAGAACTGAACTTTGTAGTTCATCAAAAACTTCTGCATCTTTATTATAGTCAATATATTCATTTTCAATTAATACATTCAGAAATTTTTGAACATCTTCCCTTGCGGGGAACTTTTTTAAACCTGCCCTATAAAATATCTCCATTTCTTTGGTAAGAATGCAAGTCCACTGCTTCGGATATTCACGGCTTGTTTCATGAAATTCTGTGGCCGCCCTTTTCACTAATTTTTTATCTCTGTCAGTAACATTATCTTTCGATTTCACTTTTAATTGACGGACCGTAAATGGAAGAAACCGCTTGGTCTGTTTCTGAGTCAAATTGTCTTTTCGTTGATTGATTTTTTTTGCAGCTTCAATAGCCAATACAGTCTGAATTTCAAGTTTCAATACAGCTTGATGAAAACTTACTGACTGTGCGTATAAAAAATAAAGCCATAATTCAGATGTGGGATCTTCAAAATAGTTTTAATTAGCAATACAAATTTTCGCGCAGTCTCAGAAAACGGGACAATTTTGCGTCCCAGAGTTCGTTTCGGGGACACCGGGACTCGTAACTATAAAAAGGGACAGTCCCTTTCAAAACGGGACGTCTGGTCACGTTATACATACCTCTTCTCTTCTAGTCTCGTCCGAGTGTTCAGAGAGTAAACACATCGCATCATGTTTCAAGAACTCGTCGAAAAACTAATTGACGAGGTTGAAAAGAGACCTGTACTTTTCAATAAATTATGTAAGGAATATTCTGATGTCAATTTAAAAAAAAAACAAATGGGACGAGGTCACAATGCAACTGGTCGGTATTGTGAGGTGGGGAGAAATGTCGACTGAGGAAAAAACAAATGCATGTAGGTATAAATAATCATAATTTCGTTTATTATGTATATTATTATGTACGCATATCTATATCTATATATACTTATTTAAATAAAAATGAATCGCCGAAATGTATGTACGCGTATAACTTTCGAACGACTGCACCAAATTGGATTGGAGTAACGATTTCAGCTTTTTATCGCAGCTTTTTCACGTTGACAGCTATTGACATATCGAATAGCTGTCAAAGTTAAAAAAAGCGCGATTAAAAGCTGAAATTATTGCATTGTGAATCCACCATATTTTTTTTTTTTGTGTTCGTTATTGTCAGGAGAAGGTTTGTATGGTAGGTAGGTTGGTATAGGATAGGTATGTGTAGGGTCGGTTACCACGCCACACACCACGCGAACGATAGCTAGACTATTAACTATATTTTTTCATATTGCCATGGCAATGAACCTTGGGGGCTAACAAAATAACTACACAAATACTGTCTTATATCATTGCCAGATGACATAGCAGAGCTATTACTATTATAATCAGTCAGTGGACAATAGTAAACGGTATCTGTAAACTCTATTCCGTCATGAACACGAACGTAATTATGAAGAATACAACAGGCTTTGATTATACTGTCACAAAAGTCCCTGTTAACGTCTACAGGTCTGTGTAAAATGCGCCATTTATTGGCTAAGATGCCGAAAGTACATTCGACGAATCGGCGAGCTCTAGTAAGACGGTAATTAAATACTTTCTTAACTATGTTCAAATCTCTTTTAGCGTAAGGCCGCAATATGTTTTTGGATAATCCAAATGCTTCATCACCAATTACATAATATGGCAGAATCCGACCACTTTCATCGCCTGGTAGCGTATTTCCTGATGGAATGTTCAAAGTCCCCTGTTCCAATCGTTTTCCCATATTAGAATTCTTAAAAATTGTAGAATCTGATGAGGATCCATATGAACCGATGTCTACAAATACGAATTTGTAATCAGCATCTACCCATGCCATCAATACCACAGAAAAATATTTTTTATAATTGAAATCTTCCGAGCCCGCATTATTAGGTTTTTCTATTCTGATGTGCTTTCCGTCTATGGCGCCAATAACGTTAGGAAAACCAGCTCTAATATTGAACTGTTTCGCTATTTTTATCCAATCCTCTTTTTCTTTTTCAGCCATATACAAAGGCTGTAAAATACACCATAGCTTGTCGCAAGTCACCTTAATTATACTTCTCAATGTTGACGGTGCAATGAGATAGTCAAGTGAGAGGTCATAAAAACTTTGTTGTGCTGCTAAATATCTGTAACAAACAATATTATTTTTATCATTTCAGGTAAAGAAGTGCAAAAGCGCTGGCTAAATTTACGGAACTGTTTTTCTAGAGAATTAAGATTACAACGAGAGACCAAGTCGGGCAAAGCGCCAAGAAAAGACGTACATATTTATACTTTGAACGGTTGATGTTTCTATTGCCTACCATTGATCCAAGGGAAACTGCAAGTAACATAAGTACTGAAAGCGATGATGGCGACGGTACTGAATCTTTAAATACCGAGCGAATGCGCCCTCCACGTCCTTTGCCTAACAATAATAAGGCATTTGAACAGTCTCTTTTAAATATGTTGGAGAGGAATTGTAATGTTCAACAGAATGAAACAACTCTAAATGATGAAGATCGCAACTTTGCGTTGTCGCTGGTACCCATGCTGCAACGACTTAGTATTTATGATAAAATAGACGTAAAAGTGCAAATTTTAAATATATTTAAAGAAAAATGTGCCCCACAACATGATTTGCGCAAAATACGTATACTAAACCAGCAAATAATATCTCCAAAGCCAATGACCAATCCTGGGCGTGGACCACCGCCTGCGATCTCACCTGGACCTTCTCAAACACAAAATGCATTACCGGAAGACCGGATGCAGCCAACTCCATCACCGAGTACTTACGATACTAACGAGTCTGTCCAAAGCTATTACTCAAACTGCTTTGTAGATGATTATGAATAGGTACATTTGTTTTTTAATATAAAGGTCACAACCAAACGTTTGGATCCGCAATATTTTACAAGCAAATATGGAGTAAATAATTATGAATCGTACCAAAATCATATTTTCATAAAAAACTTTGTAGGTGCTATTGATTTTTGCTACCTGTTTTGTTATTATTACTGATGATTATCTGTTACTAAGCATTAAAATGATTATGGGTGATTAATAAAAGTATTTATATTTTTTATATTTTTTTTTACAAAGAATGCTATAAACATTACTAATATTTCTCTTAACCACTCGTGGTAAGCTTAAATTGCGGGTGTTACGAGTGGTTCACGCCAGTAGTCGAATGGCGGATTTGAACTCACGACCTTTATGAGTTCGCGGTCCGCGCCCTGCCATTAGGCTACTGTCGCTAAACTAATAATTAATAATTAATAAAAATAAAAATTGATTAAACGTGGTACCCACCGATTACCTATTGATTAAATGTACGCTACTACCTGCTACTACCTACTTTCAGTAGGTAAGTTTTACTTACCTCAACGTCACTGCTAGTCGCTCAGGAGCAGGTATAGCCTTGCGAAAATTCGAATCTTGATATGTAATGTAAGGCTCCATCAATTTCAATAAATTATCAAAAGTTGACACGTTCATTCGGAAATACTTGAAAAAATTCGAGGGGTGATGCCTTAATTTACTATACAGTGTATAAAATTTTCCTTTTATCAGTCTTTCACTATATATGGGATGTACCCAATATTTACGTTTGCGTCGTTTTGCAAGTGCACGTGTAACTAGGATACTTATTACAACAGTATCGGTGAAGTCCATTTTGATACTGAAAATGGATTGACGCAGACGGCGCGCGGCGTGCGATGCGTCGTCGTAGACAAAACAGTTTTGTTTTAGATGTGCGGCGCATCGTAGACAAAAAAGTTTCGTTTTTATTTTAAAGCAGACTTGTCTATGTGAGGCAAGACTGTCTTAAAACTGTCGTGACTACAATCTGCGCTCAGCCTAAGACGATGCTCATGAGATGTTATAAACAAATCACAGACTTTATGGTATTGTTTTTATCCAAATAATCACTCTTATCGGTCACTATAGTTTAATAAATAAATCAAATTAAACTTTTAGATTTTCAAAATGTCCGCCGTGTGCCCGAATGCATAACTGACATCGTCGCACGATATTATTTCGGACCTTGCGAAGAGGGTCACCATTGGCGGCAAAATTTTTTATTTTGTCGAAAGTCCGAATAATCCTTATTTTTATGTCCTCGACAGTTGTTACTTCCGTGGAGTACACCTCATTTTTCAAATAACCCCATAAGAAGAAATCTAACGGTGTTAGATCCGGTGACCTTGCTGGCCACCGAGAAGGTCCGTATCGGCCAATCCACTGCTCTCCGAACATTTCAGTGAGGCGCTGTCTGGCAGCCACCACTGAATGAGCAGGTGCTCCGTCAAGCTGATACCATAACCGGCTATTTTCCCCTAACGGTAATCCATCAACGTAATCCGCCACTGGGCCGTCAAGCAGTTCCAAAAACTTAGGCCCACTAAGGTTTCCTTCGATAAACACGGGACCAATAATTTGATCTCCGTGTATTCCAGCCCAAACATTAACGGCAAATCTGTATTGGTGCATAGACTCTCGACACAGTTGCGGATTTTCTTCACTCCAGTACCGTAAGTTCTGCCGATTCCATATTCCCTTGCGCGTGAATGTGCTCTCGTCAGTCCACATTATGTTTAATAGCTAAAAAGTTAGAGTCATTACCTACTCTGCCCAAGATCCATTGGCAGTAGGCTTCCCTGACTGGCTTATCTCTATCCAATAAAGCCTGTACCTTTACATATTTGAACGACCGTTGCTTGTTTTTTCTTAATATTGTTACGCGCCATCTAGTGTCAGGAACGAGAGCGAGTAGAGCGTTGCAAAAAATGACATCACAGATCTCTCAACCGACAGCGCCATCCGAAGAACTAAGTTTCTAGAAAATCTATACTCGCAAACTCGGTACCTTGCGCGTGTTTACTTGAACATTTCGGATATTTTGCTAATTTAAATAAATAGGTGGCGCAAGATGCGATCGAGACAGAGTTGATTTGACGAAACAAGCGAAGCTTCGGAGCGGAATTAAGTGAATTAGTGTGTTTAATTATTAGTGTTTTAACTTTAATTTGTGTAAAGTAAATTAAAGTGTTAATTTAGGTAATTTTATCGGCAATTTTTATTGTCACGAACCTCAAGCTCTTAACAATTGGTGTCAGAAGTGGGATAAAATAATGCCGATTTTACCTAAGGAGGAAACGGAGGGTGTCCGTACCCGAAGTCAACGCCAGCAGGAGACGGACCAGAGGAGATTTGGTGGTGCCACGTCTGAGGGCCAGCCGCCGGCCACGGAAGCCGGCCCGTCAGCAGCTTCTACGTCTGTGGCACCTGACTTAGGTGCTCTGATGGTGATGCTGCAGGAGCAGGCTCGCCGACAGGAGGAGCAGGCTCGCCGACAGGAGGAGCAGGCCCGTCAGTTGAAAGAGCAGCTGCAAAACGGACAAGAGGAACAGGCCCGCCGGCAGAAGGAACAGGCCCGCCGACAGGAGGAACAGGCCCGCCGGCAGGAGGAACAGGCCCGCCGGCAGGAGGAACAGGCCCGTCGGTTAGAAGAGCAACTACAACGCGATAAGGAAGAGCAGATGCTCCTCATGAAGGACCTTCACGCTATCTTCGGAAAAGAGATACGGGAGGTGAAGGATAAGGTTGCTCAACATGACAACCGCCTGTCGGAGGCCGAAACCCGAATCGACCAAGTAAACAATCGGGTTGACAACGTAATGGCTGACGTGAAGAAAACGCTGGACGACCTCAAACTGGGGGATGGAACAACAGCTCCCGTAGTAGCTACTACACCTTCGCTACGTGGGTTCAAGGTGCCACCATTCGACGGGACTTCTTTCTGGTCAGCCTACAAAATCCAGTTCGAAGCTGTTATGAAGGCGAACGGCTGGAATAAAAATCAGGCCATGACTGCTCTCACACTAGGCCTGCGCGACCAGGCCTTAACAGTTCTGGAAGCTCTCGGTGAGGAAGTGACTTATGAGCAACTCCTCGAGGCATTGGAGGCGAGATATGGCGACGCTCACCTGGAGCACGTCTTTCGTGCGCAGCTTAAGGATCGCGTGCAGCGCATCAACGAAAACCTGCAGCAGTGGGCTTTAGAGGTGGAGAAGCTGGTGCGAAAAGCATACCGGTCTGTACCTGCGCTCATTGAAGGGAACCTGGTGCAGACATTCATCGACGGCATCCGTGACCTGGAAGTCAGAGCTGCTGTGAGGCTCGGGCACCACGAGACGCTTAAGGACGCCTTGGCCCATGCACTGGAGGTAGAAGCCGTGCGGCAGGATCATCGTTCCCATCGCGTCAGGGAGGTTGCAGCAGCTATAGTTCGCGACCGCAACAAGGGATACAGCCCTAGGTGCTATGGCTGTGGGGAAAAGGGCCATCTTCGATCCAGCTGCCCTAAGCGAACCGTGGAAAGGAGAGTTGATCGATCTCGAGAGGGTAGTGCAGCTAACAGCACTGCCTGGCGGCGACAGGATCATCGTTCACCTCACGCTAGGGAGGTTACAGCAGTTACGGTTCGCGACCACAATAAAAGATACAGCCTTAGGTGCTATGGCTGTGGGGTAAGGGGCCATCTTCGGTCCAGCTGCCCTAAGCACACCCTAGGAAGGGAAGGTGAACGGTCTCAGAAAGGAAGTGCGGCTAACAGCACCGCCCAGCAGCAGCAGGAATACGACTTTCCTATCAGACACTGCAGCGGGAAATCTCACGGCAACGCAGATGCATTGTCAAGAAGACCTTTTCCTGAAGATTGTGGTAGGCAAGAGAGTAAGGAAGTGGTATCCGTGAGGATGCTCAGGACAGACTACCTCAGCAACGGGTGGAGGGACAGCCTACGACATGCACAGCAGGAAGATCCGGACATCAAGCCGATTCTGGGATGGATGAAGGCCCGTGCTACCAAGCCTAAGTGGAGGGACGTCTCAGCGATGAGTTCAACCACGAAAAGCTATTGGGCCCAATGGGACAGCTTGCTGCTTCAGGATGGAGTCCTGTGCCGTAAATCGGACAATGGTCGAGGAGACAGCTGTCGTTTACAAATGGTTGTCCCTAAAGCTAAAGTGCCGAATGTTCTACAGCTGTGCCATAATGGTCGTTCAAGAGTCCATCTGGGAGGTAAACGAACTCTACTGAAGGTCCAAGAACAGTTTTACTGGGTCCATTATCGTGACGATGTCGAGGATTGGTGTCGTACATGTACAAGTTGTGCGGCTGTGAGGGGACCTCAGGCACGGAGTAGAGGAGCGTCGAAATTGTACAATGTTGGTGCACCACGGGATAGGACATCCCTTGACATTGCGGAGCCGTTACAGAAAGGCGTAAGAGGGACTCCTAAGATCGTCCAAGTGGATCGCTTGGCGCGTTATCATGGGACCGATAATGCTCGGGACGAGCATGTCTTAGGAGGGGGCAGTGTTACGCGCCATCTAGTGTCAGGAACGAGAGCGAGTAGAGCGTTGTAAAAAATGACATCACAGATCTCTCAACCGACAGCGCCATCCGAAGAACTAAGTTTCTAGAAAATCTATACTCGCAAACTCGGTACCTTGCGCGTGTTTACTTGAACATTCCGGATATTTTGCTAATTTAAATAAATAGGTGGCGCAAGATGCGATCGAGACAGAGTTGATTTGACGAAACAAGCGAAGCTTCGGAGCGGAATTAAGTGAATTAGTGTGTTTAATTATTAGTGTTTTAACTTTAATTTGTGTAAAGTAAATTAAAGTGTTAATTTAGGTAATTTTATCGGCAATTTTTATTGTCACGAACCTCAAGCTCGTAACAATATTTTGTGAACAGTCTTGTAGTGTACACGGAATTGGCGAGCTGCTCTACGGAGACTTGAAGTTGGATTACGAGCGAAATAATTCAATAATTGTTCTTCCTGAGCCACGGCTACTCGCGGAGGAATTTCAACCTGACGCGGGATCAAATATTGACCGTCGCGTAACCTTTGGACTGCCCGTATAAAAATACGTGAGTCTGTAGGACATACACGTGTGGTATGATACCTCTCTCGATATGTTCGTAATGCCAAAGCCGCGTTTTGGTGGCACTCTCCGTAAATCAAAATCATGTCGGTGTATTCCGACGTCGTGAACGACGTTGACACGAGGGATCTTAAAACTTATAAAAGTTAAAACGTTAAAAAGAAAAAGCGTACAATTTTAAGCGAGCTGTTACGCCACTTCACTAAGTTATTAAATACGTTTTTTATCTAGCGTATTAAACTTGTCCTATCACAAATAAAAAAATATAAAACAGTAAAAAGTAAGCGTCGTATTTCGCACAAACTGTCACACCACCTTATCACAACTATTATTATCCTATTAAAGTGTCCTATAACAAACAAATCAAAAAACTTATCAAAATGTCCACAAAACTAAAAAACAACAATTAAAACTCAAAGGACGCCTACGCGAAAATTAGGTCAAGTGACTCATGAACCATCCAAGGGTACCGGCGTCGGACTGTGACTTATGCTCCATTTACATTCAGCCCTGTTGGGCAGGGAAGTGAGCAGGGCAGTGAGCAGGGCAGTATGTAAACGGGCTACTCGCGCTGACACTGCCGCTGCCGCTGACACTGCCCGAAATGTCGCTTTTTCGTGCGGAAGTCAAAGGACGGGTAGCGCGAGCGGCAGTGAGTGTTCACATTCAGCTCCATCGCTCACTTCGCGCCAAGCGCCTGGATGAACGGATGTGCGTGCCGTCCTGTTATTAAATAAATACGATCTACCAAAATGCCTTTCGAGTGGATAAATGAAAATACAATAAAGTTTGTAGAACTGCTGGAATCAGAAAAAACTATATGGGATTTCAACGATAAAAACCACAATTCATCATGTTCTACGAATACGAATTTTCTTTTAGAGTTAACATAGTACCTACGAGGGTGGATTGAAAAGTACTCGGCCTAACCAAGAAAATAAACACATACTAAATCAGTTATATTTTTATTTTTCTACATAATCACCATCAAGTTCAATACACTTTTGCCACCTCCCCTTCCAAGCATTTAGACCGTTGAAAAAAAAATGATTCTTCCTTAGAGTCAAAATATGCGTCTACAGCTGCTTTGACCTTGTCGTTTGTCGAAAATCTTTGACCTCCCAAGTGCTTTTTTAGGTTAGGGAACAGAAAGAAGTCTGATGGTGCCAGATCAGGTGAATACGGCGGATGCGGTAACAGTTCAAAGCCACAGTTGTGAATTTCAGCCATTGACTGTACTGACGTGTGAACACGGGCGTTATCTTGATGAAACAGGACTTTTCTTCTGAGCATTCCTCGACGTTTTTCTTTTATTTCCTCTCGTAAACGACGTAGTAAGGTGCAGTAGTAATCAGAGTTTATAGTCTGACCCCTTTCAAGATAATCAATCATAATCACACCTTTCGAGTCCCAGAATACTGAAGCCATCACCTCATTTGCCGACAAAATTGACTTAGCCTTTTTAGGGGGTGGTGAACCAGGTCTTCTCCACTGTTTTGATTGTTGTTTTGTTTCCGGTGTACAGTAATGAACCCACGTTTCGTCCATAGTAACAAAACAATTCAAAAAATCATCTGCATCGCGTCGTGTCACACAGTCGCGTGAAATAATCAATCGCGTCCTTTTTTGTTCAACTGAAAGCAGTCGCGGAACCCACCTAGCAGACACCTTGTGTAAACCCAACTCGTTGACAATGATGTTTTGAGTTCGTTCATAAGAGATGCCTATAATCTCGGCTATCTCTCTAATTTTTAATCTGCGGTCTCCCATTATTAAATCAAGTACTTTTTTAATATTTTCATCAGTAGTTGATGTCGAAGGCCTTCCAGAGCGGGGTTCATCTTTCACACTCTCTCTACCACGCTTAAATTCTGCTATCCATTTTTTAACGGATGAATATGACAGAGCACAATCGCCTAATGTACTGACCATGTCATCATGGATGACTTTTGATGATAGCCCCTTCTTATGGGGGTACTTAATGACGGCACGCTGCTCGATTTGCTCCATTCGCGGAAATTATGTCCGATTACTTTGTTAATAAATTTATAAAATCACAACTAATTATCGCACACGTTTCGAACTTCACACAATGAACTAGTCTGAACTGAACTAAATAATGTGGGTAGATTTGATTTTTACAATTGAATGGATCTGTGTTAGGCCGAGTACTTTTCAATCCACCTAGGTATGTACATAATTAATTATAAATTCGTCAAATTTATTATATTAATATAAAATTTAGTTTAAGGAATTAATGAACATTGACATTTTATTTCTAATAACGATTAGTAACACATATTGATTATTTATTAATTAAAATGTAAAATAAGTTAAAAGGTAATATTTGCATAATAGCCTGAGATTTTTAAATTATAATTTTATTGTAATTAAAACTACGAATTAGTTTATACTGTAGTGTAATTATTAAAATAATAATAGCTTAACTAATCTCATATAATATTTAATATTATTTATGTAACAATAATATAATAATTCAATTAATAATTTATCAACAATTTACTGTACTTATAAGAATTCAAATAGAGTGGATCTGTATAAGTATTTAATTGTACATAATATTTGAATTCCAAAAGAATGTTTGTACCTAACTTTTAAGCAATGCAATAATTTTAAAACGTAACATTGGGTTTGTGTAATTAGCTGTATTTCATATCATTTTTGCATGCCAATTATGGCAAAACATGTCAGTTCCACGTCATTGATCATCTTATGTACCATGTTTTTAAGCAAAAAAATTTTCTATCTATCTATCTATCTTCTTTTGAACTTGATATCTTTTTAAATTATTAACATAATTTTGTATTGCAAGAAGACACAGCGCGGACGCTGTAATTATTTCGACGTCCGCCATAGTCGAAAGCCGAAAGCGATGTGAGTGGTAGGGCAGAGTGTGAATACACACTTCCCGCGATCCTGCTACGGCAGTATTTAGGGAAGTATTGCCGGCAGCGCGAGGGGCAGTGGCAGTGGCTGAATGTAAATGGGGCTTTAAATCATCGTCCCATGCGGCAGAGAAATTCGAATATAAACAACACGCATCTTCACACCACTCCCTTCCATTTCTTATCACTTCACACATAGCGAATTATGCCTTCGGACATCTATTATAAGTAAATATTTTTGCTTGGAATTTGTTTTCACACACTCGCATCACGCGGTCCCTTTGTTTTTAATTTCGTGCATAAGAATTATGCTTTATATCGTTAGTCTTAAGTTTATTTTTGCTTGATTTTTCCTTTATTTTTGTAATTCGGAATGGCAAGGTTTGAACTAGGTATCTTCGCCTTTGCTGGCCTTAGGTCTTTGACCCTTTAGTATTCGTCAGGTGATAAATATATGCATTTACATGATGTTGTTTAATATTAAATCGAAAAAAGAGGCTACTGGGACTAGGATGTTAATTTTTACATTTCTTTTAGTTATGTATGTGAAAAGAACGTTATGTAGGATATGTCTTTTCATTTAATGTGATAACTTCAAATTCACTCTGTATAATGGAGGACGAACCTCCCGATCCCGGAAGGGTTCGCAATGATACCTTTTCCTTACCCATTAATATTGATAATATAGAACTAATTAACCGTAAACGTGCCCAAGTAAGTAACGAGTCTGCCCATCCACAAAAAGTGGTTATTACTGATCCAAATCAACAATTTCCTTCAATACAATCCTCATATACCCATCCTGATTTTATTAATAAAAAAGGTAAGTACTCTCAAGATGATGCCGCTCCTTTTCCAGTTCACATAAGTAAAATCTCAAATGATCAGTTGTCTGGAGTAACTCTTAAACCAATTAAATTCGGTCACTCTCTGTATCATAACAATATTAAAAATATAGTCCGTGATGGAGTCAAAAAAGTTGGACGAAATAGAATATCAGTGGAGTTTAAAACAGCAGCAGATACAAACACCTTTATCGATCACACAGCTCTCCAAATTTCTAAATATGAAGCAACCATCCTCTCATATAGTATCACTAGTATGGCTAGTTAGACAAGTTCCCATAGAGTGGACACTTGAAGAATTAATAGCAGCTTCCCCCTGGCTACCGTTCTATAATTAAAGCACGGCGACTTAATAGACGAACAGTGAGTGACAGCAATAGCGTTTCATGGGTTCCAACTCAGACAGTCGTTCTAACTTTTTCCGGACAGAAACTTCCTCCCCAAATTTACTGTTTTTACACCTCTATGCCAGTGGAAAAATATGTTTTGCCACTAATTCAGCGTCATAAATGTTGTAGATTTGGCCATGTTACTTCCCAGTGCCGATCATCCCCTCGCTGCTTTGTATGTGCACAGAATCATGAAGGTTTATCTTGCACTCGACAAACTCCTACTTTTCTATGCTGCTCAGGTCCACCCCCACACCGCAAAAGACCCTACTTGTCCTGAACATATAAGGCAAAAATCTATTAAACTTGTTATGTCACAAGAAAATATTTCATATTTAGAAGCTTCAGCTAGATTCCCTCAGACAAAAAGATCCTTCGCTGATACAACAAGAATCCAGCCTCGTAATTGTTCTCAACAGACCCCTTATACCATAACTGACAGTTTTTCAACCCCTTCGGCTCAGCTCTCACAAACTGCATCATATAAAAAAACAATTTTTATCCCTCAATGTACCTACAGCCAATCATTAAATTCTGGATATGATATGGCAGCCGATCAGGCAATTGTTGAGAATCCTAATTCTTCCCTACCTAATGGGTGTGCTCTACTGGGGAATGACAACAACTCCTCTAGTAATGATAATTTCTGCGAACTTATGATATCATAGCTAATTAAAATGATCTCCCGTTTTAGTGACATCCTGATGTAAATGTTTTAACAGAACTTGCAACACTTATTTCTTCTCTGTCACTTCCTATGGTTATTTTGGGAGATTTTAATATGCATCATACTGTTTGGGGCTCCCATCTGTGTGATTCACTGGCTCCCTTATTTTTAGATCTTATTGATAATTTTAATCTCTGTAATCTAAATGATGGGTCTCCTACCCGTCGAGTATCCCCATTACAAAATGTTAGAAGTGCCGTTGACCTAACTCTCTGTTCCCCAAATATTGCTTCCCTTCTTTTGTGGCAAATGTTACCTTCTAGCTATGGCAGTGACCATTAGTATAATCTATCCAAAGCTAATTGGCAATTATATTCTACAGCTTTGGAACGAGAGGTTTCAACTCTTCCCCCAATTAACAATGATAATATTGCTCCTGTATATATAGAGTTCAGAAATGCAATTATTTCTGCTGCTAATAAGTCAATCGCCTTAAAAAAACCATTCAAAAATAATTATCCTTCCCCTCCTTGGTGGGACCAAGATTGTTCAGCAGCTTGTAGGAGAAGAAAAGAGGCTGAATTAATATACTCCCGTTCTATGACTGCAGAGAATTATATCTCCTATAAAAAAATTGCTGCAGATACCTTAAAATTACTGTCAGACAAAAAGCGAACTGGTTGGTTTAAATTCTGTGAGTCACTGTCACCTAGGACTCCCCCATCTTTGGTCTGGAGAAATGTTAAAAAATATCGCTGTGCAGTTTCTAGTGAAAATATAATTTCTAATGATCCTTCCCCGTGGATAGATGAATTCTCTAATAAACTTGCACCACAAACAGTCCCATCTTATGATGAATGCCTAGTTTTTAATTCTGCTTTTTTAAAAACAAATGATAAATTTGATTCCCCCTTTTCTTCTCAGGAATTGTTTACTGTACATAATGACTCTTCACCAGGTATTGATGGGATTCCTTATGCGTTTATAATTAATAGTAGTGAGAACACTAAAACTGTCTTACTATCCATTTTAAATTTTATTTATTTTACTGGTGATCCTCCTGCTGAATGGAAACCCCAAATTATTTTGCCCATACTCAAACCAGGTTAGTCTAGCAATGACCCTTCCAGTTACCGACCCATTGCCCTTTCTTGTACTTAGGCAAAAATCTTGGAACAATTAATAAAAAATCGCTTGGAATGGTTTTTGGAAAGGAATAATCTCTTACCTAAAAGCCAATTCGGTTTCCGAAAAGGTTTAAGTACCATGGATAGCCTAAGTACTTTGGTCACAGATATTCATATTGCTTTTTCAAAACATGAATTTCTCATAGGAGTTTTCATGGATATTTCTTCTGTATATGATAATGTGCTTCTTCCTGTGCTCAGGCAGAAAATGCTTAATCTGAGCATTCCAGTGAGGATAGTCAATTACGTCTCTAACTTTCTCTCTTCTAGATCAATATCTATAAATGTTAAAAATCTCCTGCTTTCCCCAAAAACTATATGGAAAGGACTTCCACAAGGCTCAGTTCTTAGTCCTCTCCTTTATTCTATATATACTCACGATTTAGAACTTTCAGTAAATTCTTTTTGTAATGTTCTTCAATATGCAGACGATTTAGCTCTATACATCTCCTTAAACAACTTCACAGTGGCATGTACGGACATAGACGGGACTAAACTCATCCATGCAGTCTCGTCGCGGTATTCGTGCGAGGGAGACGCGTGTTTCGCAAATAAGCATTTTTTTGCGTTATTAGCTGTTAAAGTTGTTCGCGCTGCTACACCTCGCTACCTGTGTAGCGGAGTACCGTTATGTTGCCGATGTGCGAGCGGCCCATTCATAACGAAGACATTCATTAGAGTGGTATAATACTAATGAATGTAAACAACTCGCATTTAGAGAATGTGATTACAGTTATAATGGCGAGCGATATTTCTTTGAGTGAACATAGTATATCAGATGCGGAAGAAGAGCCTTACAGAGAAGAGAATTTAGTACAATCTGGAATGGAAGAAAACCAATTTAGGAGGGCAAAAAGGGATAGGGGGGAGAATTTTTTCGGGGATGATGATGATAATGAAGGATGGAATTTAGTCAAAAGCAAAGAGAAAAGATTAAAACCACAACTGAAGGAGGATATTGAGATGTATTTATCTAGCAATGAAAAGTTGCCCAAACAATTTGCATTAGCTAAGATGCTGAAGGCTTGTGGGATGGTTGATATCACCAGAATAAAATACATTAACCCTTTCAAGATTCGTGTCGAAGTCTGCAGCGAGTTAAGTGCCGATAAAATTGAAAAATGTCAGGAATTCAAGGATAAACAATTTTGTACGTGGTAGAGCCATGCTGCAGTTATATTAGTAGTATAGTTGTAGCACGAATGGGTCGGCTCGACCGGGGAAGGACCACGCTCTCACAGAATACCAGCGTGAAATAGTAGCTTAAGGACGCGTTTACAAAATTGATAGGTATAGAATCGCACTACTACATTGACAAAAGTCACACACACACTAGTGTACGCACGGTTGGCTGTGGGAATCGTAGTCAAATGAAATTATTTTGATAATTTGAAAGATTGAATTTATTTTTCATTTCTTATACCTACCTCAGAAATATACTTCGATACGAAATACGAATACCTGCTCCAGAGACTGCTTGGCACTGAAAGCCCTCTACTGGTAGTGAGATGTTAACTCTGGACTTTGAACTGGTTTTGTCAGTTATAATAAGACCTTACCTACCTGCGGACTTGATGGAGTGATCTGAAGGTGTAATTTGGTGATTACAACAGGAACTCCTAGACTAGTAGAACTAGGTGTGCCGAGTTTGGGTTCGTTTTGTTGGTTATGGTCAGACCTTACCACCGGACTTGATGGAGTGACCTGAAGGTGTAATTCGGTGATTACAAGTGGAACTCCTAGACTAGTAGAACTAGGTGTGCCGAGTTTGGGTTCGTTTTGTTAGTTATGATGAGGCCTTACCACCAGATTTGATGGAGTGACCTGAAGGGGTAATTCAGTAACTACTGCTGGAATTTCTGAACGAGTAGAACTAGGTGTGCCGAATTTGGGCTCCGTTTTGTTAGTTATGACGAATCCATACCTCCGGACTTGATGGAGTGACCTGAAGGTGTAAATCGGTGATTGCAACTGGAACTCCTAGACTGGTAGAACTAGGCGTGCCGAGTTTGGGTTCGTTTTGTAGGTTATGATGAGACCTTACCATCGGACTTGATGGAGTGACCTGAAGGTGTAGGTCGGTGATTACAAGTGGAACTCCTAGACTTGTAGAACTAGGTGTGCCGAGTTTGGTTCGTTTTGTTTGTTATGATGAGACCTTACCACCAGACTTGATGGAGTGACCTGAAGGGGTAATTCAGTAACTACTGCTGGAATTTCTGAACCAGTAGAACTAGGTGTGCCGAATTTCACTCCATCAAGTCCGGTGGTAAGGTCTTATCGTAACTAACAAAACGAAACCAAACTCGTCACACCCAGTTCTACTAGTCTAGGAGTTCCATTTGTAACCACCTGGTTACACCTTCAGGTCACTCAATCAAGCCCGGTGGTAAGGTCTCATCGCAACTAACAAAACGAACCCAAACTCGGCACACCTAGTTCTACAAGTCTAGGAGTTCCACTTGTAATCACTGAACTACACCTTCAGGTCACTCCATCAAGTCCGGCGGTAAGGTCTCATCATAACCTACAAAACGAACCCAAACTCGGCACACCTAGTTCTACCAGTCTAGGAGTTCCAGTTGCAATTACCGATTTACACCTTCAGGTCACTCCATCAAGTCCGGAGGTATGGACTCGTCATAACTAACAAAACGAAGCCCAAATTCGGCACACCTAGTTCTACTCGTTCAGAAATTCCAGCAGTAGTTACTGAATTACCCCTTCAGGTCACTCCATCAAGTCTGGTGGTAAGGTCTCATCATAACTAACAAAACGACCCCAAACTCGGCACACCTAGTCCTACAAGTATAGGAGTTCCACTTGTAATCACCGAACTACACCTTCAGGTCACTCCATCAAGTCCGGTGGTAAGGTCTCATCATAACCTACAAAACGAACCCAAACTCGGCACCCCTAGTTCTACCAGTCTAGGAGTTCCAGTTGCAATCATCGATTTACACCTTCAGGTCACTCCATCAAGTCCGGAGGTATGGACTCGTCATAACTAACAAAACGGAGCCCAAATTCGCCACCCCTAGTTTTACTCTGCAAGAAGTTCAAATAGCGGTCACGAAAGTACACCTTCAGGTCACGCCATCAAGTCCGGAGGTAAGGTCTCATCATAACCAACAAAACGAGCCCAAACTCGGCACACCTAGTTCCGCTCGTCCAGGAGTTGCAGTAGTAGGTAAGTTTATATATCCTACTTATTTTTTGCTAAATAAAAAACTGTGAGTATAAAAATAATAATTTTATCACTTGTCAAGTACTTATGTTTCCAATTTGTTTTTTTCTAATATTTTGTGTATGTACAGCGATCTTTTCAGAATGAGCCGCTGCAAACAGGCGATACAGCGTCCACTCACGACGGCGGCCGAGCGCGGACTGTGGTTTCATCGAAATCTTTGTACAATAAATAAAAGCAGGCACCAACAATAAAATAGCCCTTATTGCAATAGATTATGATTCATCCGTATTAGCAAAATATGTGAAAAAATGTGCATCAGTTTTTATTTTTTTTACGACTATTTGTGACATTTTGATAAAAAATAAATCCAGGGTTTTTTAATTGAATATGTCTGTCATCTTATAGTATTTTTTAAATATGTTGATAATAGACCAAAACATGTACCGAAACACAAGCCGGTATCGTTAATTTTGTAGAAAATGGCAACGAAAGTTCGTTTTTACAATATAAAAAACTACTATTTTCAACAAAAGAGTTACAGAAGTTTGCAGATGAAGAACCAATCTACACATGGTACTTATATTTGATTTGGTTTAGTTTTGACACAAAATCTACCGAAAAACACCCTAATTTTGGTTGATTTGCAAACGCGTCCTTAATGCTGCTGTATTTCGTATGGTGAGTGTAGAGAACCGGAGACCCTTTTTAGTGGAAACGAGGCATTCCATCTCAGTCCTCACGGTTGACAATGCATCTGCATTTTGATCTTTAATGGAGGATAGATGTAGATGTCTATGGGCCGCAGCAACCACTTACCATCAGGTGGACTGTGTGCTCGTTTGTCACCCTATTCTATAAAAAAAAAAAAAAAGGTCGGAAGGTATATAGGGCTATGGAAAGGACTTCATCTTATGGCGTCATTAAAAACGTTGACCTTGATTTATCTGACGAGGAAATTTTAAGAAATATAATGTGTGATAAACCCGTAGAAATAATATCTGTATATCGGCTTAAACGTCGAAACAGAGAGGGAGAAGGTTGGCAGCCAAGTGAAACGCTACAAGTGTGCTTTAAAGGCTCATTTATTCCACAGTACATATACGTTCATGGATTACGTATAAAAGTTACTCCTTATGTATTTCCCGTATCGCAATGCTCGAAATGCTAGAAATATGGTCACCCTACAAAGAAATGCCCTTCCAGTAAAATAGTCTGTCCGAAATGCGGTGGTAGTCATGAGAACTGTGAAACACAGAATTTCCAATGTGTTAACTGTGGTGGAAACCATATGGCCTTGCATAAAGCTTCATGTCCAGCCTTTTTAAAGGAGAAGAGGTTGAGAAAAATCATGGTTGAATTTAACTGTACTTGTAGGAAAGCCTTAACAGTATATGTACCGCCCTCAACTTCCTTGCTTGGAAAAGATAGCTTTCGACAACAGTCTGACAACCCTTCTACCAACATGATCTCACAAACGGAGAGTAGATTCCAAGAACGTGATACCTCCACATTCGCAGAGATAGTTAAAACCGACATCTCTTTGCATAAAGAGGATGTAAATGAGGTTAAAAACACTTCTGCCAATACTTCAATGAGATTTCGACGTACTCGTAGGAGGGACACGGCTTCTTGTAAGTTGGAGCTCCCGATAAACTCATCTAAAATGACTAGTGAGTCAACAGTGCCTCCTGATGCGGCTGCTGGTGAAGAGAAAAGGAATGACAGTGTTCGTTTGGACGAGCTATTAGTGAGACTTAAAGAATTTATATTTTAAGGGAATTGACGACGGAAGACAAGCTACATAATATGGTGTTAAAGTGTTGTTTAGAGTGGTTAATCTTATTGAGTGTACAATTTGTATCAAAGTGGCCTTTATGTAAGATTATTGCTGACTATTTTACCTCCAATGTCTCGTAGTCAGAAATCTGTTAGGTTAAATATTGCACAATGGAATTGTCAAAGTATTCGACCGAAATTAATACCCTTAGAGCAATCTCTGAGTCAACTGAAAATTCACATTGCTGCACTCAGCGAAACGTGGTTGGAACGAGATAGTCAGCTGAAGGTAAATAGTTACACGATATATTGTAAGGATAGGGATGACGGTTATGGTGGGGTAGCGGTTTTGGTCCACAGGTCTCTTAAGTCAAGTTATGTGTCGTTCGAAAGCTGTAACCCAGGGATTGAGATAATTTGTGTTAAGATTTGCAACTGTGAGCATGTTCAGTATATATTATCCTTATATTGTGCTCCGTCAGTTCACACGAGCCAAAGTGATTGGGAACAAATTTTTTCTCGTTTTAACAATAAGGTAGTTATTCTAGGCGATTTTAATGGACACCACACGAATTGGCCTCATAAATTAGATCAAACCAGATTTACGACGCACTTTTAGATACTGATCTCGTAACATTGAATGATGGCAACCCTACTCGCATTAAATTAGTGAATAATACAGTACAACAATCTGCGCCAGACATATCGCTGGCTTCCTCAGATATAGCGTGTAAATTTAATTGGGGCACACTTAATGAAACGTTTGGCAGCGATCATCTAGTGATCAAAATTTCAATGCAGATTAGTCTACCCATACCCACGATACGCAAGAATTATAAAAAGGCCGATTGGTCTAGGTACCGCAACTTAATAGAAACTCTTATACAAGGTTTTATTATCACGGAAGACTCACAAAAAACATATGATTCATTTATACAGTTGATTAATATAGCTGCAGACATTCACATTCCATATATTAAAATTAATTCTGACCCCGAGAAAAATTTCACTCCCAAACCTTACTGGAATAGTTTCTTATCAAAGTTGGTAGCCGAAAGACGGTTAGCGTTATCAACATTTCGACGTAACCCCACGCCCTTTAATTTTGACAAGTTGCAGAAGAAAATTAGGGAATGCCAGAGAGGTCTTCGTATAGCAAAAAGTAAGAGTTTTCAAGACTTCTGCACTTCATTAGACGGGACGACATCTCATACTGTTTTATGGAAGAAAATGAAATGGTTTAAGGGATGCTATGTACCGCGATCTGGTATTAGTAAAGAGAAGGCGCTTGGATTATTACAAAGCCTGGCACCGGATTTCGTTTGTACTGAGGATCCGACATTTAATTCAAATAACGCCAAGATTGAGACACAGATATCTCGACACGAATTGGACAATACCTTGCGCACTAAAGACACTTCTCCTGGTAGTGATAACATTTCCTATTCAATGCTATATAATTTGCCGGATAATGCGAAATTGATTTTAGTCAGGCTTTATAATATTTTTTTAGAAACGGGTTTTGTTCCCCAGCAGTGGCGTAATATCACCATAATACCTATACCAAAGCCCGGCCGAGATCCTCAATCTGACTCTTCTTGGCGACCTATATCTATGATTTCCTGTGTATGTAAAATACTACATAATATATTGATTAAAAGAGTAGAATAGTATGTTGCACATAACAACATGTTATCGTCCGATACTATAGGATTTCGCAAAGGGCACTCCATTTTAGATAATTTATCTACCTTTGTGTCAAGAGTCCAACTAGGATTTTCGAAGAAACAATCAACGATTGCTTGCTTTGTTGACATTGACAGTGCATACAACAATGTAAATTTAGAACGTTTATTAGATATTTTAGATACTATAGGGATAGGTTATAAAATATGTACATACCTACGAAAATTCTTAAAAGAGAGAAACCTAAGTATTGAGACAGATGATAACTCAGTAATAAGAAGGAAATGTTGTTTAGGTTTAGCTCAAGGCGATCCATTTTCCCCGCTTTTATTTAATATCTTAACAATGGAGATTTGCAAGTCAATAAATAATGTATTTATATCACAGTACGCAGATGATTTCGTTCTATATGTCACCTGTAGAAATATAGAAGAAGGTAGAAACCAATTACAATTAGCTTTAAATCAATTTGTTAGTTTTCTTTCTCTTACTGGGTTAGAAATTTCAGCTCTCAAAAGTAAAATTTGTATTTTCCAAAATAAATTTGTATGGGACCCTGTGTCTATATCTATTAGTGGCATTTCTTTAGAAGTAGTTGGTTGTGTGAAATATTTAGGTATTTGGTTCGACAGGAAGTTATAAGTTATATGGTCTAAACAAATAAATGAACTAAAAGAAAAATCCTCAAAAGTGCTTAATGTTTTCAAAATTTTAGCGGAGACAGGCTGGGGCATTCACCCAACTCATTTAAGGCGTCTATACATATCGTGTATTCGTAGCAGATTAGATTACGCAAGTTTCCTTTATGGTAGTAGTTGCAAGACACACACAAGCAAGCTAGATAAAGTTCAGAATCAGTGTATGCGGGTAATCGGTGGTTTTATTAAAACAACACCTATACACGTCATGGAGTGCGAACTACACCTAGCGCCTTTAAATGTACGAAGACATTATCTAGCCGGAAAGTATTGGTTAAAGGCGAAATCCTTTTCTAACCACAAGATTATTCCCATTTTGGACGACCTGATTCCTTTAAGTCAAATTTTTTATTGGAGGTGCAAAGAAAAGTCCCTTTTAATTTTAGTTCACAGTTACCTTAAAGATACTGCTGTATATATTAGTACACAATTAGATATGTTTACACTTGATACCTGGGTCAGCAATGTGAATATTTCGAATATAATTAAGTTTAACATAGATGCCGTAAGTAACGCTAAAAGAAGTCATAATTCCTTGACATTACAACAACTGTGTAACAGTTTTATTAAAAATACGTATTCAAGTTATTACAAAATTTATACGGACGGTTCAAAGGAAAGTAATTGTGCCGGTCTAGCTATTTATGACCCGCAAGTGGGTAGTTCAGTGAAACTACGTATTGATTGAAATGTCTCCATAATGTTGTTAGAATTGATAGCAACATCAGAAGCAATTTCTTATGTTCAATCCTTTCAATCGGGCAAATACGTCGTTTTAACGGATTCCAAGTGTGCATTACAACACATTGCTTGATGCACCTCGAATAGTCGAGGCACACCGATAGCATACACTACCTTGGAGCCACTTTCCTCTCTAGCCACAAAAAATTACACAATAGTTTTACAATGGATACCTTCACACGTAGGCCTGACAGGAAATGAAGAGGCAGACTATCTAACTAGACAGGCCTTGTCTGAGGGTATCCCTTCAGTTTGTTTGCCGTATTATACCGACCTTTTTATATGATTAAAAATAAATGTAGAAACAATTGGAAAGAATATTTTGATAAGCGATCTCGAGTAAAAGGCATATGGTATAAAACAATCCAAAATAATTTGTCCCGTTATCCATGGTTTATTAATTCCAATTTGTCGAGACACACCATTGTAACTGCTATGAGACTGCGCTCTGGACATATCCCACTGAATAGTTTTCCTTACCTAATGGGCAAAGCTAATTCCATGAATTGCACTGACTGTGATCTCATTGAAGATGTTTTTCATATTTTAATGGAATGTGCCCGGAACGAAGCTGAGAGGATATCCTTTGGGCTTGCTTACGGCATTAGCTTGAATGACATTGGTCTTTGCAATAGTATTCTTGCTACTCCCTTATCAGAGGAAGCGAGATTCTTATACATAATGGCTGATTGTGCTTTAAAACGTAGATAAGAATATTAAATTGTGTATATTTTAAGTATCATGTCGGTAAACTATGGGGATGGCATGATCATGCTTGATCAAATCCTCTATTTCTCAATAAAGATTAAAAAAAAAACTCATCCATTGATTATTTACAAGAATGGTTAACTAATCATGGCCTCTCTTTATCTGTGGCCAAGAGTAGTGTGGTGATCTTTTCCCGCCAAAGGCGAGTTCCCGATATATCTGTTGTATATGATAAGCAACCTATTCCAGTTAGAGGCAATGTTAAATTTTTGGGAGTTATCCTTGATTCGAAATTGGCCTTTGGTCCATACATTGAATATATCACAATGCGAAAAAAACATAAATATTCTTCGGACTTTGTCAGGTGTTTGGTGGGGGTCCCATCCTTTTTCTCAGAAATTACTGTACAATGCTTTAATACGAAGCCACCTTGACTATGGATGTTTTCTGTTGGAGCCTTGCAATAAATCATCCCTGAAAGTAATGGACAAAATTCAATCAAAATGCCTTCGCATTATTACAGGGGCAATGAAATCCTCACCAATAAATGTTTATTTTATTTATTTATTTACACTTTATTGCACCATAAAAAGATTACAAAGGGCGGACTTAATGCCATTAGGCATTCTCTCCCAGTCAACCCAGGACGTGTGGAAATTATGTGATAGGTGACAAAATAAAATGAACAATAGAGTAAATCAAGGAAAAAAACTACTGATAAACTTAAAAACAAACTAATATTATATATACAAATACAATAAACTTATATACTCCAAAATATAATACAGATAATATATAATATATACATACATATTCATAGATACATAAATATATACATATTTTAAATACAAATAGATATATAATATAAACCTATAAATAAAATAACAACAAAGGTAACCAAAATTAACCATATTAACTATCATCTAATATTTTCATAAAATGCTTATGTACCAATCTTTTAAAGGCAGTCTTATTAGATGTTTTTCTGACGTCATCGGGCAAGGAGTTCCAGAGCAGTGCAGCCTGAATTGTGAAGGATTTACCAACAAAATTAGTAGAATGTAGAGGGATAGTTAGTTTATTATTATATGAGGAACGCAGAGTTCTATCATGCGTTAGGGAAATATATTGAAATTTCTCCTTGAGATAAGAAGGGGTGGATGGATCATTTAAGATAGAGAAGAGAACAAGCAAAATTCTAGAGTCACGCCTCTGTTTAACAGTGAGCCATTTTAGGCGAGAGCGATAGTGAGAAATATGATCAAATTTACGGAGATTGAAAATGTATCTGACGCAGTTGTTGAGAAGGCGCTCTAGCTTGTTGAGAAGATTTTGGTTTAAATCCGGGTAACACACGTCTGCATAATCAATGATTGGTAGTATAAGTAACTGTACAAGCATAATTATAGTCTTAAAGGGAAGAAAATTTTTCAATCGATAAAGAGAATGTAAAGAACCAGAGACTTTACGACATGTTTCGGAGATATGAACCCCCCAGGTCAGATTACTATCTTCTTCATGTTCAAATGTTCTACAGGTTGAGTGCATAGATCCTCCTTTAAGATTAAGAAGGCAATACCTTTCAGACAGATTCTTATTTAAGATCTGCCAGCTATCAGATCATCCCCTAATTCCTAAATTGCACCTTCTTTCAGAGTATATCTCATCTGACCGATACTGGACCCATAAGGATGCTTGTTTAAAAGTTTTGTAATTTTTCTTCAGCTTCCTTACCCAATCTTTCAATGTAAAATAAATCCACTCTTTGATGTTCCTTACGAGGCTATTGTTTACCAACCCAACATTCATCTAGATCTAGGTATAGAAAAGGATTCTCCAATGGCAAATTTGAAATTAAAAGAAATTATAGAAAACACCTTTAAAGATTGGCTTGTCATGTACACAGACACTTCAAAACAGTCTGATGAAGACTATACTGGAGCTGCTGTTTGGATTCCTAAGTTCAAAATCATTCTTAACTTTAAATCCCCCTCACTATCCTCCACTTTTACCGGTGAAGCAACTGCAATCAGTGAAGCTTTGTTATATGTAGAGCCACATAATCTTAATAAAACAGTTATTTTCACAGATTGAAAAAGTTGTTTGTTAGCTATTTTGTCCAATCAATTCCATAACAAACATAAATTTCCACTAATTCTTAAAATAAAAAATACCCTATTCGGATGCCATCTTAAAGGAATCCAAGTTTCAGTGGCCTGGATTCCAGGCCACAGTAGTATCCATGGTAACGAAACAGCTGACGTACTTGCTAAAAATGCAATTGCTAATGGCATTCTACAAAATTTAATTTACTCACATGACCTAATTTTGCTAGCTAAAAGGAAACTGAATGAAAATTGGAATAAATTATGGGAAGTTTCCAAAAATGTTAAAGGTAAGCACTATGCTGCCATCCAATAGGTTATTCCTCCCAAGCCTTGGTTCTTTAAATTTAACAAAGCAAATAAACATGCAACTTCAATCATTTGTAGATTAAGAATTGGACACGCTTGTACACATGCACATCTGGCAAAAATCAGAGTAAGTGATAGCTCATTGTGTGAATGTGGCTTAAATGAAGGTTCCACAAACCATATTTTTTTCAACTGTCCCAAATTATCCTCCTCCCTTTATGATTACCTTCCTCCTTATATTCCTCGACCTATAGATTTTAATTCTCTTTTAACATATACCAGTACTCCTTTTGTGTATATTTTATGTGATTTTATTAATACTAATAATATGAAACTTTAAATCCTTGTCACTTTTAACATAAGGGTAAGAGTCTAACACCTGTGTTTGTCATATTTGTTCTAGGTAATTCAACAAATAGATTTGTCAAAATTCTCGGAGAAAAACTGAATCCTTGTATTATCACAGACTCTCATTTTAATTAAACGCATAAGCTTTCATTTTCTACTCAATACGTCATTGGCGAATTTTATCAAACCGCCACAAAAGAAAGAAGAAGAAGAAGAACACCGAAACAGATTCACGAAGATATAGTGGCAACTTTAGAATAATCTGCTCCTTAGTATACAACCGTTATAAAAGTGGGTGGCAGAATTCAAACTTGGTTGGCAGAGCATTGAAAATGATCTACACACGGCGGCCATCAACTTTGAGTACTGAAGAAAACATCGGCAAATTTATGATTTGATACTCTATGCGGCAGAGCAGATTAGGCTACAATATCTTCAAAACTAATAAAAGCTGAAGTTAGGAAAAGAATCAGGATGTGTATCCGCAACGAAGGGGCTCTTATTGAGCAAGATGTTTAAACTTTAAAAAACTTAGTAAAAAAAATGTTTAAGTTTAGAAATGACCCCCATTTATTTAATTGACTGTATGTTATGAATAAATGTCTTTACCGGAATATCATTACCTTTTTGGATAGCTGATTAAATGGGAATGTTTTTTAAAATATTTTTATATCTCATGTCATAGTAATTTTTTGAAGTCTGTAACATTTTGTGATACATAAAGTGTAAAAAAAGACAAAAATAGTTTATTAAGACCCATAATTTTTTATTGTGAATACTTTTTGTACTTTTTATGATTGTATTCAATTGGTTGAAGCTTCAAGAAAATAAATAAACCTAAAAGAAAGCATACAAAAAAAGGTTTCATTTTTATTTTTATTTAGAATTTAATATGAAATTCTAGGTGATTATTAAAAAATCTTTAAAATTCATACATCTGAAGACCTGTTCATTTTCGGCCATAAATATAGGGGGTCAAATTTATAGACTAATATATAATAAAGATATAGACATTTTGACTCCCCTATCACTCCCTGCCAGGAAGTTGTCGAGTTCCCAGTAATCCTGTATTATACAGTACAAGGCAGTTACAATGACCATAAATTTTATTACTGCCCTAAGGTTGACTGGTAGAGAATGCTTTCAGAACCACCTTTTGATCCTACACTGATATTGGGTTCAACATAGTTTGAATAAATAAAAAGCAGACTAATAAATTAATAAAATAATTTGTACTAAAAAATTTGTAATTAAATATGAAATCCAAATTATAAGAATTTAATTTGTAAATTTGCATCTAGGAATCAACAAATTCTCTACAGGCATTTTCACCCCTTCATTGGAGTTGATATTTTCTCTTGTTGGAAGTTTGTTGCTAGGTGGTAGGACCACTTTCCCACCCAGGAGTTCATCTCGAGGGGTACCAAAACAAGACTGTTGCAGTCTTAATGGTATAGAGAGCCAGTATAATTACAGGATATGGGGCATTCCATCTTAGTCCCCAAAGGTGACAATGCATCTATAGCCTCCTATTTTGTTTGAAGTACCTGTAACTAACAGGTGTCTATGGACTGCAGTAACCACTTATAAAGTGGACAGTCATCTCATTGATTGTTTTAGTTTAACAAAAAAAAGTTCCAATTTCGAAAAAACGAAATCAGTAGGAGCAATGTCCTACTATTACAAAATAAAGTGGAAGTTCTTGTTACCATAAAATCATAATCACTATTTTGACTCCGTTTGCATTAGAGATAGTTTGATTGCCTTCCCACATCCACCAATAGTGGTGAATGTTTGAGATTTTCAAGCATGATTCATACAGAGATATACACATAGATTATTATACAGGATATATCACAAATCAACGACAAATTAAAGCTAGCTTTTTATTAATTATAATTGTTCAAAAGCCTTAATAGGAACGTACTACTATTACCTATGGTTGGGTCGTGGTAGTCCAGAAAACTATGGCTGACAAACTGTAGTGTAACCGCCGACTTGCCAACACCGCCGTCTCCGAGCACCACGATCTTGTAGACGCGGAGGCCACGTGACGTGCCCGCAGCCTCGCCGGCCATGCCGCTGCATGCCTGGGGCTCCGAGCCGCGCCCGCTGCCACCGCCGTCTCCTCTCTCACTCCCTACACTTCCGATCCGCCATCGGCAAAGACCTCCACCCAACACTACAACTACCGTGCTCGCTTTATTCACACGGAACGTATTAAACACAGCGCCGTTTATGAAAATCCATTTTGTTCGCTACCGATTTTTTATAATGAATTCTTACTTAAATTCCACAGCTGATTGTTGGAAGGGCGTTTGACAGCATTTGACATTTCATTTGTTTTTTTTTTCTTACGTTGGTGAACCATAGATTTAAGAAAAATAATAGCATTGGTTGCGTTTGGCAGAAAAAAGCGCGAGCAAGCGCTTGTAAGCAAAATGGCGATCGTAAGCGATAAGCGCTGTCAAATCGTAAGTAGCTATTTTCCTCCAGGACACGATGTTAGTTAAAACCGGGGAACCTAACCTAATTTAAATATATGTTTGTAAAGTATTCATATTAAAAACTTACCAATCACGAATTTTTAATAACATGTACAATACGGCCGACGTATCTTGACGAGTCTGAATATAGGCTCTGCGAAGTTTAGCGCATGAACACTCGTGAAGAAAACTGTTATTGTCATTTTTTTATATATACCAATGTACAAATAAAATTTCCCTAATACAGTGACCAAAAATATCAAAACACTTTGGAGACATTATAAATTAAAGATTCAATTTTGATACCTCACCTTTCGATAGGGGCAGATTTTATCACAAACACATACAATATTATTTACATTTAATACTTTTTATTTATTTACACTTCCATCTCCATTCTCTAAACCATTTCCCATTATCTGGGGTCGGCGCAGTAAACCTTCTTGTTCCATTCCTCTCTATCAGCCGTCATTTCCATACTTACTCCTTTCATTCTCATATCACTCTTCACACAATCGATCCATCTTTTATTCGGCCTTCCTCTGCCCGTGTGTCCCTCCACATTCATATTCAACACTCGTATTGTGACATGACTTTCATTCCTCCGCATCACATGCCCAAACCATGCCAATCTGCTTCCTCTCACCTTTTCTACCACTGGCGCTACTTTCAGGCTTCCTCTTATATACTCATTCCTTATCTTATCCATCCTTGTCACACCACACATCCATCGTAACATTCTCATTTCATTCGCATGCAGTCTATTTTCATCCTTCTTCTTGACGGCCCAGCATTCACTTCCATACATGACGACAGGTCGGATGATCGATTTGTAAATTTTCCCCTTCAGCCTTATTTATTTACACTTATTATTATTTAATCACTGTCGCTGAGGGGGGAAATTCCTAACA